>JAUMHM010000088.1:12977498-13010809 GCA_032362435.1 Melikaiella ostensackeni
TCACTCCCCTCATTTCCCTCATTTCCTCTCACTTTCTCTTAATTTCCATCACATCCCCTCAACTCCTCCCTACACTTCACGACATTGCTACTTACTTCCCCTCATTTTTCCGTACTTCTCCTCCCTCCTCCTCAACCCCTCTCTTCACTCACTCCCCATTTCCTCACTTCCAATCATTTCCAATCCTCTACCCTCATTTCCCCTTATTTCCTATCACTTCGACCTCTCACCTCCCCTCATTTTCTATTCCTACTCCTCTTTACGAAGGACGGACACCCGAGTGAAACCTTAAGGATTTCTGCCCGGGGCTATGAAACCCTTAAATGTGAAAAAAGCGACCAATTTAATACAAAAAAGTGATCAAACGTTACTACAAGTGATTATTGTTTATTAACAATGTCACTAATGTTCTTTTGATTTAGAAAAAATTCAAACGGATTCGATGAAGTTTATAAGTATACCATTTGAAATAAAACGAGTTCAGGATAAATTCGTAAAACTCAAAGCAATTAAAGTTAAATTCAAGAGAATTCAAATGAATTGAAAAAAATTCGAAGGATCCAACAAATTCTATTGATTTCAGGAAACTAAGAGAGAATTTAGAGGAATTTGAAGGGAATGAGGAGGATTTGATGAAATTCATATAAATTAAAGGTGAATAAGAAAAAAATCATGTCAACTGTAAACAGTTCGAAAAAAGCGAAAATGTATTGAATTCAGTAAGTTTAAAATAAGTTTAAAAAAAAAATTGAAGGAATTGAAAAGAATTTGATGAAATGCCTGAAATTTCAAGGTGAGTTCAAAAGATTTCAGGATCAATTAAGCAGAACTAATGAAAATCCCTCAAATTGAGTAGAGTTGAGTGTTTAGAAGAATTCAAGCGAATTCAACAAATTAGAGAGAATTTCGAAAGTACAAAAAAATCTCAAAGAATTCAGCATAAATTGATAAGAATTCGGGGTAAATTTCAAATGAATTTAAATAAGCTGCAAACAAATATTCGAAAATCTCTTGAAGACCTGGAAATTTTTTCAAATACACTGAAATCCTTTGAATTCCTTCAATGTCCCTCTAAATTATTGAAATCTATCAAAAATTTCTTGGAATCCTCTGAAATGCACTTAAACATTTTAAATCCTTTGTAAATTTTGTGAATACCCTAGAATCTTTGAAGCCCTTCAAAATCTTCTCAATTCTTTTCGAATACCCGACAATTTCCCAAATTGTTTAAAATACCTTCAAATTATTGAATTCGACTTCAACTTTCTCAGAATCTTTTTGAATTTCCTAAAATATTTCAAATCCTTTGAAATCTTTCGATATCCCTTTGCCTTGAAATATTTCAACTTGCCCTAAAATTACTGAAAACGTTTGGAAATTTCTTGGAATCTTTGAAAATACCCTAAATATTTAAATATTAAACAAAAATTTTTAAACACTCTAAAATCTTTACAATCTTTTGGAATCGCTTCAAATTATCGAAATTAGTTGAGAATTCCTAGGCATCTTTTAAAATACCCTAAAATATTTGAAATCCTTTGAAAAAACATTAAATTACTGAAATCGATTGAAAATTTTTTGGAATCTTTCAAGTTGTTCTAAGATATTCAAAATTGTTTGAAATCCCGTGAAATTACTCAAATCGATTGGAAATTTCTTGGAATCTTTTAGAATACCCTAAAATATTTCAAATCCTTTAAAAAATTTCAAAATGCCCTAACATCTTAACAATCCTTTGAAATCCCTTCAAATTATTCGAATCTATTGAAAATTTCTTGAAATATTTTAAAATACTCTAAAATATTATAAATCCTTCGAAATCTATCGAAATCTTTGAATTCGTTTGAAGCTCTTGAAAATTCCTTAAAATCTTTCAACATATCCTAAAATATTCAAAATCTGTGGATATATCTCACAATAATTTAAAATCTCTTCAAATTTTCAAAATCCCTCTGAAATACCTTGGAATGTTTCAAAATATTATAAAATCTTATAGGTCCAATGAAATCCTTTTAAATCTTTTGCAATTCCTTAAAGCCATATGGGATTTTTTGAAGTACCTTGAAATTATTCAAATCCTTAGAAATTCCTTCACATTTTTTTAATCTCTTAGCATCTTTCAAGATACTCTAAAACATTTTAAATCCTTCATAATCATTAGAAATCCCTGGAAATTTTTAAAAGCTTGTTCGAAAATTCTTCGGAATCTTTTAAAATATCCTGCAAGATTTAAAATTCTTCAACATTTTTGGAAATACCATGAAATATTTTTAAATCTCTTCAAATCTTTGAAACCCTTTAAACTCCCTTGATTCATGTGAATGAATTTTTTGATATACATTCAAATATTATAAAATCCCGTGAAATGACATCAAATCTGACGAATTTAAAAGAACTCAAAGAAATTTAATACAAATCAAACATTACTAAAGTCATCTTATCGCTTAAAAAAGTAACTATAGTGTATTATCTCAACAGAGTTTCTATATAATATTATAATAATAAATTCTCAAAATTTTTGGAGCGAGACTCTTCACCTTGGAACTCATCCACACATATGGTATACACTCTTGAAAATCTTGAAGCAATCTCTGCAAATTTATAAACTAGATCAACATCGCTCGATTAGAATCATTCACTCTGAATATTCTAACTTCATGAAGCCCTGAGTCTAGAACCTGAATTTTCTTTAATTTCAGTAATATTGCAGTCTTTCTGCTGACGCTTACATTTATGACATTGAATGATGAGGATGAGAAAATGGTCGAGACGGTGGAAATCGACTTAAACTTTACTGCTGTGATGACGTAGGAGGACTGAGCACGTAGGAACGTCGCGACGTACCTCAGAAACCCATAGAATTGGCATTAAAGTTCTGAAACCCAAACCCCTTGAGAAGAGTTCCATCTATAGTTACTGCATTCGTAAATAGAAGAATGCGCAGGTACTGTCGACTATAAGAAATTCCAACCAATAGCAAGCAAGATGCTGAAGAAGCAAAATAAGAAAAGTAATGTCGTTACGATGGTAATGACAAGCAGTACTTAATCGCCCGCCGATTTTAAGTACCGCTGACGTTCGTAAAAGCTCGGCTTTGAATACTTTTCCCTTAATATGCGACTCCGCATTTCAAGAAGAAAGGATTTCGATTCGTTATTCTTTGACATTGTTTTAAATTGGACAAAAGAAGAAAAGAAAAGAAAGTCCAGACCTGTTTTTATTTATTTAATGAGCATCAAAGATTTGATGATGATTTAAAGCCCACGAAAATTCAACTGAGTCAAAGGCAGGCAGAATTAGCATTTTAATGAATTTAATAGAAATCAAGTGACATTGACTAAATTTATATCATTTAACTGCATGCATGTGGATTCAACTGAATTTGTGGCAAACATATATCACTGAATTCAAACTTAATGAAAATTTTAGATAGGTTTAAGAGATTTCAAGTGCATACAACTTAATTCAAGTGAGATTTAAATTCATGTGATTCAGAATAAATTAGGTGGAATTTGAATTGAATGCTAACTAACAAGGTATAACTTATAATTTTGTTTGTTTTATTAACAAATTTCATCAAAATTCGAAGGCTTCGTGCACAAAGCATCATTTGGTTGTTGGAAAGAGGATGATGCACTCCTCATTTTACAATACAAACCGATCATGACTCTTCTGGTTCTGGCTTTCTTTTCATACTTCTCTTTGAATGACCAAAGTTTGGTGTGACTGACAATATAAAAGGATCATCACCTTATGATTAAGCTGCTTAGCTTGGACATGATTGTATACTTATGGAAGACATTTCTCTTATCAAGTTGGTAATTCGATATAAACTTCAAATAATGGACAATACAAATAATAATGTAGCCTCGAATTGGATTGACACTTTTGTTGATAAAAAGCATTCCCTCGGAAAAGTTTCAGGCGATGAAGGGATACGAAGTGTTCAGAATGCTAGAAGTGTAAATGATTTTAAGGAAAGTGAATTGCGGGATACAATACGCGTGAAGAAGCTTGATATTTTATGTCTACCTGGAACAAAGAAGAAGGCGGTCACATGGTAGCCAAGGAGTCAGCTTCATTATGAATGCGAGCGCAAGACAGCATGTCAGAAAGTACGAATGTGTATCTTCTAGATTACTATGGGTTAAAATGAAAGTGGGAATTAAAAGGCTATTCATTATGACATTTTATGCTCCAGTTGGTGGTAGAAGTAGTGATGTGGAAGATAACTTCTGGAATTTTTTTAGTGAAATTCTAGCAACATGAGATCCTGGGGAAAGAATCATCTCACTCGGAGGTATGAAAGGCTGGGTTGATGTCAAACGCGAAGGTACGGACAGGGTACTTGGTCATTTCGGAGACCAAAAGAGGAAAGGTAACGGGGAGCTTATACTTAGAAAAAGACTTGTTTATTACAAATACTTGGTTCAGGCATAAAATGATTCACATGTATAATTGGTGCAGAGGTTAAAGCCACAGTATGATTGACTTTGTTGTAGCGGATGAGAGACTCAGAGGGCTTGTAGGAGAAACAAGAGTTATAGGAGGTTCTGAATGTGTAACAAATCACTGCCTCATAGTTTCAAAAATGAACCTAGCTCAAGGATGGGGAGGAAGAAGAATTAATAATAAGTGGAAGCAGACGGAAGTTAAAATAGAGAATAATATAATTATTTGCTTGGCGACTATGAAGAGTCGATATATTTTTTAACAGAATCAGGTAGGAACGAGAGTCTCAGGAGTCTGTTGCAATATATAAATAATTCATATCTTGTTTCGAATGGAGTACTAAAAGTGGCTTCCGCCGTCTTGGAAACATGAGCATGTTCGCGTTTACGTTTTTGAGTACTTTCACGTAACTGACGTGGCGGTGGTTACTGTTAGATCGTGCATTACGCGACATAAGATATTAATATTCCATTTATAATACTAGTCCTTCAAACTCCGTCCGATTCTATTACCTAGACTACAAGATGATTTTCAATGTAAAACTATTTCAACAGAAACTGCATTATGTACGGAACCATCCTGGAAGATTATTGTAACAATTCTTCTTGTTTCTACTATGATTCATTCATAAAAGCCTAAACTTTATAATACTTGATTGAATTGAAATGTTTTATTTCTCTAATTATTAGTTTTTTAGGATACAAGTTTCGATTATTCGAAATCGAATCGGAAGAATAAATGCATCTAGTTCTGAAAGTATTCATACTCGAACGCGTGAATATTTGGAAGAATACGAATTTATATGCATAAATTCGAATTTAAATGTGTTCAAATTTGAAATAACTTGAAATTAAATGTGCCTGAGTTTTATTCTCGAATTGAAAACCAACAGCATCTTACGCAAAATGTGTGATATTGGAAATTTGATATAGCACGGTTATTCTGAACGTGTAATAATTTTTTGGGAAATAAAAAAAAATATGTTCGTCAACTGAGTAAAGGTTTCTCAATTACCCAAAAAGATTTCCGGGACAAAAGTTTTGAAAAGTAGGTGGGAATGATGATTATGGAAGTTTTGATTGCCTTTGCCATGGAAAGCGAAGCATCCAAGCGATTCTATGATGAAAGTGTCTTTATAAGTGTAGACAATGTGCGCCTACGGTTTAATCAAACCTTGTAGTTGAGAAGATCAACGGTCCCTGCTGATATAGGAAAACTTCAAGACACACAAATTTTAGTTAAGAAACTATTAAAATTACTATAAATTTACCTTCCTACAGAAACTGTAATTAATTCCCAGAACGAAATAATTTCATTTGATTTTCGATTTTAAGTCCGAAGTGGAAAACAATCCAATAACTTCAAATTTATTTTCTAGAGATACTTTCAATTTTGGAGAATTACATTCACTATTAAAATCATCAATTTAAAAAAACCATGAGAAAGACATTTGAAAATGAAGAAGGTGCAAGAAAATGAGGAACTACTTTTGTATGAATGAACGTGAAGGGGCAATTTGAATTTACCAACAGAAAACTTCTCTATTTTGAAACCATTGTCTATTCAACAGAACTCAAGTCGCTTCCTCGTGAAAATAAATTTCAGAAAACCACCCTTTAGAATTCAAAAGAATTGGGACGAGTGGCTCTTCTTGTATGAATTCCCGAATGTGGATATGCAGAAGCTAAACATTTCAAAATCAAATTTGGGAAACAAATTGTTGGAATAAAGTAAATAATAAATCGTCAATTCTAGGCACCTCTTTAATAATAATCAAGGTTAATAAACTTCTATTCATCTCATTTGATTCACAGGATTTGAATAAAACCATCATTTTTCAATTCATTTGAATTTAAAGTAAACTCGACTCTATTTCAAATTTATTCAGCTAGGTAGAAAGTTAATTCATTAACATTCGAACTTATTTTGCCTAATTGTAAGTTGATTTGAAATAAAGTCCATTAAAATCAATCAAGTGGATTCAATTGCATTTAAGTTTATTTTTTATTCATCTTTTATACCTTAGATCCTTCCAATTTTGAAATAATATAAAAGACTCTATCAAAAAATATCTTTTTAGAGCTCTAGAATAGCAAAAACCTAGAAAGTAAAATACGATACTTCATTTGGAACATAAAAATCATACTAGATTTATTGTCCCTAATATATTTCGTTGCTAAGAAAGACTGAAAGCGGCCGCTCGTTTTCTGCAGGAATTTAGCGGTCATAAACAACTCTCGAGGTGTAAACGTTGTAATAATGCATGCACTTCCGGTTCGCAGGCCGGAAATAGCTTTCTCCGGAAGGAGAATAGCAGCCCCTACGTGCGCTAAGGCGAGAGAAGCAAGGGATGTGTAAACCAACCAAGTTCTATAGTCGTTTTTTGTAGATGTGAGTTTGTGTTTGTGTAGATGAAAGTTTGTGAGTGTATGTGTTATTTAAGTTTGTGTGGTTCTGGGATACGAGTGGTGAGCGTTTTACTTGACAGAAAGAAAAGAGGTACCAGCATATGGAAAGTGGAGCGTGGTACAGGTGGTAGATACACGGAGTAGACGTGAACTTATAAATGTTCGAGTTATTTCAAAGGAGACACTTTAGCTACATCATTCGGATTTCGTTAGCCATTTGTTCAAAGTGATGCACTCTCTTCACGTGAGACTCCTCCTATTATGGCTGTTGCTAAAAGGATCGTTCTTGTTGGAATGGAAAAAGGCTGTTATCAATGAAGAGGTCGCTTTCTCTCGAAAATCTATATATTGAATAGAGGCGCTTTAGGGTCTTGATTAGAACAAGTTATTATCATTCATCATCATACTTATTATCTCAACCACATCCACTATGCAAAGCTCTTCACGAGGAGCCATGAGTATCCGAAATGTTTCGTTTTAGGTGTCACTCTTCTTTTTATAAACAAGTGTACTCCATACATCCCTATCCTTGCATACGTTCTTCCATCAATCTTACTGTGGCTTCCGCCTCTATCCCAAATGCACGTGAGTATCATTTTATGTTTGAAACAAGTATTTGTAACAAACAAGCCTTCTTCCAAGCATAATCTGATCAATCTCTCCCTGTTACTGTTCGTTTTCGGATTTCGGGTCTCCTCTGTCGGTACCTTCGTCTTGCGCACCAACCCAGCCACTCATATCTTCGAGTAGAATGATTTCTTCCTCAGGATCACAAGTGACTTCAATAATAATTACGTTACTAAGCGACTTCTGTTTCTCTTTCTTCCACTTGAGTTCTTTCTCTCACTTCTCTTCAACCTTGCCACTTTTACAAATACTCTTTCATTCTTTGTCATGCTTCCATGTTACCTCTTCTCATTCACTTACGAAAAACTTTTTTTCACTCTTAAACATTTTTTCTATGATCTGCCTCCAGCTAAATATCTGACCCGTACATGATCTGTCTGACATAAATGCACATTTGACTTCCCAGAGACACGATGTCCCTAAATAAAGAATGGGATAAACAAAAATGTCAAAGAAGACGGATTACGAGGTGTTGTTTGTCACAGTTCTATTAACTGAAAACCATAAATATTGAAATCATAGCCGATCCTTTTTAAAAAATATTTGATTTAGAGTAACCTTTCATATTTGCGGGTTATGATTATTTTTTGAATACAGGATAATCTGTAAGTAGTAAGAAAGATATTGTTTTGAGCAAGAAAGATTCTAAAGAAAAACTTGATTTCATTCCTACAATTGCGTGAAAGAAGATTCTGCAACTGCTTTAAATAAATCAATTTCGTATTGTCCATTCTTCATTTAAAGATTGATTTTATATTTTCCCCAAAACCTAAGAGATTCTCGATGAAGAGCCTCGTCTGGCTCGTCCGACCACAACCCTAAACCTTCATCATGTCCTAAATTTCTAAGAGATTCTTCTAAATCTTCAATAACTGCATGTACTTTAGGCGTCATAAAAAGGGTTGTTGCCTTGAATAGTTTCTTAAGATTTTGTAAGCTT
Source organism: Melikaiella ostensackeni (assembly GCA_032362435.1). Taxonomy (NCBI): domain Eukaryota; kingdom Metazoa; phylum Arthropoda; class Insecta; order Hymenoptera; family Cynipidae; genus Melikaiella; species Melikaiella ostensackeni. The sequence goes on from JAUMHM010000088.1 coordinate 12,985,926, forward strand.
ATGAAAATTTCATCAGGTGAGCAATTTCTTTTCATAGAAAGAGACATTTCAGCCATTTTGTTGATTTTCTTTATGGCTGACACAAATAGCATAACTTCTGAAGGAGAGCATTTTTGAGGAACATCTTTGTCTTATAAGCTATCAAAATTTCATAAAAGTTTTTCGGCGAGCAATCCCTCGAACAATTTCTCGGGATAATTATTTGATGCTGAATTGAGCTTTTTAGGCCACCTAAGTGCTTCAGTTCTTCCTAGAAGAGGAACTAAACCAATCCAAAAAACATGGTTTACGAACCCCTGTAAAAAGTACGAGTATAACTCTGATAGAAGACATTTTTGAATTACTTTTGAAAGTAATGCACAAATGAATTACTTTTGAAAGGTCTTGAGAGGGCTGACAAGGATATGTAAACCATGTTTTTTTGGGATGGTTTAGTTCCTCTTCTAGGCAGAACTGAAGCACTTAGGTAGTCGCAAAAGCGTAATTTAGTATCAAAGAATTATTAAGGAAAACTGTTCGGAGGAAATCCTTTCCGAAAACTTTTGAGAAATTCTGATAGCTTATGAGACAAAAATGTTCTTCAAAATTGCTCCCCTTTGGAAGTTATGTCATTTGTGCCAGCCTTGAAGAAAATGGACATAATTGTTAAAATGTGTTTTTCGATGAAACTAAATTGTTCTTCTAATGGAATATTCAAAAGCTTACAAAACCTTGAGAAACTATTGAAGTTCTATCAGTTTATTTACAGATGACCCTGTATTCTCAAAAAAAAATTAGTGACCCGCAAATATAAGAGGTTTTTTTTAAAATAAAATATTCTCAAAAAGGGATCAGCTACGACTTTAATTTTCATGGTTTTTAGTTACTAGCACTGTGACATTTCTGCTTAACCCATTTTTAATTCAGGGACACCGTGGATACTATCTTTAGTTATTCCCATGACCTACCAATAAGTATCTTAATTTACCCATAGCACATAGTAGATTAATCGCTCTATAATTACTACAGTTAGCTTTGCCTCCCTTTCTCATGTAGAGTAGATCGGAAATTGTCTTTCTTCAATCATTTGGAGGTTCACCATTTTTAGGACATATTCATAAATTCGCTCAGCCACACAAACAAATATCTGTCACAGCTCTCAAGCACTTCAATGGTGATATCATCTACAACAGCAGCCTTACCATTCTTTAGTTTCTTAATTACGAACATAATTTCGCGGATATCGATTCTTCTTTCGCCACCTACAACGGGATTGTCTAGCATGTTCTCTTCTGGCTCACGGTTCTTTTTCCATAACTTGACCTCCGTACAATTTCTTCAAAATATCACTCATACAGTCTTTTACTTCTTACCAAATCCCATACCATTTCACGATCAGCATTCTTCATTACGACCAACTCACTGTGAGTACTTCCTTTTCTAATCTTTTTAATCGATTTCCAAAATAATTTCTAGTTTCCCTCAAAATCATTTTGCACTTTTCATCATCTTCCGCTTTGATGTTGTCCTTGTTTTCTTTGATTAGTATCTTTGCTTCAGATTTTTTGAGCATGCCTGTTTTTTTCTCGCTAACAATCACGCGGATTTCATCATTCCGTCAAGCATCTCCAGTCTCTTTATAGAGCCGCAGTACCGCAAACTTCAGATGCACTATTATAAATGCTATCCCGTAGTATTATTCATGCATCCTTTAAATTGTCATTGCCTGATTCCGTCCTCCAGTATTCTTTATGATGTCCTAAACATCTACTATATTTAGCCTTTTATGATATACAACCTATACTGCTGGCTTCTGCAAATTCTTCATTTTAATTCGCGTCAGCTTCAATTTATTATTAATTCTTCTTTTCTTTCATCCTTTAACTTTGTACATATTTCAAATTATAAGGTAGTGATATGTTGCACATTCAGAGCCTCTCATAACCCTTGTATCTCTCACTAGCCATCTCAGTCTCTCATCCACGGCAACCAAGTCAATCATACTGTGGCTTTCGCCTGTATCCCAAATGCACGTGTGTATCATGTTATATCTGAACCAAGTATTTGTAACAAACAAGCATTTTCCTGAGCATAATTTGATCAACTTCTTCCTGTTACCGTTCGTTTTCTGGTCTTCGAAATGACCAAGTCCCCTGTCGGTACCTTCGCATTACACACCAACACAGTAATTCATATCTTCGAGTAGAATGATTCTTTCCTCAGGATCACAAGTACCTACAATATCATTTACATAGTTTCAGAAGGTATTTTTTATATCACTACCATCACCATCAGTTGGAGTATAGCATGCTGTAAATAGCCTTCTAATTCCCACTTTGATTCTAGCCCATAATAATCCAGAAGATACACATTCATACTTTTTGACATGATGTTTTGCGCTTTTATCCCACAATCTTCATTTCTTAAGATCATTTACACCTCCAGCATTCCAAAGACCTAATGTCTCATCGCTTAAAACTTTTCCGAGGGCTTGCCTTTCGACAACGGTAGTGTCAATCTTAACCGAAGCTACATTACTATTTGTATTGGTCGTTATTTAAAGTACACACCCAACTACCAACTTGATGCGAGAAATGTTTTTCATGAGTATTAAGTCCTGTCCAAGCTAAGAAGCTAAATCGCCATAAGGTTTAGTGTCCATTCATAACATCAATCCCACCAAACTTCGGCCATTCAAAGGAAAGTATTAAAACAAAGCCAGAACCAAAGGAGTAATGAACGGTTTCTATTGTATATTGAGGAGGGCGCCAGCCTCCTGCAGTTTGGTCTCTAGAATGGGAAAAGACTTGTCATGACTTCATGAATGTGATAAAAAGTCTCAACCCTAAATAAAGTTTGACAAGCTTAGAAATTTCCATACAATCCTATTACTCTCCAAAAGTTTCCCAAATTTTCAAGAGCTGTAAGAATTTTCATAAATTTTCATAAATGTTCAAAAGCCTTAGGCATTCTAAAACATCTGTATCAATTTGAAAAAATTCTCATGAGTTTCCAAAAGTTTCAAACATTTCAAAAATTTACACAATTTTCCAAACGTTTCAAAAATTTGCATCCATTCTCTAAAATTTCGATAACTTACCGAGTTGAGGAACTTATGAACAGAGTATTGGATACTTCAAGGATGCATAAAAGATATTGCAAGAATATGAAATTGGAGCAAAAAGTTTACGAAATATAAACAATTTTATGGAACTCTCTACTGGAGAATATTTTATACTTTTGTACGTGTCCGGATATAAAATGTATTTACATACTACATAAAAACATCTGAAAGTCGTGAGACCGTTTTCCATCATTTATAACCTAGTACTCAACATCCGACCCAAATTTAAGACGCCGAACTCTACATTCTAATAAGAAATTGATGAATCTTGATAGAAAGTACTTGACGCGATGGAATATTTAAAATTATTTCCGGCGGATTTCCCGGGCTTCTTGAGAACCTCGATCAGACTTCGAGTTTCACGTAAATCGACGTCGGATGACAGAGTTACAATATGGCGTACAGAAGAGGCTACTTTTCAGAACGACAAATATTTGAAATGCAACTGAATGCACGAGTGAATTTTGTGCCCATATAGCCTCGAATAACGTTGTATAGTAGTGCGGTGGACAGCTATACGTGAGCGATTTTCCAAATAGTAAAGGACGATAAAACGTCAGAGAGAGAGGTTTTCGTTAACGAGTAACGTTAATACAGCCTCTGGCGATAGAAGTTACAAACACGTGTTTAAACTTTATAGAGACGTATATCAAACCCGATTTCCAACAACGTTAAATAAACGTTTGTTACGAGCTCATAGGATCCATTTTAGGTTACTCCTAAACCTCAAAATCAAAGTAATACTGCTGCACAGTGGAACAAAACTAGATTTTCTTGGACAAATCGGACTACAGGTCACAATTTTTACCTGATTAGGACGTTCTTTTTTCTAAGCGGAAGTTGATTAAATTTTGCAGATAAACCTTGAATCTAATTTCAAACGTTTCGTTTTGACGATAAACTGTATGAAGAGTCGAAATAAAAAAATGTATTCTCAACAGCAGTATATTGTGCGATAAGTTGAAAGAGCGAGAGATCTAAAACGAGTGTGAAATTAAAGGGAAGAAAAGTCATACGAATTTTAAATCGTCGCTTTTTTAACATGTGGGATACGAAATTTTTTCTATAATTTGTTCAAGAAGTGCCAGTTTTTTTACCTGTTTTTTGTTTAAGAGGGAGGCGATTTGTGGGATTGACGCAACAATAACAATGGCAATTGTCAAAACCATGGCAATAATATGGCCGTAACAGTAAGTTGGTAGCAATGTTTCGTCAGAAAGGTTAGAAGTGGTGGAATTAGATACAACGCAATAGTTGTGAGTTCACCTTCGCTTACTGGAGCAGGCCACAGGGTTCGTTCAGTAGTTCGCTCTTTATTTACTTTTTTCACTGTGCATCACTTTTTTCGCTTCGTCCCTCTACTTTTTTCACTGTATCCGACTACTTTTTGCACCGTTGCCCTGAAAAGTCGACACGGAGATGCGTCACGTCATCGAGAACAAATCGGTCACTTTTTACACAAAAAACAGGTTGGAAAACTAGCACTTTTTCACGAATTATAGAAAAAATCATTTTTGATTTAGAAACAATAACTCGTATAAGAAGAGAATCGATCAGAATGAAGGCATATGCACTAAAAGAATATAAATAATCAATTTTTCAATTGAAATAATTATTATATACCAGTGTTTCTCGACTATAATTTATGCGACTAGATATTTGAGTTATTTAGTATTGAAAAGCTTTAGAAATTATTCATTTATATTCTTCTAAACAAACTGTCCATCGTTAGGGATTTTTTTTGTAAAATCAACCCCTTTCCAGCTCCTGCAGGGCTAAAGTTACGAAATTTTCTGTAACACTTGTCAGTGCCTTGCATAAACGAATGATATAGTATGTAAGAATTACGAGTACACAATATTACTTCGAAAATAAAGTCATGAAAGTCTTCGAAAAAAATTCACGCCGACCACTACGTCGGAATTTTATAAAAAAATTTTACTAGTTATGTCATTTTGAAAGCTTGAATTGAAATATTTTCATTTAGACATTTAATCGTTCATTTTTAAATTTTAAAAAATTAACAATGCGAGTTTTGAATTTTTGAAGAATTTCAAATAATAAATATTCAAATTGAATTCTCAAATCGGAAGCCTTAATAGTTAAACGATAATAAACGATGGAAATTAAAATAATTCTAATTGAGGATTTATAAATTGTTCGAGCCTTCGAAACTGAATGAAATTTCTAAATAATGTATTCAAAATTAAACTATTTGAAATTCAAGGAACAGCCAAACGATTTCTTTTATTGTCGATGATAAAATTTCAGGCTTGAATTTTTATTTTCAAATGCTTCAATTTCAGTCTTAATTAGTTTTGCAATTCAAAGCCATGTGAGCGTAGCCTCAATTTTTTTTGCATTTCCTTTTTTAACCAACTTACGTTCACACGAAACGCGATTTCGAGTTAAAAATTTTGGAAACCAAATGAAAAACACTAAGGAACGTTTGTCTCGTCCCAAATTTTCATAATTTCATAATAAATTTAATGTTATGCTCAAATGGCCTTAAATTAAAATGTTTCAAATTTGTAGAATTTTCAGTATTTGGAAAATTAAATTTAGACCTGCATAGTTAGGCAGTTTCGAATTTAAACGTTTTTTATTGAAAATTTACTTATTCAGTAATTTTAAATTGAAAACTTCAAAATCAGACAGTTTCAAAGTTAAACTTCAAAAATTTGACAATTTGTAATGCTTGGGCAAATTAATTGAAACTACATAATCGAACAATTTGAAATTCAAATGCTTATAATTGAAATTTTACTCATTCACTAATCTTAAATAAAAATTCTTTAAGCTTGAAGAATTTGAAATTGAAGAGTTATTAAATTGAAAATATTTAAATCGTAATTGAAACAATTATAAATTTTCAATTAAAATGGTAAACTTAAAAGCTGTCCATTTCTAAATAAAGTTTCAAATCATCCACTCTGGGATCTATCCTATTTGAAATGATCTTATGTAGAACGTTTTTAGGATAATTCAATTTAGAGGGCTTAGAATTTAATTTTTTTTAAATTTTGGACAGAAATCACATCAATTTTTACTCAAAAAATTGTAATGTAAAATTTATTATTATTTCTGGAATTCTCAAATTTATACGTTATTTAATGCGTACATTTTCAATTGTACAATACAATTTTAAATAATTTAATACTGAAGGCTCCTGATCTGAAATAAAAAGTTATTCAATTTGTAATGTTTCAACTTTGCAAATTCTCAATCTAATTCATTCGAAATTTTCAGTTCAACATAATTAGAACTGTCATTTTTTAAGCATGTAAACTTCGGAATGAAAATTTTTTGATTTGAATAGCTTAAAGTTTGAAAGAGAAGAAAAATATAAATTTTCCATTTGGAGATTTTCTAATTTTTGAGGCTTTGAATTCTAATTCCTTTACTTTCAAAAACTGTCTCTGCCTGTTCTTACTCAAAAAACGTCACTTTCATTCACAGATAAACACGCCAGGCCTTTTCCAACTCAAACAATTGGATTGTCTCATTTTTAATATTCAAAATTCTAATTTACTTCATTTTGAAAACTCTTTTTCCTCTCCAAAATCAAAAAACTTCCATTTCATTTACAAATAGTCACGCGAGGCCTTTTCCAAGGGTTCTTCGTAGAATTAAATAAACTTCAATTTTGGAAAAAAAGCCGATTCGGATGGACTTATTCATCCACAAAAATCCAGTTTCGTCCCAGAGTGTACCGCCTTGAAAATAAACTGCAAAGAAAGATATGAGGAAAGCTAGTTTTACATAAACTTAACGTAGTTGAATTAATTTAAAATTATGAAAATAGTAATGAAATAAAAAGCTGATGTAATTGCTGCATAATAGAAGATCGTATTGAAAGAAAATTTGTCTTGAGAAAAGGATACAAGTAGTATAAGCTTAAAAAAAATTAATAAAACACTCGCTACAAGTGCCACAAAACGCTCGTATAAGTTCTCATAAATTTGACTCCGGAATTCCATTACTCGACGGCCAAATCGATATTTCACCATGGGAAGGAGAAATTCCGAACCCTCGAATTTTCTTCGCCAAAGAGTGTGACGCGATCTTAGTAAAAAATCACCAGATGCTTTGGTTCATTTGACAATGGCCTCTTCAACAAGATCCGCTCGTCAGCTGTCTGAAGAAGATTCCGGCAATAAATTATGAATCATATTATGGGCTAAATTAATTGTTTTTAAGATGTGAATAGAAAATTAATTCAAGATAAAATTTTTCATCAGTATAAGTTCGAATATAGAAAAACTCCATCCAATTGCAGCTACGATTCATTCGACAATGGCCCCTTCAACAATATCCGCTCGTCAGCGGACTTAACAATATTCCGGCAAAAAATTATAAATCAAGCTATGAACTCAATAAATTTTAGTTTTCGAAAATCATACACAGAAAATAAATTCAAAATTTAAATTGTCATTAGCTCAAATTTGAATAGAGAAGAACTTCATCCAATGCTAGATCCGGTTCATTTGACAATGGCCTCTTCAACAAGATCCATTCTTTAGCTGTCTTAGCAGAAAATGAATTCAAAATTAAAGTTTTTATTAGTCTAAATTTGAGAAGAGAAGAACTCCATCTAACGCTAGCTACGTTTCATTTGACAATGGCACCTTCAACAATCCGCTCATCAGGCAACTCAAAAAGATTTAGGCAAGAATTTATAAATCATATTATAGACTAAATTAATTTTAGTTTTTGAGGGTATACACAGAAAATAAATTTAAAATTAAAATTTTCATGATTCCAAATTTGGAAAGAGAAGAACTTTATCCAGTGCTACATCCGAATCATTTGACAATGGCCCCTTCAACAAGATCCGCTCGTCAGCTGTCTGTACATGATTCGGGCAATAAATTATAAATCATATTTTGGGCTAAATTAGTTGTAGTTTTTTGAACATAAACAGAAAATTAATTCAAAAACAAAATTTTCATTAGTCTAAATTCGAGTAGAAAATAACTCCTTCTAATCGTAGCTACGGTTCATTTGACAATGGCCCATTCAACAAGATCCGCTCGTCAGCTGTCCAAACAAGATTTCGGAAATAAATTATAAATCATATCATGGACTAAGTGAATTGTAGTTTTTGTGCAGTATGCATAGAAAATGAATTCAAAATTTAAATTGTTATTAGTTCGAATTTGAATAGAAAAGAACTCCATTCAATGCTAGCTTCGGTTCATTTGACAATGGCCCCTTCAAAAATATCCGCTCGTCAGCGCTCCAAACAATATTCCGGCAAAAAATTATGAATCACATTATGGACTAAATTATTTTTACTTTTTGTGGGTATACATAGAAAATGAACTCAAAATTGAAATTGGCATGAATCCAAATTTGGAAAGAGAAGAACTCCATCCAATGCTACATCCGGTTCATTTGGCAATGGCCCCTTCAACAAAATCCGCTCGTCAGCTGTCTAAACATGATTCCGGCAACAAATTATTAATTATTTTATGGGCTGAGTTAACTGTAGTTATTGGAAAGTATACACAGAGAATGAATTCAAAATTCAAATTAGTGTTAGTCCAAATTTGAATAGACAAGGACTCCATTCAATGCTAGCTTCGGTTCATTTGACAATGGTCCGTTCAACAGTATCCACTCGCCAGCTGTCTATACATGATTCTGGCAACAAATTATGAATTCTATTATGGGCTTGATAAGTTCTAGTTTTTCGAAAGTGTACACAGATAATGAATTCAAAATTGAAATTGATAGTAATCTAAATTTGAAATTGTTATGAGTCTAAATTTGAAATTGTTATTAGTCCACATTTGAATATAAAAGAACTCCATCCAATGCTAGCTTGAGTACATTTGATAATGGACCCTTCAACAAGGTACGCTCGTCAGCTGTCTAAACATGATTCCGGCAACAAATTATGAATCCTATTATGGGCTTGATAAGTTGTAGTTTTTGGAAAGTGTCCACAGATAATGAATTCAAAATTGAAATTGATATTAGTCTAAATTTGAAATTGTTATGAGTCTACATTTGAAATTGTTATTAGTCTGAATTTGAATAGAAAAGAACTCCATCCAATGCTAGCTTAGGTACATTTGATAATGGGACCTTCAACAAGGTCCGCTCGTCAGCTGTCCGGACAAGATTCCGGCAACATATTATGAATCATATTATGGGCTTGATAAGTTGTAGTTTTCAGAAAGTATACACAGATAATGAATTCAAAATTGAAATTGTTATTCGTCTAAATTTGAGTGGAAAAGAACTCCATTCAATGCTAGCTTGGGTACATTTGATAATGGACCCTTCAACAAGGTCCGCTCGTCAGCTGTCCATACAAGATTCCGGCAATGAATTATGAATCATATTATGGGCTTGATTAGTTGTAGTTTTCGGGAAGTTTACACAGATAATAAATTCAAAATTGAAATTGCTATTTGTTTAAATTTGAGTAGAAAAGAACTGTATCCAATGCTAGCTTCATTACATTTGACAATGGCCCCTTCAACAAGGTCCGCTCGTCAGGTGTCTAAACAAAATTCCAAAAACAAATTATAAATTATGTTTTGAGCTCAATTAATTGTAATTATTGGGAACTATACACAGAAAATGAATTCAAAATCGAAATTGTTATTAGTCCAAGTTTGAATAGAGAAGAACCCCGTCCAAGGCTACATCCAATTCATTTGAAAATTGCCCTTTAACAAGATCTGCTCCTCAGCGGTCTAAACGATATTCCGGCAAAAAATTATTAATTATATTATTTGCTAATTTAATTCTTGTTTTTGGGAAGTATACAAAAAATGAATACAATATTGAAATTGTTATTGGTCTAGATTTTAAAAGAGAAAAACTCCATTCAATGTTAGCTTCATTTCATTTGACAATGGCTCCTTCAACAAGATCCGCTCGTCAGCGCTCTAAGCAAGATTCCGGCAATAAATTATAAATAATATTATGGGCGAAATTAATTTCAGTTTTTGGGAAGTGTACATACAAAATGAATTGAAAATTAAAATTTCATTAGTCTAAATTTGAATAGAGCGAAACCCCATCCAATGCTACTCTACAACCAAATACGTATAATTTTGAAAGTTAATTAGTATCTGAATTCAAAAGCAACTAAATATTACCATTCTTATAGTTTGAAAACATTTGTACTCTTCAGAGATTGGAAATTATTTTCAATTTATTGGCCTTTACAAAACCTGCACAGATTTTGAAATTAGCTTGAAATTGTATGGAATATATCGAACATTGTTCACGAATTCATGAGACCAAAAACAGCATTCAGAATCGATCACCATGAACGGTTTGAAATTAGAATCGATCAGATACTGCCCACAACTACAATCAATTTCAAGGACTTAGTCATTCGGATTTTTGGTATACACAAGGTTGCAAGATTGCAAGGTTACATGTATGTGACTGAAGAATATTGCATGAGATTGCAAAAGATTCCATGAATTATAGGAAATTTACTATAGAAAAACATTATTTAGAACGCGATGAATGAATAATCAGCATCGGAATAAATAAGAAAAAGATGTGGACGAAACTTCTGTAACAAGTAGAAAAAATACAAAGGAACGAATTATTTTATACCACTTATAATCTCATATGAAAGTATTATATACAAAAAATAGCGAGTCTGCGCAAATAAACTTTACGGAGAAAAAATCTGGGAAATACTTCTAAATCCATTGAAATCTTCAAAATTTGCTAAGATCCGTAGAAATCCCTTGAAATCTTTGAACTTCTTCCAAATTCCTTTGAAATCTTTGCAACAGATTATAAATCTGTAGAAATGATATAAAATCTTTCGAAAATAATTTAAATTTATTCCCGAACGTTCTCTAGAAATCCCTTGGAATTTGTATGATTCCCTAAAATCTTTGAAATACTTGGAGATACTACAACTTTCCTTAAATCTTGTGCAATTTTTTTGAGTTCCTTAAAATGTTTGGAAATTCTACAGCATTCTTTGAAATCCCTTGAAATTATTGGAATCTCTTCAAATTCTTTAGAATCCTCTAAAAAAACTTCAAATCTTGCACAATTTTTGTAATTTCTCATATTCCTTGAAAATGGTGAAATTCGTAGAAATTCTTTGGAATAAAATTCAATTTATACGCTTAAGGTCTAAAGAAATCCATTGAAATCTGCTTTTGAATCCCTTGAAAATAAATTATATATCAAACTCATTCATTCAAATATAAATTCTATCCGGATGATAGAATTGAAAAGTTTGTTGAAGACTTTTGAAGTCCTCATTTATAACATCCAAATAAATAAATAACATCAAAATAACCATAAAATGCCTAAACATACTTTTTCATGTTTACTTATTAAAGATCCCTAAAAGAACCGAAGAAATCCCCGTAAATCTTTAAATTCATTGAAATACTTGGAGATTCAATAAAATCCTTTAAATCTTGTGAAATTCCTTGAAATACTTCAAAATCCCTTGAAATCTTTGGAATTGCTGAAATCCATTAAAGTCCCTTGAAATATTTCGGAATTGTGAAAATTCATTAAAATGAGTAGAAATCATTTGAAATCCCTTGAAGTATTTCAAATCCTTGGAGATTCAATAAAATCTTTAAAATCTTGTGAAAATCCTTGAAGTACTTTAAAATCCTTTGAAATCTTCGGAACTGCTATAAGTATCCCTTTGAATTCTATTTCACGTCATCTATCTTTCAAAGTTCTCTAGAAATTTCTCGAAATCTTTTGAAATCCTCAAAAATTCTTTCCAATCCTTTAAAATCATTGTAATCCATGAAAACATTTTTAAATCCCTCATTTAAAATCCCTTGAAGCATTTCAAATCTTTGGACCTTCAGTGAGATACTTCAAATCTTGTGAGATTCCTTGAAATACTTTACTCGTAAAATCCCTTGAAATCTTTGGAATCGCTATAGGAATTCCTTGAAACTCAATTTCATTTCATTTATCTTCCAACGCTCTCTAGAAATCTCTTGAAATCTTTGGAAATCCTACAAAATTCTTTGCACTCATCTCTAACTTTTGAAATCCCTTAAAACCCTTGGAAATTCTTTGAAATCCCCGGAAAGATTTTGAAATCTTTGGAATGATTTGGATATCTTTGAAATCCTCTAAAATCCCTTAAAATGTTTCGAAATCTTATGAAATTCGTTGAAATCCGTGAAAACATTTTTAAATCTCTTTAAAAGCGGTGAAATACTTTTAAATTAATTGAAATGTTTGGAAATTCTGGAAAGTCCTTTCAAAAGCTTTAAAATCCGTGAAATTTCTTCTAAATCGGTTGCAATCCTTTGGGATCCCTTAAAACTCATTGAAATCTTTGAAAATCATAAAAATCCATTAAAATAAGTTGAAATCATTTGAAATCCCTTGAAGTATTTCAAATCCTTGGATATCCAATAAGAACCTTCAAATCTTGTGAGATTCCTTGAAATACTCTAAAATCCTTGAAATCTTTGGAATCGCTATAGGAATCCCTTGAAATTCAATTTCATTTCGTTTATCTTCCAAAGTTCTCTATAAATCTCTTGAGATCTTTGGAAATCCTACGAAATTCTTTGCAATCCTTTGAAATTTTTTTAATCCCTTGAAACCCTTGGAAATTCTGGAAAATCCTTTTAAAAGCCTTAAAACCTGTAAAAGTTCATCTAAGTCCGTTGAAATCCTTCGAAATTTCTCAAAACTCCTTGAAATCTTTGAAAATCGTGAAAATTCATTAAAACAAGTAGGAATCATTTGCGATCCCTTGAATATAGATTAAAATTAGCGTATTCATTAAAGTTCTCTAAGAAAGCGTTTGAGTCCCCAGAAATCTTTCAAGTCCCTTGAAATCCTTGGGGATTCAATGAAATCCATCAAATCTTGATAAATCCCTTGAAATACCCTAGAATCTCATTATATCTTTAGAATCGTTTGGAATCCCTTAAAATTTAATTTTATTTCATTTCATTCATTTAGCAAAGTTCTCTAGAAATCTCTTCAAATCTTTGGAAATTTTACAAAATTCTTTGATGTCTCTCGAAATTTTTTAAACGTCTTGAAATCCTTGAAAATCCCTTAAAATACACGAAAATATTTTGAAATCTCTTGCAAACCGATTAAATCCTTCAATATCAGTTAAAACGTATGAGAATCCCCGAAAATACTTTTTAAAATCCTAAAATCTGTAGAAGTCCGTCGAAACCCATTGAAATCCTTTGGAATTTTTCAAAGTCCCGTGATATGTTTGACAATCTGAAATAATTTCAAATCTAGTGAAATTTTCAAGAAATTTGACGTAATCGCTTGAAATCCGTTGAAATTATCTTGATGTTTTTTTAATTTATTGAAATCCCTTGATATTCTTGGAAATCCCTTGAAATACCCGGAAATATTTGGAAACCTTGAAAATCCTCCAAAATTCATTGAAGTGTTTCAAAATCTTACGAAATTCGTTGAAATCCATGGTAATATTTTTAAATTTCTTGGTAACTGATGAAATCCTTCAAGATTTGTTGAAATGTATGAAGATTCCAGAAAATTCTTTTACAAGCCTCAACATCTGTGGAAGTCCCTCAAAATCCATCGGAAATCCTCTGAAATCCCTTAAAGTCCCATGATTTGTTTGAAAATCTTTAAAATCATTTCAAAACTACTAAAATTTTCATGAAATCTGACTGAACTTTAGATTGAAAATCTTAAAATTTGTTAAAAGAACGTTGATTTATGGAAGAAGACAGGTTTATAAAATCTCTGAAAAATGTAAAGGCAAGGTAAGTAGGTAGATAAACATAGCCAAGTTGGCTGTCCTCCTGACGTATTTTTTCCGTAATGAATTGATAAATCTTGCTGATGTCGAAACTTTTAAGACGTTTTCTTTGCTTCACCAGCAGCGTGGATGATGCTGGCAGTCGCAAGAGACCCTAAAATCCCATTTATTGGCTAAAGTAGCTGTGAAATCTCGTTCACTTTCCAAGTCCCGTATAAAAAAGACACGGCAAAGTTTCTACTCCCAAGTTTTTGCTCTGAATTCACGTATTTTCTAATTTGAATAGTTATTTCAAGCTTTGTAAACGACTGTATATTCCAAACACGAAAAGTTTACCCAGGAAAAATCTTACTTGAAATGAATTAAGTTGTTTGCTTTCTGAAGGAATTCGCAGTTAGAGACACAAAACGTAAAAAATTTAAGAGACGTCATTTGGTAAGAACAGTAAACTAAATCTCATCTCATGCGCTTTCACGAAATGAAAAGTTTATTGATTCATAAAATAATATAGATTTGAGAGAGATGTTAATATTAATGTTATAAACTGGCTTATTATCTGCGCTTCGTAATACTAAACTTTTTATTTGAGTCATTTTAGAGTATACGATGTTTTTATGTGACTTCGGGTGTGGCTTTTTTGGCACAACATTGAGAAAAACATGAAGACGTCACTCAATTTTTTCATTCCTCTCTACATTGCTCTTTAAAGTTACGGTTCATAAAATATTACAATCCATTACGACAGTTTAAGTTTATCCCTTTGCATCTGGAATGGTCACGGCTAAACCGAAGAGGGTAGAGAACAAGTTTCTCGACGATATCCTGCAAACTTCCGCTTCATGTTTTGATGATTCTCTCTTCCTCTTTTGGTTCAGATTAGATGTTAGAATTGAATAATTGAAAATCTTATGTATGAAATGCTTTATTTTAGTATGTGGTGCCTAAAAATACGAAGAATATGTCTACTTCATCAGTGGTTACATGTATTTACAATATTTACATCAATCTTATACTAATAGTAACAAAAACTCAACAATATTGGGCTAATTACGTTTTCCTTCCTTTGCTTCTAGCTTTGACGTCTCAACATGCGGTTATTGCCTCAACGCATCGCCTCAATGCATCGCCTCAACGCAACGCCTCAACGCATCACCTCAACGCCTTGGCTTGACGCGCCTTGCCTCAACGCATCGCTTTATCTTATTATCTTGTTATCGTTATCGTTACATCACGAAAAAAGTAACTAGTTATCGATATCGTTACCAATTCAAAATGTGAATTTTTCTTATCTGTATTCCCCCCCCCCCCAAAAAAAAAAATAACTATCATTTTTTTTAGTTACTTTTGTATTTTGGAAATTTAGATTCAAATTTAATTTTTACAAAACTTTATTCATAACTTTTGAGTGATCGTTGTTACACATTTTAATGAAAGTCGTAGGTTAGTCATGACCCACATAATATTTCTAAAAGAAGGAATGTTTTAGAAAATTTTGAATTTCAGTGGGGAAGAGAAATTTCAGCTTTCCTATTTTGGGCTGTAAATCCTTTTGGCGTTGGAAATGAATTATTTCTTTCTAAAAATGTTTCTTTAGATTTACCTAGTTCCGACTTTTACTTCTGGAAGACTTACAATATTCTAAGAACAACAGTAAATGTTTTAAAAGATGTTGAATTTTCAACAAAATAGGTGAATTTTCAACAGAAGGGGATAAATTTTCAATCGAAACAGGCATATCTTCAACAGAGTACATGAATTTTCAAATAAAAAAAAAACAAATATCCAACCAAATAGTTGAATCTTAAACTAAATAATACAAATTTTGAACCAAAAATGGAATGGTTAAATTTTCACTTCAAAAAATCGATATATCAAAAAAAAAGAAATATCAACAAAATAGTTAATTTTCCAACGTAAAAGATGATTTTTAATCTAAAATAATGAATCTTCAACCGAAAAAAAACATTTCTAACAAAGTAGTTCAACTTTCAACCAAAAAGGTAAATTCTCAATGAAAAAGGTAATAGTTGAAATTTCAACCAAACAATATTTTCGTTTTAAATAAAAAACAGTTACATTCAAATAAAAAACAATTTTTTAACGAAATAGTTGAATCTGCGGTCGAGACAGAAGAGAAACCAACCAGATTGTTGAAGTTTCAAGCCAAAAAGGCGAATTTTCAACAAGAGAGTTAATTTTCAACCAAGTAGTACAATTTCGATCCAGAAAAGTTCAATTCCTAACGAGAAATGTAGTATTTTAAGTTTAAACCAAAAAAGACGAGCTTTCAACAAAATATATAAATTTGAAACCAAAGAGATAAATTTTCGAACAAGAACATAATTTTTTACAAAAAAAAAGACGAATTTCAAACAAAATACTTGAATTTTCAACTAAAGAAGATCAATTTTCAACCAAAAATGGGATAGTTACATTTTCAACTGAAAAAATTAATTTTTAGCGGAAAAAGATGAATCCTCAACGAGAAATGCAATCGTTGATATTTCAACCAAAAATACATTTAATTTTAAATCAAAAACAGTTATATTCAACCGAAAAAGGAATTTTCATCGAAATAGTTGAATTTTCAATCAAGAGAGAAATTAAATCAACCGGACTGTTAAAATTTTAAGCCAGAAAGACGCGTCTTCAACAAAACAGTTGATTTCCAACCAAATGATAAAATTTGTATCCAAAAAGATGAATTCTCAATAAAAAATTTAATAGATAAAATTCCAACCAAAAGCGACGAATTTTCAACAGCAGTGTTTAATTTGAAGCCAAAGAGATAAATTTTCAAACAAGAACATAATTTTTGACCAAAAAAAAGGATGAATTTTAGACAAAATACACGAATTTTCAAATAAGAAAGATCAATTTTCAACCAAAAATGAGATAGTTCAATTTTGGATTGAAAAAATTAACTTTTAACGAAAAAAGATTAATCCTCAACAAAAAATATAATAGTTGATATTTCAACCGAAAAACAGTACAATTTTAAATCAAAAACATTTTAAGCCAGAAATCTAAGTTTGCAAAAAACAGTTGATTTTCAACTAAATAATAAAATTTTTATCCAAAAAGATAAATTCTCAACAAAAAATGTGATAGATTGAATTTCTACCAACAAAGACGAATGTTCCATAAGATTGTTTAATATGGAGCAAAAGAGATGATTTTCTAACGAAATACGTGAATTTTCAGCTACAAAAGATCAATTTTCAACAAAATAATACAATTGAGAAAATTTATTATCAACCAAAGAAAAATTAATATTCAACTCTAAAATTATCATTTCATTTCTTTCTAAGTGTTTTTATAGATGCTAGAAAATTTTGAATCCCAGCGTGGGAGAAAAATTTCAGTTTTCCTATATTGGGTTATAAATTTCTATGGCTGTCTGCCGCCACAATTTGAATAGTGAACATGAAAAAATAGTTGGAAAAGCAATAAAATTGATTGATTGTTGTAAAAAAGACATGTGAACTACATCTCCAAAGTAACTAAAAAAGTAACGATTTTTATAGTTACTGCTACTGAAAAAAATGTAACTAGTTACCAATTCGTAAGTTACAAAAGTAATATAGTTACCACTGTCGTTACCAAAAAAAAGTGACCAGTTACAGTAACCAGTTAATTCTTCCCTTAAAACAATTTTCAAATAATTTCATCGTTATTGTAAGAACCTGAAATCGAATAGAGTTTATTCAAAACCCTCAAGCCCTGGAAACTATAATGAATGAAACATAAAATATAAGAAGTATTGAAATCTGTTTAAGGAGCGAGACTATGCGACAGTTTTCATCTGTAGAATAAAGAATTATTTCCTCATCGAATTTAGCTCTAATTAAAAGGCTCGATTTGGCCGATCATCTTTTATCACATTCTGCATAACCCTTTCAACGAGGTTGTTAATGTAATAATGTAATTTTCAATTAAATGCGACGTAGCCGGACAGGATTCTCTGTGTGGGTGCGGTACAATGAAATTATCGTTATAAATGGGAATTTGGAATGGGATAAAGAAAAGCTCTCTTCGGCGGTAAATAGATACTATTATAGGGTCCCATTGAATTTGAAATTATTGCTCATTTAATGTGTAAGTATCTCTTTTAATGAAAAAACATAAATTATAATACCACCTGAATAAAATCTAACATTTTCAATAGAAATAAATTAAATTCTAATCTTCATGGTTTAAAAAGCAATTTTCAACCTCCAATAATATCAGCAGGGACTCCTAATTAGTCTCTGCTTTCTCAACATTTTTTAATTTTTCAAGATACGTTAGACGATCCCGTTAAAGGTGGCGAAAGAAGAATCGATATCCGTAATATTACATCCGCAATTAGACAACTAAGGAATTGGGCTGTCGATAAATTCAGAAAAGACCGGCTTGGTCATGTTTGCAAGAAAGTACGAAGTGCCAGAGGTCGACGCTTCTTCATTCCGTAGTATGAGGCTGATGATCTCAGGCTTGGTTAAATATCCGGGAGTAATCCTGAGTAGTAAACTAACTTGAGCGAAGCAGCAGGAGACGCGATGCAGAAGGTTTTTTACGGCATTTTGGATGTGCAGAAGAGCTTTTGGTCTGACATGGGGTCTAAGACCTAAAATGATCACCTAGCTCTCCTCCGCTTTCCTTAAAACAAGGCTTGTATATTCAACCGTGGTGTAATAGCCACGCCTGACACTCAAAACGATGCAGTATAGATTGCGACGATAACAAACGCTAGCCTACAGGGGAGTGACGGAAGAAGTGAGAACGACACCCACGGCGGCGATAAGCTATATGCCTTGCGGAGAGCCCCTACACGTTGTGATAACCGCCGAAGCGGATCGTGCAATGGGCTTCCTGGCAAGAGCAGAGATGGATTTGGGGGACTAAACACATTGGGTTCCCAAGTGGCATCAGTACACTGCCAATTCTAGACATAAGGCAAGACAGAATAACAAAACGCTTTATCTCCATCAGAGCTTTCCGCGTCGTCGGCTCGAACAGACATGTGTGGAAAGCAAATGGTAACCCACTCCTTCAAGGGGAAATCTGGTGTGCAGAAGGCTTCAAATGAGAAGAGGGGGCAGGAGCAGGAATTCACGATAGCACAGGAGGGAGGGAAATGGAAATCTCACTTGGACGACATGCCACTATCTTTCGGGCGGATGTCCTAGCCGACTTCCGCTCCGCTAAAACACTTATAGATGAAGACGCGGATAGCAGGCAGATCACAATCTACTTAGACAGCTAAGTAACATTAACTGCACTTAAAGAAACTGGGAATAAGATCAAAACTGGTTTGGGAATGAAAGAAGACATTTGAAAACCTATCAAAAGAGAATCAAGTGACCCTCATATGGGTTTCTGGGGACACAGGGATCAGGGACAATGGATAGTTGGACCACTTGGCGAGGAGCGGTGCAGCAAGTAAATACATAGGCCCGGAACTGGTACTGCGATCAGCGTCTTGCTGCATCAAGATGGCCATCAAAAACTGAATCCGGACGAAGCAACGAGAGTACTGGGAACAAAGCCAGGGTTGCCGACAGGCGAAAGTCATCCTAGCCATATGGACAGGATGGTCAGAGCTAGAGAAATCCTGAGGTTACCCAGGAAAGACCTAAGGATAGTGGTTTATATGCTCACATGGCATAACCACTTGAACTATCACAAGCCGAAAATGGGATTAAATCCCACGACAGAGTACAGGAAATGCGGCGCAGATGATGAGACATCCCTGCATGTCCTTTGCCAGTGCCCGGCACTAGCCAGGCTAAGGCAACATACCCTTGAGGCTCATTTCATGGAACCCGAGGAAATTACAATGCAAACAGTGGTCGACATCTTGGGCTTCATCAAGATGTCTGTAACCGACCACTAGGAGGAAACTGTTGAGGGTGATTCTTCATAGTCTGAGTGCCAGGGGGCGCCCCCAGCCCACCTAAAAACTAGACTAAACTGAACTAAGGCTGCTTGTGTTGATGTTATCACCACTGGAATGCTTAAGAGCGATAGCAGCTATCTGTTTTTGTGGCTGAGCGAGTTTATGAATTTGTCCGCTGAAAACGAAGAAGTTCGAAATTATTTGAGCAAGGCGATTGTCGTTCTACTCTACGAGGGAAAGGGTGATAAAGGTGACTGTACTGTTATACTTCTTTCACCTGGTGGGAACTTCGTTCGCCTGTCAAACTTAGAGGTGAACATCAATGACACTCGACAAGGATCATGAATTGACGAGATTCGACCAAGCCTGTCCGTTAAAAATTATGGTTGCACACAGAGAATCGGCGAGGGTGCCGGTGCTGTTTCTAACGCATCCTTGATGGATGATCGGCAAACGGCAATTGGTATAACTAGACCCTCGGAAAAATATGGCTTCTGAGCGCAACCAGGACCAAGAGCGGGCCACTATCAATTGGTCCAATCAGATCCTCGCCCTACGCCGTCACTCTCTGGAGGACTCCCGAACACATGTCACCAGAGCATATGACGTCACGATTATTACCTCGTGACTATACAACGCGGAATCCTAGAAAATCTGGCCTTGTTGGCAATCAGATTTGACTGTTGGATGAACAGGGCCTACTAATGATGGAATCCAGTCGAATTAGAACAACTTCGATGAATCGGTAAATCATGTATCCATCGTATAACTTCGGAATGTTGTATTTATGAATTATGTCTGTTGCTGTACATGATGTTACCAAAATTGCCTACGGTTTCGAATTTTTCATCACTTTTTATATAGTTCTTCCACTATCTTATGTAATTCTTCATATCGAACGCAACCTGATGTGAACGCGCCTTAATGGGATCACCTCTTAAGCCTGCCGTCGTGGCGTGTCGCAACTCATGCTTCACTTTCGTTCATGGTCTACTGGCAGCACCACGTACCACGTTCTTGAAAATTGAATTGGAATACCATTGAATTATTGCTTAACGATTTGGAGTATCATCAATCTAGTAATATTGATTTAGGAAATTGTCAAGGATTCCATTAATTGAATAGAGAATAAATTTTAACACGACGGAAAATCTTCAAAGTAAACGTTTTATGATTCCGACACGCGACGCAATGGAAAATTTGATTTAGTCATGTGGTCCCTTGTAATTTTGCCTTCACCATTGCCAAGCTTGGCCCCTACTTCTAAGTTCTAAGTGTGTCTTGTGAAGATTCATCTTTTTTTTTATTTAATATGTAAAATTTAGATATCGAGTCAGCGCTCAAAGAAAGAAAAATCGGGTTAATGATGTGCTTCCAGGCTAGAATAGTCGGCACCTGTACGGTTTTCCGTGCCATTGGCCATGTGGTCATAGTCTAGTGGATTCCTCAGAATTATTTTTGGTTTTGATGTTCAATTTCGCTAATTTACCGGTCTAATTTGGTTTTACATTATTAACTTTCTTGCGCCTGAATAAGAATGTTCAAAATTGATTAAACCAAATTCGTGTAATTGCCGTTGTGATTTTAAGAACCACCCCTGTCTTTTAAGCCATTAGTCAAACGTACCTACCAAATCGTTCATAATATTGACCAAAATACATATTGGTAAGATCATAAGAATAACTGAAGAAAGGACCTAAAAAATCCAATGTGGATTTAGGCCAGAGAGATCATGTGTGGACCAGATTTTATTTTTGAGAAAGATCATTCAAGTTTGAGAGTAAGCGAAAGAACGAAGAGGAAAGGAACTAATAGGAACACCAAAACCCACAAAAAAGAGAGAATTTATATAATATAATAATAATAATAACATCCTCAATGTTGATTTGATAGGCTTGCAATCAAGGCTCTTTCCTCCAAACTTATTTTTTTTCGCTCAATCTTTTTTCAATTTTTGTTTGTAGCAGACACTTAATAAGAATCTTCGACACGAAGTCTCTGTAATTTCTCTCATCATTCTCTATTTCCTCATTCGTTCTTCATTTCCCCGACAGAATGTAATAAAACCCGTTTCTGAGATCAACGCGGATCGAGCGAAAAGAAAAGTTGAGTGGCAGGAAAAGAGCGGGGAAGTGTAAAATGAACGCATCCGGCCTGAGTAACTGGAGAGTTTTCTCCTCGTGTAAAATTACGAAAGTAAAAAATTTAATCTTCCTGATTTTGCTGCTCATGAGTGCAATAGAATTAGTTCGGAAAGATATATTTTCTGTAAATCCGAAGAGAAAAATGGAACGTTGTGCCATTTTAAGAAAATAATTTTTGCATGTTCAGAGCTTTTGTTCCATTTCGGTATGAATAGTTTTGAAATCATTCTGAGAGAATAGTATGAATTTTGAAATCATGAATGTGAATAACTTTTTTATCGTGAGTAAATAGGATGAAGCCAAAACCGCATATCGAAAAATGCATGGAATACTCTTCAATATTTTACCCTTCAAGTCACGTGAGAGCATTTTTTTCCATCGGAAACTGTTCGATCCTTTCTATTGAACTGGAGCAATAACGAAATTCGAATGCAACTATTTTCCACTGGTCAAATGATGAATTGTTATTAATTGCTTTCGAGTACATTTTTTGAATGGGCTTTTATTCAGAGCCTGAAATAGTATGCCCACAAGAACTTAACTTTTTGAGAATAATTTTCATTATGTTAAATAATCAAAATTTTCAAATTATTTGGATACTAATAGATGTTGGCCATTTAGTATTCGTTATGCAGCATCTGCTTGGATCAGCTGCTGCGAAAAAGGTGACGATAAAACCTATAATCGCTTGGAAATAGGGCATTTTCAAAACCTTAACGACTATGAAAATGAGGTACTTGAATCAAGTCGTTAATATCCTTGCAGTGGCTGCATTTGGACAATTTTATAACGGCGCTTCATTTATCTATCTATAAAATATGATATGCAGAATTTTCGGCTATTTCAGGATAAAATTATATAAATATTTGTCACATTTTGCGATAATGTCACGGAAAATCCTACCTATTCGTTAAGATTAAATTATTGATCAAAATCTCTTGGCTATAATAAATCATTCCACAGTAAACCTAGAGATATCATATCGTTGCATATCATTCTGAGTATCAACTTCAAAACAGAATGATTCATTTTTGCGGATCAGTTAAAAAAAATGGATTTTCAACTGAAATGATGAATCTTCTAGGAAAAAAAATCAAAATTTAAGAAATAAGTGTAATTTTTGACCAAATAGTTGATATGTCTAGCAAAATAGATGATTTTTCAACAAAATATTTGAATCTTCAACCAAAACAAATTTATTCCCAATTAAAGAGACTCCACTTATAAACAAAATAGTTCGATTCTCAACCCAAAAGGAGAATTCTCAACATAATACAGAAACTTTTAAACGAATAGTTGAATTTTCAACTAAAAAAAGTTAAATTTTCCTCCAAAAAATGGAATTGTTAAATTTTTATTTAAGAAAATTAGTTTTTAACCAAAAAAGGAATTTTTAGAAAAATAGTTAAATATTCAATTATCAAGATGAATTTGCAACTAAGAAGATGAACCTTCAACCAAAAAATTAATTTTTGAGAAATGAGTGTAGTTTTCAACCAAGTAGTTGATATTTCAAAAAAAGATGAATTCTCAACAGAATAATTGATTACTCAAACAAAGTCGATAATTTTCGAACAAACAATTGCATTCTTAACCAAAGAAGATGAAAATTCTACCAAAAAAGATGCATTTTTCAAACCAAAATGACGAACTTTCAACAAAACAGTAGACATTGTAATTAGAAAGACTTCACTTATAAACAAAAATAGTTCGATTTTCAAGCAAAGAGAAGAATTTTCAACAAAATTCATAAACTTTTAGCCAAATACTTGAATTTTCAACTAAAAAAGTTAAATTTTCAGCAAAAAATGGTATTGTTAAATTTTCGTTAAAGAAAAATCAACTTTCACCAAAAAAAGGAATTTTTAGCAAAATGGTTGAATATTCAATAAAAGAGATGAATTTTCAGCTAAAATGATAAACATTCAACCAAAGAAATTAATTTTCAAAAAATGAGTGTAACTTTCAACCAAGTAATTGATATTTTAACCAAAGAAGGTGAATTTTTTGAATAAAAATGACGAATTTTGAACAAAACAGTAGACCTCGTAAGCGAAAAGACTTCACTCACAAAAAAAGTTCGATTTTTAACCAAAGAGAAGAATTCTCAACAAAATACATGAACTTTTAACCGAATAGTTAAATTTTCAATCAAAAATGGAATTGTTGGATTTTAATTTCAAAAAATTAATTTTCAACCGAAAAAAAAGGAATTTTCATCAAAATAGTTGAATATTCATTTAAAAAGATTAATTTCCAACTGATGTGATAAACCTTCAACCAAAAAATAAATTTTTTAGAAATGAGTGTAATTTTCAACCAAGTAGTTGATATTTCAACCAAAAAAGGTGAATTTTCACCAAAGTAATTGGATGCTCAAACAAAGCAGATAATTTTCAAACAAACAGTTGCATTTTCAATTAAAAAAGATGAAAATTCTATCGAAAGGTATAAATTTTCAAACCAAAATTACGAATTTTCAACCAAAAAGAAGTATTTTCAACCAAAAAAGTTAAGTTTCTATCAAAAAGACGAATTTGCAACAAAATACATGAATTTTTAACCAAATAGTTGAAATTTGTATCAAAAAAGATACATTTTCATTTAGAAATGGAATAGTTTAATTTTCAGCCAAGCAGTTGAATTTTTAACCAACAAAGATCAATTCTTAGCGAAAAATTTGATAATTGATATTTCAATTAAAAGAGAATTAAGATGAAAAACAGTTGGATTCAACCAAAAAAGAAGAATTTTCAACAAAATAGTTGAATCTTGGACCAAAACAAATTAATTTTCAACTGAAAGGCATAACTTTTCAGCAAAATAATTTTATTTCCAATCAGATAATGAATTTTTGAACCAAAAAAGCTCAGTCCTCAACCAAGAATGTTATAGTAAACTTTTTGACTAAAGAGAATTAAAGAATTAACTTTCAACCAAATATACGAGGGGCAAGTAAAAAGTAAGGTTCCCACATTTTTTTCAGGTGTAAGACATTTTTTATTGAAATTGCAA
>JAUMHM010000088.1:13010909-13021731 GCA_032362435.1 Melikaiella ostensackeni
GATTTTGTGCGTGTTTTACTTTCAGCTCAATCTACCCACACGCCCAAAATCATTGAAAATCTGGAACTTGGAGGTCCCATAACTCCGAAACTACTCATAGGATCTTTACGTGCGGGGTTCTTTGTATAACCTGAGGCTCAAATATCAAGTGAAAATGATTGCATTTTCTAGAAACTCTAAGGGCATGGGTCTGAAGTATGTATCTCAGCTAAGTTGAATGAAGAATGATGAAGAATTCCGATGATTCTAAAGGCGTTTCGTGGGTATTAGAATCTGGAACTCGAGTTTGAGTATCTCCCAAATTGCTGGCACGGAAATGTGGTTACACTGGCAGAACAACAACCAGCCAAATGCACTCTTGTCAGATTCTTCGTGTAAAGAGTATCCAATCAGTAGAGTAAATATACCAATAGTCAGCCCTCCTTCCAATTACGAAACAGTTTTTTTCTCATACGCAAAATGTAATTTAAACATTTTTACGATTTTATTGAAAATTCAATCACCCTTTCAATTAAAGCTCTAAATGGAATTTCTATTTTCTTGAGATGATTGACCCTTCAGTTACTGGTGTGACATGAAAATTTCAATCACTTTTTCTAAAAAACTGTTCATTTTTATTGAAAGCTCGTTCGTTTTGATCGACAATCCAATCTTTTCTATTGAACATTCAAAATACCCACGGTATGTGATTTCAATTTGAATTACAAGTGCAGGAATGCATGATTGTGATTAAAAATTATATTAAAAGAATGAACAATTCACAAAAAATTCTGGGGCTTTACTTTCATCTTGAGTTAGATCAAAGTGATTTACAGCAGACTGATACTCAGTTGATAGAAATGATCCAGATTTGGTATCAAAATTACAATTGACAAATGACATTTGACACATGCATCAAATACCAAATTTATACATTTATATTCCACCTAATTCTATCGAGTGTTATTTCCATTTTCAAAACATGAAATTTCCACAGTTGTTTTTTATCGTTATGCTCATGGATCATAGATCTTCATGTCTCATCACATCGTTATCATGAACGCGTGATATCGTCTGCAGGAAATATCATCGTCAATCATAGATCATCATCATGTTTAGCACATGACATCATCTTCAGATGAAATCACCAACGATCATTGATTATCATTTTATAACACTATCTACACATCCTCAAAAAGATTTATCATCAATAATAAGTCAGCAGCATCATCATCAATAAGACATGAGACCGTTTCCACACAATATCCTCATCAGTTACATATCGTCATTATATCACCATTTACTTATAATACCATCTACGTAACATCAACATCCGCCCATATCATTATTAATGATGAATCACCATCATCACATCCTTCCATCATCAACACATAAGACTATCTTCAGATAATATCATCAATCATACATCATCAATTTAAATACCATCCACACATCTGTAGATAGCATTATCATCATAATAGGTCATACACCACCATCATCGCTATCATTATCATTATCATACACTCATCCTCCTGGATCAGCTTTTTTGATTGTTGCATGAATTTACTAATTTTTCAGGATGGGGCTCAACCATCTTATGGGATTTTTCGACTGATTATTCTAGTCCATAATCCCATAAACATTTAAAACCAAAAACAGAGAAATCCATCGTGCCCTTTTTGAAAAATTTACACCTTATAGCTCCTTATAACACCTTATGTATCCACATAAATTTCTTCTTTCGTTTTGTCAAAGAAAAAAAAAAAAACGATGCGACTGACAGTTGCTAGGATCGTGAAGTTGGGTGAGTAGATTTTTGATTTACCAGATTGGATCATTTTGATATTGAATGGAAGATTGAATTGAGCAGCAGCAGTTTCATATCTCAGGATTTACTGTGTTCGAAAGAAATAACAAGCCTTCAGGAATAAAGATTTTTACAATTGAAAAGGAAGAAAATATTCGATTGTAAGTGACTAGATGCAAAGCGTGTAAAAGAATTCTATTCATAGAAAGAATTACGTATAGAATAGAAAGATAATTCAAAATTGTGAGTACAATCGAATCGGTCAATAAAACGAGACACAAATGACAATTCGTCAATATATTTGAACATAAATACTAAGAACCAATATTTGTACAAAATTCTGGAACAATGTTGTTACCTGAAATTGATTGCAAAATAAACCATAACAGCCAATGTAACAACCCACGTTTGTTATTGGATTTCACAGAGTAGTGCAAATATCTATTTGAGGTAGCGACAAGCAGTACAAGCATTCTGAAACATATGGTGTATATCATTTTGAACATAAAGTTATACTAACCACACCTGTGGTCAGACAAACATTCATGTTTGACATTCACAAATGGCACTTTTGTTGAAGGATCCACGTATTTCGTTGAATTACAAAGGCCATAAAGCCGTTTAATATTTGTGTTCAAAACTAAAATAGAAGCCTGGTACAACCAAATGAGGTACATTTCATGTTCATCATTTTATATAAAACAAAACTTTGCTACAATTTAATTAATTTCATTCAAAATTGCTTGAAACGAGAAGTAGGATTTCGTCGCTATTATTATTTGCTATTATATCATTAAGCCAAATGCCTTTCAGGGTAAGCGTAACTGTACTATCGGGGATCAAGGAATTTTTATGGTAAGGGTCAATAAGGGATGTTTAAGAGAAGGGACAGGTTTCAGATCGATCTAGAAGTCGCGCGTTGCTGATTCAAATGACATACTTTTTCCACAACACCGCTCCGACACGGGTCTCTGACCAATTTCTCCACAAGCCACCCCAAGTAGAGAGCTTTACAGAGTCATCATACATCACGTCTCACACATAAATACTCAAACTGACGGCTAAAAGAGATCTCACGGTTTGCATTCAGCCCCTTGAGCGTCATGTTGGGGGGCCGAAGTCGAGCGTTGGCAGTGCAGTCTTCATCAAGCAAAAATCGTTGCATTGCAATCATAGATATAGGTGACCCATCTTCTCGACTCATTGGAAAGAGAAAGAAAGACATTATGAAAAATAATGAAGAGGTAGTGTAGAACTGCAGAAGCACGTGGTATGGAAAGATGAATTAAAATTTGATCAATTTTGAATTCGAACCTGAAGCTTTTAATAGGTTGACCTATTTAAGTAACTTTTGAGCATGATGATAACCTTTCTACCCTCATTTATACGTCCGGATATCTCTGCATGTATCTTTCTGTTAGCAGTAAGTAAACTTCCAAGATACACGAAATTATCAACTTGTTATATCCTCTCTTCGTTTGAGGCAATGATATGCACTGTTTTCTGGCCCCTTCTTTCAAGCTTTATAATTTTTGTTTTATTCACGTTAATCTTAAGACCCATACTGTTCATGCTGTCATCCAGTGTACTTATTATTCTTTGCAGATTATCGACTGATTCTGCCGTAACAATTTTATCATCTGCAAACACCAATCCACGCACTTTCACTATGCCGAGGTTAACACCTTCTTCGTCTGACAGCAATTCTTAGATATTGGTCCATGTATATATTGAACATCAAGGAGGACATAAGGCAGCCTTTCCTAATGCCCTGCCTAATATCAAACAAATTACTCAGTTGTCCAGCTATTCTCACACTCGTTCCTTCATTACGGATATAATGTTGTCGATATCGATCCTTCTTTCGCCACCTACAGCGGGATTGTCTAACGTATCCTCATCCGCGTCACGGTTGCTTTGCTCTGTAGCTTGACCTGAATGAAATTTCTTCAAAAAAATCACTCATACAGTCTTTCACTTTATCCGATTCCCATAACATTTCACCATCAGCATTCTTAGTTGCGACTAACTCAGTGCTAGTACTTCCTTTCCTAATCTTTTTAACCCATTTCCAAAACAATTTCCTATTTCCTTCAAAATCATTTTGCATTTTTTCTTTTCTACAACTTTGATTGTATCCTTGCTTTCTTTGACATTTATCTTTGCTTTACTGTTTTTATCCCTATAATCAGTTTCTAGTCTAGTCTTTTCCTCATCGCTAAGACCTTTAGTATTCAGCTTTTCCGAGTTCGCTTACTTTTTCTCGTAAACAGCCACGCGCATTTCATTATTCCACCAACCATCTCCAGTCCATTTTCCTACAGCCGCAGTACCACACTCTTTAGATGCACAGTTGAAGATGCTATCCCAGAGTATAGTGTACTATTTGTACTTCTTGTTTCTACAAATTCTTTTTTTTTCATCTTGCGTCTGCTTTGACTTATCATTAACTTTTCTTTTCCTACATCTTTGACCTAGGATCATTTTTGAAACTATAAGGTAATGATCCGTTTCACATTCATGACCTGTACTATAATTACCCTTTCTTACTAGCCCTCTCAGTTCCTCATCCGCTACAATGAAATCAATCACACTGTGGCTCTCGCCTCTGCACCAAGTATACATGTGAACCATTTTATGTCTGAGCCAAGTATTTGTAATAAACAAGCCTTTTTCTAAGTATAAGCCAATCAATTTCTACCCTTTACCGTTTGTTGCATGCAGGATCGCTTATACTTCACCCAAAGATTTCCGTCCCATCAGCCTTACATCTTTTCTACTAAAAACTGTGACAAGATTTGTGGATAGATATATCCGCGACAAGGTCTCATTAAGTAGATCACTACACAAGGAGCATCACGGCTACAGTCCTGATCACCCAACTTAAATGGCCCTGAGTAAAGCAGTAAACCTGATCGAAGGACAACTGAAGCAGAAAGCCGCCGCGATTAAAACCTTTATGAGCATCGTAGAAGCCTTTAACTACACCTCTAGAGAGGTGATAAGGACGGCCATGATTGCAAATGGTGTGCCAACTGCAGTCGTAGAATGGACCTGCCACATGTTGGACAACAGAAACGTAACAACGACTAAGGGTGATACCACCATATGTAGAACTGTTGACTCGGGATGCCCGCAGGGAGGCGTTTTATTGCCTCTCCTGTGGTGCTTGGTAATTGATGAAGTGCTTCTTCTAATCATGAGACAAGGCTTCTACGCTATGGGCTACGCGGACGACATACTGGTCATCGTGCACGGCCAACATCTGGATGCGCTCTTCGGAGTAATCCAGCAAGCAGTGAGGATAGTGGATACCTGGTGCAAGAGAACCGGACTATCGGTCAATCCGAGTAAGAAGGACGTGGTTGTATTCACCAGACGGTACAAGTGGGGAACCACAAGTACACTGAAACAGGGTGAGCAATAACTAAGAATCACTGAATGAGCCAAATACCTAGGAGTCATCCTGGATAAGAAGCAGTTATGGAACGAACACCTGAAAAACAAGAGGGAAAAGCTCACACCGACCCTTTGGCTTGGTAAGAGTGCCGTAACGAAAAACTGGGGCCTGAAACCGGAGACACTGATGTAGATCTATATCGCAATCCTGCGACCCAGGCTAACCTATGCGGCCGTGGTCTGCTGAAGCAGGGTTGAACTGTCCACTGTGAAATTTCGACTGGAAAGGATCAGGGGACTGATTCTAAGAAGCGTCACTGGTGCCTCGAGGTCGACACCTAGAGTGGGACTGGGGGTTGGAGCCCATCCACCTTGCCATCAAGGCTATGAGTGCGAAGGCAGACTGGAGAGTAATCATGGGAAACGGCGGAAGAATTTCGACAGAACTGCGGATCCCAACCGATATCGCGAGCAGGCCGGCCTTGAGCATAATCAGGGACAAAACGCATGTTCGCTACCTCTTGGACAAGAAGTATCGAGTCAGCCTATTCATGAGAGAGGATTGGGTTAACCAAGAAGCATATTTGCCTAGTGATGGGGACAACTGGTTTGCAGATGGCTTCAAGAACAAGGTGAAGGCAGGAGCCGGTGTCTATCGTAGAAGAAGCAAAATGGGCTTCACAATCCCGATGGGATCCTACGCCACAGCCCTACACACTGAGATCATGACCATGCTCCAGTGTGTCTTGAAGGCTCAAGAGTATATCAATAAAAGAAATATCCGCGTTTGCTCAATCAGCAGGGCCGCTGTAGTCACCGCTGGTCACTGGAGAAACCAGCAGTCGGCTGACCAGAAAACATCAGAACGAGTGAAATGAGGCCACTGGCTGCAGACAGGCCGTAAAACAGTTATGGGTTTAAATTTGAACTTTGAACGAGCTGCGGAATAATGCAAGCTCGGTAGGGATGAAGTCAAGGCCCTAATAGAAATGTTTATAGGGCATGAAAGCCTCAACTATCACGGACATAAGATAGGGCTCGCAGATAGCTCCCTCTGTCAGCTTTGCGGGAAGGATGATGAGACAGCTATTAGTATCCTTTGTCACTGCCCCACAATTGCGAGAAAGCGTCTCTCTCTCACGGGCAGTAAGTGCATCAGTGAGTCGTACATATCGACTAAGAGCGTGGCTGCGGTCCTCTCCGTATGGAGAGGGCTTTGGGATCACGAGTAGGCCTACAGAAGGATGCAACGGTATTACCCAAGCATCAGTGGCTCTTTTGGTCTCAACCCTAACAATAATAATGATAATAATAATAACAATACCTTACGTTTTTGGGTCTTTGAAATGATAAAGTATCATGTCGGTACCTTCGCGTTACACACCAACTCAGCTATTCATAGCCCCGAGTGTGATGATTCTTTCCCCAGGATCGCAAGTACCTATAATATCATTTAACGAGACTCAGAATGTATACTTACATCACTACTGTCACCATCAACTTGAGCGTAGCATGCTACAATAAATAGCCTCATGATTCCCAATTTTACGATAACCCATAATGATCTAGAAGATACACATTCATACTTTCTGACATGCTGTTTTGCTCTCTCATTCATAATCAGACCGACTTCTGGGCTACGATGAGATTCATTACCTCCTCGTCATCAAAGTTCGAGTCTGTTTTCTATCTTTCTCATCTCACGACCCTTCTTCCATGCTTACGCTCTTTGCATCCCGCTATTCTCTTTTCCTGCCTGAAACTTTTTCGAAGGGCATGCCTTTCGTCAACAGGAGTGTCAAACCTATCCGATGCTTCATTATTCTTTGTATTTTATTCATTTTCATAAATTTCTAAAAGTTAAAAAAGTTTTAATGCGAAAGTGACGAGTAATATAGTAAGTTTCACATGTAGACCGGGCTTTCAGTAAGAAAAGATTCGGAATGGTTTGGTCCACAGCTTACGCCGAACTGGCTAGTTTCGAGAAAATACATATTTTTCTACTTGAGATGTTACATGATACTCTGAACGAGCAGATTTTTTGTCAAGCAGAGGAACTTTTAAAATGATGGGCATCGATCTAGAAACCTCTTTTTTTCAAACTGAATCTTTTTGGGAAATTTATTCCTACTGCAAATAAAATGGTAGAAATGAAACACTCATCGTTAATTTTGTCGTCATTTCAATTATTCTAGAATTTTGAGATTGCGCGGCACATCGAGGGCAAGATATTAGAGCACATTCGAAAAATAGAAAAACATTGAGAAAAAGGCGCGCGAGAAAAACTTAAAGACTTTTTGAATACGATTTTAATGAGAAGATTCGAAGTAATTCGATCCATATCGTTTCTCTGGTTTTTTGCGCATCTTGTGTCGTTTTAGCAAAAAACGTAAATATCCGTTTTTCCGGCAAAAAAAATGCTCTTTTCTCTCTAAGGCACAGGGACAGAGCAGACTATCATAGAATTTGATCTCCACATTGGGACAAATCTAGAAGAATTTCTTTTTTCTTTTGTCAAAAAATTATTTCTTTATAACAAAAAAATTTTCTATGAGATAGCACAGTGTTTATGGAATTATCACAAATAAAGATACACCATATGATAAACGCGCTCTCTAAACTACTTTGCAGCAGTTTTCGGATCCTAGTCTGAGCATTCGGAAAAATTGTTTTACGCAAAAAGTGTTGAAATTAGCCAATTTTTCACTTCGAATACAGACTTGTTTCAAAACAGGAGTAGGCCCTCAGTATTTAACAAAGCTGTTGTTCCAGAATTTATGGACTAAAATGAGTTATTTCAATTTTGAGGTTAGGGGGTGGTTCCAACGCGCTTTTGGAGAACATGTTTCATTTTTTTTGATAAGGAGTGCATTTTTTAAGGCAAAATAAATAATAGCAAAAAATTGCGAGTTAATATTAATATCCGATATTTTCCGGGGGCGATAGGTTATTAATGGTTTTCAAGACTTCATGTCTCAGGTGCAATTTCGCATGCTGACGTGAGTCACGTAGCGCTGATCGGGAACATGATGTTTCCACGTTATACGTGGATAAGGGAAGGTTATTTCCACTCTGCATCCCGTGTGACAGGTTTTAATATTGAATAAGTTAAAGGCGATACGGGAACAGGGTTGTTGACATAATGGCAGCGAGGTCGCTCTCGCCATCTTGCCCCACCCATACAGACTCCAAGCTTCAGCGCATCGACACCGGAAGTATATGTACAACAGTACGGCTGACCCAGATTTTGCAACAATAGCTCCTCTCGTCTGACTGCGCCCTCGTCTATGTGTAACCAAGCAAAACACCGAACAGTTTATTTTATTTTTTTTCTAACCAGTTTTGCAGATACCTCCTGTCACTCGAAACTTTTGTAGACGAGTTTATTGAATTTTCTGCACATGAGAATTTTTTATTTTGCAGTACCTAGACGTACTGACTTCATTAGCATTCATAACATGCATTTCTGCATGTTTTCGCTTTAGGGATACAATGACTAATATTTGAACTTGATGCAGAGTACAGAAATGAATTTTAACAAAGTAGTTCAACGTTCCACCAAGTAGTTGAATTGCCGACCAAAAAAAATTTGAATTTAGATGAAAATGGTTGAATTCAAACCATAAAAGGCAAATTTTCAACAAAACAGTTGAATTGTCAACCAAAACATATTATTTTTCAACCAAACAGAAGAATTATTCACCAAAAAAAATTAGCACAAGAAATCACCACCTAAAGAGATGTAGTTTCAAACCGAAAAGACGAAATATAAGAAAAGAGTTGAATTTTCAACCAAGAAAGATTTTTCAGTCAAAAAAGAAATAATAGTTCAAGAAAATTGTTAAAGTTTCAAGCCAAAAAGACGATTATTCTAAAAGCAGTTAAGCTTTTGATGAGAGCTTTCATTCCCAACCAAATAGTTCAATAAATTTTCCACTAAAATAGCAACCAAAAAGAATGACTTATCAGAAAAATTCTTATATTTTTGACAAAATAATTTTCAAACAAGAAAATTGTTGGAGTTGATATCCAAAAGACGAATGCCCTACAAAGCAGTTGAATTTTCAACCTGAAAAACGAATTTTCAACAAAACTGTTGAACTTTCAGTCGATAAGACGAATTTTCAACAGAATAAATGAATTTTCAACTAAATAATTGAATATTTAACCAAATAATAAGATTTCCAGCCAAATCAATCAATTTCCAACAAAAAGTTCATGTCCAACCGAATAATTCAATTTTCTATCAAAATAGTTCAGTTTTCAACCGGAAAATATGAATTTTCAACAAAGAAGTAAATTTCCAACCTAACCATCGAATAATCGAAGTAGTTAAATTTTCACGCTAAAAAGACGAATTTTTGCCAAAACTGTTGAACTTTCAGTCAAAAAGACAATCTTCAACAAAAGAGTTAATTTTCAACCGAACCGTTCAATTTACGCAGTAGTTGAATTTTCATGCCAAAATGACAAGTTTTTAACAAAACTGTTCAACTTTCAGTCAAAAAGACAAATTTTCAACAGAATAAATGAATTTTCAACTAAATAATTGAATATTCAACCTAATAATAAGATTTCCAGCCGAGAAAATCAATTTCCAACAAAAAGTCCATGTCCAACCGAATAGTTCAATTTTCTATCAAAATAGTTGAGTTTTCAACCCGAAAATATGAATTTTCATCAAAGAAGTTAATTTCCAACCAAACGATCAAATATTCGACGTAGTTTGAGTTTCACGCCAAAAAGACGAATTTTCGCCAAAACTGTTGAACTTTCAGTCAAAAAGACGAATTTTCAATAGAATGAATGAATTTTTAACAAAATAATAAGATTCTCGACCAAGTAATAAGATTTTTAACCAAGAGGATGAATTCTCATACAAGAAAATGAAGTTGCAAGCCAAAAAAACGAATGTTTTGCAAAGCAGTTGAATTTTCAAACCAAAAATATCAATTTTCATCCAAAAAGTTAATTTTCCACCAAGCCTTTTAATTTTCGCAGTAGTTGAATTTTCATGACAAAAAGACGAGTTTTCAACAAAACTGTTGAACTTTTAGTTGAAGAGACAAAATTCCTGCAGAATAAATGAATTTTCAACTAAATAATCAAATTCTCAACCAAATAATAACATTTACAACAAGAAAAGACGAATTCTTAACAAAAAGTTCGTGTCCAACCAAATAGTTCAATTTTCTTCCAAAATAGTTGAACTTCAAACACGAAAACATGAATTTTCAACAAAAAAGTTAATTTCCAACCAAACACTAATTTTCGAAGTACTTGAATTTTCATGCCAGAAAGACGAATTTTCAACAAAATTGTTGAAATTCCAGCGAAAAATACGAATTTTCAACGTAATAAATGAATTTTTAACTTAATAATTTAATTCTCAACCAAATAATGAGATTTTTGAACAAACACGATGAATTTTCAACAAGGAATTCATGTTTCACCAAATAGTTCAATTTTCTAACAAAAAACGAAAGATTTTGGATACTCATGGCCCCAAGTGAAGAGATTTTCTTAGTGGATTGTTATAATTATTCCCGTTATAATAATCGCTTTGCGAAGCTCTTCACTTGGGTTGATTGCTAGAGAGATTGATCAAGCGACTAGTGTCGGAGCGACGTTGTGAGA
>JAUMHM010000088.1:13021831-13040104 GCA_032362435.1 Melikaiella ostensackeni
ATACACCTCAGAGGAGGTATTAGATTTGTGTAAAATTTGACCCCCTCCCCCCCCCGTTTTTATCAAATGTCCACGTTTTGAGACCTCCTGAACCCGAAAAACAGATTTTTACGAATGTGTCTGTCTGTGTGACTGTATGTCTGCATGTCTGTGTGACTGTATGTCTGCATGTCTATGTGACTGTATGTCTATATGTCTGTATGTCTGCATGTATGTCTGCTGTGAGCACGATACCTTTTGAAAGAATGAATCTATTGTATTGGCCTTTTTTGTACACTCTTTCAGTGTCGAAAACTGAAGGTCAAGTTCGTTAGCCAGCCATTTCGGATATAAATTCGAAAGTTAAAGCATTTTCAAAATTTCTGAGACAATTTTTTTTTAAGATTTGAAAATTATTTGTACGAATATTTGTAGCACTCAGAAATTTGAACAATTTATCATCGTGACTCTTTTCGATAAAAAAAAAATTATGAGAGTTATAGAATTTTCAAAATTCGAGAAAAGAAACGAAAATGAAAATTTGAAGCCAAACAGTTCACGATATGAAAAAAAGTCAAGAAGAGAAAAACATTGCTTTTTGCAGGCCCTACAAGATTGTTATAACAACTTTTAGAATTTTCTTAAAAAATCGAAAATTCAAATTTTGAGCGAAATAACGCGAGATACGAAAAGAAGTTACGATATCAAAATTGTTGCTTTGACGAAGACCTGTAAAATTTGTCTTAAACATTTTTTGTTATTAAGCATAGCTTGTTCTTCAAGTATGGAAAATGATATTGGAATATTCCAATTTAAATTTTAGAGCCAAACAACGCGAGATAAAAAAAGTCAGAAGGGTCGAATTTCTTATTTTAAAAAGTCAAATGGAATTGATGTTGAACATTTCTTCATAATATCAATCGCAAATCATTAGGATAATCTTTTAATCGTCTTTTAACTATTTTTTTGTTATATATAATGCGGTGAGCTCCCATACTTCCATTTCACCTTTCCTTCATTTACTTACACTCTCCTTCATCCTGTCTCAACTTTCCCTGCATCGTCGTCCCACTAACCTCTCTCACTTCCCTCTCCACCTCCTTCCGGCCACATGTCCTTTCTAACCTTATCAATCACTCTTTCAAATTTTACTTACAGCGTGTTTACTTCTTCCTCTTTCATACTCCCTACCTCCTGGTTTTCCATATTTTTTCTGAATTCTCTTAACTTATCTTTGTTGTGTCCCCTTCTTCATCCCCCTTGGTACTGCCATTACAAATAAACCATCCTTAAAGGCAGTAATTTAATCGATAGATAGGGATAAGATTTGGGAGGTAATGGCGCGAAGGGGAATAGAAAGAGCTTCAATAGAAAGAGTAAGAGAAGTATATAAGGAAACCAAGGATAGAGTAAGAGTAGTGAAAGAAATGTCAAAGAAGTTTTAAACAGAATTAGGTCTAAGACAATGGTGCCCACTAAGCCCACTGTTTTGTTTGAAAAGAATGGGAAGACTGGAGAGCATGTGAAGAAAGGGGTAAAAAGTGCTGCGATGGTAATGAGAAGGGTATGGAGTATCGAAGAGAAATTATTCATAGATGATTTTGGAAGAAAAATGAGAAAGTATGAGGCACTAATGGCAAGTTTAATCATGTGTGGAGTAGAAGTATGGAAATGGAAAAAATATGAGGTGGAAGGAGTGCAAACAAAAATTTTGAATGGACCTTTGAATTAGACAAATGCATGCCGTGGTAGATAGTGTTAAGGAAAGTAGAGGGAGAAAGAATGTGCCCACTTCGCGAGCACATTCTCATCACGCGCTTCGCGAGCAGCTTGCTTCTCTCACAAATTTAAGCGCGCCCAGAACGCGTGATTCAGTCGTTGCGCTTCTCGCTCCGAAACATGTGGATCTCGCGCTTCGCGCTCGGAATTATGTGTTCTTCATGTAAAAATTACTAAATTTCTTTTTGATTTCAAATGAAATAGGAAATTTATTTACTTAAGGCTCTATTAGCCTTAAGGGGTACATTCTCATCATAATATTCGAGCTTTGTACTCGATTTTCTGCCTTCACCGTCTAATATATACAAATAAATAGTTGAAAAGACGATTCAAAAATAATCTTGATGATTTACGGTTGGTCTCATGAAGAAATGTTCAACAGCAATTTTATTTGACTTCTTAAAAGCACAAATTCTACACTTTTGACTTTTTTTTTGAATCTCGCGTCGTTTAGCCTAAAAATTAAAATTAAAATATCCCAATATCATTTTGCATACTCAAAAAACAAACCATGCCTCCTACCAAAAAATGTATACAGGAAAGCTGACAGGTCTTCGTAAAACCAACAATTTTGACATCCTAACTTTTTTTCGTATCTCGCGTTATTTGGCTCAAAATTTGAATTTTCGATTTTTTGAAAGGATTGAGTTGTTATAACAATTTCAATTTCAAAATGCTCTAGCTTTTTGAATTTTTGTCCAAAATGGCTGGCTAAAAAACTTGATCTTTATTTTAGGACACTCAAACAGTATACCAAAGGCTAATCCAATCGGTCAATTCTTTAGGAAGTTATCGTGCTCACAAAGTAAAAATCTTCAGACACACAGACAGATAGACAGGCAGACAGACTGACTGATGGACACATTCGTAAAAACGAGTTTTTTTGGATTGAAAGGGTCTCAAAACGTGGACATTCGACAAAAACGAGGGGGGGGGGCAAATTTTACACAAATCTAATACATTCTCTGATGAGAATGGAAAAGTGCAAATAATAAGTATTAGAAGTGAGGGGTAGAAAGGCAGTTTAAGCTTGCATGCATCAGAGAGAATTTGAGATAGGAGAGGAAAGAGAATTGACGAAAGAGAAAGATACTTGAATAGGAACGGTTGTTTATAAGAATCAGTGAGAAGGGCACAAGAAAGGGGTATAAAGGTAGAACATGGTTTAATAAAATGAGACAGAGAAGTCTTTAGGCAAGGAATAGAAAGTAAAATAATAGAGGAGAGGTAATATAGAAAGTATAATTCAATAAGGATAGGAGGAGCAGAAAAATATATGGAAAAAAATGGGGACGGAGGATCTCAAAAATTAATTTCGCGTATGACAATGGGAAAGATCTTGCATGGAAAAGGAGAGGGAGAGGTGGTGGATTGACTGAAGGAGTTAAAAAGGAGAAAGAAGAATAGAAGACTCGAGAGAGCACTGGTAGAAAGCGTTAAGTGAATACATGAGGCCCTTAAGTTAAGGCTTTAAGTTGAGGAAAGTAATATGTGAAAGGAAAGACGAGGAAATGAGTACATGCGAGAAGGACATGTGGATGAGACTGGAAGAGTTTAAAAATATGTAACCAATGATGTAGCGGACATAATCTGCATTTTCTTGGCTCGATTGGTCGAAATTGAAACATTTTATTATATCTATTATATATTTAAATTTTTTTCTTGTGAACTTTCAGTATCTCGTCTGCCTCGAATGATTTTAAAATTCATCCAAGTTTTGCAAAAACATAGCTTGATTTGACTTTAAAAGGAATTCAATTGAGCACAGTAGAAATCGAGGAGAGTTTCTCATGCAAAACAGAATTTTTATTCTCAAGAAATAAAAGTGGCGGTTCGACCAAGACATGATTGAAATAACATCGAAGACGTTGAGTGATTTAAATAAAACTCGTCAAGAAGTTGAAAATAGAGAATTACCTCTGAAACAATATAACTAATTGATTAAAGATCCACATTAGAAATGAAAATTTATTTGATAATAGGTTATTTTGAGGGGAAGTTAGGGGAAATGAGGGCGGAAGGGGAAGTGAGGGTCGGGGATGATTAGAAGTGATAGAAAGTGAGGGAAGTAAGGGGATGCGTAGGGAAATAAGGGAAAATGAGGAGAAGTGAGGGCCGGGTGCAGTGAGGAGAAATGAGTGAAAGCGGGAGGAAATCAGGAAAAAGGTGTGCGGGAAAGGAAACTGTGAGGAGGTGAGGAAGGGGGAAGGGAGGGAAAAATGAGGTTAAGTGCAAAGAGGAAGTTAGGAGGGGGGAGATTTGAAAGACATTATCAACGACCTAATATGCTACAAAACCCTTTTTTTAGGTGCCTGCTGCCTACTTTCACGAATTTTTCAAGAACGGTATCTTTCATGAATGATGAGAATGTAAAATAAAATAGAAGAATCATATTGGGAATAATATTCTCATTTTCTCCTATGAGAGTGGGATATCAAATTGTTCAATGTGATAAAATTCTTTATCGTAAGAAACGAACAAAAAATGGTTTATTCAGAGTTTTTATCGGGGGTGTAAAGTATGCACTGGGTAATAAGGCAAAATAGTCTTGCACCTAAATAAAACTGCGCTCGTAAGCATTCAACGTCAATCATTTCACCGCTGGTTATTCTGAATTTATGCTAGCCAGGCTTTTCTGAGGTACACGGATGAATAAGGAAACGCTTGACTGCGGCGTGCATACAAAGATTCACTTAGCTTATCTACCAACTGCTCAGTCTCTTGAGCAAAAACATGGTGCCCTGATAACGTTAGCGATGGAACTGTTGAGCAAAAAGGGTTTCGTAGCCTATTTAGTCGTTAGTAAAGTCGTTCTAATCTCCCCCTTCCCCTCACCATCCACCTTCCTCCAACGAGAGTTTATCCTATCCTATCCTGTCATGTCATGTCCTATGTAGAATTGTCACAAAAAATAAAATTTACCACTCACTTCACCTCATTTACCCTCACTTCCACTCATTAACCAACCCACCTTCACGTCTTTCTCCTCCCCTCAATCCCCACCTCTTCTCTGATTTCCTCTAATTTCCCTTACTTTCCCCCACTTCCACTACTCACCACTCACTTTTTGATCTCTTCCCTGCTTTCCCCTCCCACACTTCCCCACCCTCCCCTTATTAACCTAATTTACCTCATTTTCCTGATTCCCCCTCCCCCACTTTCCTCCCCAGCCATCATCAAACTTCATTTTCTTTGCTTCCCCTCACTTCCCCTTATTTGTACGACGGACGGACAGCCGACCGAAAAAATGGCTACATTATTCAAAATATATCCAATTTTAGAGAAAAGATGTATTACGGTCTAGAAAAAATAGTTGAATCTGTAGTTGTTTATTTAAT
Organism: Melikaiella ostensackeni; assembly: GCA_032362435.1. NCBI lineage: Eukaryota > Metazoa > Arthropoda > Insecta > Hymenoptera > Cynipidae > Melikaiella > Melikaiella ostensackeni. The sequence continues at coordinate 13,026,928 of JAUMHM010000088.1, forward strand.
CGCAGCTTTTTGAGATTTTGTGTTTTTTTTTGGTCTGGAAAAAAGCCATAATTTGATTTAATATTCGTCACCAATAGCTTATTTAATTCTTCAGAATATTACTTACAATTCCATTGGGAAAGTTCTGATTCAAACACAGTTGAAGACGCATGAAACTAATGATCAATTAACTAATCACACAAAATATAGTTATCTATCTAGATAGCTTATTTCCCGCATGGAATGAAACAGTGGGCCCCCGCAAGAATTGCCCTCAGACCATGAGCGACCCGTGAGGGAAATTCAGGCTTTTTTGTTGAAAATTCAAATGCTTTGTAGAAAGTTCGTCAATTTGGTTCAAATTGTTTTTTTTTCCTTGAGTGATAAATCTTTCTTGCTTGAAAATTTAACTCTTTTGTTAAATTTCGTCTTTTTGGTTTGAAGCTTCATCTATTTCGGTAGGAATTTCTTCTAATCATTTTTTTTGGCTGAAAATTCAACTGTTTGGTTAGAGATTCTTTTTTTTTGTTTAAAGTTCATCTGTTTTGTTAGAAAATCGTCTTCTTAGGTTAAAATTCAAGTATTTTGGTAGAAAATTAAAATATTTGTTTGGAAATTACCTTCCTTATTGCAAATTAAACTGCCTGTACAAAAATCGTTTTTTCAGCTTGAAGCTTGAACAGTATGGTTGAAATTGTTTTTCTTTCTTGACTAAAAAATCTTTCTCATTTGATAATTCAACCCCTTTATTAAATTTATTTTTTTTTTTGAAATTTCATCTCTTTTGGTAGAAATTTCTTCCTATCATCCCTTTTGATTGAAAGATCAACTGTTTAGTTGAAAATTCGTGAAACAAGTTTGCAGATAACATTATCTTAAAGACTTGTTTTTTTGCACAATATTCTTAAAGAACTCTAGCTTGAAGACAAATATTGTTTTTTAATTTATAATGACATGGTAATCGATGAGGACCCAATATGGGCTTCCTTCATGATTGCTCTTATGGTTGCCCTCGTGGGTCCCTCGCAGATGTCCTGATGATAAATTTTTAATTTTGAAAAATCGCGTAAGATCCTTTAAATCCCGTGAAATATTTTGAAATATTACAAGATCTCTTGATATCTTCGAAATCCCTTTAAAATTCACTGAAATCTTTGAAATACGTGGGAATCTTTCGGAATTTCTTAAAATATATTTAAAATCATTAAAATCTTTTAAAAGCCACTTAAGTTCCTCGAAATCCCTTCAAACCCTTCATGATATTTGGGAATCCTTTGAAGTTCCGTTAAATCTTTTGAAATCTTACGAAATCCTCTAAAATCTGTGGATATTTTTTAAAATATTTTAAGATCTCTCAAAATCCTTTGAAATCCTGTTGAATCATCGAAAAGCCTTTAAATCTTTTAGCATCTGTTAAAATCCCCAAAAGTCCTTTGACATCTTTGCAAATCTTTCGAAATCCTATAATCTCTTCAAACCTTCGAAACCCCATTAAAATAATATGTGTATATAATATTGTTAAATACCCTGAAACTTTTGTAATCCCTTGAAATCTCATGAAATCACCAAAAAGTTTTGAAAATCTTGTTGGATCCCGTAAAAATATTGTCATTCATTAAAATACTTTCTAGTCCTTTGAAATAACTTGAAATGCCTTGAAATCTGTCGAAATCCTTTTAGATCATTGGAAATATTTCAAATCTTTTGAAATCTCGTCTACAGTGAAAATGATCGATATATTGTTGATGATTGAGAAAAAAATACAAATCTCGCGTAAGAAGGGGGGAGGGTTTACAAGAATATTACGAATCCTTACAACAGCGGGGAGGGGGTCTAAAATTGAAAAAATAATTCTTACGTAATTGATGTACGTTCCCAAATTAAATTAAAGGCGGAAATTAGGAAATAAATAATTAGGAATAGTGAAAGAAGAGAAAAACTGAAATGTAAAGGAATGAAGTAAGTTATGTGAACAAAAATTATAATTCAGGAATTGAAGAGAATATACGAGAAGAATCAGATAAGAGAAAAAGAGAAAAGAAGTGGGAGTTGAGGGCGGAGTTAGAAAGAACTACGAAGGAAGTGAGTAAAAAGTTTCATATGGAAAAATACGATGAAAAAAGAGTGAAACGAAGAATAATAAAGAAGTAGAAAAGAATTCTCATTAAAAAAAGGATGCGATAAGGAAAGAATGCAAAGAAGGAGAAAAAACTCATAGGAAGAAAAAGGATATACAAACTCAGAGATATAGAATAAAAATAATGAAATAAGCTATGAAAAGGGATTTAATAAACGAAGAAATTGATAGAAACCTTACTTATATCACACAACCAAACAGGTACCAGTAAAAAGATGAGGACGATAGATATCATCAGTTATCATGTTTAATTTTTGAACCGAAGTTATTTGTAGTTTCAACAGTGGACAATATCTGAAATTTTTAATTTTCTTATCATAAGATGATATTTTGATGTGCTCACGGTCAGCTCGCTAATCCCCAGAATCAAAACAAACCCACGTGCTGCAATTTTTGAGTGCATCAAAGTTTTGGTTACATTTTACCAGTGCGCTATGGCTCAGCAGGCTCATGTTTACATTTTGTTTCTCTTACCCGCTTTTTCATGAAAATAATTCAGTTCAGTTTTGACTGCCTAATCGCGAGTATGTTATAAGAGAGCTGGAAAACCCGAATTTGAAACGGTATTTGTTTTCCGCATTAAATTCAGTAAACGTGATCTGTGATTTGCTAGTGGTTTGTGTTTGTAAAAATGGATTTGTTAAGCAAATGTCCAATCATTGGAAAATAAATTGAGTCGAGTTACCGAAGATTACCTACACACTTGGATATCATGAAGTACTATTTTCTCAAATGTGAAAAATTTCGATCTTGAGAAGAATCTGAAAGATACCCAAGTTCTTCTAAAATTTCGCGTTTATTTGTGAAAAAGTTGCAGGATATATGAAATGAAACTTCCATCCCAATTCTTACAGAAGCAAGAGTCGCAAATATTGTGAAAACAGATCAAGATGAGTTGAAGGAATTGAAAAAGTTGCGTCAAAGAGGGAAAGATAGACCTGCAAGAAAAACAAATTAAATACGTTTCGTGCAAGTAAATGAAAGTTATTTGATATTGCGGCTCGTAAGTGTGATAATGCTTCATGAACTTGTGAGATAGATTCAACTGAAGCTGCCTGAGTGTTTCTCTCAGATGTGCGATCTTCCAGACGAATGTGAAAATTTTCACGTCTCTTCTGAAAATCGATTCGGAACAATCCGATCATTTAAAAGTACAATTGAAGCCTTTCATGACTGATGTATTTCAAGGTCGAAGTGAAGAAGTTATCCAAAGAAAGCGTCAGAAGGTGAAAATTGAAGATGGAAGTTCTTACTGTAACTCGATTGTGGATGACAATGTAAAAGACGATTACCAGCCCGCCGAAGATGTTGAGGATGCATGGGTTCCTTATTGTAATAAATTTACAGATCAGACGAGATTAAACTATCCAACATTTTCAAAAGTCTGTGACAGATACGGCATCGGATACAGGTCAGCTGCTTTACTGGCTTCAGTAAATATTACGCGACGTAAGTATATTCCAGAAGTGAAAGGTTTAGTTTTTCTTAAAAATGAACTGTATTAGGACAGAAAAAAAATTCTTGATCAACTTCAGCAAGAGCAGCTCTCGTTGGCTTCAGAAATAGAGCCTTTGTACTTCGATGGCAGGAAAGACGAAACAAAAGTAATTAATGGAACAAATAGAGGAAAAACACGGCAAATAACAAAACGATAAGAACATACTTCTCTCAGTTAAGAACCAGGAAGTACTTATTCAGGACACATATCTTCATCTTCGACAGCTACAGAAACGATTACACATGATATTCTTCAGTTTTTCTCCAACGAAGAAATGATTACCTCCAATCTAGATTGTGTGGGATGTGATGACTGTCCTACGAACACTGATAAACACGTAGGTTTAATTCGATTGCTAGAATTGGAATTGGACAAACTGCTACAATGGAGTGTCTGTCAGCTTCCTGGTGATGAGCTGCCACTCAAAGCTTTGTTTATGAAACTTGATGGAGAAACTTCTGGTCCTAACGATTTTTCCGGTCCAATCGGAAAAAGCTTAGCCGCTTGTGAAGAACTTCCACTTGTAAACTTCGATGCCGTCTACAGTCCTAGTTCTCCTGTAGTTCGCACGCGTGATCTTAATTCTGATCAAAGGTACCTGCTAGATATATGGAATGCTATCAAGGAAGGAAAGTGTTCTAAATATGTTGCTCGAAAAAGTCCAGGGAAATTATCGCACTTCAGATGGTTGTCTAGGATAAGTAGAACTCTTCGAACTCACTTTGGGACAGAGAATCCATTATTTGAGCTAAGTGTTTTTCTTCAATTCATCATGAGAGTATATGTCCCAAAGTATTTCGAAATTGGGTGTCAATCACCTATTAAAGATGCCCCGAAACATCTCTGAAAAAGCATTTATTTGAGTGCTTACCTGAAGGAAGATCTTGCTGAACCTATTCAAAAAGTGATACAAAATAATGCCTACTCTGCTCACCCAAAGAATCTCCTTCTCGCTATGCTATGTGACGAAAGGCAGTAGATCCGCAACTTTGTGGTGTTTCAAATAATTTCTGCGTGACAATCAACTGGGAAATCTAAATTAAGGAAATCCGAGGTTGCTTCGTTGAATTTTGACGCAAAAGACTACACTGAAATCATCGACTGAGAGAAGTGCAAAATTTCGGAATTACCATTAACGAGATCGATGACAATTAAAATCTAACCGAATTCTCAAAGAAGAACGTAACTCATCTCATTTCGAAAGACATTTTTCATCTTCAATGCCATACTCGATCCCTAATGCAATGATTCTGTGAAGACTCTTAAAACCGTGAAAGGGAGAGAGTATAACGAGAATGAAGAAGAAAGAAGATAGAAACCTCACATTTTTTGACTAAAAACTCATAGGAAATAAAAGCATATGAATCTAAATATGTAGAATAACTGAATTGCACACTATCCATAAATTCGGCATCTAGTGTGGTTGTCTCATAGGAACAAGCTAATTACGCAAAATGCCATAAACCAGTAGGTGAATTATCTCCACAATCTTCGCGATTTGTGTGCTTCTAGCAATAGATTATGGCTCTCTCTGCATCGTATGATATACGTCCGAATGTACTTTGCATTCCATTTACCGACTGCCAGTACGATAATCCGTGCTTGCCACATACTTCCTCGTACATTACACCTTATTTGCACGTGACGAATTTCACATCCGCCATCTCTCAAAACTCAGCAAGCAGCTCTCAACGCTTCACCCTTCGCAGCAGCACACCATCCCCGTCATTCTGTTTATTGCGCAAACTTGAGATTTACTTTTGCCAGTGCAACGGCTCGTGCTGAAAGAGGCCTCTGGCGGTCTTCTCTTCGACTTCCCTTCGCAAAAAGGCGACACTCAAAGCTGAACTTGGAACTCAAAGGAAAAAGACCACTTACTTCTTAAGAGGCTTGAGATGGAAACCGTCAAATCAGAGTGGAGTGGAAAAAAAGAGAAGATGGAGAGAGAAATTATGCTTGTAGAAGAAGATTATTAGCAAAATTTGTATAATTAAGATCTTGTAATTGGCAAGACACCTCGGATTCTAGGGAAGCAAACGGCGACGTGTAACTCTTCCAAGTTCTGAAACTTCGGCCTCGAAACTTTAAATCAGCTCCTTCCAGCTCGATGCTTTATTTTGCTGAGGCGTCCAGATTCCTCAACATTTTATCGTTCTGCGCCAAACCTGATTCTGTTTATGGTTACCGATATGGGAAGGGTAGATCTTTAATTTTCATCCGATCATCTTTCTTCTTCTGAAGACTTTTCTCATCTAATTTTTTTATTTACTGTTTAATCCTCTCCTCTTTATATTTTATATTTCTCCTCCTTTCAGTATCATTCATTATTTCCTAATTCATGGGGGAGATTTGAAAGACTTTATTACTGACTTAGTAGGCTGCAAAGCCCCTTTTCTAGGCATCTGCCGTCTACTTTTACTAATTTTTAAATTACTTTGTCTATTTTACTTTCTTTAAAAATTAATTTTTTCTTGTAAACCTTTTTCCCGTTTTTCTTTGCTGAAATGTTGACAATTCTTTCCTCTTCTTATAATTGATTTCAACTTCGTTCAGTATTTCATTTTCCTTTTCATTTTCTCTTATACCACAGACGTTTTATTTCTTTTTTTATATCTAATTTGAAACAAGTCTTCCATCATTTTCTCTTTGTCTTTTTCATTATCTTCCATTATGATTGCTTCTGACCTCATTCTTAACTGAACAATATAAAAATATTGGAGGAGCAGTAGCAAGTACTAATTTAGAGAAATTGAAATATGAAAAGTGAAAGTAGACGAAAAAGAGAATTGAAAGATATAAAGTATAGAAGAGAAGCAAATGACAAAGAAGATTTATAAAGAAAGAAATTATGAAATTTTTCAATAATAAATTTTGATTTTATTCTGCTTCTCTTTTATCATCCCCTCCCTTTTTTCCTATTCATTTTCAAAATAATTCGCTTCCAACAAAGAAAATTTAATGCTTAAAAATGTACATTCTCTGAAGCTTTTTGAAATTCGCACCGATTTATAGTAATCTAATTCCTATAGGCTGGTACTGCATATCGAATTTCGATTCAATCAACGTCAAAGTGAGAATAATTTGACGCTTTTAATTCATTATCATTAAAAATTTGACACTTTTACTTCAAACAGATTTTTCGACGCTTCTCACCAAGCAAGTAATAATATATTTTTACCTGCTGCTTTTAATAATGACGTTTCATGAACTATGCATCAACAAGGCATATGCAGAAATTTTAGATAAATTGGCTTTTGAAATGATTGGCGAAACGGTATGTACCGATGAGGTAAAATAAAATCATTTTCTATTTTCAATTGCTGCGTCATGTACTTGTATACAATGACGGCTAATTCTTTTTATCACGTTCCTTAACAAGTTGTGAGTGAATTATTCGAACATCCATAAAAATTTTGCGTTATTTTATTTATTGCTTTTCCAATGAATACTCTCTATATATGGTTTACGGCAAATATGATTTATGGGAGTAATTTAATAATACGGGCATGCGATATGAAATTTTGATTCTGTAATGTAAAAACCGGAATTATTTAATAACTATGGAAAAATAAACTATGCTTTGACAACTTCCGGGCCATTAAAATTTTTATTAATTAATTAAAATTTTCGGATAAAATTTACTGTGTTACGGTATATTGATCAAAAAAGTCGTTATCTTCACTTAGTTTTATGAATTAATCTAGTTCGTTGTTAACTCTAAGAACAGTTTTAATTTCATAACCATTTAGGAACCTTCTGATGTTGTTAGAAATGCAACCAAGGAACGGGATGAAAATAATTTCTTTCACGTTTTCAAGTGACAAGTTGGTTTCTTTCAGATTCCAACTCGTTTAGCCCTTTTCCGATATGTTTTGCAATAAAAAAAAGATCAGGAAATGAAGCACCAGATAAAATAATGGCAACGTCAATTTAGTTTGTAATAATTCCTATTTTCTGTTGGATCGGATGGTTTTATAAAAAATTTAAAAATCTTCTAGAGTACCAGTAATGAGGAGTAACTATTTTCTTTCAACTAGTTACTGTAACCAGTTACTTTTTCTGGTAACGATAGTGGTAACGGAATTACTTTTGTAAATAAGTAACGAATTGGTAACTAGTTACATTTATTTCAGTAACAGTAACTATAAAAATCGTTGCTTTTTTAGTTACTTTCAAAACGTCGTTCCCAAGTCTTTTTTACGACAATCAATGAATTTCATTGCTTTTTCAACTATTTTTTTATTTTCACCATTCAAATTGTGGCGGTAGATAGCCACAGAGATTTATAGCCCTATAAAGGAAAATTGAAATTTTCCTCCCACACTGGCATACAATATTTTCTAAAATCTACAAAAACACTGAGGAAGAAATTGAAAAATTATTTCAGAGATGAGTATTCATTCCTCTTTGGTTGTTAATGAATTTTTTCAACCGCAAATTTAACTATTCCAGTTATTTGGTTTATAATTTTAGTTAAAAATTCATCTTCTTTAGCAGCAAATTTTATTATTTGGTTGGAAATTCAATTATTTTGTTCGAACGTGAACGATTTTGAAAAAAAATCATTTCATTCGAATAAAGATTCAACCGTTTTGTTGAAAATCAGTTTTTTAGTTGATTCACACTGTTTTTTTATCTAAACTTACTTCTTTTTTTTAAATATATGAACTATTACACTTTTATTTGAGGATTCTTTTTTTTTTCGTTCACAATTAATTTTTCCGAATGAGAATTTAACTATGACATTTTTGATTGAAAATTTATCTCTCTTAGTTCAAAATTCATATATTTTGTTTAAAATTCGCTTTTCTTTGGCAAGGAATTAATCTCCTTGATTGAAAATTCGTTTTTTTTGTTGGAAATTTCATCTATTACATTTTTCATTGGGAACTTATCTTTTTGGATAAACGTCTTATTATTTGGTTGAAAATCAACTTTTTTGTTGAAAACTCGCCGTTTTGGCTTGAAATTTTAACAATCTGGTTAATTTCATTTCTTTCTTGACTGAAAATTCAACTATTTTGATAAAAGTTTTTTTTTTTTGAATATAACTGTTTTTGATTTGAAATTAAATTACTTTTTGGTTGAAATATCAGCTATCACAATTTTCGTTGAGGATTCATCTTTTTCCGTTAAAAATTAATTTTTTCAATTAGGAATTGAACTATTTCATTTTTGGTTGAAGAATGATCCTCTTCAGTTGAAAATTCATGTATTTTCTTTTAAATTCGTCTTTTTTTTGGTGAAAAATTATGTTCTCGTTTGAAAATTCATCTCTTTGCTTTCAAATGTAACTATTTTGTTGACAATTCGTCTTTCTTGGTTGGAATTTTAAGTATTACATTTTTCATTGAGAATTATGCTTTTTTTGGATGGGAATTGTATTGTTTGGTTGAAAATCAACTTTTTTATTGAAAATTCGCCCTTTTGGCTTGGAACTTCAACAATCTGCTTGATTTTCTTCTGTTTTGTCTGCAAATTCAATTATTTTTAAAAAAATTGTTTTTTGGTTGAATGTAACTGTTTTTGATTTAAAATGAAAATATTTTTCGGTTGAAATGTCAACTATGACATTATTTGTTGAAAATTCATCTCTTTTCGTTCAAAATAATTGTTTTCAATTGAAAAAAATTTCATGTCTTTTGTTAAAAATTTATCCTTTTGATAAAAAAATATCTTATTGGTTGAAAACTCATGTCTTTGGTTTCGAGTTGTACTATTTTGTTACACATTGATCTTTTGTAGCTGAAAATTCATGTATTTTGTTAGAAATTCTTCTTCTTGGCTTAAAATTGAACAATCTTGTTGAAAATTCATCATTTTTGTTTGAAATTTTATTTATTACATTTTTATTAAGAATTAATTTTTTTGGATAAAAACTCAATTATTTCGTTGAAAATCAACTTTTTTGTAGGAAACTAGCCTTCTTGGCTCAAAATTTGAACAATCTGGTTGATTTTATTTGTCTCTTGACTGAAAGTACAACTAATTTGATAAAAATTCTTTTTTTCTTGAATATTACTGTTTTTAATTTGAAATTAGACTGTTTTTTGTTTGACATATCAACTATTACATTTTTCGCTGAGGACTCATCTTCCTCCGTCGAAAATTAATTTTTTCAATTAAAAATTTGACTATCCCATTTTTGGTTGAAAATTGATCTTCTTTAGTTGAAAATCCATGTATTTTGTTTCAAATTCTTTTTTTTCTTGAAAAATTATGTTCTTGTTTGAAAATTTATATCTTTGCTTTCAAATTTAACTATTTTAATGAAAATTTTTCTTTTTTGGTTGAAATTTAAAATATTACATTTTACATTGAGAATTGTACTTTTTTGGTTGGAAATTTTATTATCTGGTTGAAAATTAACCTTCTTGTTGAAAATTCGCCCTTTTGACTTTAAACTTCATTAATCTGGTTGATTTTTCTTCTGCCTTGACTGCAAATTCAACTATTTTGTTCAAAAATTGTTTTTCATTTAAATTTAACTGTTTTTGATTTGAAATGAAAATATTTTTTGGTTGACATATCAACTATTTCATTTTTTGTTGAGTATTCATCTTTTTTGGTAGAAAATTAATTTTTTCAATTGAAAATTTAAGCATGACATTTTTTATGGAAAGTGAATCTTTTTTAGTTAAAAATTCATCTCGTTGGTTTCAAATTGTACTATTTTGTTGAAAATTGATATTTTGTAGATGAAAATTCATGTATTTTGTTAGAAATTCTTCTCCTTGGCTTCAATTTAAACAGTCTTGTTGAAAATTTGTCTCTTTTGTTTGAAACTTCATTTATTACATTTTTGATTGAGGATTTATCTTGTTGGATACAAATTTTATCATTTGGTTTAAAATCAGCCTTTTTGTTGAAAACTCGCATTTTTCGCTTGAAATTTTGATAAATCTAATTTATTTCATTTCTCTTTTGACTTAAAATTCAACTCATTTGATAAAATATTTTTTTTGGTTGAATATAACTATCATCTTTTTGAAATTAGACTGTCTTTTGGTTGAAATATCAACCATTACATTTTTCGTTAAGGATCCATCATTTTCCGTTAAAAATAATTTTTTTCAATTAGAAATTCAACTACCCCATTTTTGGTTGAAAATTCATGTATTTTGTTTGAAATTCGTCTTTTTTTGGTAATAAATTTTCTTCTTTGTTGAAAATTTATCTCTTTGTTTTCATATTTAACTATTTTGTTGAAAATTCGTATTCTTTGGTTGAAGTTTAAAATATTACATTTTTCGATGAGAATTATACTTTTTTGGATCGAAATTTTATTATTTGGTTGAAAATCACCTTTCTCATTGAAAATTCGCCCTTTTGGCTTGAAACTTCAACAGTATAGTTGATTTTTCTTCTGTCTTGACTGCAAATTCAACTATTTTATTGAAAAATTATTTTTTAGTTGAATGTAGCTGGTTTTGATTCAAAATGAAAATATTTTTCGGTTGAAATATCAACTATTACATTTTTTGTTGAGAATTCATCTTTTTTTGTTCAAAGTTTTTTTTTTGCAACTGGAGAAAAAATGTAAGTATTTTGTTGAAAATTCGTCTTTTTGATAAAATATTATCTTCTTGGTTGAAAATTCTTTTCTTTGGTTTTAAACTGACCGATTTTGTTGAAAATTCATCTTTTTTGGTTGAGTTCATCTGTATTTGATTTAAAATGAAATTTTTTTTTGTTTGAAAAATCTTTCTTGTTTATAAATTAAATTTTTTTGATAAAAATTTGTCCTTTCGGTTTTGAAATTCATCTCTTCTGGTAGAAATTTCATCTTTTTTGGTCAAAAAATGTAACCATTTGGTTGAAAATTAATGTGTTGTGGTTGAAGTTTCAACTTTTTGGTTGAAAATTTATCCTTCTTGGTTGAAAATTCAACTACTTGGTTGAAAATTTCACTCCATTGTAAAAAATTCTTATTTTTTGATGAAGATTGAACTAATTTGTTGGAAATTTGTTCTCTACCCCAGCTATAGAAGCTTGCAGTAGGGGGGGAGGAACAGTGCTTAGGTTAATAGGGTGAGGAGCGGCGGCACTCCCCACTCTGGTAGCGAAGTAGTCCGTCAGGGGTGAGCACAGTCGTGCGTGACCATCTCCGGGGCTAAAGGCGGACAGTGGAGCACGCACTGGTGCGGGGTGCGGGCCGGACGGAAAGTTGTTGGTTGTTTTCGCGGAGAAATGCTTCCAGACGGCTCATGGACTTGGCCCCTTCTTTTCGACTCGTGGGTGGGTCGAGGTAAATGCGTTTCGCACTCTGTGATTGCGTGAAATAATGCCACGCGGTGAGACCGTCCATCGGTGGTCTATCGGCTCGGTAAAAAAAAAAGTGGTCGGTGAGTGCGCCTGTGTTTAGTTTCTTGTGGGGGAAGGGGGAGGTGAGGAAATCCTGGGGATAGGTGATGTGGTTAGGAGAGTGGTCCTAGGACCGAGGTAGGTTATCCCGGTACGAGCTCACCATCCCGAAAGGTGGAGGCTGGTGAGAGATCGCCCGTTTTTTTTTTATCCTTCGAACCTGAAATTCATAAATAGCGCCTATGAGCGTAAGAACTTTCGAAAAGAGGAGACACCCCGGGCGTTAAACGACGGCGGCGAGGAAAGCAGGGAAGGAGAGAACTTCTCCGGAGTCTCGTCGGCAACGAGTAGCAGCACGTCTGGATCTGGGCTCGGTGTGATGGCGCCGGTAGATCGGCGCGGCGGCGTGGCGTGTCCCGGTGCCGGCGATGGCGGTAATGAAGGCGACCTGGTCTTCGTCAGTGGCGACCCTGCTACGGCAGGCGAGGGTACCGGAGATAATGGTCCTCCTACTGATTGGTAGGGGGACCCCGAGGACGCTGAGTCTTGCAGACAGAGGATTTGTCGCGGAGATAGTAGCGGGGACCTCGGAGGTGCCCGTAGACCTCTGGGAGGGGGTGGTGAATCGCGGCAGTCGACCACCACGGGAGCGACCTCGGAGGTCGAATCGGCAGCTGGTCGCTGCGTCAGATTAGCCACGGCGAACGCGTGGCGTGGCTCCCTGAAGAAACCCGGGAGCATGAGAACAAACGGCTCCCGAGGTGTGGTGGGCCGCCGGCGGCGCGGATCGTGGGTGCCGCCACGCCCCCTCCTTGTTTGGAGCAACGCCCACTCTCCCTCCACGTATAATCCCGGCGCGGCCGGATCGTAGGCCTGTGGGTCGTTGTTGGCGGCGGCTCCCTCAGCGGCGGCCGCGTTGTACCTGGCCGTAGCGGCCTGCTTCGCGCGGTCGGTCCGCTCTAGTTGTTGCCGGCGGAAGGAAATCCACCGTTGTCGACGACGCTCCTGCTCGATGGTCTCTTGGCGGCGTGCGGCAGCGGCGGCCCGAGCTGTCCAACGAGCTTCCTCCTGCTGCTGTAGTCGGCGGTATCTCGCGGCCTCCCTGGCCCGCTCAACTGCCGACGGATGACGTGAAACGTCGGTGGCCCGGACGTTTCCCTGTGGACCGAATGGCCGGGTAGTGGCGGCCGGAATGGCCCGCAGGGCTACCCTTCCGTTGGCGGCGGCAGCGGCGGCTCGACGAGCCTGCGGGGCTGCAC
>JAUMHM010000088.1:13049981-13081771 GCA_032362435.1 Melikaiella ostensackeni
ATAAGTGCGTTGCAGTCGAAGGGGAGTACTTTGAAGGGGACAATATCGATTATGATGAATAAACTTGTATTTTTGATCTTAAAAATAAAGTCCTAAAACTTTTTGATCAAGGTTGTAGATGAATTTTCAACCAAAAAGACAAATCTTTAACAAGATTGTTTAATTTGTAGCCAAAGAGATGAATTTCTAATAAAATACATAAATTTTCAGCTACATGAGATTAACTTTCAACCAAGCAGATGAATTTTTCACCAGGAAGACGAAATTTAAAGAAGATACATGAATTTTTCTTCAATTGAAAAAAATAATTTTGAACAAATAACATAAATTCGTAACAAAAACTGTAACAGTTGATATTTTAACCAAAAAATATTTTCGTTTCAAATCAAAAAAGGTACATTCAACCAAAAAAACAATTTTTTAACAGAAAAGTTGAATGTACAGTTAATACAGAAAAAAATCAACCAGATTGTTGAAGTTTCGAGCCAAAAAAACGAATTTTCAACAACAAAGTTTATTTTCAAACAAATAATAGAATTTCGATTCAAAAAAGTTCAATTCTCAATGGAAAATGTAATATTTTAAATGTCAACTGAAAAGGTCGAGCTTTCAACAGAATAGTTGAACTTGAAACCAAAGGGATGAATCTTCAAACAAGAACATTATTTGTCACCAAAAAAGGACGAATTTCAAACAAAATACATGAATTTTCAACTGAAAGAGATCAATTTTTGACCAAAAATGGAATAGTTGAATTTCCAATCGAAAAAATTAATTTTTAACGGAAAAAGATGAATGCTTAACGAAAAATGTAATAGTTGATATTTCAACCAAAAAACAGTTTAATTTTAAATCAAGAATAGTAAAATTTAACAAAGAAAGGAATTTTCATGAGAATAATTGAATTTTCAATCAAGAGAAAAATGAGTTCAACCAGATTGTTTAAATTTCGAGCCAAAAAGGCGATTTTTCATCAAAACAGTTGATTTTCATTCAAATAATAACATTTTTATCCAAAGAGATCAATTCTCAGAAGAAAATGTAATAGATCAAACTTCAACCATAAAAGACCAATTTTTCAACAAGATTGTTTAATTTGAAGCCCAAGAGATGAATTTCTAATAAAATACATGACTTGTCAGCTATGAAAGATCAATTTTCAAAAAATAGTACAATTCGAAACTAAAGAGATGAATTTTTGAACAAGAAGATTAATTTTTTACCAAAGAAAGACGAATTTTGAACAAAACATTATTTTCAGCCAAAAATTTCATTGTTAAATTTTCAATTGAAAAAATTAATTTTTGACAAAAAAGATGAATCTTCAACTGAAAGTGTAATAGTTCATATTTTTCAAACAAACAAAAATATGATTTTAAATCGAAAATAGTTCAATTCACCCACAAAACTAATTTTCAATAAAGCAGTTGAATTTCTAAACTAATGAAATGATTTTCTTTTAAAATCGTTTGATTTCGAACTACATAATTTAATTTTTAACCAAACATAAAAATTTTTAACCTAAGAAGATAAATTTTCAACTAAAATAATTAATAAAATAACTGAAATAGTTAAATTTTCATTTGAAAAAGTTCATTATCAACTGAAGGGAAATGTATATTCAACTCTGAAATTTTTTTTCCATCTCTTTCTTAGTGTTTTTATAGATTTTAGAAGATTTTGAATCCAAGGGTGGGAGAGAAATTTCAATTCCCCTATATTGAGCTAAAAATCTTTATGCCTATCTGCCGCCACAATTTAAATAGTGCAAATGAAAAAATATTTGGGAAAGTAATAAAATTGATTGATTGTTGTAAAAAAGACTTGTAAACTATATTTCAAAAGTAACTAAAAGAGTAACGATTTTTATAGTTACTGTTACTGAAAAAAGTGTAACCAGTTACCAATTTATTACGAACTTACAAAAGTAATTTCGTTACCACTATCGTTACCAAAGAAAAGTAACTACTTACAGTAACTAGCTAAAAGTAGATATTTATTTACTCTTTCACTCGCTGTACTACCATTATATATCTTTCACTTCTTTTAGAAGCCAACCACTCATTCTATACACTTTCAGTGCTTCTTAACGTACAGTTGCATTTGGGAAGCCTATTATTCACTCTATACTCTTTTAGAACTTCCCAAAGTTTAGTTCTCTCTACCTTATCGAAAGCTTTTTCCAGATCAGGAAATGCACAGAAAACGTTTTTGTTTACTCTCAAACTTTCTTCTGTGATCTGTCTCAAGCTTAATATTTGATCGGCACATGATCTGTCATAAATCCATATTGGACTGTCGAGTTCCTTTCATCAGGTACTCCCATGATCTTACCAATAATATTTTGGTAAATATTTGGCCCACGGTATTCACTAGGCTAATCACTTTATAAGTAGTACAGTCAATTTTATCACCCTTTTCCTTGTAGAGTGGAACGATAATCGCCTTTCTCCAATCATTTGGAACTTCACTGCTTTCAGTACACATATTCATAAATTCACTCAGTCAAAAAAAAAAAATCCTTTACCGCTCTGAAGCTTTTTAGCGGTGATGCTATCTACACCAGCAGCTTTACCAATCTTTAGTTTCTTATTTGCGGATATTATGTCGCGGATATCGATTCTTCTTTCGCGACCTACAGCAGGATGGTCTAACGTATTATATTCTGTGCCACAGTTTTTATTCTCTATTTCACTTTGCCCGCATTGTATACCAGTTCTCCATCAGCATGCTTATTTGGTTCAAGAAAAACTTTTGTTGAAAGAGACTTATATGAAAGAATCCTTTCTGTTTCAGAACATCACTGAGTCTGATCTTCTTATTTCATTCTGTAGACTTGATTATTTTAAAAAATGGACCGTTGAAATCAGGCAGTTCAGAATGAGAAATAAGTAATTATTGAGACTGACTATTTTCATCTACATTTGAATAAACAAATTGTAAATTTTTGGATTTTGTTGATTTCACGTTTTTTTCTCACAAAACTATTTTAAAATCAATTTTAAATCATGGGTTTTCAGTAAAAAAATGTGTGAACGTTAAATATTGTAGATGCTAATTAAAACATTTTAAACAAATATTAAATTTTGTCTTTTTCAATGGAAAAGATTCTTTTTTATACCAAATTATGTTGCAGGTAGTGTTCTACATAGGAAATATGTCACCAACGCTTAGTTTTTGTTGTTGCTAACTTCATTAACAAATTCTAAAATAAATACTCAGATATAGCTGTTTTACGCCTGAATAAGCGGTTTTTTCGCTGTAATTATTTTAATGCATCTTGATAGTGGTATTTCATCAGGTAAATTTTTTAGTGATTAAAAGTGGATATAAAAATAATAACAAACAAAAAACCGCTCATTCAGGCATAAAATAGTTATAGCTTACTATTTACCTGTTACATGATTTGGAAGAAAAAAGAATTCTTTCCGGTAAAGAAGGCAAAATTTGACATTTGTTTTTTGAAATCTTCACAAAAATAGTGATTGGTAATGTATGGTTATTCTTTATGCTAAACATCACACCCGTGGGAGATTAAGGCATATTTGCTTTAAAAATAGTTTTTTCTGTGGTTGAGAACCGCATCCAGGTGAACGTTTTTATAATTTGTTAATGAAAGAAAGGTTCAATCCTAACTAAATATATTTTTTCCTAAAGTGAACGTACTTTAATTCTGATACATAACCATTCAATTTCTCATTTTTCTTTAGTAAAACAAAATAATATTGGTAAAATATCTAATTTTGACGGTCTATTTGTTCATATAATTAAGTTCACGAAATGAAATTAGAAAATTAGGCTTAGTGTGGTACTAGAAAAATTGATGCTGAGCATTTGAAAAAAAAAATGATATCGGTTGAGAATTGTCGGCTGTACTGAATTTTGAACAGCATATTCCCGGTCCAGCCCACTGTGAGATAGTTTGAGGTTTAATTTTTATTTTGAATTATTACTTTTATTGCCGATCATCTTACGAGAAACAATATACTTCCAACTCAGAATGCAGACGCTCAAATATTTGGAAAGGGTTAATGATGGAGAATCAAGTGCATAAATTAACGAAGCGGCGTCGCTTTTAAGCTAAAGTACTCTTAATTCATGGTAATCTACGAGCAAATTAGTGCGCACTGCCATCCACTCTTCGCCTGTGGAATTTCATTATGTGCCGACATAAACGTAAAAATGATTCAGGTTGGATCCTTGTATTAAGTCCTTCGAGTCAAGAAGAACGTGTCAGAACATATGAACACGAAATTCAAAGAAAACATGAAACGTAATTTTAGCTTGAGAAAATATAAGTGAGCTAATTTAAGTTTTAAATGAGGAAAAAGTATTGTGAGGGACTACAAAAATATACGTTGAGACTACAGAAACGGAAAATATGATGATAAATTTTATTGGTGGTGAAAAATTAAACATTGACGAAAACTGATTATTTATGACAGAAAGATTATTGCGAAACGTAATTAAGGCAATGAATATTTTTATAGTTACGGGCTCAATTATTCTTAAAATAATTAGCAACGAAAGGCGCTAGTGAATGAGAGAAATGAATCCTGATTTTTAATAAAAATTCTCCTTTGAATATGAAATAATAATATGATATATTGTATGAAATATTCACTACATTTCCTCGATTCATGGTTTTATGATGAACAATAATTGAATGCAAGCATTTTGCATACTTATTGGTAAGGTCATGAAAATAACAAAAGAAAAGATCCGGGAAGTCAAATGTGGATTTATGCCAGGGAGATCATGTGTGGATCAGACATTTAGCTTGAGATAGATCATAGAAGAAAGTTTAAGAGTAACCAAAAACGTTTTCTATACATTCGTTGATCTGGAAAATGCTTCTAAAGATGTGGATATAATTGAACTTTGCGAAGTCCTGAAAGAGTATGGAGTAAATAGTTGGCTTCTAAAAGCAATGAAAGCAATATATAATCAAGTTATGAGGGGCTCTGAATGTGGAACGAATCACTACCTCATTGTTTCAAAAATGAAACCAGAAAAAAGGAGGGACGAAAAGGGGAATTAATGATAAGTCGAAGCAGATGCGAGTTAAAATAGAGAATTCGCCGAAACCAGAAGTACAAGTAGTATATCGTGAAAAGCTGAATAAATATTTGAAATATAATTAAGAAGACTAGAAGACGAAATCAGGCAATGAAAATGTAGAGTTCGTATAACATAATTGGATGGATTGAATTGGATATATAATATAATTGGATAGATAATACTACGGGGTAGCATTTTTAAAATTGTATCTGAAGTCTGCGGTACTATGTCTGTCAGAAGAAAGACTGGAGATGAACGAGTAGAAGCAAGCGTACTTGAGAAGGCTGAATACTGAAGGTCTTTGCAATAAGAAAATGACTAGACTAGAAAATGATTATAGGGATACAAACAGAAAAGCAAAGATACTAGTCTAAGAATGTATGGATTAAAACAAAAATTGGAGAAGCCTGATTATTTACGACAGAATGATTATTGCGAAACTCAGTAAAGGCTGTTAATCATTTTATCGTCACTGGCTAAATTATTATTACATTAATAAGCAATGAATAAATGAATAGCCAGGGAGATCAGATATTTAGTTTGAGACAGATCATAGATAAAGGTTGACTTTTATGGAGGGATATTAACGTCGAAGAGTTTCGAATGTTATAGCCAGTGCAATGGCCCGAGACATTAATTTATATTATAGGAAAAACGTGATGCTCAAATGCTAATATTATGAAATTCGTTTTTAACTAAGCTGTTATGGATACAGCTCATAGGAAAGAGTTTGAGAGTAAACTGCAACATTTTCTGTGTATTCATTGACCTGAAAAATTCTTTCGATAAGGCGGATACAGTTGTACTTTGAGAGGTCCTGAAAAAGTACGGAGTGAATAGTTAGCTTCTAAAAGCAATAAAAGTAATATATACATAAGGTATGAGAGGCTCTGAATTTGGAATGGATTACTACCTCATAGTAAAAAATGAACCTAGGTAAATGATGGAGAAGAAGAGGAATTAATAATGACTCAAAGCAGATGCAAGTTAGAATAGAGAATTTGCAGAAAGCAGAAGTACAAGTTGTATATCGTGAAAAGCTAAAAAAAATTCAGGATATCATAAAGAAGACTAGAAGACGGAATCGGGAAATAAAAATGTGGAGATTGAATAATATAATTGGATGGATTGGATTGTTTGGATTGGATATATAATATAATTGGATGGATAATACTACGAGGTAGCATTCTGAAAAGTGCATCTGAAGTGTGCGGTACTATGTCTGTCAGAAGAAAGACTGGAGATGAACGAGAAGAAGCAAGCGTAATCGAGGGAGATGAATATTGAAGATCTTAGCGATGAGAAAAGGACTAGACTAGAAAATGGTTATAGGGATTAAAACAGGAAAGCAAAGATACTAGTCAAAGAATTAATGGATAAAATCAAAAATTGAAGAAACCTAATAATTTATGACAGAATGCTTATTGCGAGACTAAGTTAAGGCTGGAAATCATTTAATCGTTACGGGCTTAATCATTGTCAAATCAATTAGCAATGAAAATCGCCAGTGAATAAGAGAAATGAATCCTCATTTTGAATTAAAATTCTCTTTCAAATATTAAAGAGCAGCAGAATATATTCGATGAAATATTGACTACATTTTTTCGATTTACGGTCTTATGATGAACAATGGCGAAATACATTTATTTTGCATACTTATTGGTAAGGTCATGAGAATACCTAATGATAGGATCTGGGTTGTCCAATGTGGATTTATGCCAGGGAGATCATGTGTGGATCAGATATTCAGCTTGAGACAGATCACAGAAAAAAGTTGACTTTTATGGAGGAATATTTACTTCAAAGAGTTTTGGAAGCTATAGCCAGTGCAATGGCACATTGATTTATATTATAGTACAGACGTAATACTCAAATGCAAATATTATGTAATTCGTTTTAAACTAAGCTATAATGCATACAGATCATAGAAACAAGTTTAAGAGCAAACAACAATGTTTTTTATGCATTTGTTGACCTGGAAAATGCTTTTGATAAGGTGGATAACATTGAATTTTGAAAAGTCCCGAAAAAGTATGGAGTGAATGGTTGACTTCTAAAAGCAATAAAAATAAAATATACTTAAGTTATGAGAGCCTCTGAATGTGGAACGGATCACTACCTCATATTTCCAAAAATGAACCTGGATGAATAACGGAGAAGAAGAGGAATTGAAAATAAGTCGAAGCAGATGCGAGTTGAAATAAAGAGTTTGCAGAAACCAGAAGTATAAGTAGTATATCGTGAAAAGCTGAATGAATATTCAGGATATAATAAAGAAGACTAGAAGACGGAATCAGTCAATGAAAATGTAGAAGTTGGATAATATGATTGGATGAATTTGATGGAACGGATTGGATATATAATATAAATAAATGGATAATACTACGAGGTAGCATTTTCGAAAGTGCATCTGAAGTGTGCGGTACTATGTCGGTCAGAAGAGAGACTGGATATAAACAAGTAGAAGCGAGCGTATTTGAAAAAGCTGAATATTGAAGGTCTAAGCAACGAGAAAAGTACTAGAGTAGAAAATAATTATTGGGATTAAGACAGAAATGCAAGGATACTAGTCAAAGAATGTATGTAACAGAATATATATTTTGAAATATTTAACACTTTTTTTGATCTATGGTTTTGTGAGGAACAATAGGTGGATGCATTTGTTTTGTACACCTACTGGTCAGGTGATGGGAATACCTTAAGAAAGGATCTGAGAAGTCCAATGTAAATTTATTCCAGGGAAATCATGCGTAGATCAGATATTAAGCTTGAGACAGATCATAGAAAAAAGTTGACTTTTATGGAGGAATATTAACGTCAAAGAGTTTCGGGTGCAATGGCTCGTGCAGTAGCACGAGACTTTAATTTTTATTATAGTAAAAACGTGACACTTGAATGTTTATATTATGCTATTAACTTTTAATTAAGTTATAATGAAGGCAGATCGATGAAAAAAGTTTGAGAGTAAACAACAACGTTTTCTGTGCACTCGTTCACCTGGAGAGTGTTTTCAATAAGGCAGATAGAACTAAACTTTGGAAAGTCCTGAAAGAGTAAAGAGTGAATGGTTGGCTCTTAAAAGCAATAAATAGAATATAAATATTCAGGATATCATAAAGAATACTTGAAGACGGAATCAGACAATAAAAATGTAAAGGCTGGATATTATAATTGGATGGATTGGATATATTATATAATTGAATAGATAATAACACGAGGTAGAATTTTCTCAAGTACATCTGAAGTATGCGGTACTACTATGTCTGTCGAAAGAAAGACTGGATATGAATGAGTAGAAGCAAGCGTACTCGAGGAAGCTGAAATTAAAAGTCTTACCAATGAGAAAAGGACTGGACTAGATAATGATTATAAGGATTAGAACAGAAAAGCAAATATACTAGTCAAAGAGTGTGAGGATAAAATTAAAAATTGAAGAAACCTGACTATTCATAACAGAATGATTATTGCGGAACTTAGTTAAGGCTGTAAATGATTTTATCGTTGGGGCTCAATTAATGTTAAATCAATTTGCGATGGAAGTCGCTAGTGAATGAGAGAAATAGATCCTAAAATTGAATAGAAATTCTCTTTCAAATACAAAAAAGTAGCAGAATATATTTTACGAAATATTTACTTCATTTTTTCGATTTATGGTTTTATGATGAACAATAGCTGAATACACTTATTTTCCATACTTATTGGTGCTGTTATGGGAGAACCTCAGGAAAAGATCTCGGACGTCCAATGTGGTTTTACGCCAGGGAGATCATGTGCGGATCAGATATTTAGCTTGAGACAAATCACAGAAAAGCGTTGACTTTTGTGAAGGGATATTCACGTCAAAGAGTTTCCAGTGGCATATTCTAAGCAATGGCCTGAAACATTAATTTATATTGTAGTAAACACGTGATACTTAAATGCGCATATTATGTAATTCACTTTTAACTAAGTTATAATGAAGACAGATCGTAGAAAAAAGTTTGAGAGTAAACAACAACGTTTTCTAAGCATTCGTTGATCTGGAAAGTGCTTTCGATAAGGAGGATAGAATTGAACTTCAGGAAGTCCTGAAAGAGTATGGAGTGAATGGTTGGCTTTTAAAAGCAATAAATAAAATATGAATATTCGGGATATCATAGAGGAGACTAGAAGACGGAATCAGGCAATAAAAATGTAGATGTTGGATATTATAATTGGATGAATTGGACGAATTGGATATATAATATGATAAAATAGATAATACTACGAGTTAGCATTTTTTAAAGTACACCTGACGTGTGCGGTACTATGTCTGTCGGAAGAAAGACTGGAGATGTATGAGTAGAAGCAAGCGTACTCGAGAAAGCTGAAATTAAGAGTCTTACCAATGAGAAAAGGACTAGACTAGATAATTATTATAGGGATTAGAACAGAAAAGCAGAATTACTATTCAAAGAGTGGACGGATAAAATTCAAACTTGAAGAAACCTGACTATTTATGACAGAATGATTATTGCGAAACTCAGTTGAGACTGTAAATGATTTTATCTTAGAGCTCAATTACTGTTAAATCAATTTGCGATGAAAGTCGCTAGTGAATGAGAGAAATAAATCCTAATTTTGAATAAAAATTTTTTTTCAAATACAAAAAAGTAGTAGAATATATTTTATGAAATATTTACTATATTTTCTCGATTCATGGTTTTATGAGGGAGAATAACTAATACACTTATTTTGCATACTTATTGGTAAGGTCATGGAAACACCTAATGAAAGGATCTGAATAAATATTTAGGATATCATGAATGAGACGAGAAGACGGAATTAGACAATAAAAATGTAGAAGGTACATGGATAATACTACGGGGTAGCATCATCAAAAGTGCATCTGAAGTGCGCGGTACTGCGTCTGTCGGAAGAAAGGCTGGAGATGCTTGGTGCAATGATGAAATACGCGAGGCTGTTAACGCGAAGAAGCAAGCGTACTCGAGAAAGCTGAAGACTAAAGGTCTTAGCATTGAAAAAAGGTCTTAGAAAATGATTATAGGGATGAAAATAAAATAGATTACTAGTGAAGATACTAGTCGAAGAATGTATGGATGAAATAAAAAATTGATGGAACCTGATTATTTATGGCAGAACGATTATTGCAAGAACTCAATTAGGGCAGTAAATAATTCCATCATTATGGACTCAATCATTGTTGAATTAATTAGCAAATAAAAAGTCGCATATTGCATGAATTATTTACTACATTTTTTCGGTGTATGGTCTTATGATAAACAATAGCTGAATACATTCATTTCGCATACACAAATTTACATACCTATATCATATTTTCATTACTCAACTTCTTATTATTTTATTTTGCAATCCGGTGAGTGTTTCATAGGAGTAAAGTGGTGATTACAGTGAGAAATAATTGGATTTCACGTCACGGGAGGAAATTACATTTGGAGAGGGCGTACGAAATCCAAATTATTAATCGTTGTTTGGACATGTACCTTAATTATACAAGTGTACCAGATCAAGTTATTTCGATGCAATCCGTCGTGCGTGGAACTGTAAAGACTGGCTTTAATTGAAAATGCGATTGAGGAACAAGAACACGTTTCTGCAATATGTCGGCTTAATGTTTCTTTCTTGTTCTCGTAGTTCAGATAAAAAAATCGAAGTACCTTTGAAAGTCGTTATTGTATAGAAATAAAGCTGGAATGAAGAGAAATTACTTTTAAATTGTCTGAAAAGGATTGTAGAGCGAAATAATACTTAAAAGGATATTGTTCGAAAGGAAAAAGTAGTAAAATGTTATGAAACCGTTTTATTTTATACTTATTTTTATGTTAACTTGAAATTGTTCAATTTCGAACACTTCTTTCTGAAACAATTTAATTTCTGAAAGTAATATTTAATTGAATCTCTGTTATGAATCCAATGATTATACGTTCCCAAGGAGATTAGTTTTAAATGTTTTCTTTAATTTTGAGTGCGAAGAAAATCCTGGTGTCTCACTTTTACCCTTTCATTTTCAAGTCACGTAAGTGGAGCTGAATTAATGGATTCCAATAAAACAATCCAACTATTTTTGTTTGAGAGTTAATTTTTTTGGTTATAGATTTAACACTGCCCTTCAAAAGTCATCCTTTTTGATTGAAAAATCAACTGTGTCCTTTGAAAATTCATCTTCTTGGCTTGAAAATTGGAAAATTTGATTGAATTTTTTTTCTTTTTCAATTGAAAATTTATTTCGATGTAAAATTCAAGTATTTTGTTGAAAATTCGTCTTTTTAGTTTGGAAATTCATCCCTCTTGGCAGAAATTTCATTCTTTTCCGTTGAAAATGCAACTGTTTGGTAGAAAACTAATCTGTTTGCTATTTTGTTGAAAATTCATCCTATGGTTTAATTCAACTGTTTTTCATTTAAAATTGGATAATTTGTAATTGAAATATCAGCTATTACATTTTTCGTTAAAAATGCATCATTTTCGCTTGAAAATTCAACTTTTGAGTTGAAGGTTGAACTACTTTGTTCAAAATTTATTTTTATGATTGCAGATTCATCATTTTTGTTGAAAATTCATCTTTTTTTGAAAATTCAACAATTTCATTTTTTGTTGAAAATTCGTTTTTTTTTTAAATGAAAATTTATCTCTTTTAGTAAAAGATTCCACTATTCAATTGAAAATTCATGTGTTTTGTGGAAAATTCGTTTTTTTGGTCAAACTATTTTATTGGAAATTCATTTTTGTTAATGCAGACTCATCATTTTAGTTCTAAGTTTATTTCTTTAGATAAGAACTTAACTATTTCATCGTAATTTTTTAAATGAAAATTTATTTATTTTTTCGAAAATTATTATTTTTTTTTAAATTGATCTTTCTTGTTATGAAATTTCACTTTTTAATTGAAAATTCGTGTATTTTGTGGAAAATTCGTTTTTTTCTTTCGTAGAAATATAATCTTCTTGGTTAAAAATTCAACTATTTGAATGAAAAGTTACGTATTTTGTAGAAAATTCGTCTCTTTGGGTTGATTTAAACTTTTTATGCAAAATTAAAATCTTTGTTCTTAAAATATCAAATATTACATTTTTCGTTGAGAATTTATTTTTTTGGATTGAGAATTCAACTACTTGGTTGAAAGTGGAACTGCTTCGTTAAAAGATCATTTTTTTGGTTGCAGAATCATAATTTTTGTTGAAAATTCATTTTCTGGTTGAAATATCAATTTTTTTGGAGAAAATTCGTCTTTTTGTCTTAAAAATTGAACATTCCGGATGAAATTTCTATTCTTCATTATCTAGAAATCTTTCTTTGTTGAAAATTCAACTTCCTTATTGATAATTCGTTTTTTGTTTTGGAAATTTACCTCTCATATCAGAAATTTCATCTTTTTTGGTTAAAAAAGCAAAAATTTTGTTGAAAATTCATACATTACGTTAAAATTTCGTATTTTTTCGTTAAAAGTTAATCTTCTTGCTTAAAAATTCATCTTTTCGGTTGAAAATTCATCTCTCTGGAGAAAAATTCATCTATTTTGTTGAAAATGCAATACTTTCACTTGAATTTTCAGAGATTTAAAGCGCTTCAAGATACATTTGTTATCATTATTGAAAAACTTATAACGCTATCAATTATTCCTTATAGCCAAAGATAAGAACTAAAATATAAATACGTAGAAAATATGAGTGCATTATCTTATCACTTCTCAAAATTTGATTGGCCAATAGATTTTCACTAATATTAATGACGTGACTTCGCAGTTACAATCCCAGCAATTAATGGGCAAAGTAATTCGCGATAGCTCACTGGCTCGGCGTCAAAAAGATGAAATTTTATACCCAAGCCTTGAGTGATTAAATGCCCTGTTTATTAGCGAGTACGTGCAATTACGAATCCGTCAATTAGCTTACCGTGCTAAATACACGACTGCCAACTGTGTGCGATTACAACCTAGTGATCACACTGGCGCCGGCCAAAACCTGACATGAGAAAATCGATTTTGGCCCGGATTTCGAATTACGCGTTGATATTTATCAACGTGGGTCAAAGCACGAACAGCTATTAATCGCTTCACTGGGTTTTCGCATTAATCTTCAGAAACGAGCGTTCTTTTGAAATTACTCCAGCAAATCCGAAAACTTCCAGGAAATACTTTTTTCTTTTCAGTTATTTCTCGCGAATTTGTGTCAAGAAGTCGATTATACTGCGGAACAAGTTCTACAAAGAGGATCGATTAAAAGTATTATTATCATGATTCTTGTTATTATTATCATTTAAGGTTGAGACCAAAAGAGCTTCTGTCGCTTGGGTAATTCCGTTGCCTAACGCATTTGATATACCCCTTTCTTACCCCTTTATATATCCTTTTTTATATATTTCATACCCTTGTAGGGTATAAACGTGTATCTTCTAGATCGAGATTATTATGGATTAGAATGAAAGTGGGAATCAGGAGGCTATTTATTGTAGCATGCTACGCTCAAGGTGATGGTGACAGTAGTGATGTAGAAAATACCTTCTGGGACTCGTTAAATGATATTGTGGGTACTTGTGATCCTGGGGAAAGAATCATCACACTCGAGGATATGAATGGCTGGGTTAATGTGCAACGCGAAGGTACCGTTAGGACACTTGGTCCTTTCGGAGACTAAAAAATGAACAGAATTATTATTATTATTATTATTATTATTATTGTTGTTGGGATTGAGACCAAAGGAGCTCCTGATGCTTGGGTAGTCCATGTT
Organism: Melikaiella ostensackeni; assembly: GCA_032362435.1. Taxonomy (NCBI): domain Eukaryota; kingdom Metazoa; phylum Arthropoda; class Insecta; order Hymenoptera; family Cynipidae; genus Melikaiella; species Melikaiella ostensackeni. The sequence goes on from JAUMHM010000088.1 coordinate 13,063,769, forward strand.
TTTCTGGTCTTTTGTATTTGACACCCTTTTTTCAAAATTTTCCTGATAATTATTTTTGTTTTTTATTAATAAATTAAACTTTTATAAATATCTATGCTTTATCTATATATCTATATATCTATATCTTTCAAAAATATTTCTATGAGAAAAATCTATCAGCAACAAAAAATGAGACTTGGCAGTTGCAGCAAAGTAAGGGGTACTCTAAATACTATTTTGAAAGTCATAACTTTCATTCCATTCTCTAAATTTATAAATATTTTTCAAGTACGTGAAGCTCTTTTGATTTTTTTCCAGACTTGTTTAAATGTGATCGTGTTACATTTATTATTATTGCTTTGAATCTTTTGACTCAAATCTAATTGTTTTTTAAATTTTCTGCTGTAACGTTTCGAAACTGCTTTTTAAAGATGTTTGAAAAGTTATTTTTAATGTTTATCACAAAATAAGTAGTCAGCATGACTCTTCATTTTCAAATAAATAGTGAAATGTTTTTATACCTATTCGAGCAACAATATAAAGGACCCTGCACCAAATGTATAAAAAATGGCTTTTAGTCAATATGTCTCATTATAACTTTCTTTATAATTTCGAATGCCTGCAGATCAATAATTCTAAGAAAAATCGTCAGAAAACTGGACAGTTTTTACTGAAACAATTGCTAAACTTAACAGATTGATGATTTTTTGTATACATGATGTTTGGGGGTTGTTTCAACATTTCCTAAACACCGTATCAAGAAAATCGAAATTTACTAAAAACCAGAACCGCGGGATATTTTTTGGTTAGCTATTGAGGTCGAAAATCAAAGTACAATAAATGCGAGAAGCGCCGCCTGGCGGTGGAGTGTTGAAATTTATTTCAAGAGTTGTTCTATCATCTCTTAGTGATTCAAGCAGGGAAATCGATGTTTCCAAAAAACCCGAAAGCACGGGATATTCTTTTATTAAACGACTAGAGTGGGACTTGAAAATAATGGTTAAGGAAGCGTCCACTACTAAGAAAAGTGATTGAATTGATTTTCAGGGTTGTTTTAATATCTCTTGCAGGTCAAGTGAGGAAATCAACATTTCCAAAAAAATTGAGACCTCAGGGTATTTTTTGATTAAGCACTTGGCATGAGGAATCATTTCAAAATAAGTGCAGGAAGCGTCTCCTCATAGAAAAAGTATTTCAATTCACTTTGAGAGTTATTTTAACATCCCTTAAAGATTCAAGCAAGGAAACAAATATTTCCAAAAAAACCAAAACCACGGAAGATTTTTTGAATAAGCGATTACGGTGGTAAATCATTTCAAAGTTATGCAGGAAGCGTCCCCTGTCAGGAAAAGATTTTAAATTTAATTTAAGGGTTGTTTTGTTGTCCCTTAAACATTAAAACAATATTTCCTAACCAACAAAAATAGCGGGAGACTTTTTTATTAAATTATTAGGGTCAAGAATCAGTCAAGAATAAATATGAGAAACACTTCCTAGCAGAGAGGGTCGTTGAAATTCTTCAAAAGGTCTTTTTCAAAATCCTATAAACACTCAAGCAAGAAAAGCATTATTTCCTAAAAAGCAAAACCACGGGAGACTTATTTATTAAACTCTTGTGGTCGGGAATTACTTTACAATAAATGTGGAAAACATCTCGTAACAGGGAAGGTTGTTGAATTCATCTTTATGGTCCTTGAGCATCCCCTAAACTTTCAAGCAAGGAAATTGACTTTTCCGAAAAACCGGAACCACAGACGATTTTTCGAATTAACTATTGAGTTTTTGTTCTTTGAAAGTGTCAGTTTCTTTGCTCAAATATTCAAAGGATGTTGAAATAACCCTTAAAATAATTTAAAAACATTTTTTATTGTAGAAGTCACTTCCCGTCCTTTTTTTGAAAGTAATTTCCCATCTAAGTAGTTTACCCAGAGAAATTTTCGTAGTTTCTATCATTTGTAAAAGTCGATTTCCTTGCTTAAATATTCAAAGGATGTTGAAATAACCCTACAAATAATTTCAAACTCTTTTCATGGTAAGGACCACTTCCCGTACTCTTTTGAAAGTGATTTCCCATCTGAGTAGTTCATTCAGAAAAATTTCCCTAGTTTTTGTCATTAGGAAATGTCAATTTTCTTTCTTGAATCTTTATTGGATGTTAAAACAACCGTATGGAAAGTTCGAACAGTTTTTCTGCTAGAGTATGCTTTCTGCTCTTACTTGGAAGTGATTTATCACTACAAAGACTAAATCAAAAAATCTTCAGTGGTTTTGGTTTTTCGGAAATGTCGAATTCCTTGCTTGAAGGCTTGGACGGTGTCAAAACAATCCCCAAACATTATGTGTGAACAAATTCGTGAACCTTTCAAGTTCATGGTTACAAAACATTTGTTTCAGTAGGTTTGATCTACAAAATATGAGACATCTAGCCAAATGAAACAAAACTTTTTTGAGAAGGATAAAATTTCAATAATAGGCGAATTTCCCTGTCGAATACATTTAAAAATTGGGAATTTGGCAATCGTTTAAGCAAAAACGGTCCATTTTGCTGATAATTTTCTTTTTGGATTATTGATCTGCAGGTTTGAAATTGTGAAAAAAATTTATAATTAGATATTTTGACTAAAATCCATTTTCTGTACATTTGGTGCGGAGTCCGTTTATCATTTTTCAAAATTATAAAATCATAATTCAATACTTGGATTGAAATTGTTAGAAAAACTTTATCGTGGAATTGAACGCTTAACATTTTAATATCTTAGAAAAAATTAATACACAAACATTAGGATTGCAAATGTAAAAATGACCTCGAACTAAATCACAAAAATTAGAAAATCTTCCACACTCTTGCGCCTTTAACCACTTTTAAAGTGCGATGAAAGATTTTAATTTGTCAAGCAATCTCAAGCTTAGTTTAATGAAATATATTAGATATTTCATAAACTTCCACGATGTTCCAACTATTCACGTGACTGGAATTACGACCGTACAACATTGGGCTAAAATGCAAGTAGGCTGCTCAATCATTCTTGGACATGAAAGTGCAATAAAGTGGAATATTTTGATGACTAACTTACGTATGAGATTTATACACATAATCGAAAAGTCAGGGTGTCAGGAAAAATATTATGTGATGAGATCAGAATTTGAGTTTATTATTCCGTCTGCAGTCAAATTTTAAATAACAAATCAGCAGTCGGCATTTACTGTTTGGCACGTACACGGCCCTCGAGGCTATAAAAGTTTCATTGAACTCCATTTCAAGTTGGTTTAATATGGAATACGCATTGCAGATAGAGTAGAAGTGAAATACGAAACATATATTCAACGAGTTGCAGAAAAAATATGCAATATGGGAAAACAAAGTTTTATACATATGCAGGTGTAAATCCTATACTACGCAGCCATCAATTTTCATGTAATATTCAATATACGTGTTTTATTATGGCCTGAATTGGATCCAACATTCCACTTTTTCCCCTAGAATTGATATCTGCAGAAAGCCTCTCTTATTTATAAAATAATAAATGCAACTAAAATCTTTTCCATCAGCAAATAATAATACATGAGCAGACTGGAATAACAGGCTCAGCTGTTTCAGACTGAAATTTATGTGGAGAACATGCATTCAGCCAAATTCATCGAAAATGACTGGGGCTTAGTGGAAGAAGGAGGGTTAGGGCTGAAGAGGAAAAGCACGAGCGCATCGGTTTTACATTTTTCAACTCGATAATTTATCAATCTCGGCCGCTTTTGGCCTCACACCATTGAACTCACTACCAGACGGCTCAGTCGTTCACGTGGCAGGAAAATAATGAGCCTATTTAAAGACCGAAAGTTTTCATTCAAAGAAAATCGATTTCCCCATTCTGTTTCGCAGCACGTTTACATGATATTCAGGCGGGCATGAAAATTTATTCACTTTGTGTCTCAAGAATATCGCTCCTATTATACTTCATCGCATATTCGATCATCTACAGCGAGAGTACTAAACACTAAGTTCATAATCTCATATATTTCAAGCGTACTCAAAAAAACTGAATATTAAAGGTCTCAGCAATGAGGAGAGGGCTAGAGTTAGTTGGTAGTATGGATGCTGATGGGCAAATGGCATGGGATACGGATAAAGTGAAAAGGTTTTTTTTAAAAATTGTATGGAGGTCAAGCAATGGAGCATGAGAATTGTGATACAGAAGAAGATATGTTAGACAATCCCGTTGTAGGTGAAGATATAAGAATCAATATTCGTGACATTGTATCTGCGATTAGGAAACGAACGAATGGTGAGGCTGCTGATGTGGATAGTGTGAGAGTAAAAAAAAAATTTTCTGTGCATCGTTTGATCTAGAAAAAGCTTTAGACAAAGTGGATAGAACCAAACTTTGGGAAGTCCTGATAGAGTACGAAGTGAATGGTTGGCTTTTGAGAGCAATAAAAGCAATACATAATCAAGTTATGAGAGGCTCTGAGTGTGGAACGGATCACTACCTTATAGTTTCAAAAATGAAGCTGAGTAAAGGATGGATGAGAAGACGAATTGATAATAAGTTGGAGCAGATACCTCGTACATGGCCGATGACCTTTCTACCCTCATTCATACATCTAGACATCTCTGCATTTATCTTTCCATCAGAAGTAAATGAACTTCCAAGACACATGAAGTCACCAACTTGTTCTATCCTCTCTGTCTTTAAGGCAATGTTGCACACTGTTTTCTTACCTCCTGTTTCTAACACGATAACTTTTGTTTTATCAACGGTAATCTTTAGACTGATACTCTTCATGCTGGTATTCAGTCTCGTGGACTGATTCTGCCGTAACAATCTTATCGTCTGCAAACGCCAGTCCATGTACTTTCACTATCCCGAGATCAACACCTACTTCGTCGAAGAGAGCCAATCTTAGACATTTGTTAATGTATATATGGAACATCTAGGAAGACATAGTGCATCCTTGTCTAACGCCTTGCTTAATATCAAACCAATCGCTCAATCACACTCGCTTTACTACCATTATATATTGTTTCCCTTGCTTTCAGAAGCCAACCATTTACTCCATACTCTTTCAGGACTTCCCAAAGTTTAGATTTATTCAACTTATCGAAAGCTTTTACCACATCAACGAATGCATAGAAAACTCTTTCGTTTACTCTTAAACTTCTTCGTATGATCTGTCTCAAGCTAAATTTCTGATCCGCACATGATCTTCCTGGCATAAATCCACATTGAACTTCTCAGATCCTTTCCTTAGTTATTCCCATGACCTTCTCAATAAGAATTTCTGGTGAATCTTTGGTGAATATTTTACTCACGGTACTTAGTAGGCTAATTGCTCTATAATTAGTACAGTTACATTTATCACCCTTTCCCTTGTAGAAATATCCGCCACCGTTCTTAAGCATTTCAGCGATCATATCATCCACACCAGCAGCCTCACCATTCTTTATTTTCCTAATCACGAATATAATGTCATTGATATCGATTCTTCTTCCGCTACCTGCAGCAGGATTGTCTGACGTATTCTCTTAGGCGTCACAGTTGTTATGCACCATAGCTTTACCTCCATACAATTTCTGGGAAAAATCACTCGCACAGTCTTTCACTTTATCCGAATCCCATACCATTTCACCATCAGCATTATTAATTCCGAATACGTCAGTGCTAGTACTATCTTTCCCAATCTTTGTAACCCATTCCTAAAATAATTAATTTCCTTCAAAATCATTTTGCATTTTTTATCTTCTTTCGCTTTGATTTTATCGTTACTTTCTTTGAGTAGTATCTTGGCTTTTCCCTTCTTACCTATATGGTTATTTTCTAATCTAGTCCTTCCCTCATCGCTAAGACCTTCAATATCCAAAATTCTCAAGTATGCTTGCTTTTTCTCGTTGGCAGCCACGCGAATTTCGTCATTCCGCCAAGCATCTCCAGCCTTTCTTCCTACAGCCGCAGTACCGCAAACTTCATATACACTCTTGAAGGTGCTATCCCGTAGTATTATACATGCGCCCTCTATAATTTTATTTCCTAATTCCGTCTTCCAGTCTTCTCTATGATGCCCTAAATATTCATGCAGTTTTTCACAGTATACCACTTGTACTTCTAATTTCTGCAAGTTCTCTGTTCTAACTCGCGTCTGCTTCAACTTATTATCAATTCCTTCTCTTCTCCATCCTTGATCTAGGCTCATTTTTAAAACTAAGAGGTAATGATCAGTTCCGCATTCAGAACCTCTTATAAATTTTGTATCCCTAACAAGTCCCCTTAGTCTCTCGTCCTCTACAACGAAGTCAATAATGCTGTAGATTTCGTCTCTGCACCGAGTATACATGAGGATTATTTTATGTATGAACTTAGTATTTGTAATGAACAGGCCTTTTTCTGAGCATAAGCTAATCAATTTATCCCCGTTACCGTTCGTTTCTGGGTCTCCGAAATGACCCAGTACCCTGTCGGTACCTTCGCGTTGCACACCAACCCAGCCATTTATATCTTCGAGTAAAATTATTCTTCCACCAGGATCGCAAGTACCTATTATCCCATTTAACGAGTCTTAGAAGGTATTTCTTACATCCCTACAGTCATTATTAACTAGAGCCTAGCATGCCATAATAAATAGCCTTCTGATTCCCACTTTCATTCTAACTCATAGTAATCAAGAAGATACACATTCATACTTCTTGACATGTTGTTTTGCTCTCTGATTAATAATTAAGCACTGTGTCTCGCAATTTCTTTTCCCTAAAATCATTCGCACCTCTAGAATTCCAAACACCCAATCTTCATTCATCACATGAAACTTTTCCGAGGGCATGCCTTCCATCAACAGAAGTGTCAATCCCATCCAAAGCTACATTATTATTTGTATTGTTTATTGTTAAAAGTATACATCTAACTACAACTTGATACATGGTCATAACTTCCTCAAATTTTCACTTTAAAAAGTAAATTTTTGAAAACTCTTATAAATCTCGAAAGCTTTCCACAATTTCGAAAACTTTCAAAAAATTTTTAAAACTCTGTATAAATTTCAGAAAGTTTTAATAACTTTGCATCACTTTCCAAAAAATTTCAGTAATTTCCGAAAGCTTTCATAAATTTCATAAATTTCCAAAATTTCTCGTAAATTTCCGGAAATTTTTGTAAATTTTGGGTAATCAATGAAAAATAATGAATTTTAATTACCTTTCTTTAGAAATGAAATTATCATCGTGAGTTTTGTTGTCATTTCAATGATCCTGGAATATTAGGATTGCACGGCACTTGTTCGTTCGCTTTAAAAACCTCAAGAATAATAATAAGAATTTTAACCAGAAAATTCCATTCGAAAAAAACACCAACTACACATGGAGAATATGTGTATATGAGTATGCAACATTGCCTTCAAGGGAGAGTGGATAGAACAAGTTGGTGATTTCGTTCATCTTGGAAGTTCATTCACTGCTGACTGAAAGATAGATGCAGAGGTATTCAGACGTGTAAACGAGGGATGAAAGATTGTCGTCAGTGCACGAGTCATTACTAGAAGCAAAAATGTAACTAATGAAACTAAAATTTTAATATGTATTCTGTGCTTGCACCCACTGTGCTGTATGGTAGCGAGATCTGGTAACAAGAAACGGATAGGAGTAGAGTGAACGCGGTTGGCATCAAATTCTTGCGGAATGTGTGCAGTAAAACTCTAATGGACAGAGTGATTAGTAATGAAAGGTTTCTCAAAGAATGTGGTGTAGAACATACATTGATTGACAAGATTGGAAGAAATTTGTTGAGATGGTTTCGTCATGTTGAGACTCTAAAGCGAAGAGATATACGGAGTCTTAGAAATACAAGAGCTTTCATGAACAGATGTATGGATGTAGAGGAAGCAAAAGATATATGCAAGAATAAGGATGTATGGAAAACAATTGTTTATAAGAAGGAGAGTGATATGCCTGAAACAAAAGATTTTGGATACTTATGGACCCTCGTAAAGATATAATATGAATAACCTAATTAATTATGGATAATATAAACTTCTGGGAATGCAATTGGTCCCACTATTAGGAAACTGTCATAAGACATTATAACAAGTCTATTATAATTTCTAATTATTGCGGCGAATATTTGCAGTTGAGAAGCTTTGGATAAACCTCCCTGGGGAGAAGTATACCAGAGTTCAATGAAATTGGGACGGTCCTGTCCGCGAAACTGTCCCTAGCAAGGCGTCTCATTAAAATAGTTAAGCTCTATTAGGCTATGTCTAGGGGAGCTCCAAGGTGCCAGACACCAGTGTACCTATATTTCCCGTTTACGAGTTTGGTCCTGATATCGCCCCTGGAACTTTACCATAACTGCATTTGCACGGTATATTAGTCACCGATATCTATAATATACTTTGTCAGTGACCCCTGTTTAATTAACCAAAAATAACTGACTGAGTTTACAGATTATATCGCTACGCTACTAAAAATCTGAACATTCTGTAGATCAGAAAAAAATGAAGTGAAAGTGTGAAAGTCTTATTAGTTTAGCAATTTTCAGTGTTTTTGTTTAATCTAGCGAGTTTTGATTGCCCTTAATGTAAAATTATTTTATTTCGTGAATCTTAATTTTAAAGAAACTTGGTTTGAAAATATTTAATTTGATTTATTTTTCTGATTAAAGATCTCGAAAAAAATTGTTCAATGTGAATGGCTTCGACTTTGGAATTGTATAATTTAAAATGTTTTTCATTTGGAGATTGCTTCATTTTGAAAGTTTCCAATTTGGTCAATACCCATGTTTTGTGTTTAAAATTGTTCAATTTTGAATGTTTAATTTTTAATTTTGAACGCTCTTCAGAATATCAATCTTATTTTAATACATAAAATGATATATCATTCAGTTTCGAATGGTTGAATTTGAAAATCTTTATCCTCGAGAAATTTTTTCAGAGTCTTAATTGGCTACCCTATTTTTTATATTACGGGTAGTATGCTTTTCGATTATAGGTCTCATGCAATAAATACAAATATTTAAGATTTTTCGATTTCAGCTGAAGAGATGCTCGGTTTCTCAACAATTTTATTGAATCTAATGTCTTAAAAGAATATCTCACTCGATCTTAATTCTTCATTTCTAATGGATCGAAACAATGGCCCCGCAGAAAAATATTATTAAAGATGAAATAAAAAAGATTAATTCAGAAAAGTGCCAAACGAGAAAACCTACTCTAAAAATTGATCATAACTTATTGAAAACTCCATTTGACCCTAAAAGTGTAATACCCCTATTTGGACTTTATGAACCGAAGTCCGATAATCAATTTCATCTCAGAGCTTGATACAAGTGGCTATCTGGGCACATTGAGTTGTCCGAACATCTAGATTATTTATTAAAAAGAATCGAATCCCAAGAAGGAACAGATGTAGTTAGGTGAGCGAAAGATCAACATCTTCCAAGAAGACAATTGGGCAAGCACGAACAACAACAGTAATCGGAATCATTCGATTGAATCTAACATCTCTGGGTAACGAACCGAAGCGAAGATCCTGATGCTAACCCGGACATCTCGATGAGAAATCGGGTGTTATGTTTGCGAGGGAGTATCCCTCCACAGCACAACATATATCGAGTATCAGGTAGGGTAAATGACCACAGTAGCCAAACCTCGGATTTGATTTGACACGTGTGAGCTTGTATACAAGAACTGAGTTCCACCGCATACTTGCAAATCAGCCCCACCACGCACGTAGCCTAGAGACATTTTTATTCAAAAGGGCTTGCACATCCAGATTTGTTTTCCTCATACATGTCACTCTCCTTAATGCAAAGTCTTGAGTAATCGCCTTAACATACGGTCTTAGCCCATCGCTTCAACCTATCGACTTAACCTATCACATTAACCTATCGCTCCAGCCTATCGCCTCAACCTACCGCTTCAACCTATCTAGTTAACCTATGGCCTTAGCCTATCGCTTCAACCTATCTTCTTAATCTATTGCTTTAACCTATCGCTTTAACCTATCGCCTTAATCTACCGTCTTAACCTATCTGCTTAACCTGTGGCCTCAGCCAATCGCCTCAATCTATCAGCTTAACCTATCGCATTAATCTATCGCCTCAACCTACCGTCTCAACCTAACTACTTAATATATCGCCTTAACTTATTGCTTTAATATAATGGCTTGATGCATTAACTTAACGCTTTCTATCAGTGCCCCGTCACAACGCATTGCCCCACGCTTCGCATTCCTATCCTTGCCTTAACTCTTCACTTTAACTTATCCTTTGTATGCTGTGCCTAGTGATTATTGCTAGCTTCATTTCTTTTATTTGTTTTATCGATTTCTGTCTTTTTGCCACATATATTTTCATTACTCAAATTATTATCCATTAAAAATTTTTCTTGATTACTATCACCAACAAGATTACATATTTCCCCCCCTTTCTTCTGTCTTCTATCCTTCTGCATCCTTTTCAATTCCTTCAGCTAATCCGACACTTTCCCTTTCCTTTCTCATGCAGGAACTTTGCCATTATCATGCTTCCTTTATCTATTTTTTCACAATCATTCAGCCAATGCTTTAATGTTGCTCTGCTTCTCTTACATAACATGCGCCTCCTTCCTTCCTCTTTAACTCAGTACTTATTCTATCCTCCTGTATTTCCACATTTCACATGCGCAATTGATTTTTTATATATTCTGTCCCCTTCTTTCATCGAATATTCCTCTATTCCCTCTACTCTTATCCATTCATATTTCTCATTTTTAGCTTCTCTTATTTTATTTTCTATACTTTGTTTAAAAACTCCTTTATCTCTTTCTATCAACACCTATTGTATCTTCATTCCTCATTCATGCATTTCCTTGACTGATTTCTTTGACCATGCACAACTACTGAAGTACCTTTCTCTTTCCTTTATTCCATAATCCTCCCCTCTACCATTTCCTTTTTCCCTTAAACAGGTTTTCACTATAGTTCTGCCCTAGCTCTCCAGCAGTCTTTCTTCATATTTTCAAGCTCTGTTATTTGTTTCTATTCTTATTTTTTCCCTATCTACCTCCTTCACTACTATAAACCATGGCATTTATTCTTTGTTGCCGTGAACCCTTACATTCCCACTCTTTGAAAATAAAAATCCTGGATACGTAAACTCCTTGACTTCCTTAATCCTTTCTCCCCTCCACTTCCAGTCTATTCTTCCTTTCTCCCTACTTTGCTTTCGCTCGAAAACCAAAACCTTCGACTCAACTATACTTAAAACGAATTTCTTTTCTTCCAAAACTCCTCCTGAAACCCTTTCTTGAATTTTTCTTCCATGTCCACCAGAGACACCGAAAAAAGTAGCGGGCTCAAAATTTTGTTTTCGACTCTTTCACTTCTCAATCTAAAATAAGATATAAGTTTTTGAAAGTGTGCGATATTCTTCCACCTTTGAAAATGCTGAAAATAGATGCAAAAATTGAGTTTACTCAAAATTTATATATTTTAGAGTATGAAATGCATGAAACGTTCATGACAGAAATCAAAGCGTGTTAAATTATTTGTCAATCAAAGAAAAAATCAAAACGTTTTCATCTCTAACAGTTCCATTTTGATATTTTGTAAAATATCTCTCTTCTTGTGCATTTTAGGTGAAAATTGTATATATTTGGATTAAAATAAGCTCAATTCCCTACAAATCTAAGAAAATACGGTGTTCTAGGTCTATTTTTTATGGAACATTCAACTTTAAAAATTTTTTTTTTTATATTATGCGCGACAATTCATCAGTATGATTATTCCTTATACAACACAGAGCAAAGGAAATGAAATGTTTCAAAAAGAGCTGAATGTTTTATAAAAAGTGTTTTTCTTTGAGACACCGTAACTTTGAACTTATTAAAGCTAGAATATAGAGTTTTTTCAGATTTCAAGGAAAATGAGTCTTATTTAATCCTAATGTATACTTTGCTCACCTAAAGTGTATAAAAAAAGAGATATTTCACAAAAAATCGAAATGGAAATATTTTTTTAACTGAAAACTGACTTTTGAAGATCCTATCTCGTGAAATATTAGAGCTAAAATGTTATTTCAGAATGAAAAATGAAAGAGTTTCGGCGAATAGAGCTTAACTTTCCGTGGCTTTTCATGAAAATATGCTTAAAAACTCGAAAAGAAAAATTTTTAATTGAGCTTTTTTAAAAAAGGCTCCAACCGAATTTTTTCATTTTGGGCTTGAAATACAATATACAATTTTCAACACATTTCCACAATATATAAAAAAAGAACAATTCAAACTACTACGTTAAAGCGTGAACCATTGAGTCCAGATCATGCCAATCCCCGGAGAGGCACAAGGGAAAAAATTGGTGGTATGAGTTAAATTATTTTTGTGATCAATCACAGCGGTGTCTTCTCCCCCTCTTCCCAAAATACTGGAAAGTGGAAGAGATCTGACCTACATTATTTATGTGACCAATCACAGGCGTGTTTTCTCACACTTTTGTCAATTTTTTCGTGGACTTCAAATTTTTTCAAATGAAAGATGCCGCAATGTGACTTGCAGCAATGAGACTTGCCGCAAATATGACTAGCCGAAAATGTTACTTGTCACGATTGTGCCAACTTTTTGCACAGAAAAAAAACTAGGCTTACTTCTGCTGCGTCTTGTTTTTTCAGGTCTTACTCAAACTGTTGCCGTGGCACCTTCATGTAATTTTCTTTTGCTCAACAACTTAATTTACCTCCCTCTTGACTTAAAAATGTTGCGCCTCAATTAAAGGTCAATATCCGGCTCAAAGTGAAATCAGATTTTTTTTGTGTGTGGACTTCAAATTATTCCGAATAGGACATGCCGCAAATGTGACTTGCCGCAATTTTGCGAATTTTTCGCGAACTTCAAATTTGTCTGAATGAGAAATGCCGCAATGAGACTTGCTGTTAATGTGGCTTGCCACCAATGTGACTTGTTGGGGGTTGGCATGACCTAAATCCGAATCATTGCAAATTAAACAGAGTCGAACAAATAAACTTCAAGTCATTAAATTTCTTCAATTTTCGAATTGGAGACGTACAAATGTAAACCTTTCAGATTGGACTTCCGAAATTTTCCAATTCGGACACACTATTTTGTATAGAAAAGCTGTGAAAATTGGCGTGGCACACTTTCAATGGATTGCGATTGAAATCTCCTGGGACAAGTATATATTGTGAGCTGTCCAAGTGGTGCCCCTTATCAAACGGCAGCCTGCCATACAGCCGTGTATGACGACGTTTGGCAGCACTTGACAAGGAGTGCGCAGACTCAGCACTCCCCACCCACGCGTAGGACGAGAGTGGGAGCGTGGATTCTGCGAGGAGATCGAAGAGGTTCCATGCGCGATCGATGTCCCGCATTCGTGGCAGTGTCTCCAAAATGTGGGATTTTTTGACCCCCAGCACTTTCCCATCTGGGAGAACTACATGCAAGCGTAGCGCGTCGGTAAGTCAGTTCTGTTACATGTTGTGTAGACCAGCCTCGTGTGAAGCCGAAAATGCACAAACACGGACGATTCTAACTACGAATTACTTGCCGGGCTCGCCCGACTTCACGGTTCGACTTCGGTGGCAACGAGAATGTTTATAATAAGGACAGGGAACTCGAGTGGAGGGGATAGAGCACCTGTGACTGAAATAATGTCGGTAAAGTCGGTATTGCGTTTCGTATGAACGTAAGTTGGTTTAAAAAAATGTGAGCAAAAAATTTTGATGTTACGCTCACAAGGCCTTAAATAAAGTCATAGGACAACTTACCAAATTTGATTTCAAATAAACTTGCACATTTCTCTTGGCCGCCTGATTTGGTGCTGCGTTGCACGACACAACACGCTTGCGCCATTTTTTTGAATTATTTTTCATTTCTCGCGTGAAAAACACATTAAAAACGCGACTCAGAATGTTCACGAAAATCTAAACACCAAAGTGTAAGCAACAAAGCAACTTTAATCTCCAATGCACGTGCTTGATGCTTTCTCGCTCTTGGAGAAAAAGAGACAACCTGATGCGCAGTACGAAACTACGCAACGATGTGCTTTCCGACCCAGCCGCCGTCTCTCGTGCTGCCCCCTCCATTCGAATTTCCTGCCCTTATTATATACATTGTTGGGTGGCAATTAAGAGGTTTGAGTCGTTTGAGTTGATTTTTGTTTACAAAAATTGACAACTAAAAGAAACACTTCAAACACATGTAAAGAAGTCTTGAAATATTTAATGATTATGTTTTTCAGGAATTCTTATGGAATGTTTTAGACGATCCGATTCTACAGAAAATATATTATGAAACACTGGAGGTTTGTAAAGTTCAAATATATTGAATATATGTACATGGAATTCTGAGGCGAGGTTAATAATATCTATCACATTTAAGTGGTTTCATTTTTCATTATTTATGTTTTATTCATCAATGGATTTTGGATACTGTGAAGTTAAAATAATAATGAATGATAATTATTTTTACATTCACTGAATACTCAACTCTGATAATTATCTTTCTTTTTATGCTATTTCAGGCTATAATCACAATTTTGGAAATTTTGAGAGAAAAAGCCGCAAAGTTATTAACTTGACCTTATATGCTTTCTTAATATATGAAAACTTCACAAAACCTTCAATGTCTTAAAGTACTTATCTCAACATTACAAAATGAAGCTTCCACAATTTTATTTCAATTGACAAGTAATTGTGATTAAAAATTAATTGTAAGTTATTGTGAAATAAATTTAACAAAATTCATTTCATAAAGAAATGTTTCATGATTTCAAGAGGACAAAATAAATTCAAAGGTGAGTCTTTGTGGTATATTTTAATAACTTATGAACATATTTTTAGAATACTTTTCCTTGATTCTGTCCTAGGGTCGAACATGGTACAAGAAACCGTCGTGAAATTTCAGATAAAAACTGTATAATGCATACATTAATTTCAAAAATGAAAAATATTAATACCTTTATAAATATTCCTCAATTTCACTGGAATATGAAGCACACTGACTTTTATTTTCAAAAAATCTTCAAGATCGTTGGTCATTTTTGAAATCCTACGACGTTTTTGTACCATGTTTGACCCTAGGAAATAGATTTTAGGAATGTAATTATAAAAATATCTCCATTAGTTAGTGAAACACTGAAAACTTGCCTTTCAAATGATACCAGAAACTTCTGAAAATATAAACAAACGGTTGTACAGATTTGGCTTCAACCCTTCGAACTAGATGGAGAAATAGATATTTCTTTTTCTTGTTTTTCAGAATATGATTTTGCCCCAAACATAAAGCAGATAAAAATACACTTAAAAAATAAAAATGAGCAAGGTCGGAAATTCATGCAGTTGTTTGTTAGAAAATTCCACATATTTCGTAATAAAACTACTTTCACGACATTTTTGAAGAAAAATTCATACAATATTTCTATCAAATGATAAGTATGAGATCTTTTGTATTCAAATGAAACCGACGCTACCTTTGCATGTATTGCTCCCAGATGGGAAAGTGGTGAGGGCCGAAAAATCCCGCGTTCTGGAAAAATTAATTTGCGGGCTCGCTAGCGAGCCAGCAACAACCTGGAGGAGCGCTTGGGGCAGGTTATAGAGTCTACTCTAGACTCCCAGTCCTGATTCTCCTCTTTCTAGCGGCGCAGTGGGCAAGTTAGAGAGTTTACTCTCGAAGCCGAATCTGGTGCACATATAGGGACGCGCTGACTGGCAAAATATCGAGTTTTTCGAATACCCAGAGAAAATTCGAGCCGTAGGAATAGTGGGAAGGGCGAAGAGTCTACTTTTCTACCCGAGTTTGGTGTACTACGGCACGAAACAATTTGATGATGCTAAGAGCATAGAGTTGGATGAATAAATATTGTGGAATTTCCTAATATTTGCGACATAAATAATTTCGATTGAGCAGAAGCGTTAATATCATAAGGCAAATGTAAATGGTGATTTCTTCATCCATAACCGAAGTAAAATATCAAAGATAGAAATAGGCATACATTTGCTCCTCATTTGTTCCTCATCCCGAGAATCCAATCTTAAGAATAGAAAGATTTTATATAATCATAAAAGTGAATTTAAGGATCTCATCACTCCACTGTTTTCTTGAAAAAACTCAGGGAACTATAGAACCGGTAGAGCAAAGGCATCCACGTCACATGTTTTATTTCATCGCATCTTCACCTCACAATTCACGTTAGAAGCCAGAGTCTGAGACTGCAGCAGGTCCTTGCCACCACAAATAATTCAGCGATTTTTCCAGAGTGCTATACCCTTTGCTAAGGTCGAGAGAGTCTTTTCTTTTTCCTTCCCGTCCTCTTTACCATGTATTTGACGTTCTTTATGTTAATAAAAAACTCGCTTATTTTGCTGTCCCTCTTCTTTAGGAAATGGGAAATGAAAATAAACTTTGGTGCACTTAGAATTCTGCATATTTGTGCCGGAACGTCGCACAGAATTACATTTAACATTTTTTTTAATTCTCTTTATCACAGTTAACGCCGCGATAACAAACCGCTGCGTATCATTCGGATTATCAACTTCCGATCAAAATTATCCACTTTTGCGAATCCAAAATTAATTTTTACACAACTTCATGCATATCTGTTGAGAAGCAGTTGTTATACTTTTTATTAAAAGTCGTAGGTTAGTCATGACCGACGATATAGTTCAAGTTTCAACCAAGTAGTTAAATTTTCAACCAAAAAGATGAACATTTAACGAAATACATAACTATGCAGCCAAATAGTTAAATGTTCAATTAGCGAGATGGATTTTCAACTAAAATGATGAATCTTCAACCAAAAAAATGAATTTCTAACAATGAAGTGCGATTTTCAGCCAAGTAGTTGAATTGTCAACCAAAAAGGATAAGTTTTCGAAAAATAATTGAATTCTCAACCGAAGAAGATTAATTCTAAACCAAGCAGTTGCATTTTTGACCAAGGAATATGTAAATTCTACCATAAGAGATGAATTCTCGGACCAAGAAGAAAAATTTTCAGCAATGAGTTGAATTTTTGATCAGAAAATATGAATTTTCTGAAAAAATTCATTTTCAACGACATCTTTGAGTTTCTACGAAAATAGTGGCATTTTCAGACTTAAGAGACAATTTTTCTGAAAAACAGTAGATTCTTCAACTTAAAAGTACTAACTTCAAGAATAGTTAAATTTACAACCAAAATACATGAATTTGTAGTAGAACAGTTAAATTTTCGCTCAAAAATTGATTTTCAAGCAAGAGGAACGAAATTTTCAACAAAATAGTTTAATTTTCATTAAAAAGAGATGAATCTTCAAACAAAAAATAAATTAAAAATAAATTAGTCCAACTTTCAGCCAAGTGGTTAAGTTGTAAACCAAAAATATTTTACTTTTAAATCAAAAACAGTTTGATTCACATAAGAGAGGAATTTTCAAAAAAGGAGTTGAATCCTCAAACAAAATGGATGAATATTTATCTAAAGAGATTAATTTTGAAAAAAGAAAAACAGTTTCTTTCCGAAAAAATCGAATTAGTAAAGAAGTACATGAATTTTCAACCAAATAGTTGAATTTCCATCTAAAATGATCAACTTTCATTCAAATAATTAAATTTTTAACTAGAAAATATATATTTGCAACAAAAAATGGAATAGTTAATTTTTCAATTGAGGAAATTATTTTTCTACCAAAAAAGACAAATTTTAAACAGAATAAATCAATTTTTAAGCAGAGAGGTAAATTTTGAAGTAAAATGATGAATCTTCAACTGGAACAGCTGAATTTTCATCTGAAACAATAATTCCAAACTACAAGCAATACAAATTTTCAGCGAAATATTTAAGGTTTCAGCGAAGATATGAATTTAATCCAACATGATTTATTTCTTGCCAAAAAATACGAATTTTCAACAAAATATATGGAATTTCAACCTAATACTTGAAACCAACCCAAATTATGAATTTGTTGTATGTCAGGCAAAACGTTGAGAACCCCGACAATCTGCGCTTGTCGACGAAACGTCGTTCAAATTTTTCTCGAAAATTTGAAGGATGGACTGCGTGACAAATCGCAT
>JAUMHM010000088.1:13081871-13116770 GCA_032362435.1 Melikaiella ostensackeni
GATGGGGAGTACTTTGAAGGGGACAATATCGATTATGATGAATAAACTTGTATTTTTGATTTTAA
Organism: Melikaiella ostensackeni; assembly: GCA_032362435.1. Classification (NCBI taxonomy): domain Eukaryota; kingdom Metazoa; phylum Arthropoda; class Insecta; order Hymenoptera; family Cynipidae; genus Melikaiella; species Melikaiella ostensackeni. The sequence goes on from JAUMHM010000088.1 coordinate 13,081,937, forward strand.
AAATAAAGTCTTAAAACTTTTTGATCAAGGTGGTATTACATTTTTCATTGAGGATTAATTTTTTTTTTATACAAATTTTATTATTTGTTTGAAAACAACCTTTTTGTTGAAAACTCGCCTTTTTGGCTTGAAATTTTAACAATCTGGTTGAATTCATTTCTCTCTTGACTGAAAATTTAAGTATTTCGATGAGAATTGTTTTTTGGTTGAATATAACTGTTTTTGATTTAAAATTAAACTGTTTTTTGTTTGAAATATCAATTACTACATTTTTTTTTGAAGATTCATTTCATTTCAAAATTGATTTTCCAATTGTAAATTTAACTATCCCATTTTCGGATGAAAATTGATCTTTTTTAGTAGAAAATTTATGTATTTTGTTTGAAGTTCGTCTTTTTTTAGTCAAAAATTATGTTCTTGTTTGAAAATTGATCTCTTTGGTTTCAAACTTAACTAATTGTTGTAAGCTCGTCTTCTTTGTTTGAAATTTTAAATATTACATTTTTCATTGAGAATTGAACTTTTTTGGAAATAAATTGTATTATTTGGTTGGAAATCAGTTTTTTTGGGGAAGATTCGCCTTTTTGGCTCGAAACTTCAACAATATGATTCATTTTTTTCCTGTATTGACTGCAAATTCAACTATTTTGTTGGAAAATTGTTTCCTGGTTGAACGTATTTGTTTTTAATTCAAAACAGAAGTATTTTTTGATAGAAATTTCAACTATTACAGTTTTTGGCAGGAATTAAACTTTTTTCGTTTAAAATTTTCTATTTAATTGAAGCAAATTCATGTATTTTGTTAAAAATTCGTCTTTCTAGTAAAAAATTAATCTTTTGTGGCTGAAAATTTATGTATTCCATTAGAAATTCATCTCCTTGGCTACAAATTGAAAAATCTTGTTGAAAATTCATCTTTTTGGTTGAAATTTTATCTAATACATTTTTCATTGAGGATTAATTTTTTTGGATAAAAATTTTTTTATTTGTTTGAAAATCAACTTTTTTGTTGAAAACTCGCCTTTGTGGCTTGCAATTTCAACAATATGGTTGAATTCATTTTTCTCTTGACTGAAAATTTAAGTATTTTGATGAAAATTGTTTTTTGGTTGAATATAACTGTTTTTGATTTAAAATTAAACTGTTTTTTGGTTGAAATATCAATTACTACATTTTTCTTTGAAGATTCATCAATTCCTTTCAAAACTGATTCTCCAATTATAAATTCAACTATCCCATTTTCGGATGGAAATTGATCTTTTTTGGTAGAAAATTCATGTATTTTGTTTAAAATTCGTCTTTTTTTGGTGAAAAATTATGTTCTTGTTTGAAAATTTATCTCTTTGGTCTCAAATTCAACTATTCTGTTGAAAGCTTGTTTTTTTTTATTGAAATTCGAAATATTACATTTTTCATTGAGAATTGAACTTTTTGTATTGAAACTTTATTATTTGTTCTAAAATCAACTTTTTTGTTGAAAATTCTCCCTTTTGGGTCAAAACTTCAACAATTTGTTCAATTTTGCTTCTTTATTAACTGCAATTTCAGCTATTTTGTTGATATTCATTTTTTTGTTAAACATCAATTTTTTGAAAGGAAAATTTAAGCATTCCATTTTTGGCTTAAAATTTATATTTTTTTGTTGAAGATTCAACTATTTGGTTGGATTTTTTTTATTTTTCATTTGAAAATTCATATATTTTGTTGAAGATATATCTCTTTTGGTTGAAAATTTATCTTTTCTTGTTGAATTTCCACGTATTCTGTTGAAAATTCAACGCCTTCTGAAACATTTTTTAATAACTAATTTTCAACGCCAAAGAGATTTATAGTCAAAAATAAGAAAGCTAAAATCTTTCTTCCACACTGTAATTTAAAATTCTCTGGAACATTCCTAGTTTTAGAATAATTATGTGGGTCATGACTAGCCTACGACTTTCATTAAAAAATTTAACAACTGTCACTTGAAAGTTATCAATAAAGTTCTGTGAAATTTACATTTGAATGTATATTTCTAAAATATAAAAGTAACTAAAAAAGTAACGATCGTTGCTTTTTTTTGAGAAATGCAACTAAGAAGAAGTTACATTTTGAATCGGTGACGACAACGATAACTACTTACATTTTTCTTGATGTAACGGTAACGATAACTAGTTCCTTTCAAAAAATAACTTACCCATCACTGGGAGTAAAGTGAACGCAATTGGCATGCATTTCTTGCGGAATGGATGGGGTAAAACGCTAATGGACAAAGTCATTTTTATATATTTTTTATATATTACATATATAATTAAAATCAAATTAATGAAATTAAATTATGGATATATATATATATATATATATATATATATATATTATATTCACGTAAAAAATAGCTCACCTATAAACAATTTGATTAATAAATTAACATATGAAACCGAATCTGTTCTAATGAGTTTTTGACCTCCATTGTAACTTGATTGAAAATTATTACATAATATTAGCCTTTAAGTATTATGTTTCTACTATAATATAAATTAATGTCTCGCGCCATTGCACTGGCTATAGCATCCGAAACTCTTTGACGTTAATATCCCTCCATGAAAGTCAGGTATTTCCTTTGTGTCGGTATATTAACTAGAGAAGCTTCCATCACAAAGGAAGTTTTCATAAGAAGATTTCTTGCACTTTTTATAAAATTTTTTTAATTCCCGTTATTTTACTAACATGTAATTCATGCAGTTCACATAAAAATATATATTCTTCATGAATTTGATTTATTTTCTGTCATATTGTGACTTGATCTTCTATATTGCAATGTTACATATTACTTTACTTGACAACTACACTTCATGTATTTGAGATATTACGGTCATAAAATGCCACAAAGATAATCATGATAAACTTCCACCATTAAATTTTATGCTGACAGAAATAAAATTGGAACGAAAACTGAAAATTATCTTGAGACAATAATCTTCGCTTCCGAGATTGTAAAGTTGGGTGGCTAAATTCGACACCATAAAATTACTTCCTCTATACATCACTGATATCGTAATAATTCTAAGGGCGATAACTTTCATAAGGTTCAGAGAAATTGCAGAATGTTCGTGAATGGCTTCTTGCTTGCCATTAACGGGATTAATTATTACAGGGCATTAGTGCTCATTGCTCTTATCCGTTTTTTGGAAATGATAAAGTTTCTTGCAGAGACAAAGTTGCTTTCTCGATTTTCCCTTCACCCATTTTACCTAAAATTACTGACTTCTAACGCTTTGAATTATTTCCTAGAATTAATTTTCAAGATATAATAATTTATAAGATTTCAGGCATATATTACTGTTATGCGATACCAGAAAAGTAAATTTGAGTTAGCTTTTTGATATGAATCATATTGATGGAACATATGTTTGAACGAATTCTCAGCTCCTGTCTGAAATCTTTCTTAATGCTGAAAAAATATCGAAAATTGAATGAACAACTGTTATGCGATACCAGAAAAGTAAATTTGAGTTAGCTTTTTCATATGAATCATATTGATGAAACATATGTTTCAACAAATTCTCAGCTCCTGTCTGAAATCTTTCTTAATGCTGAAAAAATATCGAAATTTAAATGAACAAGACCTGAAATCCTTCGCTGTGTTACTTAACCCTTAGAATCCTTTCATAAAAACAAATTTTTGCACTCCCGAGAGGAATAAACTTGGGAAAATATTAGTCGCGGAGAACACGCATTTTCCCTTCACACCACTTTTCTCCGAACACGACTTCATTTTCACCCTCGTTGCATTTCCCTTGTCTCGCAACACCATTGAAGTTTTATCTGACTCGAAAAATCTGGAACTTGACAAACGCGCAGTATTTTTTTAGCTGTATATTCTTTCAGATTCATTCGTGTATAAAGGAAAAATATTCTTTTTTACTCCTTGGTAATTTATACCTTAGAAAGATGACATTTTTACATTTGCATCATAAATTTACAGCTCTATTCTACATTCGCATCATGCCGTGCTGAATTTCAATAAAAATATGACAAATGACTTTTGTTTTTAATTTTGAGTTGTATGGTTAACAATAGTGAAGTATGTGGCTTTCTAATGTTGCCCTTCCGCTCGTTCAATATGAAGTTGCTGGGTTTCTGAATTATTTTGTTTTAAGATTTGTTTATTACTAGGTGACGAAATGAAAAAAATTAAAAAAAAATTATTTCCATAGTCAGAGATCTTAGCTCAATAAAAGAAAATGAAGAACTTTTCATTTAGTTTCAAATAATAGGGAATCGAATTTTTCTTTCATTATACCTGAAAAAATGGAAACTTTTAACTTCAATTTTAGCACTTTTTAAAATATTTTAGCTATTTCAAATTGTTCTTAAGTCAGGAATTTTCAAACCAACAAGACGAATTTTCTACAAAAGAATTGAATTTTTAACCAAAAAAGACTTTTGAGTCAATAATAAGAAGAAATTTTAAGCAAATTGTTCAATTTTCTGCAAAAGAGTTGAGTTCTCAACCCAAAAATATGAATTTTTAAGAAAAATGTTAGTTTTCAACAAAGAGTTGAATTTTAGAGCAAAAAGACAAATTTTCAGCAGAATGGTTGAATTCTCAACCGAAACAGGTTAATTTTTAACTAAACAGTTGTATTTTTAAAAAATAATTAAATTTTCACTATAAGAAATAAATTTTTAAAATAAATAGAAAAATTTCAACAAAATTGTTGAATTTTCAACCAAGAAAGAGTTTTGAGTCGAGAAAAAAAAATTTCAACCAAATCGTTCAATTTTCTAAAAATACAGTTGAATTTTTAATTTTTAGTTTTTTTAATTTTTAATTTTCAACAAAAAAGAATGAAATTTTACCAAAATTATTGAATTTTCAACAACGTTGTTGAACTTATAACCAAATAGTTCAATTTACAAACAAAAATATGAACTTTCAACCAAAAAAATTAATTTTCTTATAAAAAAAAAAATTTCAACTAAATACATGAATTTTCAACTAAATGTAATGTTAATGTAACGAAATGTAATAGTTGATATTTAATTTTAAAAAAAATTTAATATAAAAAATAAAATGAAATTATATATATATAATATATATAATTTAAAAAAGTTGAATTGAAATTTATTAAAGTGAACCGATTTTAATTTCAAATTGAAAACAGTTCACTTGAAAAAATGAATTTTCAACCAAGAGAAAAAAAGGAATTTTCAACAAAATAGTTAAATTTCCAACCAAAAAGTTGTAATTTCTGTCAAAAAAGAAAAAAATTTTTATCATAAGAGGTTAACTCTTAAACCAAAAAAACGAATTTTCAACAAAATAGTTAAATTTTCAATCAAGCAGTTGTATTTTCTGTCGGAAAAGAATAAAGTTTTTACGACAGGAGATGAACTTTTAAACCAAGAAGACGAATTTTCATAAGAATTTCATAAGAAAGGGCAGATTAAGTCCTCTTGAAAAGTATTGAGTTTCCACCCTCTTCAATAAAGTCCATCTATCATCTCAAAAATGAAAAAAGGGTTCGAAACTTTGCAGGAGCTATTCTTTCAGAATTTCACAAAAGCACGTTACTTCCTCATTAATTACTTTGCTGAGATGTGAAATGCAAAGAGGAAGAAGAAAGAAAAAAGCACATATGTTTTGTATATACTTTTCCTTGGACCTCAGGAGGACAAATTACAGTAATGAGTCGTTAATTACAGTCTCTCGGTAGGCAAAATAAAGAAACTACAATTTATATGAGGAAAGCTTATTTTTACTTAGAATTCGAAAATTGTCTTCCACGAATATGGATTTACATTTTTTTTACACAGGAAAGCTATGATAAAATTTCTTATTCGCCAGGCTGAATGAACTGGGAAAACCTTAGTGCAACACTAATATTTTATGATGAATGAAATGACAATAAAATTAACAATGAGTATTTTATTTTTACTATTATATTTTCGATGAAGATAAATTACCCAAGGAATAAGTTTTAATAATGAAACAGGATTCTAGATTGACGTCCAATGCTTTAAAAGTTTCCTTCATTTGACAAAGATTCTGCTGCTAATAAAGGTGCCATATTCTCTGTAGAGTAGAGAAAAATGCGTTTTGCTCTCAACTCAAACACTTTCATGGAAACCATGGCCCAGGTTACTCTGTACCGGTTTACTAAAAAATACATGAAAAAATTCTATCAGTTTATTTTTACGCAGTTATTTTCCAATATTTTCAGTGTTTTTTGGAATTTTCTGTTTGCGAAATAAACATTTTATATTAAAAGTTCCGGTTTTGAAACGTCACCCACGAGGCTTATGGAAAGAGAGACTTATGGAAAGTTTTGGAAACTTATAAAAACTTTCGAAAATACATGAAAAGTTTCGGAAATTTATGGAAAGTTTGGGAAAGTTAATGAAATTCTAGAAAATGGATGCAAATGTTTAAAAAGTTTGGAAATATGGGAGACTTCTGGAGCTTAATGGGAATTTATGGAAATTTCTAAGCCTGTCAACTTTTATTCAGGGTTAAGAATTCTTATAAAATTCACAAAGTAATGACAGATCCTGTATGTTCGATGTATATTTTAAATAATGAACAGTACAAATAACAATACAGCTTCGGATAGGATCGACACTTCTGTTGACGAAAGGCATGCCATCGAAACAGTTTCAGGCGATGAATGGTGACTCGGTGTTTGGAATGCTAGAAGTATATAGTAAATGATCTTGAGTAAAGAGAATTGCGGGATACAATGCGCGTAAATGCGCGTGAGGAAACTAGGTATTTCATATGCGCCGAAAACAAGAAAGAAGGGATGCGAGATAAAAAAAAATTGGAAATTGACTCGAAATTTGGTCAGAAGTAAGATAATGAATCACATGGTAGCCAAGGAGCTGATGTGATTGTGAATGAGAGAGCAAAACAGAGTGCCGGAAAGTATGAATGTGTGTCTCCTAAATTATTATGGGTTAGAATAAATGTGAGAATTGAAAGAACTCTAAAGCAAAGAAATGTAAAGAGTCGTAAAAACACAAGAGCTTGCATGAAAAGATGTATGGATGTAAAGGAAGGACAGGGATGTGTGGAGGACAATGGTTTAGAAGAAGAAGAAAAGTACCGCCTAAAACGAAAGATTTTGGAAACTCATGGGCCCTTGTAATTAGCTTTGCATAGTGGTTGGGATGAAGAGTATGGATCTTCCTATAGGCTTATCAGTCAGTTTGAGTTTTTCTATGTCAATCTTAATGTATGATGCCTATGTGAAGATCTTCACCTGAGGCGATCAGAAGGCTCTCTATCATAGCATGCTACTCTCCAGTTGATAGTGACGATGGTGGATAAAAGATACCTTCTGGTTCTCGTTAAATGATATTATAGGTACCTGCCATCCTGGGCAAAGAATCATCGTACTCAGAGATGTAAATATTTGGGTTGGTGTTCAACGGGAAGGAACGGGCAAGGCACTTCGTCATTTTGAAGAGTATGGGTCTTAAGATTAATGTGAATAAAACAATAGTTATTGTGTTTGGAAGAAGGAGTGAGGAAGCAGTATGCAGTAGCGTCTGAAACGAAAGATTTTGGAAACTCATGGGCACTCGTGAGGAGCATTTGAATGAGCAAAACAGGACTTCTAGATTGATCTAAAACTTATCCCTTCTCCTACACATTCCTCACCTGCCCCTACCATATAAATTCCTTGATCCCCGGTAGTATAACGAGGCTTGAGCCAAACAGGTGATTCATATCAGCTCAATTCGTAAGTGCCGTCGAGGGATTCCGCATTCCGAAAAGTACCAGATTCGGGTAGGGGCTCCGACGAATTTATTTGCCGAGCTGTCAGATTTATGTTAAGCGGGTATAATCCCGTGGCAAACGACATTTACAACCGTGCAAATGGTGACGTCCACAAACACGCAGACCAGTTCGTATATAGCCATTGGTTCGACGCGCACCAGTGGTAGCAGCCAAGCCAAAAATTGATGCAAATCCGACATGAATATTCAATTACTGTAATCCGACAGCAGAACGGTCCAGGTCGACGAAAACTGCCACCGGGGTGTCGAGAAAGAGTGTGGCGTCGCAGAGAAGAGGATGCCGTCAGAATGAATGTGACTCTCTTTCTGCGAAGACCATTTGTTGCATTCTATTGTAGGACGAAGACTCTTCCCAAGTCAAAGTCTCTATAAGAAATTTATTTAAGCTTTATAGAATCGTCCTCATATCAATAATGTAATTCTCTAGAGATTCGGAATTAATAAACATGAAACGAAGGCCCTGAATTTATTATTTTTGTATTTCGTAAAAAAAAGCATCCTCCACTTATATTTGCTTTTCTACAAAAAAGCGAATTCAGACCATCCTCATATCTCTAACCAAACTGATTAATTTCGCAATCGTTTTATCTGTTGTTCACAGAATCTAGTTAAGCAAACATTGTAAACATTAGTTTCGTTGACGAAATTCGAATAATTTCCCTCGAAACATTTATCCACCCAGAAATCTGTTCTGCAGGTGGGAAAAACAAATAAAACTCTAGAATGGTTGAGTGAACTCAATTTAAAGGGGCTGGGCCGGAGAACTTTCGAAATTGCACCGACTGATCTTCCAGATTGACCGGCTGACACGAATTCGTGGTGGAAAGCTATCTTGAAAGAGCGGTTAAAAAAATGTCACCTACGCTGAAGGCTATATCGTCTGGGCCGGAAACAGGCCAGTCGTTCGTCACGAAGAAAATTGAATTCCCAGCTGAAGCCCGGCTGAAATTTATGGCTCGCCCGCCTTTGGCGACCAACGACAGGGCGACAACGAGACGACATCGGGGCTAATCGATCGTCGAAACGGACAAAAACTAGTCTCTACCATTATTCGGGTTTTCGATTGTCGAACGACGCCGAGGTTCAAGGCGTTTCCGTTTTGCCTCCTTTCATCACTCTATTCAGTCAACCCCCCTCACCCCCTTCAAGATCAATAGAAACGGCCATTTAATGCCTTTATTTTGAATAAGTGCTCATATCTGATAACACCTGAAAGCTATCATGATATCATTTAGGAAATTCCGAGAAAACGAAGATAAAGGATATTTTTCTTGATTATGATAATGTCCAATTGTAACGCACTTATAAATTGTGAGGGAAATTTTCATCCCCTGGGCAGAATGGGTATTTTCAACTGGTCATAACTTCCTTTCTACAAATTTAAATTGAATTTTCTATGAGAGATTTCTGGAAAGTTTTTCATGTCCTTTCATTTCATGCAATCCATTGTTTGTAATTTTTCAATTTTTATGAACAAATTGTCATGTGAAATGTTTATTCAACATTTTCTACTCTTCCGGTACTTTTGATTTCCTTAAATATATTTTTAAACGAAATCTTGACTTTTTTCCGATAAAAACGTTGATCGACATTATGGGACCGACAATAGTTGTGCGGTTATACGAAGAAATCCGAGCGAAAACCTCCCTTGCGCGCTTGGGCAGGTCTTCCAGTCCAGTCGATGCACCGACCGGCGCTGTTTCATTCAAATTCGATTCATTCAAAAATACTTTTCATTGTGTTCCTATTGTACCAACAAAAAAGGGCAATCATATAGACTCTCATTTGTTTCTTGGCTCAAAGCAAAACGTTGCACTGCGTTACTCTGATTTTAGTCTCCTGAAATGTAAGAGCAGCAAACTTGTAGCGCTTAGAATTTTTCTGTGTTTTTTCTATGATTTCTGGCGTTTCGTTTTTGTTTCTTAGTAGTATATATTTTCAAATTGTTAACCCTACTATCCTGTGATTTCTATTCATTAGTTTAGGTTATAAGTTCGTTTTTAATTGTCTTTTCAAGTCGCTGCTTTCGAAACAAAGTGAGATTCCTAGAGGCCTTGCATGGTCATCTCGGACTGACCATGTCTTCGAAGGAAAGTTTTCGCAGCATATGTGCAAATCCTTTTTGTGAGGAGAAACATGGAAAAGGAACTGATTTGAGGCCTCTAACGGAAAATCAGTAAGTAGCGTTACCCGATTTGCCGAAAGGCATTACAATTTGTGGTGATTGTAAAAAAAAATTTATAAATCTCAATTGATAGCCATCCAGAGATAATGAAGAGCCTGGTGTTAATGTAGGGGAAGAGATGAAAGAGGACCTGGATTTTTTCTTACCAATGAGAATTTGAAAGGAAGGATACAATGATGGAAATCACTAAGCGGGTCTCGAAGGCCTGAATCAAATTTAAAAAAACTAGAGAAGAAGGGCACAGCATATTCAAAAATGATTTGTCTACTCACACTCGCGCCTAAGTTTCGGAGTCGCTGACAATTCATGCGAGAATTCGGTGCATCTGAACGTGAAGCTAGAAAAGCAAAAGTCTTAGTTGCCAAAAGTGGAAGTTTGACTTTTCCGGAAGCCAAGCAAGGAAAAAAAATTGGCAGGAGAAACTGAAAATTTGGTAAGACACTTCTACAAAGATGACGAGAATATTCGACTAACGCCAGGTAAGAAAGATTTCATATCTGTCAAAAAACTAGACGGTACTCGTGAGCAAATACAGAAGAGAATGATATCGTGCGATTTTTCAGAATTATATGCCAAATTTGGACGCAACACGAAAATGTGAAGATTGGATTTTCAGAATTCGCACAACGAGCACCAGAGCATTGAGTTTTAGCTGGAGCAAGTGGAATTCACAATGTTTGTGTCTGCGTTTATCATGAAAACGTAAAGTGAATGTTAAATGCGATTTATATCAAACATTCATTTGAGGGACTGACAGTTATCAGTTTACCACGACTGTCTGAAAGAAGTCATGTGCAGTGAAGCCATTGATGCCTATCATTTTATCGAATGCGAATCTTGTCCTGACATTAAAAATTCGAGAAAGTACCAGATTGATCTATTGGACGTGAATAGTTTCGACACAGTGACATCAAGTTTAGCAGCAAACTGATAGAAGCATTTTGTTGACCGAAATAGTAGACACTGATGCTTTCATGGAAGAACTCGGCATCAAGCTCAAAAACCTGAAGCCTCACGCATTTCATGCGGAATAACAAGGTTTGTTTCTAAAGCACCTTGAGGTTATACTAAAAGAAGAAGAGTTCTTAATGTTGCTTGACTTTGCTGAAAATTATGCGTTCATCATTGAAAATGCTGCACAAGCTCTTCATTGGAATCATAATCAAGCTGCCATATTTACAGCAGTGATCTATCATGAAGAAGGAAACGAACTGAAACATTTCAGCATGATAATCATCTCGGATCGTTCAAGTCATGACACTGTAGCTGTATATACATTTCAAAAGCGCATCACTGAGTATCTCAAGAAGAAATTCCACGCTATCAACAAAATTCATTATGTGACAGACGGAGTTGCGCAGCATTTTAAAAATAAATATGCCTTCAGCAATGCTTTGAATCACAAAAAAGATTTGGAAATTTCTGCAGAAACACATTTCCAAGCAGCCAGACATGGACAAGGTCCAGGTGACGGGATTGGCAGAAATTTGAAAAGACTTACAGCAAAAGCTAGCTTGCAGCGCTCAGCACAGAATCAAATTATAACTGCGATGGAGTTATTCGAATCGACTAAGAATCATTTAACGGAAATAGTAATTCTTTTCAGTTCGAAAGACGATCACATAGAGATAACCAACAAACTAGAAACTAGATTCACTGAAGCAATTACAATTCCCGGCAACCTAAAATACCACGCATACATTCCAACCGAAAACGGACAATTGTAACTGAAAAAAAACTTCATTCGCAACAGAACATGATCTGTTTCCGAAGATAGTCAAAAAGCCTTAGTTTCAGAGAGGCAGTAGAAGAAGGGAGAAGCAGAAGGAGGGTAAACTTACGCTTACCATATAATATCCGCTACCTGAGAAGAAAGCAAAAAATCAAAGGGCTGATTATGGGTACAAGATAGAAGGGAAAGGAATACTCAGTTGGAAGTTGAGTATTTATGTTGTAATAGACACATCACTTAAAGTCAACAGCTCTGCTCGTATAACACATCTTATTGAATAATAGACAATGAAAACCTCGAAGACACACGGCATAAAGAGAGAAGGAGAGAGGGTTTCGAAGAGAAGTTTCTCCGCGGTGGGAAGGCACACAAGAAAAAATTACAGAGTAAGAGAAGCCTCCAAAATTGCGATGAATTTTCGATAAAACGCGAAGATTTCACTTTTTCTATTCCAAAAGTGATGGCTATTGTAGTAATTTAAAAGAAATGTTCATCTAAAGACTCAGAAATTCCATTTTTAGTTTTTTCAACATCTACTATTTATCAACTATTTCTTCATTGGAATGAAAATTCATCTTTAGTAAAAAAAAATATTGAAAAAAGTTTACAACTTTCTTCCTTCTACTTTATTTGTGCAAAAATAAGTACATGCCAAAATAGGCCCTGTTGTTCAGTAAAGGGATATCATGCTTTGAACGGAAAAGTGATGAAAGTATTGCTAATCTCTAAGCTAATCGTTATCATCACAGATATCCCAACATGCGTCGTTTGCTTAAATCGGCTAGGCGTTCGGTGCATAAATTCGGTGCGTGCGAACTCAGGTTCCATCCTTCATACTTGTGGAATTCTCAATATACTATGCGTTAGCGATAAGTTTAGAATGTTATGTCTACGTAAATAATATATATAAAGAATAATTGTGTATTGAATAAATGAACAAATTTCAATGAACACTGCTTTATTAATACATTTGAATAAGCAGTGAGTTAAGGTGGACATTCAAAAATTTGAATAGACATCGACAGCCCTCAAAGGTCCAGCTCCACCAAATTGGCTTCCTCCCAGGGTTTTTACGCGTATTCGCACTTTCTTGTATTGGAATTGCACGTTAGTTGACAACAAACGGTGGCGTTTGGTGAGAACTCAAATGAACACTATATAAAAAAATGTCCAGAATTAAAGAAAATAAACATGAAGTAAAAAATAATTTATTCGTTTGTAACTGTTATGCAATTTTTTTCAGAAAGCTATTGAGTTTGTTATGTTTCACTCATTAGAACTTTGTCACTTGCACTTTATCTCTGAACATATCTCGCAAATAAATTTTATGATGTCCATGAAAGTATCAGCTATTTCTTCAATGACTGTGTATCTTGTAACGCTGAGTGTATAAATAATTGCGACTCACGCTGCCTCTAATTTTATTGCAGGTAATAAGAGCGAAGCTCACGGCCAGGGAACAAATGTAAAAAACCAACAGCAGCTTCAACATCTTGTACCTTGAAAAAATAAACGCTTTACGTCTGGAAATTCTAATAATTTATTATCTTATTTTCGAGAAGCTTAATATAAAAATTTCTATCCCCTATATTTTATCAAATTCAGTTAGAAATTCTACTACAAATGTGAATCTTATTAGTTTATTAATATACAAACAAATATTCTATATTCAAAAAAGAATGCTGAGACCCCATACAGCACCGTAATATTGGAATATATCAAATTTGAGCATAAAGTTATCCTGTGGATATCCCAGAAATATTCGCTGGATCTCTGCTGGATACCCCAACCAGACCGAAATGTTTATGTTCTTAGGAAATCCATTACGATATTCTATGATATTTTTTGTTATTTCGCTATCCGTAAATTACCCCAAAGCGTTAAAAATTGAATACATTTTTTGATTCTCAATTCTCAATAACTACTTTTCGTAGACTTGTATAATCAAAGGATTCAGTAGAGTTTTGAGAGCCGTATTTCCCATTATTTAAGGTAAAAATATCTCCCGTAAACAGCAAAATTGATTAAATTCTCAACTATTTGAGAGCACGTACCTTTATAATTTTATAATTGTCTTGTGGGAGCACTATTGTTTTTCCGAAACGGAAACTGAAGGAAGTGTGTCGCAATGTGTGTCTTGCTTCATTTATATAGTGCAAAAATAATAAAAAGAGTACTTGAAACTTCTTGATAACTCTAAAAGAGATTAAAAGAGAAATGTTGGAAGGCGCACATTTTTTAGATCTATACATTTTTATTGTACAGTAAACACTTTTGAACTCACGACATCTGTCGAGATTTGAAATTTTTTAGAAACAAGTTCATGAACTTATTCTATTTTTGAAGCCTTGTATGTATTAGAGGGAAGAATACGCAATTTTATTGCAAAAATAATATAAAATATCAATAAATGTTTCAAATAACGCCAGAAGAGAAGAAGAAGTACTTTCTAGTTCGCATACATTTTTTAGAGACGTTTGGGCGATTTTCAAATGGATTTTCATGTGTTTGTCTCTCGATGTTTATTCGATATTCCTAGAATATTTATGACCTATTGAAGGCATAAAAGCACATATGGTGGCCTATTTTCTTATTTCATACAGATCTAAATAGTCCCTTAATATATATCAAGTTACTTTCAGTAGTATCAACTGTCTTTTCGCAAGATAATTTGCTGCAATGGTAAATTCTTATAAGGTTTCGACATACAGGATTTCATAAATATAAGAAATTTACGATCCTGTTTTTACAAAATTTCCAATCTGTGCAAAAGTCGTGAATTTGATAATTTTTCGAAATGCTGCGCGGAGTTCTGTACATGTTTTCAATAAAATGTAGCATGTAATGAAAATATATGCCTCTAAATAATTCATGCAAACTATAAAGTAATTCCTAATCTCTCCTGGCGGTACCAACAATTTTAATTATTTGTTTTGTTACTTATACATTAGAGATACATATACGGTTTCAATATACAAGGTTTTGAAAATGTAAGAAATTTATGACACTGTTTTTTACAAACTTCCAAATCCTTACAGATGTCGTGAGTTTGATAATTTTTAGAACTGCTGCTTTGGAATTCTGTGCGTATATTTAATAAAATCTAGTATACTACAGAAACCATGTATCTCTGAAAAAGTGATGCGAATTAAAAAATATTTTTTATAATTTTCCGGCGATTTTTGGAAGTATGCAGTACTTTCAAAGTATGAAAAAATTACAATGAGGTATATCTGTTTTGTAATAATGTAGTCAGTTTTGGCCTTGGGCCTTTTTATGAATATGTAATTCAGTTTAAATTGCAATACTAACATGTTAGAGATTATAGATACAGACTCAAAGAATCAAGATCATGTGTCTGTCCCTAGGTTTCTTAACAACTCCGAAGCCTCCATAATTGTAACGAATTTGAGGTGATAAGTATTATCATAATCAATGATAATCATGAAAAATAAGTAGTTTCAATCAAATTTTAAAATCACATGGAGTATCAGAATTTCGAAACTGATTAAATCTCCGTAAGTCGACTGAGAACACGAACAAATCTATGTGTTGAACCTGAAATAATAATTCGGAAGCCACCCAAAATAAGAGGTCCAACCAAAGAATAATTTTTTTTCTGGAAAAATTTCTTCATATAGGACCCCGCACCTAATGTATAGAAAATGGCTTATTGTCAATGTGTCTGATTATAACTTTTTTTTGTATTTTCGGAACAGCAGATCAGTAATTTGGAAGGCAGTTACCAAAAAAATGGACAGTTTTTGCTAAAAAAAAATCGCTGAACTTCCAATTTTTACATGTATTTCAATAGAACCTTCCATATATTATTGAAATATTATCCTTCTCAGAAAATTTGTGTCAGATTTTGCTAGATGTGAGAAACATCTCGAAGTAGGGAAAGTCGTTGCATTTATTACAAGGGCTGTTTTTACATCCGTTACAGATGCAAGCAAGGAAATCGACGTTTTTTAAAAGCAAAACACGGAAGATTTCTTGCTTACACTACTAGAATTGGAAATTGATTTAAAATAAACGAGAAAAGCATATCGTTGCAGGAAAAGTTGTTTAATTTATTTGAAGGGTTGTTTTAACGCCCCTTAAGTATTCGAACAAGGAAATCGGCATCTCCTACAATCATACCGGTTCTTTTAACACCCCCCGAAATGAATCAAACGACTTTTCCTGCCAGAAAATGTTTTGCTCCTTTATTGTAAATTGATTTCCGACCGCAATGGTATAAGCAAAAAAATTCCCTTCATTTCGCTTGTTAGGAAATATTGATTTCCTTGCTCGAATCTTTATGGGATGCTCAAACAACACTTAAAATAAACTCAACGACTTTTTTCGCTAGAGAATTTTTTCCTTCTATATTGCAAATTGATTTCTACCCCAATGGTATTATCAAGAATTTTTCTGTGATTATGCTTGTTAGAAAATGTTAATTTCCCTGCTTGGATCAGTAAGGGATGTCTAAACAACTCTTAAAATGAATTCAACGTCTTCCCTGCTTGGAAAAATTTCTCACAATTGTTTTACAGTGACTTCCGACCCCATTGGTATAATAAAAAAATCTCCTGTGATTTTGCTTATTAGGGAATGTCGTTTTCCTTGCTTGAATCATTAATGGATGTTAGAACAACCCTTAAAATGAATTCGACAACTTCTTGTACAAGAATGTGTTTCTTTTGTTCATTCTGTTTCAAATTTCGACACCAATGTTATAATAAAAAAATCTTCCTTGGTTTCGCTTGTTAGAAAATGTCGATTTCCATGATTAGATCTTCAAGGGATGCTAAAACGACACCTTAAACTATTCCAACTAATTTCACTGCTAGAAAATGTTTTTCTAATATATTGTTAATTGACTTCTGACCGCAACTGTATAAATAAAGAATCTTCCATAATTTTGGTTAAGAGGCAATATTCACTTCTTTGCTTGAATCATTAAGAGATGTTGAAACAACAATTGAAATTATTTGCCAAATTCGCTTGCTGGAAGATATTCCTGGCATCTCTTGTAAAGTGATTTCTGACTTCAGTAGTATAATCAGAAAACCGCCCGTGTTTGTGCTGAAGGCTATTACGATATCATTCAGAAAATTCAGAGAAAACGAAGATGAAGAATATTTTTCGTGATTATGATAATGTCCAATTGTAACGCTTTTACAGAAAACTCAATGCTGCAATTCTGAAACAATTGATTTGAAATTGCGATTAATGATATCTGTCTCTTGTTGAGAAAGTGAAAATGTTGGCCTGAATCGCGGTATGTATTACCGAATGAAAAATGAGCATCATTATACTGGCATTATCTTAAATTACTGAATTATAATCAATCGCTCACTAATGCAATACTCACATGAATTGCAATTACATTTGAAACTTCTGTCTGACCATATCCCGAGTAAGAGTACTAAAGAGTGATCTAAAGTACTATTTAACAGAAAAGCTGCCAAAAAGTGACGTTTAAACAAATACAATACTTCAATTTTGCTCCATTACAATAGCTTCATGTAGAATAAAGACTTTCTAAACGTGCCTTTGAAAATTGTTCGAAAAAAATTCTCAAAGAAATTCAAGTGTCATTCAAGTGTGCGATGAAAATTCTAAAGTTTTCAATTTTGCTAATAACTCGACGGTTCTTATGGGGCTTTAACAAGTACATATTAATTAAAGTACATATTAATTGCACGTTCAGAATTCTCAACGTGCCTTCATCGAAAGTACAATTAGCAATATAAAAGAGAAAAATAGTTTAAATGATAATTTCATAAATTAATATAAATTATACCTAAGTGATCAAATTAAATCAGTCAAACCATTTTTTTGAAGAAAAAGGATCATTCAAAACAACCATAAGATTGTAAAAACATGTCAAAATGAAAATTCCAGTCAATTATAATTCATAATAAAAACATGAACATTGTATGGAATCTCGTAAATTGAAGAGATTTCATTTACGTAAAAGTACATATTGAAAACATAAGGAAACTTTATATTGGTTAGGATGAATGGAACAAAAAATGACACTGAAGAATACGTGATGAGAATATTCAATGAACTTCGACAGATATGGGCGAGCTTACAGAAAACTACTGATAAGGAAGCGTGAAGTTGAATTGAATTTAAATTGTAAGAAAAAATTGCAACTAAAAAGATGACATTAATTTATGATTCTTGGATAAATTTTATTAGTGTTTAAAATTTCTGTCTGTAAATTAACCGAAATATTACGAAATTTACTTACGAAATTGGACTCAATAATACGTCGTTGACAAGTGTTTTTTTTAAAGTAGCTTATGGCTTAATATCATTAAATTCAATATCGAAATAACGATTAAGATTCTGAGAATGTTGTGACAAACCTGTATAGAGATTCCCAACTCCACAATCTCCTTTGTGTTCAGCAATTCTAGTTTTTAATCTCCTGTCAGTTCCAGCTATATTACTTCATTGCAACATTTGCATTTTATCAAATAAATAACACTAGACATATTCTTAATGCTATTACTGTCATTCTTCTCTCGTTTCTTTCCCAATAAATGATTATCTAAAGCATTAGTGTTTTCAAAATGAACATTGATATTGATTTTTTTTTTAAATCAAGATAGTTAATAAAATTCACTAATTAAACGAACTTATCTATAAGTGAAGGTCTATCAGAATTGTATGGAGCGCCTCTTCCAAATAGATCAAAATGTAGTGCCCCCACTATTTACCGATGTCGCCACAAGCTTCAAAGTAAAAAATTTCCCACCCAATCCGTCGCGAAACCCTTGGCCAGATTCTCATTCTTTAAAATATACCGTAATACTTTGGGGATAAAATTTTATGATTAATGAATGTCATGAAATTATGAGGAAAACTGAAACGGGTGGGAGTGATCTATTCGGAGGAGGCGCTCCATACAATTCTGATAGAACGTCACTTACAGGTAAGTTCGTTTAATCAGTAAATTGTATTTCGCGCCTCTTCCTCAAGATCAAAGTGTAGTTGTTCAAAGTCATTACTGCAATTACGTATCGAACGCATTATACTTTGGAAATCAATTACAGAAATTAAGTTTTACTCAAAATGGCATTTTCACATGCTCCTTGTATTGAAATAACAGGCCTGTCATAAAAACGAGCGAACGCAGCAGAACTTTCTGTCCAGCCGGCAGTCCTCTTAACCATATCAATAACGATACCTTCTCGCTTTGCTGCTAAGGTCGCAGCATAACGCGTACTGTAAGCGTTAAAAATGTTCTTATCAACGCCGCTGTCTTTAAGAACTTTCTTTATTCATCGGCTCAAAGATTGGCTGGAGACAGTTAAGTGCGGTTTCCTCAAAGCGATGAACAGCTTAGTCTTTATACCCCGTAAATCTTCAGTCTTTTCTAAATGAACCTCTAAGGTTGGAGCTATACAACAATCTCGTTTTGCTTATAATAAGGAATAACCAATGAAGATTGAGCCTTACTGTCCCGCGAAGTCTCAATTCTGTCAGATATCTTAATTCGAATAGAATCATTATGTCTTTCAATATTTCGGATATCAATTAGAGCAAGAGTCTGCATGTGGTGAGCCGTAATTAAGGCACAGAGAGTGATTAATTCAAAAGTAAGCTTTTCTAAAGAAAGGTTAACTGTGGAAGCCCTACTGCTATAACCCGTGGAATATTCGGCTCGTGCATTTCTATATTATTTCGTAGACAAAATGACCACCACTTATTCAAACAGGAATCATACTGTTTGATCGAAGAATTTGACAGAGAAGACATCATGATTGTAAATGCTTCTTCCAGAACACTTCTCCTTGTAAGCGCTTCCCGGGGAGCACACCGGCAACCAAGGTAATCTTTTCCCAAAGAGCCAGGAACCAGGGCTGAGCTAGCCGAAGTGGTACAACAACTATCCCTCTAGCCAAATCATCAATGATCTTTCTAAGCGCACGCAAAATAATTGCGAATGGAGGAAAGGCATAGAAAGAATTCTTGCTCCAATCCAGAGTTAAAGCATCAACTGCTATCGATCCAGGGTCTCTAAACCAAGAAATGAAACGTTGACATTTCGCGTTAACTCGAGTCGCAAGTGAATGGATTTGTGGATCACCAAAACTTTGACAAATTGCTTGAAATGCAGAATGCGATAAGAAGTATTCTGTTTCTGGTTCTAACCATCTGGATTCGAAATCAGTTTCAACGTTATCCTGAGATCAAACATAAGAAGCAGAGATCCGAATTCCCCTTTGCTCGCACCACTCCCAAATAATCTTGGCCAATGAACTAAGTTTCGAAAACTGAATACCACCCATCTTATTGATATAAGCAATGGTGGTGGTATTATCGATCCTTGATAGGAGAGCACAACTTATTAGGTTGCTAGCAAAGCATTTGAGTCCGAAAAAAGCTAACAACAGCTCAAAATAATTTATGTGACACAATTTTTCTTCTTTACGTCAAAAATCTTGCGTTCGGTGGCCATCAGAGAAAACACCCCAACCGGATCTTGATACGTCGGGAAAGATCTCTAAAACAGGCAGAAATTGTGAGGTAGGTCTTATTGTACAGTCAATATGATTCAGCCACCACCGAAAATTCGAATTTAACTTAGCTGAAAGGGCCATGTACGTGTCAAAATTACCGTTACTAGATTTCAGAGCCAGAAACTTTTCTTTCTCGAACTCCTTCATATGAACCCAGCCTTATGTTAATGCTGTGCAGCTTGCACCTAAGGCTGCTGTAGGCTGCAAACACTCTAATACTGCACTTGTTCAATTTAGAAAACTGCTTAATCTGTAGTTTCACTCTTTTTTTCTGATACAGCATACCTTCAAACTGAAATCTCAAAAATCTTCTGTCCGAGTAAGAAACTGGAACTAAGTGATACGCATCCTTCAAATCAATTAACGCTAGGAATGAACCATGATTTAACAGTTGTCTTACCGTTCTACCATCTTTTATTTCAAAATGTTCCGTTTGAATGAAACTGTTTAATTCACACAAGTTCAAAATCGATCGATCGAAACCGTCGAATTTAGGGACAACGAAAATTCAATATAAAAATTGCTTAGGATGAGGATCGCATTTTTCTATCACTCCTTTGCTCAATAGAACATTAATTAAGCCACGAATTTTTATACTTTCTTGTGCAGACCAAGACGATTCAGTAGGAGGAGACTGCTGTACCACTTCTTCTGAGAAAGGAATTATGTAACCTGAGACCCAATTCAGGATAATTACATCTGATGTAATTTGGCACAAATTTTCGTAAACAGGGCTAAGCGACCTGCAAGAGAACCTACCTCCAGTTATTTTTTTTGCAATCGCTTGTTCTAGTCTCTGATTTGTCGTTTTGTCTCGGAAAGCCGGCTCCTGGAACTGGTACCGGCCGTAATTGTACTTCTGCCCGTTGCCCTTGGAGTGAAAATTTTGTTTTAATTGGTCTCGCCGGTTCGGGCTCTTGAAGTTTTCTGGACCTCCTTCCTTTCCTGGCAAAGTTTTCGCAATTGGCTTCAAGTCCTTCGAAGACTGTTGTACAGCTTTGGCAGCATCTAATTTATTGCTCTGATAGATCCTTTGCAAAAAGCTAATTATCAAATGGTAGATCTTTCAACATATCTCGAACAGAAGCTGCTATATTCTTCAAAATTGAGCTTCTGCGGATCAAGGTTTCATCGTATTGGAGATCTACCAAAAGTCTCATTATGCCAATAAAAAATTTCAAAAACTGTTTTTCTCTGGTGGATTAGACTTCAAAACTAGTTCTATAGTTTTGCTAACTCCAGCAAGCGATGCAGAAATCTTTTCCTGCTTTTCTATTATTCTTTCATCCCTTTTCTGAATCGTGCTCTCACAGCAGCCTTAATCTCCAAATTCAATTTAGGAGGATCCATCATTAAACAGTTTACGAGGGAAGGGAAATTCTTCACTAACTTTTTCCCCTCTTTCGATGAAAGACCTTTAATTATAATATCAGTCCAGATTTCAGCTAATCGATCACGAATTGCAGGAGCTAAAACTCGATCAGGCACCAGCCTTGCGCCAAAAATCTGCAGATCTTCTTGTTCAACATCAGGTGGACGAACTGACGACTTTCTGCTAGAATCTGGCGGTTTCTCACTAACTAAAGCCAGAAATTACCTGACAATAAAATAAAAGGAATTCCAATAGAACACAATCAAGGCTAGCAAAGTCACAAGTTAGTTGAACTAAAATGTGCCGCAAAATAAAAATGCCAAACAGGTTGTTTGCTAACTTAATTATTTCAAGTATTAAGCAGCCAAAAATTGGTTAGATCAAAAAGTGACGCAAATGAAAGCTAAGAAGCAAGAACTATTATCTCAACCGTTGGACGGTAACGGGGGTACTACACTTTGATGTTGAGGAAGCGGCGTGAAATACAATTAACAATTTCACCTTCATGATTGAATTGAATGCAATATCATATACTATAAGACACATTTGAATAAACTACAACTTATGTCAGAAGGAACAATTGCTAGAATGTCTAGCAATTGTAACTAACTACTAACTAACTGCTAGAGATAAAGGACAACCCATTATCGCGTAGATATCTTAATTAAAATTCACACAATTCATGTTGTCATAAAGTTAGTTTAATAAAAGGGTTAGTTGATAGATTTGTCAAACTAATGATATTTCATTCAGAACGGAAAATTCAAATCAATTTAAAATAACACTAGTACATAATAGTTATCTGCTTCATTTAGCTAATGACATTATTAATGAACGCATTCATGAGATTTATAATAGCACTAGTCAGAAAAAAATAATGCATTCATACTTAAAATAAATTTAATTTAAAAGTTACTTTACCGCACGTTCAAGGTCTCTCTGAGCGTTTATGAAGTTCAGTGAAAGAATGCAATATCAATGTTCATTTTGTAAACACTAGAACTTTAGATCATTATTTATTGAGAAAGAAAGACAGCGATAGAATTGAAAATTTGTCTAGTGTTATTTATTCGAAAAAATGCAAATGCTGCAATAAAAGTTTATATACGTGAAAATGGCAGGAGATCAAAAACCAGAATCGCTGAACACAAAAAAGATTGTGAAGTTGGGAATTTCAATACATGTTTGTCACAACATTCTTGTAATTTTAATCATTATTTCGACTTCTAATTTGATGATATTAAAGTATTAGCTACTGGAAAAAAACACTCATCAAACGACGTACTTTTGAGTCCATTTTCATAAATAAATTCCGTAATACTTATGTTAATTTACAGACTGAAATTATAAACATTATTAAAATTTATAAAAGCATTATAAATTAATGCGATCTTTTGAGGTACAATTTCTTCTTAGAATTCAAATTTATTTCAGTTCCGCGCTTTCTCATCAGTAGTTTTCTGTAAACTCGCCCATATCTCTCGACGTTCATCAAATATTGTCCTCACGTAACCTTCAGAAACATTTTTTGTTTCGTCCATCCTAGCCATTATAAAGTTTCTTTATATTCTTGATATGCAATTTTCACGTGCTTGAACTTCCTTCAGTTCATGAGGCTTGATATGTACAATGCTTATGTTTTTATCGTGACTTATAATTGACTGGAATTTTCATTTTGACATGTTTTGCATAATTTTATGATTGTTTTGAATGATTTTTTTCTTGAAAAAAATGGTTCGACTAATTCAATTTGTTTACTCAGGTATAGTTTATACCGTTCTATAGAATTATTATTCATCCTATTTTTTATCTATATTACTAGCTAATTGTAACTCTATTCAGGTTACCTTCGAAAAAGGCAGGCAGTAGTTACGAAAGTGTAAGGAAATTTGAAATAAATATCAGTTGAAGGATGGCTCTGTTTGCTTTTATTTTTAAGTGACCGTAAGACGGCATGAATCACTTCTTCAATTTATATACATTATCGGTCGGAGAATAATCTGATTCGAATTTTCAAATCTTTTCATTTATTGTATCAAAAAGCGTGGGTTCTCGAAGAATGTGTTGTAGAAGAAACATTGATTAACAAGAGTGGAAGAAACTCGCTGTGTATGTAGGTAGGGTGGATGGTAACGCACTCAGAGGTAGACCAAAGAAAAAATGGTTGGAATGCGTGAATGAGACTCTAAAGCGAAGGAATGTAAAGAGTCGTAAGAGCACAAGAGCTTTCATGGAAAAATGTGTGGATGTAGATGAAGCAAAAGATTTCTGTAAGGATAGGCTTGTGTGGAGGTCAATCGTTTCTAAGAAGAAGAGTGGTGCCCGGAACGCAAGATTTTAGAAACTCATGGGCCCTCGTCGAGAGCTTTACTTAGTGGATGTGATGGGGGTAAAGAGTATTGATCTTCCTACGGGTTATTCAGTCAGTTTGATTGCTTATGTGTGTATCGTGATACTTGATGACTCTGTGAAGCTCATCACCTGAGGTGATTGCTAAATAGATTGATCCGTGACCTGTATCGGGCGTTAATACTTCCACCCGCATAGATGTCCTGACTCCTGCCTTTATGGGTTATTTATTTAATACACCCAGAAAATTACAGAGTAAAAGAAGCCTCCGAAATTACGATGAATTTTCGATAAAACGCAAAAATGCCAATCCCTCTATTTCAGAAGTGATGGCTATTGTAGCAATTTGAAACAAAAAATTATCAACAGGCTTAAAAATATCATTTTTAGTTTTTTCAGCACCAAATATTGTTTTGTAACTATTTCTCTATTAAAATAAAAAATTATCATCAATAAAAAAAATATTGAAAAAAGTTCACAACTTTCTTCCTTATACTTTATATGTGGATAAATAAGTACATATTGGAATAGGCCCTGTTGTGCAGTAAAGGGATTTCATGCTCTGAACGAAAAAGTTATAAAAGTATTGCTAATCACTAAGCTAATCATTATCATCGCAGTTTTCCCAACATGCGTCGTTTGCTTAATCGGCTAGGCGTTCGGTGAATAAACTCGGTGCGTGCTAACTCGGGTTGCATCCTTCATACTTGTGGATTTTTCAATACTATGCGTTAGCGATAAGTTTAGAATGTTATGTCTACGTAAATAATATCTCTGAAGAATAATTGTGCATTGAAAAAATAAACAAATTTCAATAAACACCGCTTTATTAATACATTTGAATAAGCAGTGAGTTAAGGTGGAAATTAAAAAGTTTGAATAGACGTCGACAGCCCTCAAAGGTCCAGCTCCACCAAATTGGCCTCCTCCCAGGGTTTTTAGTTGTATCTGCACTTTCTAGTACCAGCATCGCATGTTTGTTGACAACAGGTTGTTCCACCAGGAGCAACTGAACACTATGTGAAAAAATGCCCAGAATTGAAGAAAATGAACATGAAGTGAAAACTAATTTACTCATTTGTAATTGTTATGCAATTTTTTTCAGAAAGCTATTAAATTTGTTATATTTTACTCAATAATACATCGTAACTTGCAGTTTATCTTGGAGCATATTTCGCGAATAAATTTCAGGAAGTCCATGTAAGTGTCAGCTATTTCTTCAATTACTATGTATCGTGTAACGCTAACAAATTGTTTAAATAATTGCGACTTACATGGCCATTGACATCGGAGCAGGATTCAGCAGGGAAGCTCAAGGCCAGGAAAAAGATGCATAAAACTAACAGCAGCTTCAACATCTTGTACCTTAAAGAAAAATAAACGTTTTACGTCTAGAAATTATAATAATTAATTATCTCAATTTCGAAAAGCTTAATATGAAAATTTCTATTCCCCATATTTCATTAAATTTGGTTCGACATTCTACTACAGATGTAAATCTTATTGCTTTATCAATATACAAACAAATATTTTATATGCAAAAAGAATGTCAAGACATCATAGAGCACCGTGATATTGAAATATAGTATATCCACTTTAAGTCTAAAGTTATCCTGTGGATGTCCCAGCAATATTTTCTGGATCTTTGCTGGATATCCCAACCTGATGGAAATATTTATGTTCTTAGGACATCCATACGATATCCTATGATATTTTTTAGTATTTCGCGATCTGTAAATTACCCCAAAGTGTTAAAAATTCAATACATTTTTTAGTTCTCAATACTCAAAGCTTTCGTTGTAGACTTGTATAATCAAAAGATTCAGTGAAGTTCTAAAAACCGTAAATTTCATTATTTAAGGTGAAAATATCTTAAACAGCAAAATTGATCAAATTCTCAACTATTTGACAGCACGTACCTTTATGATTATATATTTTTCTTGTGAGAGCACTATTGTTTTTCCGGAACAGAAACCGAAGGAAGTGTGTCACAATGTGTGTTTTGCTCCATTTATATAGTGCAAGAATAATAAAAAGAGTACTTAAAACTTCTTAATACCTAAAAAAGTTATTAAGAATCAAATGTTAGAATGTGTACATTTTCAGATGTTTACAGTTTTATTGTACAGTAAAAATTTTTGAACTTACGACATCTCTAGAGATTGGGAATTTTTTAAAAACAAGTTCATAAGTTTATTTTATTTTTGAAGCCTCGTATGTCGAAGCATTATATATATTTTTATTGTAAGAATAATAAAAATTGAAGTAATATTTTCAAATAACACAAGAAGATAAGAATAAATACTTTTTAGTTCGCATAAATTTTTCATAGATATTTGGGTGATTTTCTGATAGATTTCAATGTGTTAATCTTTCGATGTTTATTTAATGTTCCTAGAATATTTTTGACCTAGTATTAAGGGCATAAAAGCGAATATCGTGGCCTACTTTCTTAGTTCATACAGATCTAGATAGTCCCTTCACATCTATTAAGTTATTTTCAGTGGAATCAACTGTCTTCTTGCAAGATAATTCATTGCAAAAGCAAATTCATATAAGGTTTCAGCATACAAGATTTCAAAACTATAAGAAATTCACGATCTTGTTTTTAAAAAATTCCAAATCGGTATAAAAGTCGTGAATATGATAATTCTTCGAAATGCTGCGCGCAGTTCTGTGCATGTTTGCAATAAAATGAAGTATGTGTTGAAGATATACCTGTATGCCTCTAAATAATTTATGCGAACTATAGAGTAATTCCTAATCTCTCTCAGCGGTACTAACAATTTTAGTTATTTGTTTTGTTATTTTTACATTAGAGACACATATATGGTTTCAGCATACAGGGTTTTAAAAATATAAGAAATTTATGACACTGTTTTCACAAAATTTCAAATTCATACAGATGACGTAAATTTGATGATTTTCAGAACTGCTGCTTCGGATTTCTGTGCGTATATTCAATAAAATCTGGTATACGATGCAAAATATGTATCTCTAGAAAAATTATGTGAATTAGAGAATTTTTTTTATACTTTTCCGGCGTTTTTTCAAACTATGCAGTACTTTTCAAAGTATAAAGAAATTACAATTAGGCATATCTTTTTTATAATAATGTAGTGAGTTTTGGTCTTGGGCCCTTCTTTAAATATATAATGCAGTTTGAATTTCAATACTAACATGCTAGAGATTATAGATACTCACTGAAAGAATGAAGCTTTTATGAAATATAAGAAAATATGAAATGTTATTCTTGTCAAAAAATTTTTGTCAAATTGGCTAGATGTCTCAGATTTTGTAGATTGCAACCGCTGAAACAAAAGTTTCGTACCCATGAACTTGACAGATTTATGATTTGCTGTAAACAGAATCTTTGGCGGTTATTCAAGCATCGTTAAGCATTCAAACCAGGAAATTGACATCTCCTAGCAACCAAAATCATGACAGATTTTTTTATTATACTACTCGAGTCGAAAATCACTTCACAATAAATGTGAGAAAGATCTCGAAGCAGGAAAAGTCGTTGCATTCATTTCAAGGGTTGTCTTAACATCCGTTACAGACACAAGCAATGAAATCGACGTTTTCTAAAAAGAAAAATCATGGGAGATTTTTTCATTACACTAGCAGGATTGGTAATTAATTCACAATAAACAAAAAAAGCATCTTGTAGCAGGAAAAGTCGTTCAATCCATTTTAAGGGTTGTTTCAACACCCCTTAATGATTCAAGCAAGAAAATGAACATTTCCGACAAGCTTAATAACTGAAGATTTCTTTATTATACTACTGAGGTCGAAATTTAATACACAATAAACAAAAGAAACACATTTTTGTACAAAAAGTTGTTGAATTTATTTGAAGGGTTGTTTTAACATCCAATAATGATTCAAGCGAGGAAAACAACATTTCCTAATAGGCAGAATCACAGAAGATTTTTTGATTATACCAATGGGGTCGGAAGTCACTGTAAAATAATTGTGAGAAATTTCTCCAAGCAGGAAAAGACGATGAATTCATTTTGAGAGTTGTTTTACCATCCCTTAAAGGTTCAAGCAAGAAAATCGACATTCCCTAACGAACGAAATCACAGGAAAATTTTTGGTAATACCATGGAGGTTGAAAATCAGCTTACAATAAACAAAAAAACATTGAATCTCTAAGGGATGTTGAAGCGACCTTGAAGCAAATTTAACATATTTTTTGGCTTGGAGATGTTCCTAGCATTTAGTGTAAGATGATTTTCGGCTCTAATATTTTAATCGGAAAATCTCATGTGATTTTGCTTTTTAGGAAATGACTATTTCCTTGCTTGAACCTGTAAGGAAAGTTAAAACAACTTTTTAAATGAATTCGATAAATTTGCTTGCTTGGAGATGTTTCTTGAATTTTTTGTAAAGTGATTACCGACTCCAATAGTATAATCAGAAAATTTCCCTTGAGTTGCTTTTTGGGAAATGTCTATTTCCTTGTTCGAATTCTCAGGGGATTTTTAAGCAACCCTCAAATATCATGAACTTCTTTCATTTTTGAAACATCTTGTGTCAAAACACCATATGTATGTATAATGTAAAAATAACAACATGGATTGTAAAAAAAATTCAAAAACGCTAAAAGAAATTGAAAATTACTTCATAGTTCGCATACCTTATTTAGAGGCATATAATTTTATTATATACCTCATCGTATACTAGATTTTGTTGAATATATGCATAGAACTCCGAGGCAGCATTTCGAAAAATTATCAAACTCACGACTTTTCTTTAGAGATTGGGAATTTTGTGAAAACAAGATCATAAATTTCTTATATTTTACAGACTTCGTATCCAGAAATCTTTTATGTATTTTCTTTCGTAGTAAATTATCTTGCAAGAAGACATCCCGCTGAAAATGACTTGATAGGTGTTAAGGGAGTATTTAGATATCTTAGCTACAGATGCTGTTTTGATATTCAGAGGAAAATGATTTAATTCAGAAGCTATTACATGCGAGTAACTAGCTATTTAGCTATAAGCGAACCCTTTTCAGAATTGATGATCAATATATAAAACAATTCGAGATACTACAGGAAAAACATCATATGCATGGTTGACAAACCGTAGACGATTTCAAGTCCCAGCCATTTTCCACATTTTCTTTGATTGATAAATTTTTTCTAAAAATATCTCAATAAAGTAATATTTAATATTTATGAATCTTTTAGTTCATAAATCTTTTTAGAGAAATTTGAAGTATTTTTGTCAGACGTTGGAATTAACTGAAAATATTACAGAATCACACTTGTCATCCTGAAAGTGTTGTACGACTAGCCAAACTCATGAAAAGTATTTGTTTATTCGTCAAATATTTCGGAACGATGCGAAACTTCGTTGAATTGAATTATCGACTTGAAGTTTTCTTTTTGGGTCCTGTACCATTCCTAAAAAAAAATTCTTTCCCATTCTTCTGATTCAATTTTATCTTCTTTTATTAAAAGCTCTGTTTTATGGATGGAGACATACCGCTGGGAGCGTTCAAAATTGAATACCTGCAAATTGAGAACTTATGAATTTAAATAATTTGGAATTCGAAGCGACTGAAACTTGAAAAATTGAAATTGTAGGATTTCAAATTGATATTACGTGTAAAAATTATATTCTGATATTCAAATTTATTAGACGAATTTTTTTGATCTGCAAGTAGATTGACCGTCATTTTCACCGTAGAAAATGGAAAAAATTTTATTTACAAACTTTTGAAATGAAATTATTTTTTTTAAAAACTTTCAAAATAAAGTAATTTCAAACGGAAAGCATTAAAAATGAAAAAAATTTCTACTACAAAACATTGCAAGTTAAACGAATTGGAATATTATTTCAAATTAAAAAATTTATTCATTACCAAGAATCGTGATATTAAAATTTTCTTATACCCAGACCCCTTGAAATTTCAATTATTCAAAGTGAATTTAAATTTCTATACAACGATTTTCAAAATGTTAATTATACTTTTCGAAGTTCAACCATTTTAAGTTTTAATTGCAAAATTAAAACTCATGAAAGGAAGAAATTAAAAATATAGCGTTCAACGTAAAAGTTCAGAACTCTAAGATTGTAACCATTCAAAATTAAAGAAATTATTCGATTACTGAGGTAACAATTTCAGATTGTTCAATTTTTATCTATTTTGATTGTAAATAACACAATCTTTAACTTCTTAATTTCAAATTGTTTAATCTATGACTCTTCATTTATAATTGTTATTCATTCTCGAAATCTGTCAATCAAATATTTTTCATTTCGAAACGATTCATTTTTTCAAATCTTCAACTAAAAATCGGATAATTTCAAGATATTGCACTGAACATTGAAAATTAAAAAATATGGAACACAAAACCACATTGCTATGGTTCCAAGTCTTGAAATATCACAATTTTAAGCCTTTCAATTTAAAATTGTTTTTCTTTTCAAGTTGAGGTTGAAATTTTTAACATGTTGGAACACTAAAATAAAAAACTAGTTTAATTTTCAATGCCTAGTTCTACAATATTCTCGTTTCTGAAGCTTGAATTTGACAGATTATTCTCATAATTTTTCTCATATAGAGTATTTCTTAACGAAAAAAATGAGCTATTGTAAATTGAAATCTTAAAATTCCCGTAATCCAAATATGGAAAAAACTGCATTAAAGAAAATTCAATGAAAACCTATTAGTCAAGCACAAAATTCATTTTTATCTTTTAACCAAAAGTGGAAGATAGAAGTCGACAACAGGTGAAAAACAACAGCAGCTGAATTTATTCCTTCTGATAAGATTTTGGTGTCTTCGTCGGTAGGGATTGGAAATTTTATAAAAACAAGTTCATAATTTTTCTATATATTTGAAGCTTCGTATGTTGGAACATCATACGTATCTAGAATGTAAATATAATAAATATATAAAAAAAATTCTTAGCAACGCCGGAAGAGATTTAGCATTACATTCTAGTTCGCATACATTATTTAGAGACATATATAGTTTTATTGTATACTACATTTTATTGGAAACATTCACAGTACTCCACGAAGCATTTCTAAAAATAAGGAAACTCATGGCTTCTACAGAGA
Organism: Melikaiella ostensackeni; assembly: GCA_032362435.1. Taxonomy (NCBI): domain Eukaryota; kingdom Metazoa; phylum Arthropoda; class Insecta; order Hymenoptera; family Cynipidae; genus Melikaiella; species Melikaiella ostensackeni. The sequence goes on from JAUMHM010000088.1 coordinate 13,112,971, forward strand.
TTGGGAATTTTTCGAAAACAATATAATAGATTTCTAACATTTTTAAAACGTCGTATGTCGAAACCGTATACGCATCTATAATATAAGAATAATAATTTTCAGAAAACACCGGAAGAGTATACAAATATTTTCTAACTCGCATTATTTTTTAGAGATATGCAGTTTGTATTGTTTACTCAGTTTTACTGAATATACCCGCAGAACTTCGAAGCAGCGATTCTTAAAGTTATCAAGATCACGAAATCTGTAGAGATTTGAAATTTTGTAAAAACAATGTTAAGAATTTCTCGCATGTTTGAAATTTCAAACCGTCAAGTATTTTACTTTGCACTGAAAAAGTTCAAAACGCACATTTTTAAAACAATATTCAATTTCGAAATTAATTTTATTTATTTAATATTATGGAATAGAAGATGAATTAGTCATCCCGAAAGTTCGAGATGACCAGACAAATCTATGAGAAGCATTTGTCTATTCATCAGAAATTTTGGAACGATGAGACACTTCATTGTATTAAATAATCTTCTTTCAGCTTTTTTTGTGTTTCTTTCCGTTTCTAAAAAAGAAATTGAGGGCTCATTAATGGCTAAAAGGACTCATGAGGCCCAAATTCTTGGCTCTTCAATTTTTAATAAAAAAAGCTTGCGCGCTGTGTTCACTTGAAGCTAGCTCCGCCATACCCGTCACTTTAAAACTGTCCCCTTGATCGATCTCGGGATTTCTTAGAAATAAAATGCTTATTAAGGGCTCTCAAACGGCTCTTAAATTTTCTGTTATCATAGTATATTTTTTCATTATATTTTTCAACATATTTGAAACCAAAAATTAAAGAATCTCTAAGAAATAACCTCTACAGTCAAAATAAGGAGCAGTATCTAAGTTGTATATTGCAAATATACCACATCAGGTAATCAAATTTGTTGGAATATTCAATGAGAAGATAATTCCAGATAAACCACTTCATTTGAGCCGAGACTTAATTTAAACTTATTCAACTGTTAAGTCTTTCAATTTTAAATAGAATAATTATACAATCTGGAAGTATTCACGCACACAGGATTCGATATTTAACAAATTTCAAACACTACTTATTTGAAAATTGACTAAAATTTGAAGTTGCTACCTGACATATTACATTTTGAACTTTTGTAATTTGAAAATTTTGTACAATTGGATTGGGGTCAACCATGAATTATTTTATTTTGGAATTATTCGAATCTCAAAGCTGACGATCAATGTTTTAAACTTGAGACGCTACTAATTTGGTGACTGACTAATTTATGAAATTCTTATAAAATCCTGAAATCTTTAAGGCTTTCAATTCAAATTTCAAATTAAAATGTATTTATTACTCAACACTTTATATACTTAATGAGAATTTATTAAAGAATTATTCTCTAATTTGTAACCGTTTTCAAAAACAGATAAACAATTTCGAAAGTTTTAATTGAAAATCCTTTTGTTCCAAGCTTTTGTAGTTAATAATTATACCAATTTGAATATTTATTCATGAAATACAGTCTAATTTTCGAGGCCTTAAAACGAAAATTATTTGATTTAGAATCTTACCAATTTGAAATTACTTTTTTTTAAAATAATGTTTAATATTTCAATTATTATCTCTTGAAGCCATAGATGCTTTTAAGTCTTATCTTAAAAATCTGGAACCCAAAAAATTTCGAAATAAATGAACGAAATTAAAATATAAAATTTTACTTTGAAATCCTTTAGGACTCTGGGAAACTTATGAAATGTTCTGGGCTCCCATAGAAACCATTTTTCATTCTAAAATCTCCTTAAATAATTTAATTCCTGAGAAACATTCTGAAATCTTCCAAAAACGTTCTTAAAAATTCTGCCCTTTATGTATATTCAGTAGATAATGAAGAAAATTTTAAGTCCGAAAATAAAGGTCACGTTCCTTAACCAGGTTAATCCAATAAAAAAAATTAAGAGCATTTTCGAAATGAAAAATTTAATTTTTCTAAAAAGTTGTTCTCTTGGATGACAAAATGACTTGAAAATGATTTTACTGGCACTTCTGAATTCGATGAAACTTAAAAGATGTATGTGATTCTCAAAAATTTCGAAAGAAAAGCAAACGTTATCTATCTACCATATTAAGAAGTTTTGGTCGAAATTCAGTGGATGTTAACACGATTTATAAATTCTAAAAGTGCTATGATTTTAAAAAAGTTCACAAACTATCAAATACCAGTTCATTGATAGGACTAGAAATTTAAGCGCAGTTTTCAATAAATGTTGAAAATATATATTTTTAAATATTCTTTGCAATATATAATTAATAAGAAGACTTATCAAAATTAAAATGAACATCTTTTTGTTACTTTTTTATTATTTTGCCCGCGTCATCTCATTTTCCAAACTAATAACTTAAGCGCGAGTGTCAATATGAGAATGTAATGCTCAAGATCACAGGCTTTTGAGAACAAGCTTGAAATTGGTGGAATTGGAAAACAATGTTCAGTTCTGATTTCTGATTATAGTTCGAGAAGAGTTTGAATTACAATTTTATATTTAAGATTCAATGTTATATTAAATAACATGATCATCTGTGATCAACTATGAAATTCTCAGAAATTGAAAACACCAAGAATCCAACGATCAAATTTGGTCAACACATTCTTGAATGTCTCCAATGAAATTAAAAAATCAAAAATCAAAAAAGAAGAAAGAAAAAGAAGGCAACCTACAAATCTTGTACGTTAGGATTTGGAGGTTTCCTTCTTTTTTTTTTGAATGTTGGACATTAAAGTAGAATTTAAATTCTCATTTATTATAAGTTTAACTTCTTAAATTTCAAATAGATTATTGTGTTATTCATCATTAAATTGAAATGGTACTATCAAAAGTCGAAATGTGCTATAGAGAATTATCATCATAGAGTTGATCTTTAAGAATTCAGATAGATAACTTAATAGCATTTCCAGTATCCCATCCTAACCGAAGCAACATTTTTTAATAAGAAACAATATTATTGTTGTGTCGTGAAACAGAAACAATTTTCTGGGCCTCTCCCGATTAACTAACATTTTTCCAGGACACTACAATAAGCAAAAAACGAAGACCCGTTAGACCTGAAAAACATCTCATTTTAAATATTGAAAACTGACCTACAAAATCATTTCAATTTCCACTTCAGCAATTCCTAAACTAAATGATTTCAAATTAAAATTTTGAAAATAGTACAATTCCAAAACGTTCAAAATTCAGCAGTTTTGGGTGATCATTTTGAAAATTTGATCATTTAGAATTCAAGGGATTTGAAATTGTATTGTTTTTGATTGAAAGAGTTCGACATTTAATGATTCAAAATTAAGAACTTATGAATTTGAATAATTTTCGATTCGAAGAGATTACAATTTGAAAAATTAAAATTCTAGCATTGTAAATTGTTTTTACATGAAAAAAATTATATTTCAACATTGAAATTGATCAGACAAATTTTCTTGATCGATAAATAGATTGACCGTCATTTTCACCGTTGAAAATCGAGAATTTTAATTTATAAACTTCAAAAATTGAATTATAATAGGAAAACTTCCAAAATAAAGTAATTTTGAATGGGAAACATAAAAAATGAACACATTTCTACTACAAAATGTTAAAAGTTAAACGAATTGGAACATTATTCAAAAATGAAAGATTTGTTAATTAATATGTAGAGGTGGGATTATATTGACCCTCAATCGTAAAATTATGTTGGAATTTTTGGTGATCGAATTGGCTTTAGGGTCCAATAATTGAATACAATTTAAATTGCTTCAGACGTTTCGGCA
>JAUMHM010000088.1:13116870-13190959 GCA_032362435.1 Melikaiella ostensackeni
TGAATTTAAAACATTCCAAATCAAACAATTTTAGATAAGGTGAAATTTTGCTAAAAGACAATATTTCAAATGGAATAAAAAGGAATTTTACTTGTATCAATTTCAAATAATAGCATTCAAAATGAAACAATTATATTTTGAATTGGAGAATCTCGAAACAAAATCATTTCAGATTTAAATTTCGAAAACAGGATAACTGCAAAACGTTCAAAATTGATGAACTGAAAATTGCAAAAATTTGTATCTATATATATGTATATAATTTTCAATACAAAGTGATTAAAATTAAACGGATTGAAATTCTTCAATTTTAGAATGTTATTGCATAAAAAATTATATTTGAACATTGAAATTGATAAGACAAATTTTTTTGATCAACAAATAGATTGACCGTCATTTTCACCGTTCAAAAGGGAAGAATTTTCAATCATAAACTTTGAAAATTGAATTATTACAAGAAACATGTAGAATTCTAGAATAACTTGCTATTTTGACTAAGCAACGATTTCAACTACTTAAAAAAATAATTTAAACTTTTTCCCGATAAAAAGAATGAGAATAAGAAGATTTTTTGCATAACAATACTACTTTTATTCATACAACTGGCAATTTACGTTTCATGTATGATCACATAGCAACTATAACTACTTAAAACTGGTCTGAATGTTTTCAGTTTTTTAAGAATTTTAGAGATTAATTGCTTAATGTTTATAGCGCTCTATTGCACATATCACGACTATTAAATGATCAACAGCAACAATACAGCAAGTCATCAAAGTGGCATTTCCTTTTTCTGGCTGACCAAATCAAGACTACCACTACTAAAAATAGATTCAAACTATTTTTTATTTGAAATAATTTCCCTATAACACGTACCCGGTGAAAAAAATTCTTTTATTTTTGAAGACCACCATGCTTGCATTAATCAAATAGCATTCATTGCTCCCTTCTGACCAAATCAGATGATAACTACTAATCACTGATTGAAACAGATTTCTAATGTTATAAGTGGCCCTAGTACTTTTACAACTGAAAATAATGTTTTTATTCCACAATGCAAATACTTCAGTGTCTCAAAAAATAGAGTCAATTATTCTGCCTGACCAAAGCAAAACCATAACTACTGACGAATAACACAGTTTTTTCTGTTGTCCCTCATGAGTGTTCTTCCTTTAAATTGAAGTGCGGCTGATTAAGTATCTTGCTTTGCAAAATTTTCTGATATCTTAAGCGACCTACAACTTAAAGTTGAATCCAGACCACCAGAACCTTGGTAACAGTATTATTTAAACAATTTTATCGAAATGGAATCGATTCAAGGACCTTTATTTCATACTTTTAATCATCAAAATGACTCATATTTATTTTATCTCACCAAATCACATCCATAACTACTGGAGTCTGATTCAAACCTTGAATTTACAAAAACATCACTAAGCTAAACTTGACTAAAAGGTGCACACAAATTCGAATTCATTTGTCATCATATCCTAACATATAGTTCAGCAAATACTTATGTCTGACCAAACCATATCCATTGCTACTGAAATACGATTCAGACAAACTTTCATTTACAAAGATATCCCTGACCTATTCTTGACCAAAAGGTGCACACAAATTCGAATTTATTTGCCATCCTACCCTAACATGAAGTTCAGCAAATTCTTATGTCTGACCAAACCACATCCATTGCTACTGAGATCCGATTCAGATAACCGTCCGTTCACAAAAATATCCCTAACCTATTCTTGAGCAAAAAGTGCACACGAATTCAAATTCATTTGCCATCCTTGCCTAACATAAAATCGTGCAAAATTTTCTGCCTGACCAAATCAAGACCAAAACTACTGATAAATGTATTCCTTTTCAAAAATTCAGAGTTAAAAAAAAACCGTTGACTCAATTAGTGTTCTTCTTTGATATTTAAATAGAGTCGACAAAGTGTTCTTGCAGAACTCCTTACTATCTTAAGGGACCTACAACTCAAGGTTAAGCTACAACTTAAGGTGAAATCCGAACCACTAGTGCCTTGGTAATGCTGTCATTCAAAAAGTTGTATTCCATGAGTAAAAACTCAAGGATCAAAAGGATGACACTCTCATTCATCTGAATGACCCATATTTATTTTGGCTTATCAAATCACATACATTCCTACTGAACTCCGAATCAAACAACCTTCCATTTAGAATAATACCCTTGAACAATACTTGACCAAAAAATGCACACAAATTCAAATTCATTTGCCATCGTACCCTAACATAGGATCCATCAAATTCTTCTGTCCGACCAAATCAAGAACATAACTACTGATACATGACTTATTTTTCAATTTCAATAAACTGACTCAAGAACCCCAGATTGGACACTTTTATTCATCTAAATGGCTCATATTATTTTTGTTTAGCCAAATCACATCCATCACTACTGGACCCCGATTCAAATAACCTTCCATTTACAGAAATACCCTTAAACAAAACCTGAACGAAAAGTTTATACAAATTCTAATTTATTTGCCATCTCAACCTGACATGAGATCCAGAAAATGACAAAAAAGGACAACGGTGGTACCATTTTGCGAATAATAATAGTAAGATAATAAAAAAAGATGTTTCGGGTTTCAACCTTGTGCAAAACTACGAATCTTGCTGATATTTCGGGGACATTGCAGTAAACTTCTTCAGGGCTAACATGAAACAGAAGCTTCAGGTTATGTTGTTCTTATATATACTCTCTACGATGCCTATAATTGGCCAGAGCTCCCCACCATGGGAACTAGTTGAACTTGATTGGCCAATCAAGTCTTGTTCAAAAAGCCCGGGAAAACGGAGAGGCAATTCAGATTGATATTGTATCCTCTGTTCCTATTGATGTTATCAGGGTGTTTTAAAATTCTGATTGCTTCCGATCGTCAACATAATAAACTCATCAACCTACAACCTAACAAGCTTTCTCGCCAAAGAACTAAATCCTTTCACAGGAAACTCTATCACACACGTCCAAAACTCTTTTGACTTGATCAAAAAGATACAACAAATTCACATTCAACACGAAGACAGCCCAGTGAGTTTCGACGTAGAATCTCTTTCTACGAAAGTACCAATCTCCGATACAATCGATATTATTACGTCCTTCACAAACTTTCCCTCCGATCCCACACCTTTGATAGAACACTGTCTCAATAATACTTACTTCTCTTTCAATAACCAATTCTACGAAGAAACATCAGGAGCAGCAATGGGATCTCCAATCTCACTTGTAATAAGTCAATATCTTTGTGGAACATCTATAAACTTAAATCTTCAACCAATACAAGCTTAAGCCGAAATTTTGGTGCCGTTACGTTGACGACACTATTGTCATTTGAAGTCATGGACTAGATGCACTACACAAGTTTTCCGATTTCATCAATTGATTACACTCTAATATCCAGTTAACCATGGAAATGAAACAAAACGGAAAATTGCTTTCTTTGGACGTACTAGTTTACAAAGGTTCTAATAACACATGAGGACATGAAGTTTACAGAAAATTCATCCATGCAAACAGATACCTACATTCCTCCTCCCATCACGACCCATCTCGGAAGCAATCGGTCATCAACTCCCTTGTATACAGAGCTGTCTCCATAACAGATAGAGATGACTTACGAAAGAAATTAGAAAACTTTTAACAAATCCTTATACGAAACGATGACGAAAACAAACAAATCGATCAAGCAATAAGAAAACACACTTGAAGAAGCAAGTCAACACAACCTACTGAAGGAAGAGAGAGAAAAACGACCACCATCCTACCCTGCATCTAAAGTATCACAGAACAAATAGAAAGAGTTCTCAACAAATACAACATCCGAACAATATTTTAATCACCTGCGAAAATAGGACAACTTCTAAACAACCCTAAAGATAAAAAGGTACCTATCAGTGATCCGGAAGTATATAAAATAACTTGCTTTTGTGTCAAAGTCTATTTTGGAGAAACCGGGAGAGCGGTGAGCCAACGTGTGAAAGAACATGAGAGTAAAGTCAGGCTGAAACCTTTCACGCGATCAGCACTAGCTGAGCATCATATCGAAACAGGACATAACATTTTATTTGCCAAAACAACTGTCATCGCAAGAACATATAATATTTTTCCAAGAAAACATAGAGTAGCAATCAAAATCTCAAAACACCGTAATAACATCAATAGGGACAATGAATATAATACCAATTCGATTTGGCCTTCCGCCCTCCCGGGTTTTTTGAAAAAGACTTGACTAGCCAATTAAGTTAGATCAGTCCCCACGGTCGAGAGCTCTAGCTAATCACAGGCATCGTAGAAAGTATATATAAGAACAACATAACCTGAAGCTCTAATTTCAGGTTGGCCCTGAAGAAGTGAACTGCAATGTTCAAGAAATGTCAGCAAGATTCGTAGTTTTGCACACGATTCAAACCCGAAACATCTCCTTTTATTATGATGAATCATCGTGAAAGCATTAAATCTATTATTAATAATAGTAATTATACGTGGCATTAACCTTTTCGGAACAGCTGGCTCAAATTGGGGGAGAATTGTTCCAGGGATCGCACATCTGGAGTTGACATATCGTCAATGTATGGGAAGAGAGAAATGGAGGTGGAGGGTTGAGTTGAGAGAGTGAGATAGAAAGTTAGATCAAGAGTATTGCGAGACGAGTGGTAGGATGAGCATAAAGGTCGGGGGTCGGGGGAAAGCGGAAACGAGCCGGCTTGGAGTTGGAACCATGTAGACGATCGTACATACCTACAAGGCGTTACCAACCCTGGCTCAACCCTCGAGGGCTGAAGCTGTCGCGTGATTTATATGGGAATGATTTTACGTCTAGTGGGTCAGATAATCGTGCCCTGATTGGTGCTTATAATTGATTGTGGATTGTTGGCGTCGTGAATTTACCTACAAGCAATGTTTTATGCATCGATCATTGATCTTCGATGTCCAAAGTGCAAAGGGACCTCATTTCTGCATCATGCATCTATAATAGGCTAACTATCGAAAATAAATAATTTATTGAACTTTTCATTAAAATACAAGTGAATATGTATGTAACTGTATACCTTCCTATGGAAATTAATAATTTATAATTTGTTCTGCTTTTATATTTTTACACTGAAAATAGCGGAAGCTTTATTTGAAGCAATGGTAGACAATGATGGACCGATATTTGATCATGATAAGTCTTTCATATTACCTCTAAGTCTTTCATGTAATAACAATAATAGTAATAATAATATTAATAGTGATAATAATAATAATGATAATAACCTAATACCCAAAAATTATAGCTTCAAATAATAATTGTATAAAAAAAATTTTTATGAAGGTGGAAGTGCTCAAGAAGAGGATACACAGTGGGTAGGAGCTCAAAAAACTGGCCAAAAGTCAATTTTTTAACACAAGCAATTGAAGTATTTTCTTTCAAAGAAGACACATGAAAGTAGTTGAAAACGAAGTTTCATCTTAGAATGTTTGTTGTTTTTCGTTATATATTTAATAGTCTACTGAAAAGTCGCAGACATGTTTTAATTCCAGTCTTCTGAGTATTCATTCTGAAAAAAGTGCTCGAGAGTTTCTGAATCCAAAATAACCTTTTTGATATACAATTTGAAGCCAATGGGAAAAAAAGATCTTTTTCTGCTCATAAGAGCCAATACTGTGCATTAATTAATGCATTTAATTAATGCATAATTAATTAATTAATTTCAAAAAATTAGGCGAAAATGTGGAATGTCGAATGTAAACATCACTGGCAATATAATGCGATGAAAATTAAGAGTAGAAACGACTTCTTCCTACTTATGAATACCGATGCTGTGCATTTGTTTATATAATTTGTTTATGAAATGAGAAAATAATATGAAATGACAAATTTCAGTGGTCAACTATCACCATGTCGGTGAAGTCAAGTAATTCTAATGCTTAAATGGACGTCAAATTCAAAATTAGCTACCTTAAAACCACCTCACAGCAAGTTTCATACAAATATGTGAAAATTTGTGAATTTTTGATGCGATATTGGATCCTCAATTTAAAATTTGTGATTTTTGACGTCAAATTCGAAATCTGCGACACCAAAAATTGGTGGTGGCAAGAGGAAAGGGAAGCCGAAAGCAAAGTCACAAGTGTCTAGGAGTAAGAATAGTGTTTAAGTAGATATGTGAGAAATTGTTGTTAAAGTAGTATATTAGGATTGTCGATAAGAAAACGTGTAATGGTTCTGTAAAGACTCTTGAAGACGTAAAATGGAGCGGGTATGAAAAAAATAAAGAAGAATGAAGAAGAGTGAAACTCATTACTGAACAGGGAAACCAGAATTGCGAATGTTTGCATGTAAACCAGCGTTCTCCAGAATGTGTTTATTCTTTACTTCATAGTTTTTCCCTGCGGCTTACAGGAGACACAAATCCTGGCATTTCCAAGGCGTGTTTTCAAGAGTTCATTGAGGTCAGCCCTTCGTGAACTTAACATGAGGGTCAAGTTTCATTACACTTCAGGCTATTTGCTTTACACTGTCATTTTGCGCAGAAACTCGTTTTCTACCTTATTTCTTCGCCCTCCAAGTTTGCTAAGGTTGTAAACCCGACACAGAAAAATTTCCGGTCTATAAAAGTCAGAGGACTCTAAACTGCTATTACGGCTTAATTTATTTGCAACGTGCGCTCTTATCTCCTAAAAACGTGTTGATACAAAATTTGACCCTCACATATACGATTTGATAAAAAAACTAATTAAGACAATATAAATGAATTTATATATAAGCCACTTTCCTAATCTATTGCTGATTGATCCCGAGGCTTGAAATAATGTTTTAAGGCTAACGACTATTAACATTCATAAAGAACTCTTGAGGACAACTTTTAAGAAAAAAATTTTTATTAATATTTACCAGCAGTAACGAAACTTTAAATTATGAAGTATAAACAAAGAATTACACTGGGCATAAAAATAGCTATCAGCCAGCAATTTGTCAAATGAAGCATTTTGAAGCATTTTTATCAAATATTGTTGATGAAAACGAAAATTGTTGTTAGACGTTGCTGTATTGTTTAAAAAATTACTGCTATTATGTATTAATTGAAAATCGACTATTACATGCATACGTACGGTCTATGAAGAAGAAATACTTCTTTGTTGAATTGATATAAGTAAACATAACTTTTTTAATTTAAGTAAATTACGAAATTTGATTTATTAAATATTTGACCATCTTGAAAAAACTTTGATTGCTCTGACCTACTTGTATAGCAATATCTACCAAATTATGGAATCTATGCACCAAAAAATTTGATATAAACAACGAAAAAAGTTTAACTAAACTTTGATTGATTCGCATAAAAAGTGTTTTGAAATTGCTTCTTAATTTCTGTATCTATCCAAATCACGTCATGAACAGTGAGATTAGAAAAATTACCGTTTATGAAACTCAAACTTGAAATGACATGTGCATACATCAAATTTATAACTTCTACAGCAAACGAAATTTTACACGCACTTTACTAAAAATTTAGAATATGAATTTGAAGTGCGTGACACAGAAAATCCTGGGGTTCTAATTTCATCACAATTTGTATTAAATTTAACTACTATATTTCATTGAAAATTCGTCTTTATAGTTTGAAAATTCATCACCTTTGGTAGGAATCCCATCATTTTTGTTTAAAAATGCAGCTGTTTGGTCGAAAATTGATCTGCATTTAATTGTTTGGTTGAAAAGTCATTTTTTGTGGCTGAATTCATGTGTTTCAGATTTAAAGTTAAAATCTTTTTTGGTTGAAGTATCAATTTTTGGTTGAAAATGTGTGTATTTTGTTCAAAATTCAAATCTTTCGGTTGAAAAAAAAACTACTTCATTTGAAGTTAATTTTATTTGTTAAAAATTTGTCATTCAATTTTAAAATTCATCTTTTTGGTTCAAAATTGAACTATTTTATAGAAAATTCTTTTCTTTGGGGGGGGGGGGATATAAATTAATTTTTCTAACTGAAAATTTAACTATTCCATACTTCTTTGAAAATTAATTGTTTTTGTCTGAAAATGCCAAGGTTTGGTTGAAAATTATTTGGCTTCAGTTGAGAGGACGACTATTCTGTTGCAAATTGAACCTTTCCATTGAAAAATTCAACTATTTGTTTGAAAACTCGAATATTTTGTTGAAAATTCATTTCTTTTGGTTAAACTCAACTTTCTATGATTTAAAATCAAAATCTTTTTTGGGTGAAATATCAACTATGACATTTCTCTTTGAGATTTCATCTATTTTGATTGCAAATTCAAGTACTTGGTAAAGAGTGAAAATACTTTGTAATAAATTTATTTTTTCGTTGATGATTCATCATTTCAGTTGAAAATTTAAATATTTTGTTGGGAATTCGTTTCTAGTTTGTTGAAAATGTATCTTTTTCAATCGAAAATTTAGGTCTTTAGTTTTAAATTCATGTATTTTGTTGAAAATTCGTCTTTTTGATTAAGAATGTAACCATATGGTTGAAAATTTATATATTTTGCTAAAAAATTGTCTTTTTTAGTAGGTTGTTAGTGTTTTTGACAATAAATTGATCTTTTTCGGTTGAAAATTTTATTATTTTGTTAAAAAGTCATTCTATTTGATAGAAAAAATTAGTCTCAGTTAAAGATTTATCATTTAGGTTGAAAGGTTATTGTTGAAAGTGCATATTTTTCAGTTAAAAATTCAACCATTTGATTGAAAATGTATACACTTCGTTCAAAATTCATCTCTTTTGGTTCAAAGTGGAACTACTTTGTTCAAAATTCATGTTTTTGTTTGAAGATTCATCATTTAATTTGAAAATTTGTCTTTATGATTGAAAATTTGACTATTCCATTTTTGGTTGAAAATTCAAATACTTGGTTCGAAATTTTTGTATCTTGTTAAAAATTCGTCTCCTTTGGTTCAGTTCGATTTTTTATGATTTAAAATTGAAATCTTTTTTGGTTAGAATATAAACTATTAAGTTTTTTATGTATTTTGTTAGAAATTCGGCTTTTTTAACATAAAACTAATGCTCTTGGTTAACATTTTTTTTTGCTTGAAGGTTCATTATTGGTATGAAAACTCATCCTTCTGGCTGAGAAGTTATTGTTTGGTTGAAAATAAATAGATTTTGTGGATAATTTATTTTTTTTTTGTACAAAAATAATCTCATTGATTGAAAATTAATGTATTTTGTTGTAAATTCGTCTTGTTTGCTTGAAAATTCAACTTTTTGGATGAAATTTGTTTTTAGTATTTACCGAAGAATCTTTCTTCGTTGAAAATTCAACGCTTTTGTTGAAGATTCGTATTTTTTGGTTCAACTCAACCATTTGGTTGAAGATTCGTCTTTTTTGGTATAAAATTAATCTTTTGGTGAAAAGTCCATCTATTCTGTTAAAAATATAATGCACTAAGACCCCCATTTAAACGGCCCCCATATACCATGTTCCTCAGATTCCGCCGGCTCGCGTTCGTTGATGAGGGAGACCAAGGAGCCGGCTCGCATTCGTTGACGAGTTGAGCAGTTTAACTAGCAGATTTTTTGTTTCTCTAGAGTAAATCATTTTGATATTTAATGAAAAATTGAATTAAGCTGCAGAACTTTTGATATTTCAGGATTAACTGTGGACCATTTCTATAAAAGTCTCAAATATTGGGAAGAAAACTAGTACAAAAAAAGTCTCTTGTCTTCATTTCTTTTCGCAGCTATGTTTTTCGGCCTTTCTTTTAAATTCGCTGAGAATACGTGTGCCAAATAAAATACAGCATTACCACATTTTGCAGTAGAGAAAGCACTAAATTTTTATGAAATGGTTTTGCGGCTTCCTGTTGTGTTCGCCTGTTCTCGATTTTGTCTCTTATTTCTCCGATAAGAGTATTGTGGTATTTTACTCAGGAGAATTCTCGCTAATGTGGAAGCCAAGGCGGTTGAGAGAGAAAACAACACTATGATGCATTTTTACGCGAAGACAACGAATGGCCACAGAACAAAGCCTCGAGGCTGAAATATGACTGTCATTTTGAAAGATGGCTTTCGAGAATTTCCATCTACTCATCGGAAAAGTTACATTCCCTTTCAAGAGAGAAACACGATTATAGACTTCAATTTGACAGATCAATCATATTATGTGGTAATGTTTTAAAGTTTGAAATGAATAATGAAACCACTCTGTTTAAAATATAACTCAAATTCATTATATTTAGATGGTACTTTTTATTATTGTTGTTGGCGTTGAGACCACAAGAGCCCCTGATTCTTGAGTAATCCCGTTGCGTCCCCTTGTAGGCCTATGCGTGACACCAAAGCCCTCTCCATACGGAGAGGGCTTTGGAAAGAAAATTTCCTCTCCAAAAATTTGCCTCTCCATACGGAGAGGGCTTTGGTGTCCACACGGAGAGGGCTTTTCCTTGAAAGGAAAAAACCCCAGAAGTTGAATCTAGTTTGAGTCGGTTTAGGCAAGCCAATATTTTTCAAAAGATCATAATCCAATTCGGATGACAATATGATGATTCGTGTTCGAGATTGGTTCGGAAGGCTTATGGCAATAACCATAAAAGCATATTACCTTAATTTCAAGAAACGTGTCCTTTGAAAGTTCAACAGCTTGAGTTGTAAATTTTATAGAAAGTTAATAATTATACCTGAGGGGCTATTCAAAAACTATAACAGTTGACTTTTAAGCCCGAAAATATAAATTTTCAACCAAGAAAGATGTTTTTTTTAAACAAATAGTCGAATCATCAACAAACAAATTAATTTCGCAACAAATAGTTGCTTCACTACTAAATAGTTGAACTTTCAAGCGAAATAGATGAATTTTCAATCTAATAGTTAAATTTTCAATCAACAAAGATGAATGTTTAAGAAACAAAAATCAATTATCGACTAGACAGTTGCAATTTCAACAAACTAGTTTAAATTTCAAGCAAAAAGGGGGAGTTTTCAACAAAAAAGACGATTTTTTTTAACAAAAGCAATTAGAATTCAACCAAAAACAGTTGCATTTCCAACCAAAAAGTTGATTTTTCAAGCCAAAAAGACGATTTTCTTAGAAGACAGTTGAATTTCAATCTAGAAGGATGCATTTTTTGTCCACAAGGCAAATGTTTAACAAAACAGTTGAATTTTCAACAAAATAATTGTATTTTCAACAATATAGATGAATTTTTAACAAAATAATTCAATTTTCAACAGAAGAGTTGAATTTTCAACTGTAGCGATGAATCTTTAACAAAAAAAATGGAGTTTCAACAAGGAAGTTCAACTTTCAACCAATTTGTTGAATTTTCAATAAAAAAAGATTGATTCCTAACGAAAAAAAAGATATTTGATATTTCAATCAAAAAAAGGATTCAATTTTAAATGAAAAACAGTCGAATTCAATCAAAAAGAATAATTCTCAACGAAAAATGTAATAGTCGATATTCAAATCCATAATATTTGAATTTTGAATCGAAAACAGTTTAGTTTGAACAAAACAAACAGATTTTCAACAGAATAGTTGAATCCTTATCCAAAACAGATTAATTTTAACCAAACAGTTGCAATTTTGACCAAGAGAAATTAATTTACAAACCAAAAAGACAAATTTTCTATAAATGAGTTGAATTCTCAACCAGAAAACATGAATTTCCAAGAAAATAATTGAGTTTTCATGTCAAAAACACGAATTTTCTGCAAAACAATTGAATTTTCAATCCGAAAGAATAAATTTTCAATGAAAAAGTTAATTTTCATTCAAATAATTTGATTTTGAATTAAAAACAAGCAATTTCTAAATAAATGGAAAAATTCAATTTCCAGTGGTAAAAATTGATTCTCAGCCAAGAAAAAAACTAATTTTTAACAAAATAATTCAATTTTTAGCCAAAGAGATGGATCTTCAACTGAAGGAATGAACATTAAACAAATAAACCTAACTTCCAAAAAAGTACTTGAATTTTCAATCAAGAAGATTCATTTTCCACCAAAAAAAGATGAATCTGCAACAAAATACATACATTTTCAACCAAATTGTTGAATTTTCAACTGAAACCGATCAGTTCTAACCAATAATGAAATGGCTAGATTTACAGTTTAAAAAATTAATTTTCTGTCAAGAAGAACGAATTTTCAGCGAAATAGTTGAATCTCGAAAGTAATGTGATAATAGACTTTTTTAATTTGAAAAAATTAACTTTTAACGACGAATAGTGGAAATTTCTTATTGGGTAATATTAATTTAGTTCTCTTTTAAGCGAAGATAGACGAGAAAAAGGGAAAGTTACTTAACAACAGGGGAAAAGAGAAGTTCGTGATTGATTTTAGTAAATGAATTTTCAACCAAATAGTTTAATTGTGATTAACAGTATGACGTATTTCAAGATAAATGAAAATGATAGATGAAATTAATGAATAAAATATATCGCAATTTTACAAGTACATACATATAAATAAATAAAAATACACGTTTTTCCTATTTTCCAAATCAGAGACTTTTAATTAAAATTGAATACATGAAACTTTGCTCTGCGTCGAAACGAAGGAAAAAACCGTTGAAAACGTAACTTTTAGAATCATTGAATTAATTTAAAAATTAAAATATGCTGGCTTGAGAAGCGTTTTTACAAGAAACTTCGAGAACTTAATTAAAAATTTCTACAGAAAACAAAGAAATGGTTTTTCCTGTTAAATTATAGCTCATGGGAATACTAATAACAGCGAAATTACACCCTGCAGCTAGACAAAAGCTAAATATTTTTTTTAGCATTTTAAATTTTCATCTTTTGATGAAACAAAACACGTCTTCCAAAACATATTCACTTATTGGCATTTCATATTTGGGAAATAACTTTTACGAAAAATAGTGAATTCTATGAAGAATAAGATTCGAAATTTTCATTTTTTTTAGTAGAATACGCGCAGTCAGAAGAAGACTTAAATATTTGTAAAATCTTTTTTTATCATGTTGTCTATGTTTCACTATAACTTCAGACAGGATTGACATATCGGGGTGAATTTTTTTATAATGCAGGCAATGATATATGTAATGACATGGGCATATAAAGATTTGCGTTTGTTAATCACAACCAAGTAGAACCTCGATAATGTTACATCAAAAATTGATTTTTCATTGAAGCTCTTGTTTATGTTTCACTAGAACTTTGGCCAGGATTGACTGTCGGGATGAATTTCTCTCTAAAATGCAGATAATGATAATTGGAGTGACATAGGCACATGAAAATTTGCGTTTTTTCAATCACAGCCACGCAGAACCTCGAAAATGTTACATCGAAAATTGATTTTTCATTAACGTTTTTGTTTATGCTTCACTACAACTTTGTACAGGATTGACTATAGGGATGAATTTCTTTTTGAAATTCAGGTAATGATAGTTGTAGTGACGTAGGCACATAAAGATTTACCTTCGTCAATCACAGCCAAATAGAACCTCGATAATGTTACAACAAAAATTGATCTTTCATTGAAGTTCTTGTTTATGTTTCACTAGAAGTTTGGCCAGGATTAACTATCGGGATGAATTTCTCTTTGAAATGCAGGTAAGGATAGTTGGAGTGACATAGGCACATGAGAATTTGCATTTTTTCAAGCACAGCCACGCAGAACCTTGGAAACTGTTACATTGAAAATTGATTTTTCATTAACGTTTTTGTTCATGCTTCACTATAACTTTGGACAAGATTGACTATAGGGATGAAATTCTTTTTGAAATCCAGATAATGATAGTTGCAGTGACATAGGCACATAAAGATTTGCGTTCGTCAATCACAACCAAGTAGAGCTACGAAAATGTGACATCGAAAATCGATTTTTTTAATGTCCTTGTTTATGTTTCACTAGAACTTTGGCCAGGATTAACTATCGGGATGAATTTCTTTTTGAAATGCAGGTAATGATAGATGGAGTGACATAGGCACATAAAAATTTGCGTTTTTTCAATCACAGCCACGCAGAACCTCGACAATTTAATATCGAAAATTGATTCTTCATTAACGATTTTGTTTATGTTTCACTATAACTTTGAACAGGATTGACTATCGGGATAAATTTTTTCATAAAATGCAGTTAATGATAGTCGGAGTGACATAGGCACATAAAGATTTGCGTTTGTCAATCACAGCCAAGTAGAGGTTCGAAAATGTTACATCGAAAATCGATTTTTCATTAAAGTTCTTGTTTATGTTTCACTATAACTTTGGACAGGATTGACTATCGAGATGAATTCCTATTTAAAATGCGGATGATGGTAGTCAGTGACATAGGCACATAATAATTTGCATTTTTCAATCACAGCCACGTAGAACCTCGAAAATGTTACATCGAAAATTGATTTTTCATTACTGTTTTTGTTTATGTTTCACTAGAACTTTGGCCAGGATTGACTATCGGGATGCATTTTTTTCAAATGCAGGTAATAATAGTCGAAGTGACATAGGCACATACAAATTTGCGTTTGTCAATCACAGCCAAGTAGAGCCTCGAAAATGTTACATCAAAAAATGATTTTTCACTAAAGTTCTTGTTTATGTTTCACTAGAATTTTAGACAGGATTTATGAATCGGGATGAAGTTTTCTTTCAATACAGGTGATAATAGTGGGAGTGACACAGGCATATGAAGATTTGAATCTCTCAATCTCGGCCAAGTAAATCAATCACAACCACGTAAGTGTTACATCAAAAATTGATTTTTTGACCATGCCATAACTCGACAAAATCTACCTCTCAATTATATTCGACCCCATATCCAGTATTTCAAAATAAATCACCCGTTTATAGTTGGCTATTCCTCGGCTTCGCAAAATATACCTCTCAATTTTATTCGACCCCATTTCCAGTATTTGAAAAAAACACCCGTTTATAGTTGACTATAGTCCAGCTCGGCAAAATATACCTCTTAATTATATTCGACCCTATTTCTAGTACTTAAAAATATATATCCATTCGTAGTTAACCACACTTTAACTTGGCTATGTATTTTGATATACTGGTACTAATATGGTCACGAAAATACCATAAAAAGGAAATCCAAGAAAATCAATCAGCGCAATCGACAGTGCTGCTATTTATGTAATAATGTTCATGAAATCATAATTGAGAATAGAAAAGGGCAAAATTAAATTTTATCACAATATTATGTATTTTATAATAAATTATGTCCTTATATACATATACATACACTTTGAAATTAAAATATGCAATGAGGGATGGGAGACGGAAATTAGGAGTATGTATCATTTATTATTATTACATACATAGATTATACACATGAACAGTGCATATACACATAACACTGATCTGATTTTCTTTGATTTCCTTTTCATTATTTCTAAAATTTTAATCTGGAACTTATATGGATATTATTTTGTTTTATTTTGAGATTATATTAATAAGTTCCATAAATTGTTGTTCTCTACCTCAGAATTACTGCCATATTCGACTTTTTTATTGAGTTTTTTTTAATATCTAATTTTATTCAAACAAAGTAAACTGACAAAAGTTCCCTTCCATTTTTCTCTTCTACCCTGCGATTTCCTAGACTTTTCAAGCATCGTGAATTCTGAAGACTCTAGAAAATTTACGAGTGCCCACTAAAAATCAAAATACGCAGTTTTCCCAAGAGTATAAAAGAACTAGCGTTCTTGTTTTACGAGAAATGCCGTCAACGAGGAAAACGCTTCGCTTACAGATTTCGGGATAAGTGATCTCAGGGGGTGGTAATTTAATAACTCGAAAGTGTACTTTTCGTAAAGCAAGTTACGTCATCCCCGACGTGCAGGTGTACGTATCTCCGAGCGTAATGCGATCGCTTCCAATTTGAATTTCGCCATGGCGGCAAAATTTAATGCAACGAGATTTTCGGGACGCTCTCCTAAAGTTTCCTGGGGCATTTAGCTCTTGCGTGACTTTTCCGCACATGCGCAAAATCCTCAGATGAAACTCGGTGATTTCGCGACAGAGGGTAATAAGTGGAAACGATTCGGCTGGGAGAGAATCAAGGGTCGAAGGGTGGATGATGCACCAACTGATAGCCCAAGCGTGACTCTAGCCTACCGCCTCACAGGGGGCAGAGAGACACCAAAAAGTGGCCAAAAACCAACTTCAAGATTTCTTAAAGATAGTGGCGCAACTAAAAACGTGGAGGCCCCCACACAAAATTTTTGAGGAGGCTCCTTTGAAAAAAAGAGCAATTCATGTAATACAAAGTATTGTCCTATTTTAAGAAAAAGGCTGAGTTATGAATTACTTAGTTTTGAAAAAAATTTCCAATGAATTAAAAAATGAAAACTCAGGGGTCATCCACAAATTAAGTAAGGTATTTTTCTGAAATTTTCAAACCCCCCGTCAGTATGAAGATACCGTAAGATTTGCTCCGAGAACCTGCCGCCAAAATCTTACTAAGATTTTATAAACTTAGGGAACGAACATAAATATAAATTCTGTCAATTAAATAAAAGTGGAACTTTAATCAAATTAGCTTTGGAAGTGAAAATTTCAAGATTTCTAAAATAGTATTCCTAAAGTATTAAAAATGAACTGCAAAGTTTATTCAAACTATTATTCTTTAGGCTATAAATTATCAAATTATCGCAGGCTTCACAGTCTTTCCCCTATTTCCCTGTTCTGACATTTTTCCTAATTTCAACTTTAATGCAAACTGAATCAATAGAACTCAATAAGAGAATTCATCTATTTTGATAGAAATTTCATCCTTTATGGACAAAAATGCAAATGTTTGGTGGAAAATTAATCTGTTTCGGTTGAGAATTTAACTATTTCGTTGAAAACTCGTCTTTTTGGTTAAACTTAAATGTTTTCTATTTGAAACTGAAATCGCTTTTGGTTGAAGTATTAATTATTATATTTTTCGTTGTAAATTAATCTATTTTTATTAAGAATTCAAGTACTCATTTGAAAGTTGGACTACTCTGTTGAAAATTTATTTTTTTGGTTGAAGATTCATCAGTTTAATTGAGAGTTCATTCCTTTTGTTGAAAATTTATAAATCTGGGTGAAAAATTCAATTATTTAATTGAAAATTCATGAATTTTGTTGAAACTTCGTCTTTTTGGTAGAAATGAAAACTTCTTGGTTGGAAACTCAACAGTTTGGTTCAAAATTTATGTATTTTGTTGAAAATTCCACTTTTTGGTATAAAATTCATCTTTTTAGTTAAAAATGAAACTTCTTGGTTGAAAATTCATATTTTCGGGTTGGAAATACAACTGTTTTGTAGAAAATTCCTTTTTTTGGCTTAAAAATTGATCATTTTGGTTGGAATTTCTTCTTCTCTTTTGACTTAAAAATCTTTTTTGGTTACAAATTCAACTGTTTTGTTGAAAATTTGTCTTCTTGGTTTCAAAATTCATCTCTTTTGGTCGAAATTTCATGTTTTCGGTTGAAAATTAATTTTCTATAGATAAAAATTCAACTATAAGTTAAAAAAATTATGTATTTTAATGAAAGTAAGATAGTAAAATAGTCGGCCTCAATGCATTTATCAGAGGAAGAAGGGAAGGGGAAAGTTTCAATTCTGCCGTGCGGCCTGGATTCTCCGCACAGCATCTTGTGTGCATGGAGACGCTTCTGATGATGCACCAAGTGATAGCCCAAGCGTGACTCTAGCCTACCGCCTCACAATGGGCTGAGAGACATCAAAAAGTGGCCAAAAACCAACTTTGAGATTTCTTAGAGACAGTGGCGTAACTAGAAACGTGGAGGCCCTCTGCAAAACTTTTTCGGAGGCCCCTTAAGGAAAAGAGTAGTTCATATAATACAAAGTATTGTCCTATTTTAAGAAAAAGGCCGAGTTACGAATTACTTAGTTTAAAAAAAATTCTCAATAAATTAAAAAATGAAAGCTTAGGGGTCATTTACAAATTATTTAAGGTAGATACCGTAAGATTTGCTCCGGAAACCCCTCCCCCCCCCTTCGTCCCGAAATCTTACTAAGATTTTATAAACTTAGGGAACGAACATAAATATAAGTTCTGTTAATTAAATAAAAGTTGACCTTCAATCAAATTAGCTTTGGAAAAGAAAATGTCAAGATTTCTAAAATAGTATTTCTTAAGTATTAAAAATGAACTTCAAAGTTATTCAAACTATTATTCTTTAGGTTACAAATTATCAAAATTCCTATTTGTAATCATTGCAGGCTTCACAGTATTTTCCTATTTCCCTCTTCTTCCATTTTTCTTGATTTAAACTTAAATGCGAACTGAATTAATAGAACTCACTAAGAAAATCCATCTATTTTAGTAGAAATTTCATGCGTTTTGGACAAAAATGCAAATGTTTGGTAGAAAATTCATCTGCTTCGGTTGAGCATTCAACTATTTTGTTAAAAATTCGTCTTTTTGGTTAAACTTAAACATTTTTTTATTTATAACTAAAATCGATTTTAGTTGAAATATTAATTATTACATTTTTCGTTGTAAGGTGATCTGCTTTTGTTAAAAATTTGAGTACTTGGTTGAAAGTTGGACTACTTTGTTGAAAATTTATTATTTTTTTTTTTTTTGGTTGGAGACTCATCATTTTAATTGAGAGTTCATTTCTTTGGTTGGAAATTTTTATTTTTTAGTAGAGAATTCAATTATTTAATTGAAAATTTATGTATTTTGTTTTTAAATTCGACTTTTTAGTAGAAATACGAACTTCTTGGTTGAACATTCAACTTTTTGGTTCAAAATTTATGTATTTTCTTGCAAATTCCTCGTTTTTGGTAGAAAATTCATCTTTTTAGTTGAAAATTCAACTGTTTTGTTGTAAGTTAATCTGTTCCAGTCATGGATTCAACTATTTTGTTGAAGATTCGTCTTTTTGCTTGAATTCAACTCTTCATGATTTAAAATTAAAATCTTTTTTGGTTGAGACATCTATTATTACTTATTTCATTGAGAATTCATCTGTTTTGCTTATAAATTCAACAACTTCGTTGAAAGTTGAACTATTTTGTTGAAATTTTTTGTTTTTTATTGAAGATTTATCATTTAATTTAAAAATTGATCTTTTTGGTTAGAAATTAACTTTTTTAGTTGGAAATTCAACTATTTGCTGAAAAATTTATATATTTTATTGATAATTCGTTTTCTTGAGTCGTAAATTGATCTTCTTGGTTGAAAATTGATGTATTTTGTTCAAATTCATATTTCTTGGTAGAAAATTAATCTTCTTGATTTAACATTTATATTTTCGGGCTAGAAATACAACTGTTTTGTACAAATTTCGTCTTTCTGGCCCAAAAATTGAACACTTTGGTTGAAATTTTTCTTCTTTTCAAACTAAAAAATCTTTTCTGGTTACAAATTCCACTGTTTTGTTAAAAATTTGCCTTTTTAGATTCAAAATTCATCTCTTTTGGTAGAAATTTCATGTTTTTCGTTAAAAATTAATCTTTTATGGTTGAAAATTCAACTATTTGGTAAAAAATTTATGTACTTCATTGATTATTCGCCTTCTTGGGTCGGAAATTAATCTTCTTATTCGAAAATTGATGTATTTTCCTAAAATTTGACTTTTTTGGCACAAAATAATTTTTCTTGGTTAAACATTTATATTTCTGGGCTGGAAATACAACTGCTTTGTAGAAAATTTGTCTTTTTGACGTTGAAGTTGAACGTTTTGGTTGAAATTGTTTTTCTCTTTTGACTAAAAATCCTTTTTTGATTAAAAATTCAACTCCTTTGTTATAAAATTGTCTTTTTGGTTTCAAAGTTCATCTCTTTTGGTCGAAATTTCATCTTTTTCGTCAAAAATTAATCTTTTATAGATGAAAATTCAACTATTTGATAAGAAAATTATGTATTTTACTGAAAATTAGTCTTTTTGGGTCGAAAATTAATGTTCTTAGTTGAAAATTGAAGTATTTTATTGAAAATTCACCTTTTTTGGTTGAAAATTGATCTTCTTGGTTGAGCATTTATATTTTCGGGCTGAAAGTACAATTGTTCTGTAGAAAATTCGTCCTTTTGGCTTAAAAATTGAACATTTTGGTTGAAATTTTTCTTCTCCTTTGTCTTAAAAATCTTTTTTGTTAAAAAATTCGACTCTTATGTTAGAATTTTGCCTTTTTCGTTTCAAAATTCATGTATATGAATATTTTCATATATTTGAAAATTCAACACCTTGGTGAAAAATGTATGCATTTTATTGATAATTCGTCTTATTGGGTAAAAATTAATCTTCTTGGTTGAAAATTGATGTATTTTGTTCAAATTCATCGTTTTTCGTGGAAAATTAATCTTCTTGTTTGAGCATTCATATTTCCAGGCTGGAAATACAACTCTTTTGTAGAAAATTCGTCTTTTTGACTTAAAAGTTGAATGTTTTGGTTGAAGTCTTTCTTCTCTTTTGACTAAAAAATCTTTCTTGGTTAAAAATTGAACTCTTTTGTGAAAATTTGTCTCTTTTGTTTAAAAATTCATCTCTTTTGGTCGAAATTTCATGTTTTTGGTTAAAAATTAATCTTTTATAGTAGAAAATTCAACTATTTTGTGAAAAATTTATGTATTCTATTGATAATTTGACTTTTTGGATCGAAAATTAAGCTTCTTAGTTGAAGAATGATGTATTTTGTTGAAAATGCATTTTTTTAGTAGAAAATTAATCTTCTTGGCTGAACGTTTATATTTTCAGGTTGAAAATATAACTGTTTTGTAGAAAGTTCGTCTTTTTGGCTTAAAAATTTTACATTCTTGATGAAATTTTTCTTCTCTATTGACTGAAAAATCTCTCTTGAATATAAATTTAACTCTTTTGTTGCTAATTCTTTTTTCTTGGTTTGGAGACTTACCTAGTTTAATAGAAATTCCATTTTTTTTGTTAAAAATGTAACTTCTTGGTGGAAGATTAATCTGTTTTTGTTGAGAATTCACTATTTTCTTAAAAATTCGTGTTTTTTGGTTTAAATCAACTATCCGGTTGAAAGTTAATCCTTTTGGGTCGTAAATTAACTTTCTTGGTTGAAAATCTATGTATTTTGTTAAAAATTCATTTTTTTGGTAGAAAATTGATCTCTTTGGCTGGGCATTCATATTTTCGGGTTTGAAAAAGTAAATGTTATGTAGAAAATTTGTCTTTTTGGCTTGAAAATTGAACAGTTTGTATGAAAATTTCCTTCTTTATTGACCAAAAAATTTTTCTCCGTTGAAAATTTAACTCTTTTGTTAAAAATTTGCCCTTCTGGTTTAAAAATTCATCTCTTTTGGTAGCAATTTTATGTTCTTGGTTAAGAATGCAAACTGACAACTATTTGGTTCAAAATGCATGTGTTTTGTTGAAAAATCATTTTTTTAAATTGAAAATTCATTTATTTGGATAAAATTGCATCTATCTTGTTGAAAATTAAATACTTGTACTTGAAATTTCAGGGATCTAAAGCGTTTAAACTTAAATTTCTTAACATTATTAAACAACTTATAATGCCCGCTTTCACGGTCCATCCGAGAAAAATGAGGAGTAAGCGGTCACAAATGAATAAGTCTATTTTTCGTTTTTCCAGAAATTCAGGCGAATATTGTATTTCGGAAGCAACTAAAGGTAATTCAATTTGGGAAAAGTTATTAGGTTGAGTTTTTCATCAAAATGAAAATCCAATTTGAAAATTGCGAATTGCGAGTGAATTCAATACATCAAGTCTTTTCAACATTAAAACCAACTTATTGTTTAATTAATTTACGTTTGGCCTAAAAATTATTCTGAAATAACAAAACAGCAGGGGTAAATCATAGGAAAAGTATAGTTATAAATAATGAAACCTATAATCATTAAATTCACATATTACCTGAGAATTAAAATAAAGAATATAATATAAAATCTTGTTTGGTCAATTTTTCTATTTTTTTAGGAAAATCAAAATTCTTCAAGATCGAAATGTAATCTACTTTCTTATGAAAATATTATTGCAGTTAAATTAAAAACACCAGTGAGTTCTGTGTATTTGTGTATATGTGTATATTAATTTTGACCGTCAAATTCTTTTGAAATTTTTTTAATTCTCTTGAAATCTTCAGAATACACATTAAATTTTTTAAATTTTCTTCCTGTATTTCGACTACTGTGGAATTCAAAAGAATTCCTTGAATTCACTTGCACTTCTTTTAATTCTCTTGAAGATTTTTTTGGTAATTCTCTTAAAATTTTTAAAATGCACCATGAATTCTTATGAATTCTCTGAATTCTCTCATATTCCATGAATTTTTTTCAACTCTCTGATTTCTCTCAATTCGTAGGTTTTCTAAATTCTTTGGAATTCTTTCAATTCTTTCGGACTCTCTGAATTTCTTGTATTTTCTGTATTCTTTTGATTCCTTTGTAATAATTAATTTATCTTCGAATCATTGAATTTATTTTTTGAATTGTGAATTATTTGTAAATTGTCATTTAGTTAGGAAACTTGTGGTTATTTCTGAAAACAAAGAACTGAACTCGACCACGAGATTAGATCAACGATTTCAACAATTTTCTGGGAAGTTTTTCGATTGAGGAAGGCACCACATTAAGTCTAGTTTTGACGGAAAATTCTCGACTCCTTCTAAATATGGTTTCAAAAGTTTTTTTGGTAATTTTCCGATCGTTCGGAGGAAAGGAAGGGAGTCCATATTTAATTTGAAACACGAGGTCTTGAAAAATGGCTTAGTGTTCAAAAACTAGGAAACTTGCGATTATTTTCAAAAATAAAGAAGTAAACTTGATCACGAACTCAAAACGACGGTTTTGTATGTTCTTTGGTTACTTCCCTATTATTGAAGACAACAAACGAGATTCTACTTTGCTGATAAA
Organism: Melikaiella ostensackeni; assembly: GCA_032362435.1. Taxonomy (NCBI): domain Eukaryota; kingdom Metazoa; phylum Arthropoda; class Insecta; order Hymenoptera; family Cynipidae; genus Melikaiella; species Melikaiella ostensackeni. The sequence goes on from JAUMHM010000088.1 coordinate 13,139,672, forward strand.
TTCTTATCTATTTTTTAAAAATCAGTCAGTATCACAAAAGATAGAATTTTTTACACTTCTCATGAATTTCAGGCAGTAGTGCTCCACTTTAGGTGACATAATCAGAATTTATGTCTCAAAAGATTTTTGAGTAGATTTTCGGTCAGGGAAGACAACAGACGAGAATCCACTTTGATGACGAACTCATGTCTATTTTTTTTAAAATCAATTAATCTCACCAGAGATATAACTTATTTACACTTTCATAATTTTAAGGAAATAATGCTTTACCTCGGATGACGTGATTAGAATTTATGTCCTAAAATTTTTTTGGTTAGTTTTTTGATTAATGATGACAACAGACAAGGTTTTCCTTTGATAACAAACTCTCATCTATTTTCAAAAAAACAATGAATGTCACTAAAGCTAGAAATCATTTACACTTTTCATGATTTTCAGAAAATAATTCATTACTTCCCGTCGAATTGATGTTTTAAAAACTTTTTTGGTAGTTTTTTAAAGAAGGAAGGCAATGAGGAGAGTCTAGTTTTTACGTAAAACACTCGCATGCTCTTAAAAAATGGCTGACTGCGAAAGATTGACAAAACTTGCGATTATTGAAAAAAAAGAACTAAACTCGATCACGAGATTAAAGCCACGGTTCCAAATATTTTCTGTGTGGTTTTTTGATTGAGGAAGTCCAGGACGGGTGTCTAGTTTTGATGTGAGACACTCGCGGGCTTTTAAGAAATGGCTAAGTGTTAAAAATTGAGCAAACTTATAATTATTAAAAAGAACTAAACTCGATCACAAGATTAAATCATCGGCTTCAAAAGTTTTTTGTCCGTTTTTTTTTGGTTGAGGAGTTAATCGAGCTTAGTTCTTCTTTAAAATAATCACGACTCTCGTCAACTTTTAACAATGAGCCATTTCTCAAAAGCCCGCGAGTGTTTGCCATCATAACTAGACATTCATTCAGCGTTACATTCCAAAACTTAATTCTCAGAGTTGGAGACGAGATAAAAATCAGCCTATTAAAAGTTACCAATTTATTTGTAGTGAAACAGAATTATAGAAGTTCTCCCTAACTTCCATCGTAAAGGAGGGCGCATTTTGTCCTTCATTAAAACCAAAGAATTTTCCTTGATCTTTGGGTAAGCCTGCTTTCATTTGATTCCTATTTGATGTTCTGAGATATATTATTTGCTCCATTTCGCAAAAAAAACTGCTGTAGCCGTTTAATCAATTGCCACCTTGATAATCTATTTTCTGGTAGATAGCTCAAATCTGGATCAGCAATCAAAGTGAGCGATCTTCCGATTAAAAAGAAAGCAGGACTTCAGGAGAGTAATCGTTGATTTCAGGAGAGATGGGTGTTAATGGTCGGGAATAAAGCAAACCCTTTATTTGAACCATAAAGTATACATTTCTTCAAGAGTTAAAGTGTTATTGACAGCAGCATGCTTAAGTTGAGACTTTACGGACTACCCCAGCCTCCCAAATATTTACGAAATGCGGTGAATAAGCTGAAATGACGTGCCACGTGATTCCCATCTTCTCGATTTTTCCCGCCAAGTTGTTACTCTCCCTAAGTAAGAACTTACCGAGTAGCTCAAGCTTATTTTTTGCCCCTGCGAAATTTATTCCATTATCGAAATACATATAAGCTGGTTTCCCTCTTTAAAAAGCAGAATGATTCAAACTTTCCAAAAAAGCTTCTGGTGTAGCATCAAAGACGAGCTCGAGGTGCAAGGCCTTGGTGGAAAAACATACAAATAGGCTTACGTACATTCACTAGTTTTAGCAAATTTTTCTTTTCTATCCTTTACAATAAAAGGACCTGCATAATCGACACCTGTGACGCGGAAAGGTGGTAAAGTAGTAGCTCTAGATCCAAGCAAGCCACCCATCATTGAATTGAACGACCTTAAATTCACTTCGAAATAATGGACACAATCCATTGCCACCTTTCGCGCTGAATTGCTACTTCCTAAGGGCCAAAGTCGCTCAGGCATAGACGAGAACAACAATTAAGGACCAGCATGAGGCAAACGTTGGTGTTCTTCAACGAAAAAAAGCCTCGCGAAATCGTCAGTTGCTAACAAAACTATAGGATACTTCTTTTTTCTATCGATTTGGGAGTTATTGTGTCTACCGCCATCCCTAATTGTTGCGCGCTCATCTAGGAAAGGATTTAATAGAGATAACCTTCCCTTAGTGATTTTTTCGTTTTGAGTTAAGGCTTCTATCTCTGATGAGTTTCCTAAAGATTGGGAAGTTCTTAACCATAATATAATCTTCTTCAATTTCGTTTTTGGTAACTATGTTACAGCACTGCTTAACCTCAGGTGGTGCATTGATTGAAAAGGGAGTTGATGGATCATCCCCTTCGTCCTTTCTAAGAAAATTTAGACCTTCCCACCACAATTTTGAGACTGCGGTTAGATTTGGAGCTATACCTCTGGAAACACAATTTACTGGATTATCTTCATTGCTCATATGTCTCCAGCACTCAGTCTTTGTCAATTCTTTTATTTGGCTAACTCTATTTGATTCGAATATTGGAAAATTGTTGAGTTTCTTTTTGAGCCAGCCTAGAAGTATTGTTGCGTCGCACGGAGCAACTTTAGATTTGGAACAAAGCAGTTTTGTGTAAATGTTGTCATCCATGTCTTCGGACCTAAGATAAATACTTGCTCCATATGCAGTCTTGAAAGCATCCGAAAAGCCATGTTAGTGAATCGCTACAGGTTCCGTGCAGATAACGCCTCTGGGTACTTTGATCAAGTCGAAATAAGGAAGTTGTGTCTTATATTCTAAACCATTGTGAGTGCAACTCTACGGGCGAAGATTCGTCCCAAGAGAGCTTTTCAAGCCATTGTTTCTGCAATCAAACCTTTGCTAAGGTAATTCATGGACCTAAAAGTCTCAATAGATCAAAAATTCGAGATACGTCTGACAGCATTTATCGTTTTGAGACAGTCTTGTTCGAAATATTTACTATGTCCTTTAAATTGCCGGAGCTCGCCCCTCACCTTGAACCAAGAGTCTTAATTTCTCCTCAACTTGGAAAATTCATTAAATTCGGAGAATGATCCAATCCAATCAAATCCAATTTTCGGAGTAAGAAACCTCCAGTCGGTAACACTTGGGATACTTGTATTGCTATACGCTAAGCCTGCTCCACTGTACTTGGTCCGGTTAACAAATCGTCTACATAGAAATCTTTACGAATTACCTTATCTATTTCCGGCAATTTTTCTTCACTTTCGTGAGCCGGTTGAATAAGGCTTCACGCCACAAAATACGTTGCAAAGCACACTGTTCGGGAGAAATCAGTTCTAGCCTATACATTTTCTCGATGTCGGAAGATACGGTATATTTATGCTTCCTGGATCCAACTAAAATCGAGAAGAGATCGTCCTGTAAATTAGGTCCTACCAGTTGAAGATCATTCAAAGATACTCTGCTGGCTATGCATGCCGAAGTAGATATACCACTTGATCCTTGGTAGACAGACTATCGTTTCGAACTACACAATGGTGAGGTAGATCATACGAGATATCCATGTCCGATTCATTGGATACATTTGATATGTGCTCTAAATCATTTTATTCCATCAAAAATTTCGAATATTCATTTTTGAGTTCAGGATTCTGTTGCAATTTCCTTTCTATATCCAAAAGGCGACGCTCTGCTATGTCCTTTGAGTCCGACAAAAATCTCCTTTGAAGGGTATCGTCACAATGAATCTATTATTTTCATCTCTTTTGACCGTGTTAGAGAAGTGTGATTCACAAAACTTTTCTTCCTTCGATTTTGCTTTTTCGTTCAAATGCTCTTCTAGCTTCCAAAATTTGACTAACTGCCTCCTGACGCCCAAGCTTTGAATTAAATTACATTGAACAACGTTAGTTATTGGACCAATATTGGAATTTGTCATCGGACCTGCTAGAATCCAACCAAACATCAATTGTTTATTTGCACTCTCAACAAAAAGTGAGGCTGTGGATAGAATTCCATCTTTGCACTCGCTGCCACTAACACAAAAGGAAGTCAAAACTACTTGTTTGTTTGCACTTGATTTTTAAGACGTTTCTGATTCGGCGTTTTTGGATCGGCGTGGCTTGACATTCATCTCAAAATTACCTAAAGGCCAAATGTTGTCTAAATTCCCAATGAATCCTTTTTTAAATGCACGTTGACAGCAATTGGGCGAAAAGTTTTTTTCCTTTGTCCCAAAAATTCCAAACTGGTAAAATGCAAGACGGTTATAATCTGCTTGTCAGCTGTGCAGAGGTGAGGGTTGACCACGTGTTTTTGACCACTGCTTTCAAGTCTATAAATTGAATTCTTCGTTGAAAGAGGTTGTTTGTCGAATTAGAATACCTCTATCCGAATAAGTATGGCGATTACTTGGCGAAATTCGAGATTGTTTAATAAATATAAATGCTTGATGCACTAAAGTGCCGGATCTAGTTCAAGAAATTAACTTTTGTTTCACAAAACTAAAACGTCTTTGTACTTTTGTTCTGGTACTACCACACTAAAAGCGTTGTTGCCAAGTCAAATTGAAACCACACCGACACACACAATCAAACTTACGACAGCGTCGTTTCTAGACTTTTTAGTCAAAGTGCCAAAACTGGAAATTTTCGCCTTTTGAGGCTCATCGTCGATATATCTATGCGAAAAATTGTTTATTCAAACGACTATCAATAAAATCTGGCTCGAAGGACCAAAGTTGGTTTCTTGTACGCTGGATTTGTACATGTTTTCTATGGAGACAAAAATGCGCGCGTGGTTTCATAAACAATATATTTGCCAGATTGGATTACGTAGGCAGTGATAGTTTTAACCGGCAGATGGTGCAGTATGATATGTCCTGTATTCAAATTTAAATTCAAGACATGGCATACTTTTTAAAGCACTCGAGAGTTTTTCGTAAAAACTAGAGCCCTCGCGTTGCCTTCCGCACTCGAAAAACCGTGCAAAAAATTGTTGAAACCGTCGTTTTAACCTCATGGTCGAGTTCAGTTCTTTCTTTTTGAAAATAATCGCGAATTTCCTACATGTTAAACACTTAGCCTATTTGTGAATGCACTTGAGAGCTTTTGGTAAAAGCTAGACTCCCTACGCTCAAAGATTTTAAGAGAATTACGAAAAAAAATCTTTGAAAGAACTCAAAGGAGTGCATGTGAATTCTATAAATTTAGGAATTCGAAATAGATAGAATTCAGAATACTGGAAGCTTAGAAAATTTAATGTGTATTCTGAAAATTTTAGGAGAATTGAAAAAATTTTGAAGTTTATTTAATGAATAATTAGCATGAATTAACTAAACCAAAAATTTTCAGGAGCTCTTCTGTTGTCACCTTTCGTCGTGTGATTTTTTCAGCGCTATTTTAAGTGTTCACGCATCTAATGAATAAATAGACTGCGTTTGCATCCTTCGTTAGAATTCAAATTCTTTCCCGTACTGTAAGGAATCAATTGTACTTTTTTCCACGACGGAGCATTTTCTCTTAGCATTTTTCGAAATGCAGTTTCTACCGGACTTGCTTTCTTTTGCAGTAGGCTTAACTATTTGATTTAATTCAAAGTCTTTTTATGTTCATCCTTTTTGTTTGTTCCTAGTTCATCCTTGTTGTCTGTTTATCCTTGTTGTCTTTTCCTTGTCCATCTTTGTTATTTATTCGGTCTCTATCCTTCTTGTTTGTTCTTTGTTCCTTCTTGTTGTTTGTTTCTTGCTCTTCCTTGTTGTTGATTCCTTGTTCATCCTTGCTGATTATTCCTTTATCATCCTTGTTGTTTATTTCTTGCCCATACTTTCGTTTATTTGTTGTCCATCTTTTTTTTGTCTCTTGTTCATCCTTTTTGTTTGTTTCTTGTTCATGCTTTTTCTTTATTCCTTGTTCATCCTTGTTGTTTATTCCTTGCCCATCCTTTTTGTTTGTGTCTTGTTCATCCTTGTTGTTTGTTTCTTGCTCATGCTTGTTGATTGTTCCTTGTTCATCCTTGTTGTTTTCTCTTGTTCATGCATGTCGTTTGTTCCTTGTTCATCCTTGTTGTCCATTTCTTGTCCATTCTTGTTGTTTGTTCATTGTTCAACCTTGCTGTTTATTTCTCGTTCATTGCTGCTGCTTATTCCTTGTTGATCCTTGCTGTTTATTGTTCGTTCATGCTTGTTATTTATTTCTACTCAATCGCTATTATTTGTTCTATGTTTATCTTTGTTTTTCGTTCTTTAATCATCCTTGTTGTGTATTCCTTGTCCGTTTTTGTTGTTCGTACCGTGCTCATCCTTGTTGTTTGCTCCTCATTTATCCTTGTTCTGTATCCCTTTCCCATCATTGTTGTTTGTTCCTAGTTCATCCTCGTTGTCTGTTGTTTGTTCATCCTTGCTGAATATTCCTTCCTCATCTTTGTCTTTTTTTCCTTGTTCATCCTTTTTGTTTGTCCCTTGTTTATCCTGTATGTTTGTTCTGTGTTCATCCTTGCTGTTTATTCTTCGTTTATCCTTGTTGCATGTACCGTGTTCATCCTTGTTTATTGTTCCTTGTTTATTCTCGTTGTGTATCCCCTTTCCATTCTCGTTGTTTGCTCCTACTTCATCCTTGTTATCTGTTGTTTATTCATCCTTGTTGTCTATTCCTTGCCGATCTTTTTCGTTTATTCGTTGTCTATCCTTTTTGTTGGTTCCTTGTTCATCCTTGTTGTTTCTTTTTGGTCTCCCCAGTTGTTGATTCCGTGTCCATTCTTGTTGCTTATTTCTTTTTCATTCTTTTTGTTTATTCCACTTCAAACTCCTTCAAATTTTTCTTCCATTCTTCGAGTCATTCTTTTCCTCTTTTCTCAAGGGAAATGAAAGAAATAGTGTCATTATCGGATAATTGTGAGAACATAGGGTCTTTAGTATCATTTTCTTCCAACTAATAGCAAAATAGTGACATCGCTCAAAAAGATTGTTGGATAGTGTGAATAGTATGCTGATTTCGAGGCCTGTATCTAGAATTACGGAATTTCCCGTATAAGAATAACCAATGAAGTATAGCTCTGGAGCCAGTATTTTTTAATACTATGACTATAATACATCACAAAAAGTATTTGTATATTAAAAGATGTTGCAAGAAGATTGTTTAACCTAACGTTGTTGTTTATAACATCAGAAAATATAGGTACTTGGTCATCTCGTGTGCCTTTTCATCTCCAAAGCCTTTTTCGTTGCGCCTCAGAGATCATATTTTGTTTGCAGTTAGAGTATTTTTCAACCATAATATGGATAACTATTTTGCTTTCATCCAACGAGAGGTTATTCTTTTAGCTTAAACATGCATATTTGTGTTTAATTGAATGGCTTAGATATAAAAATGTAAATGGATCAAAAATGTTCACCATTTTTATTTTCAGATACTTGAAACTAAATATGGCATTAGAACACCGAAAACTCCTTGCATATCAAATTCAATCAAAATCGGTTGAATAGAAGAAAAATTCATAACTAGTAGGGTGCTAAAGCACCCCTGAGAGCAACACTAAATCACTAGTTTTGAGAATCAATTTTGCGCAAATCATTTCCTCACTTTTGAAGGCCGTGCGAAGTTATTTCAATGCGAAAAAGTCGGACTGGAAAAGGTACCTTTGAGTAGAATCGTCCACTAGATACATTTTTGATCAAACATGACACGAGATTTTAGGGATGAGAACTTTGCAATTTTTCTTTGAAACAGTCGATTCAAAGAGAATTTCGATTAATTCCACTATTCTATATTTCCAGGTCAATTAACTTTGAAGTGTCAGTCTAGAAAACCGAAAAATTTTCAATTTGTCATATTCAAAACTGAATTGAAAAGTGAAGCAGTCAGATTAAAGTGAAACAGTCATCAATTTAGAAGAATTTAAAATTGAGAATTAAAGCATTTTCCAGTATTTAAAATTGGGTACTTATGATAAAGAACATTAATTTTACAATGTGATTAAATGAAAACCAATTTCACTTTGGAAGCATTTTAAGTGGAAGAATTTAATTGCAAGGCCTTCAAAATTTTGAGCCATTCAGAAGTTTTCGGTTGAAATATTCAAAATTTGTTGGTTCTGATATAGAGTCTTTATGAATTGTATAATTTCAAAATAAAAGCGTCAATACACGAAAAATTTTATTTGTAGGTTTCCAAAGTTGTATGCTTCTCAATTTAAGACCTTCCAAAATCGTTTAATATCAAATAAATATGATAATTTTAAATTTTATTAAAATTTCTCGTTAATTTACATAGCTGCAGGCATGCGACCTAGGCAGACTTATAAATTCTAAGCTGTTAATTTTCACATTTGGAGCATTCAGAATTGAACAATTTTTTATTGGACGTGCTTAGGATGGTACATTATCGAATTTCAAGTTGAATGAAAAACTCCTCGTCTTTAGAATGAAATTGTAATTTTCAAACTTGAGACAATAAAAAATTAGAAAATTAATTTTTTAAATCCACATTTTAAAAAAGCTACTTTTTAACTATGCATTCAAAATTGTTCATTTAAAAGCATTGCAAATTCAAAATTTCAAGCCTGATGCCTTCCAAATGAATTTTTTGTTTTTATTTTGAAGGGCTTAAAAGTGTGCAATCTCAAATTGAAATCATAAAGCTTTTGTATATAATAATTATAGATGAGCATTAGAATAAAAAATGAAAATAATAGTCTAATTGGTTACAAATAAACCAAATTAAAAAATTATTAAAAATAAATGCTTTTGCTTTTTGAAATATTTAGTAAGAGCAGGCTCGAAAAAGTTTTCTCATCATCAGATAAGCTTGATTTTTTTGGAGGTTAAAGGAAAGTCCATTCAAGATTCTTAAATATTTATATCCAAGCAGGTCACTCTAGGGCACTTCATTTGAAGCACCCTCATTCTATCTCATCATGGCAAAAAAACAAAAATATAAGGACAATGGCTTGCGTAATCTAGGTGGAAAAAGATCTTCCGAAGTACCATCCTCAACTTTCCAAAAAAATAAATGAATGAAAACTTTTGCATTTTGATCAATGACAAACAAATGTTGATACCCTAAGTCAAGGTTAAAATTATTAATTTTTGGGCTCATGTCGGGAATAATACTAGGCCCTATACTGAATCCATTGGTGGTATACTCTCCGAGGCCTTCGAACAAGCTACCAGGTGCGTCCTTGGGTTGCTGGTAGAGGGCCCCAGTACCGAGGGTTTCTGCTGAATACGGTTACAAAACTAAAAAAGCAGTCGCGGACAGTGGTGCAGAGATGGTCCCAAAAGAAAAACGCCCAAGACAAGACGTAAAAAAGCGTGCTGAGGGCTGCGTGGCACCCGGGAGAGGTGTCTCATAAGGAATCTCTAGGATATCAGGTCGCCACCTAGAGTATTGAGACCTAACCCCCGCATATGGAACTCTGAGGGACTAATGCGTAAATTTTCCTAGTTACCTGTGGAACCAATTATGGAGAATGAAAATTTAAATGGAAGCTTTTATGAGGATTTGTTCACTGGAGAATTGGACGTTAGGAAGTACGGGACAGAAGTTCAAGAACTGAGGTGGGAACCCACAAAGATAAAGTAAAACAGATGATGGAGAGGGCAACCAAGTTCATGGGAAAGCTGCAGGGCATACTTGATAAAATGGAGAATTTTCGCAGGACAAAGAGAAGCATGTATCCGTCAATCAAAAATGGGATAGGCGAAACGTTGGATGTGATAGATAAGATTCGGAACAACGCAAGATCGATAGAAATCTGGTTCGATAACTTCGAGTATCATCTTACCGAAAATCTCGTCAAAAAGATCTGGGAGGCTAAGATGACAGGAAGCTTAAGAGACACGCCTTTCCAGGGGACTTAAACGGAGCAACAAGCTGAAGAGACTCCCGCACCTGTTTACGGGAAGAGAACGAGAAAGCCTACCGAAAGCTCCATAGAAATAACCGCGCACAAATCGATGCCGAAGAAGTTCAGGACTTGGTCCGATGGAGCGGGGCCATCAGATGAGCGCATACCGAAGCGGTTCTCATAAAACTGGCTCAGGGATCGAGCTACGCAGAGGTCCTGAAAAACCCCAAAAACAAGGTGAAGCCGGACACCCTTGGTGTTTGATTCAAGAGTGTTAGGCAAACGAAAAATGACTATGCCCTCATTGAGGGTGGGTAACGAAGCAGAAGGAAGAATGAAGCAAAGGGAAGAGCGAGGCAGGAGAGATGAAGGTCAGCATGCCGAAGGAAGCAGAAGCTGACCACGAGGCTACTTCAAATAGAACACCTCAAGATTGGGTGAGTGTCCCGCAGAGTGAGGAAGAAAACGGAGGCTGTAAGGTGCTACCGTTGCCATGGTTACGTTCACCTTGCAGCGAAGTGCGAGGATCCCGACGGGACGAGGAGCTGCTGGACGTGCGGTATGGAGGGCCATAGAGATATGGAGTGCAACAGCACGCCACATCGCTATCTCTGCGCCGCAAAGGAGGATGAAACCTCGACCGACCATCTCCCGGGTACCATAAGAGTCTTCAGGGAAGCAACCTCAATAAGGAAGCCAAGAGGAGGCCACTCATTTAACCAATGCGTTAATTTCCCTTTGCCTCGCTCACACAGCATGCACCTTTTTCCTTCCTTCTTTGCAAGGTGAGCAGCGACACGTGGAGGAAGTGTCACGCCACCATAAGATCAGACGATTAAAGAAACAGAATCCCTAGATGGGACAGAATACGGCACCATCTGAAGTAATGCGGAAGCAGTTCTGGGAGGATCTCTGACGAGAAGGAAAGGATAGATGCAGCTGGAAGTGGGTATACTTCATGCTCGAAGAAAAAGTATAACACGTGCGCTTTATGGCACTCGCGAGCTTTAGGTGCATTTTTCTTGAAAAGCGGATTTTCGAAGTTCCAACTTCAAAAAGGCCCCGACGACTTATTTCCCAACCTAGAAAATTCTTCTTGGGCTTAAAATGCCGAGAATTCATGGCCCCTATACGCTAGTCCATACAGGCCATAAGGGCCTCTATCATGCAGACGCCTACATTGTGAAACCAAAAACAAATCTTACCAAATCAATTGACAGAACAGATAAAATGTTTGTCTCGTAACATTCCTTATACTCACAGAATGCTCACAGAAAACTTGGACAAGAACTCTTGATGCGAAAGCAACTCACCTGAAACAGAAAACAAAAAACTGCTTTAAGAAAAGAGTAAATATGGGAAAATCAAATTGTAGATTTTTTTAGTGACAATTTCTTCCCTGGAAGCTAAAACGGCGGAAATCGATAAGGTGAAAAGAACCTTTGAGAAACGCAATGGGAAAATCGTTTGAGTCGTCGCGACGTCTCGCGTAGTGACTCGGCAAACACACGTCAGCCAACGAGGTGGCACGCTTGAGAATATTTTATCGAAAATATTCCCGGCTGAGAGGAAAGGAGGAGTCCCGAAGGAATCCGTCCTGTCCGTGGCTGACATTGCGGAATTCGCAGGACCTCTCTTTCCCTCTGCCCCTAAGTTTTCACCATTCTTTCCCCGTACGTATAAAGTGGATATAGGTTAGATACGTGTGTCCCTCGTATTTTCGCGAGAATGCACCATGCTGTGAATAACAAAGCGCATTGGCTCTGCGAAAGGATGAAGGGAATTTCAAAAATTCCCAGGACCCTAAGAGACACTGAATGCATTTCCTTCACTTTTAATACGTCAACTATCTTCAAGCCAATTTCTCACCTTCTAACTCCAACCAAATTCTTCGCCTTCTTTATCATCTCTCGTTTAACCACGGAATCTTCAACTTCATGAAAATTACTAAAGTCCTTCATTTCTTTTAGATAGTTAATAAAATTCCGAGATTCAACAGATAAAATTTCATCGTGGAAGAAAAACAAGAATTTTACTTGGTCGGGTTTTTAGATACGAAATGAACAGAAAAATAAAGTTAAAAAAAAATTCTTTGAGATAAATCTTAAATCTTCGAAATTTTACGACGAAATGAATTTCATATTTGGAGCTTGATCAGCTTTCAGCTGTAACTTCCAACATTGAATTACCATAACCCAGACAAGAATGGTATAATGGCTATGGTCATTTATAATATTTTAAAAACTTCGTTTACAGTAAAACTTTTTTAATTAACGTAATTTAAAGTTGATGTGAGAATAAAAACAAATCATTGATCCTAGGCGAATTGATTAACTTATAATATTGATACACTTTACTCAAGAGTAAGGAAATTATGGTCATCTATAATAGTAGAAAAATTTGTTTTTTACAGTACAAATTTTTTCATCGACATGATTCAATGTTGATGCAAGAATAGAAAATACTTTTTGATTTGATTCGCAGTGATCGACCTATATTTTCAAATGATTAAACATATAATATAACAACAAATATATAATAATTTGAAAAAGGTTTTTTCATGCCTGAAAATAATAACCTATTGAATAACTATTTACTTATAAAACACGAACTGTCTACCGTTCCGCAATTTTCTGTACGACTAACTCATTTCCAGCTCGATTTTACTTTTTCAGCTCGAATTTTTTGGACTGAAAAAGGGAAGGGGCAAGTTCTGTCACATTCATCCCCTTTTCCAGCTCAAAAAATTATCAATAATTGCTATTTTTGGCAATTTCATAACTATTCTTTCGAATTGACTTTCGAAATTTGATTTGTGAATATTTTCGAAGCTATAACTGTGATCAGCACCTAAAAATATATCAGTGTACGTGGTTTTCCAGAACGATATAGAATTATTTGAACCCGATTTTTACAGATTTTCAATTTTCTTGATTTTTCGGGAGAAAATATGAAACTTTTTGGATCTACCCAGACTGATATTTCACTTTTAAAATGAAAAGAAGATTTTTTAAAAGGATTCAAATCATTCACGCCAAAATTGAGAAAAGTCATCAAAGTAAACTATCACTCATATTTTTACAAATGGAAATTTAAATATTAATTTCGTGAAAGTGTATAATTACATTTATATTATTATTTTTACAATAATAATACATTTTGTGATCAAATTATTATATGATATTAATTACGTGTTCAATGAGATCGACTGAATATCAATCTTTTGGTAAAAAATGTTCAACAAAAATATTGTAAATTTATAAAAATTAAGTTTCTAGTTTTTTTCAGAATGGTAAAAAAAGAAAACAATAATGATGAATATTTATTTCAAATTATTTCTAGCTATAGTAATGTATAGTAATATAATAATGTTTCCTCTATGAGGAAGCAAATGCATTTGCTGTAAAATGTGACTTTTCTATGATGATTTCCTTATAAGCGTCCTTTTCAGCTTAAATAAATATTTAAAATTGAACAATTTCGAATGCAAAAATTTAAATAATTGAATGAATCATAATTCAGAGTCTTCGACGTTGAACAACCCGTGAATGAGGAATACTTAAAATTGTACACTTTGAAACACTTGTAAGCTATAAAAATGGAGAATTTTTTTTCTCAGGCTTACTAGATTAAATAATTTCACTACTAAGCATTCAAAACTAAATGAAATCATCAGTTTCACAACTTAAAAGTAGACCACTTTCCAGCTTAGAAAGTTTAAAATTGGAAAGTTTTAAATTCATAGTGCTGAAAAATAGTACAATATTGAATTTATAACCTTTAAAATTTGAAATTCACAGCTTTCAAAACGTAAAAGTTAAAAATTATGCTTCAAGTAATGACAATTTGGCAGATTTAAAATGAAATTTCAAAAATTTTACACACGAAATGGGAAAGTTCAAAGCTGAATACTTTAAATTAGATATCTTTAAAACTGAAAACTTCGATTTCAAATCTACAAAACTGAAATGACGTTTCAAATTTGCGACACAATATCAGAATTAAAATATCGGAAAGAAACAATCAAAATCACTAATTTAATACCAAAACAAATATTTAATTCAAGTATTTCACCATTTCATAACAAGTGAATAATTCCGAAAAAGCATCAAGACTTCTTTTTGAAGCTCTTTTCCAAATTAATCTGCGGAAGAAAATTTGGAAATTGCCTTAAAAATAAAACCATGCAAGAACTAGGAATTCAAAATTGATTTATTTAAAACTTCAGGGTAGCCCGTGGACCGCGAAATCGGTAAATGCCAGGAAATTTGTTAAAACTCGAAAAAACAGCGAGATGACAAATTTTTTTTTATTTAAAAATTTTAGTAGAAAAAGCTTTCCAATCACTTTGAATATCACTTCGTAGAATTTTTATTTTTTAATCTTAATTTTCAATTGTTTATTTCGAAATTAAAACATTTTCAAATACAATTTGAAACGCTCAGACTATTAGATATTTAAAGTGTTTGAATGTCAACAATTTTGGTAGTAAGACATTTCAATTCGATAAACTGACAATATAAATTGATTGAAGATTCTTTAAATTGAACAATAACATTTCAAAAACAATAACTGATTGTGGAAGAGTTTAAGAATGAACAATTTTTAATCTTTTCGAAATCAAACGATTTCATAATTTGAACATTCAAAATTTTATTGTTTTATATCGAAAGCCCAAATAGTCAAACAATTGTAAATTTCAGATTAAAGTTTTATGAATTATTTTCAATTTTCAAATAATTTTAAATATGTAGATTCGTAACTAGACTTTCAAAGTTGAGCAATATTCAACTATCCATTTGGAGTAGACAATTTTAGACAGAGCTTTCAAAATCAAATAATTGAAATTTGAAGCGTTCGAAATTATATGGTTTGGAACTGTTCGAAATCGAACCATTTCAAATTGATTGCACAAATAGTTGAAGGATTCGTTTAATCATAGCGAATCGTTAAAATTTCCAACTGCTAAATTATCCATTTCGAACTTTGCCATTTCAATTGTTCCATTCAATGAATTTTTCATTTTTAACTGGAAATTGCTGAATATTGAAAATTAGAAATCCTGATTTGATATTTATCAATTTTGATCCATTCAAAGTAAGTTAATTCAACATTAAGAGATCCCACTCTCAGAGACGTTTCAATTTCACAATTTTGATTCAAAACGTGTACTATTTCAGAAACAAAAAAAATTTTTGATCTTGTTTTTACAGAATTCCCAATCTCTATAGAAATCGTGGGTTTCATAATTTTCAGAACCGCAGCGCCGGAGTACTGTGAATCTTTCCAATGAAATGCAGTGTACAATAAAATAATGAACCTCTCAAAAATGTATGCGAACTGAAAAATGCTTCTCAGTCTCGTCAGGGTTACTAAGAAGTTTTATTATTGTCTCTGTTTGTTTCACATTCTAGAAATATATAATGTTTCCACATATGTGGTTTCAAAAGTATAAAAAACGTATGATCTTGTTTCTATGAAATTTTCAATCTCTACAGAAGTCGCGAGTTTAATAATAATTTTCAGAACTGCTGTGTCGGAGCTATGTGCATGTTTCCAATAATATGTAGCATACAATAAAATTATGCGCCCTCAAAAATGTATGCGAACTAAAAAATGTTCCTTAATCTCGTCGAAGGGGTTATTAAAAAGTCTTATTATTCTTTTTGTTTGTTTTAAATTATAGATATATAGAAGGTTCCGACATATGTGGTTTCAATAATGAAAAAAATATATGATCTTATTTTCACAAGATTCCCAATCTCTACAAATGTCACGAGCTCGATAATAATATTAAGAACAGCTGTGGCGGATTTCATGTGCATCTTTTTCAATAATATGTAACATACAATAAAATCATGTACCACTCAGGAGTGTATGCGAACTAAAAAATGTTTCTTGATCTTGTTGAGGTTAATGAGAAGTTTTATTATTCTTCTTCTTTGTTTTACATTATAGAGATACATAAGGCTCCGACATATGAGGTTCCAAAAATATAAAAAATGTATAATCTTGTTTTTACGAAATTCTCAATCTCTACAGAAGTCGTGACTTTGATATTAATTTTCAAAACTGTTGCATCGGAGTAATGTACATGTTTCCAATGAAATGTAGCATACAATAAAACTATGTACATTTAAAAAATGTGTGCGAACTAAAAACTGTTTCCTAGTCTCATTTGGCATAATTAAAAGTTTTATTATTTTTTGAGTTATTTTTACACCATAGATACATATAAAAAATTTATGAGCTTGTTTTTACAAAATTTCCAAACTTTACGAAGGACGTGAGATTGATCATAATTTTCAAAACTGCAGCGTCACCACGCCTAGCCTGAAACAAATTTTAACTTAATAAGGCTTGTGGATCTCAGTTTTTCTTTAGGTATTTTAGGCCTGGAATGGAAAAATTCGGTTAAGACCTTTTCGAAAAAGTTAAATTTTTAATTTTTCTTTCAGAATGTTTCATCTCTTTAAAATTTTGGAGTTATGACCCTATGAAGTCGATTTCAAATGAATGATTTTTTTTTAATGGAAAATTCTAGTTTTTTTAAAGTTACTAAATAAAGAAGACTCAATTTTGAGTAAGTCTTGAAAAAAAAAACATTTCTTTAGCTCTAATAACACTAAAGTTATGCCTTCTCAAAATGACCTTTTTTGATAAAATTTTGTTAAACATCAATTTTTTGAATAAAATTTAATGTTTTACAAAATAGTATGTTTTTTTCCACTCTTATCAAATTTTCAATTTATGAAAAATCAGGGACCAGGTCGGAACTTTCGTTCCATTTCGTTACTGCCAGTTAAACAAAACAATTTCGATCCAATCATTAATGTGATTTCAAGTATTACGAGTATCTAATTTCGTCCAAATTTATAAATAACAGATGAAACTTCAATAAAAAATCATTTTTCCTATTAATAACGAAATGATGCAAAATTTTCGTTTGGATCCCTAAAAAAATTAATAATTATAAATACACTCATCTAAATTTTCTAAGGGTAAAACATAATTAAGTAAACAAATTTGGCTACAGAAATAAGTATACAATAAATTCAATATATCCCGGTTCAAACCAATATTGAAATTACTTGCTTTGGGCATACTTTAATCAGACAAAAAGCGCGAGATTCGACAGACGTGCGCCTTAGACAACATAGATAACTTAATATAGAAAAAAACATGTTCAACAAAATTCCATAAAAGGGTGATTTTCAGAAGGCAAAAATTTTGGTGCTATTGGAGCTAGAGCCATGTTTTATTTGATATCTTCTCAAAATTGAGTCTTTTTTGAAAAATTTGCATGCAACTTTTACCAATGATGCATATAAAATGAGTTATTTCACAAAAATTAGAATTTTCAATTTTTTTGTTCATACTATTCGCTCATAATAGACTTCTAAGGGCCACATCTCAGAAACTATCAAAGATAGAACATTCGATTTTCTTCTGTTTTACCGAAAATTTCATAGAATTTAAGTTCTGTTCAAGCATTTGGGACTCAGGGTGGACTGGAAAAAAAGCAATTTTCAAGAATCTAATTTTTTCCCGGTTTTTCACCATTTTTCGAAAATATCAAAGAGCTTCAGTTCTTGTAAGATACTCAGCTCCTAGGGCACTTTTTTGGATGCTAAAATCGTCGCCTTAAGACTCACCATACCAGAATTAAGGGCTCGCAGTAATATTAATATAATAATAATAATAATAATTTGACTAAAAATAAAAGCATAGTACGTTAATGCTCAAAATACATTTGAGATACATATAAGATTTCGACCGATATGACCGTTAAGATGGCTCAATGTTAAGGAGACGTAACCACACCTGAAAATAACATTGAATTGATTTATGACCTATATCATAACGAAGGGCTTATTTGGGCATCTCCAAAACCACGAAAAAAGTCTTCAAAAATCATCCCCTACCACTCAAAAACTACCCATAATCCAAATTATAAAAGCGTCGTAAAACTAATCATTGTTGTTTCTGTGATGAAAAGAAGTAATTAAAAACAAACTTTTATTAAAATGTACTTAGAAGAAACAAGACAATTCCATCTGGAAAGGGAGCTTGCAATAATAATAATGTGACTAAAAATAAGAGCGTGGTGCGTTAATATGGAACATTACATTTTAGATACATATGAGATTCCGTCAAATATGAGGTTTCAAAAATATAAAAAATTTACCAGGTTGTTTTTACAAAATTCACAATCTCTACAAGAGTCGTGATTTTAATAATTTTCAGAATGGCTGCGTCGGAGTTCTGTGCATATTAACAATAAAATGTTATATACAATAAAACTATATTCAACTAAAAAATGTATGCGATCTAGAAAATGTTTCTCATCCTCGTCCAGCTTTATTAAAAAGACTTATTACTCTTTTCGTTATATTTACAATATTCGTAGATACACATAAAGTTTCGATATATAAGGATTCAAGAATATAAAACATTATGATTTTATTTTCAAAATTTTTTTACAGAAGTCGTGAGTTTGATAATTTTTAGATCTGCTGCATCGGCACGGCTCGCCTATATTAATTTTAACGTAGAAGGGCTTGTACATCCCTGTTTTTTTATTAGGTTTTGGAGATGCTTTCTGAGTATTCTAAGCATGATAAATAATATTCGTTTAGGCCCTTCTTGCAAAAGCTCGATTTTTAATTTTTCTTTTCGAATTTCTTAGCATATTTCAATAAAACCCCATGAAAAGTAAAGCGTCATTTGCTGAAACTCTTTCATTTTTCATTTTAATATAAGATGTTAGTGCTCAGAACCTATTAGTTTTTTCGAACTGGATCTGCTGGCCCACTGTGGGTCGGAGAGAAAAAATATATTTTCAAATTCTCATCTCAATCAGAAGGTAGTGGTTTTATGTGAAAATTGATTTTCGCGGATTTCATTAAATCTCCACGTCTCGAGACCCCCTGAATCCGAAAAACAGGTTTCAAGATTGGTATCGAATTTTTTTTGGATGAAGAGTGTTCTGAAACTTATATAGTACTTACTACTATAATTCTAACACATCGTACGTTATTATTGAAATTGAAAGAATTATTTAAAATCCTGACTTTTGACTATTTTACTTGGGAAATAATTGTTGAAAATTCAACGCTTTGTGTCTAAAAGTCGACTATTTTTAAGAGCATTCAACTTCTTAGCTCGAAAACTCAACTCTGTTTTTAAAAAGTATTCTTTTTAGGTTGGGAATAAATCTTTTATGGTAGAAAAATTATCTTTCATGGTTAAAATTTTCAACTTTCTTGGGTAAAAATATATTTTCCTGAAAACTCAACCTCTCAGGATAAAAATTCAACTGTGCTCTAAAAAATACACCTTATTGACTTGAAAATTTAATTATTTGGTAAAAATGCAAACAATTTAGGTTGAAGTTTTATTTTCTTTGTTTGAAAATTCTACCATATGGTTGAAAAATCATCTACTCCGTCTAAAATTTGTTTCCTTTTCTTATAGGTTTGAATATTTGGCTATAAATTCAACTGTTTACTCAAAAATTATAACTTTTTTTGTAAACCCATCTTTTCGGGTAGAAAAGTCATATTTTTGATAAGAAATTCATCTTGCTTGATTAAAAATATCATTTTTTTCAAATTCCAGTATTTGGGTTGAATATTGAACTATCTTCCGAGAGGCGTATCTTCGTGACTTGACAATTCAACTATTTGGTTAGAAACGCAACTCTTTTTGGTTGGAGTTTTTTTCTCTTCATTTGAGAATTCAACTATTTTGTTCAAAATTAGTCTCTTGTGCTTGAAAGCGAGCTTGAAAGTTCACTCAGTTGGTTGCAAATCCAACTGTTTAATTGGAATATATATATTTTTTTTTATCTTTTCGTGTGGAAAAGTTATCTTTTTTGGTAGAAAAGTCATATATTTTTGTTAAAAATTCATCTTTCTTGGTTGAGCATTCAGCTCCTGAACTTGAAAATGAAAGTGTCTTCTAAAAAATTCGTCTAATTGGCTTGAAAATTAAACTATTTGGTTGAAAACCATTTTTTTATTTATTTTAAACTCATCTTTAAGGGTAGGTGAGTCATAAATGTTGGTGAAAAATTCTTCTTTTTCAGTTGAAAATAACTTCATTTTGTCGGAAAATCAAAATTTTAAGGTTGAAAATTCACCATTTTTCTAGAAAATAACAGTTTTTTCAGTCGCGCGCCACAGCCCAAGCACTTAAGCCCGTTCTCCTGCTTCTCGTTGTCTCAAGTTCTAATCGAAGGTTCAAGCTTAAATTCAGGCCCAAATAGAAGGTTCCATCACTTCGCGTTCAATTTTTACAGACATCCAAGTATGGCTAAAAACGCGTTATTGTGACCGCTTAATGCTGTTTACTCAGAAAATTGAGATGATGTAGAATTTCTGTTGCCACACTGAAATCAGCGTCCAAAATTTCATCAAAAATGACCAGAAGAATTTTGGAGACAAAATTTCGTAGGACAGTGTTATCTAAATTCATATTGAATGAAGAGAGTTGTAAAGTTCTTTCAATAAACGTGCCTCTGAAAAATATATGCGATTTGAAAAATGTTTCTTATTTTCGTCCAGCGTTAATGAAAAGTTTTGCTACTCTTTTCGTTATTTTAACATTATATGAAGATACATATAAAGTTTTGACACGAAGTTTCAAAATTATGAAAAATTTATGGTCTTGTTTTTACAAAATTCCAAATCTCTACAGAAGTCGTGAGCTGGATAATAATTCTCAAAACCGCTGCGTCGGATTTACGTGCATGGTTTTCTTTCAGCATTTTTTAGCATATTTTCATAGAAAACCATGAAAAGTGAAGCTTTTTTTGCTAAAACTCTTTCATTTCTTATTTAAAAATTAGATTTAGGTTTTCAGAATAGTGCGATATCATGGCACCTTCGGAATTAAGTTTTTAGTTTAAAAAATATTTATATTCTTGTTTCGTTTGAATTTTCTCTTTCCTCACGTATATAAGGTGAACATCGACATTTTACAAACACACCCCGCTCCCATGTAATGCATAGTAACGTTTGGCGAACACCCCTTGCAGTTACTTGTTACCCATAATAATTATCTATATCCGCGGAGAAATCGGACATCCAGCAAAATTAATTATATAATTTAATTGATTTTAAGAAAGCTTCTAGCACTGTGGTACTTTAAGATAAAATTTCTTCTTTATTCATCACAGGAAGCAAAAAAAGGCACATTTTGACATGAAATATCTTATTTCACAATTTCCATATACACACAAGCAGCTATGACTTGAGCCACCTAAAAAAAGAATCGGTCAATTTTTAGGGCGCAATAAGTCAGTCATAAGAAACCGCGCTTCATATAATTGTATAAATGAATTTTGTTTCACTTTAATCAAAATTGAATGTGGATGATGAGAGGAATATCAGCGTGTTGCTCGTATTGCTATACATGTACTATTCACAGATTAAATGATGATTAAAAGGTTAAGGGTTCATTTTTTGAACTCTCCTGAATGACAAAAGCTTCAATTTTAGCAGTCCTTTCAGTTTGAGCCGTCTTCGAGGAATATCATACTACAAGAAAAAAATCCAGCAGAGTGATCTAAAAGAACGAAACGTCTTCATTTTTCTTATTTTTTAACCTCTGATGAAAAAGGCACTACTCTGACATAGCAAGATTTATTTTTCAATGTATATCTACATGTCAAGACCTTCAGTTTGAGCAATTCTCGAAAAAAAAACGGATTGATGAAAAATCTTCTCACATAGTCGTATAAGAAATGAAATTTCCTCATGTTTGCTCATTTTTCAATCTTTGATAACAAAGAAACATGAGTGTGACATAGTGAATTTCATGTCTTCATACACATCCATATGCCAAGACTTTCAATATTTGAGCCAACTCTGAAGACAATCGATGTGAAAGAAAAATAAAATTTACTCATTTTCCTCATTTCTCAATTTTTGATAACAAAAATACATCAGTATAACATGGCAAATTTCATTTTCTCATGCACATCTAGATTCCTTCACCTACAGTTTGATCCAGCCGAGAGAGAAAATGGACTAATAAAAAAAGATTTCAGTATAGTCGCCTAAAAAACGAAATTTTATTTTTCAATCTTTGATGACAAGAACAACATCAATATAACATAGCAAATTATAATTTCTTGATGCACATTTACGTGCCAAGATCTTTAATATTTCAGCCATCCACGAAGAAAATCGAATAATCTTAGGGTATGGTAAACTCTGTACAAAAAAGGGCGCCCACTATGAATATATGCGATTATGATACTTCTCAAAAAGGTATGCCAACTATAAATTATTTCTGAATCACTTGAGGTCCTATTAAAAATTTTCATTATTCTATTCATTTTTTTATTATAAATACGCTTAAAGTTTCGACATAAGGGATTTCAAAAAAAAAAAATTATGAACTTGTTTTCACAGAAGTTCCAATCTCTAAAGAAGTCGTGAGTTTGATTATAACTGCTGTGTCAGAGTCCTGTGCAACTTTCCAATAAAGTGTAGTATAAAATAAAGCTATACACCTATGAATAAATGTATGAGTACTAAGAAGTGTTTCTTAATCTCCTTCAATTTTATGCAAAATTTTATTATTCTCTACGTTATTTTTGAATGACAGATACATAACATGTTTCAACACACGAGGTTTCAAAAATATAAAAAATTTATGAACGTGTTTTCCAAAATTCCCAATCTCTAAAGAAGTCGTGAGTGTGATGATTTTCAGGAATGCTGCGTCGAAATTATATGCATATTTCCAATGAAATATAGTATTAAGTAGAACTATATACCTCAAAAAAATGTATGCGATCTTAAAAATGTTTCTTTTTCTCGTCCATAGTTATTAAAAAGTTTTATTATTCCTTTTGTTATATTTATATTAACGATAGATATCACGTTTCAACGTTCGAGGCTTCAAAGATATAAGAATTTCATGATTTTGTGTTTTCACAAAATTTCCAATCTCTACAGAAGTCATGAATTTGATAATTTTTAGAAATTCTGCGTCGGATTTCTATGCATATTTCCATTAATATGAAGTATGCAATAAAATTATATGTATACATCACAAAAATGTATGCGTAATAAAAGTTGTTTACCGATCTCTCGCGGCGTTTTTAAAAAGTTTTTAGTACTATTTTTATTATTTTTTCACTATATAAGTCAAGCGGAACAAACGTTGCGACACATTCCTTTCAGCTGGTGTTCGAAAGAGACAAGAGTACTCTCAGAAGAAAGTTGAAAAGTTATAAAAGTGCGTGTGCTCAAATATTCAAAATTATAATCAGTTTTACTGTACAAGTGAGAACTCCTTACAGTAGATAATGAAACATACGGTTATCAAAACTTCAACAAATCCTTTAATCACGCAAGTCTAGGAGGGATTGCTCTGGAAAATAGAAATGTTCTGTATGAATGACTATGAACTTTGCCTTTGACTATTTGTATCATAATTTCGGTACAAACAGCACTTGATTCCTGGTCGGGCTATTTTTACTAAAATTTCATTACTCGGAGGCACTTGCTTTCAGAATTGAAGGATTTGTTGCATTTTTGACGTTTTTCGGTATTTTAATTGTAGAAAACAATCTCTAACCATTTTCTCCAGTCTGAAAAAAATTTGAATACCTTTTTCGATCAAATAACATAAAATGAGGGAGCAATACGTAAAAAGTTGAAAAAATTGTTTGTACCCTCTTGCATACTGTCAATTGAAAATTTCATATTACAAATGTCATTTACCTGTATTTTCAAGATTATACAGATACTAGACCATTGGTTTTCTCATGATAAGCTTTACCATTTTTGTAGTGGACAATATATTTTCTCAACAAATATTACTTTTAAGATGGATAATAAATTATTCGAATTTCCAGAAGTAAAACGACCATTTTTCTTTAAGGTACAAGATGTCGAAGCTGTTCTTGATTCTTTGTATCCTCTTCGTTATGGTCTTCGAGATCCTGGCTCCCAGTTGTGGTAGAACCAATGATACTGTGAGTAACATAATTATTTATGCAATGAGTCACACGTATAAAATACAAAGTCATTAAAAAATATATCAGACATTTTCATGGACATCCTGCAATTTATTTTCAAGAAATGTTTCAAGATAAAGTACAAGTGACGATAAATTATGGAGTGAGATAGAACAAATTTAAAGAATTTATACAAAAAATTGCGTGACGTTAACATATAAGTAAATACGTTTTTACTTCATGTAGTTTTTCTTTAACTGTGAATGTTTTTTGTCTATAGTGCAATCCAAACGATAAGAAGACTTGTTGTTTTCTCCAGTGTGGCCACCCGAAAAACAGCCCGAACGGGTTTTGCGATTTTGTAGAACAACCTGATGATTAATCTGGGTGAATCACTGCTTATTCAAATGTCTCAATAAAGTAGTGTTTGTGGAAATTCGTCAGTTTATTTAATGCCATGAGTTTTGTTAAGTAATTCCTCAATTCCTCGAAATCGTATTTTAACCTGAATTGAAACCTAGCTCTTACTTTGAACCTGTACCTTAGGGCGTAAAGTGGGCCAGAACACCCGATTTCGTAGCCAAGATTCCAATTTTCATGATTTAAAAATTTTACAAAGAGATTATGTCATTGTAATCAGTGATGATTAAGGTATCTTTCCTGCAAATTATTCGTAATTTAGTGAAATCTGACTTCGCTGACAGTTGCGCTAACTATAAAATTATTTTTTCAATCATCATGTGATTTTCGTTCAAATATTTCACATATTTGTAAAAATTGAAAGTGAGGGAGTCAGCGTTCGAGCGCCCTGAGGCCGCACAGTGGTCAACGCCAGATATGCTATTCACTGTTCATAATCCTCTGAAGGCTGTATTTCTCGATAGATTTTTCCATTTTTTGTTAAATCTCAGAATTAAATTGTTAAGGTTCTAAAATTCCATGATTTTTTAATTTAATTTTGTGTGCAACAATATATGTATGAAGAAATATACTGACAAAATTAGCAATTTTAAGAATAAGATTTTTTATCTGAAATAAAATTCTTAAGGTAAGATCGCTATCGATTAGAATTAATTCAGGTATTCTTATGGAACTTAAAGAAGTAGTTAAATGTACATGTTTGTTGTTAAAAACAACTTATTTCAACAAATTTTTCAGTGAATCAGTTTGTTGTAGAAAAAGAATTATTTTGTCTTAAAATCGTTGTCATATATTATTGGAATGGTATTAGTAACGAAAAATGGTCACAATTTGAATATTTTATAAACAAGTTATTAAGTTATGAACAATTCTTCAAATTTTTAAGTCACTTGGGGAGACCAGTTGAAGCAGTAGAAAAGTTAGAGTTAGGATGGTAACATTTCATTAAAAGACGTTTTTTCATGAAAAAGAACTTAATCTTTCGATTGCTTAAACAATTTGACTAGAGTATAAGTTTAGGAAAAGTTAAAAGCACCATTCGATTTCATGGGAATGTATATAATTTTTCCCGTAGAATTGAATGGTGCTATTAGTTTTTTCGTAACTCACATTTGAAAATAAATTGTTTAAAATAAAATTGTTTACACAAATTGTTCACCACAAAAGATGTAAAAATTTATTTTTGACCATTTTTTGATACGACGCGTATTTTTTGTTTGAATTGTGAAAAATAACATTGAAAATAAAAAAAATTGCATAAACAACTCAAGATACAATAAAATGTTTCATAACAAATTATTCATCGAGAAAAGGTCTAAAAATTTGTTGCTGACTATTTCTGGAAAAGGAGCGTAGTTCTGGTTTTAATTTTGTAAAATAACATGAAAAATCGAGAAATTTATTTTTTGGAAAAACGACATAAAATTTAATAAAATATTTCATGACTAAATTCTTCACCTAAATTAAATATACAAACTTACTTTCGACCATTTTTTGATAATAACCTATTTTTCGTTTGTTTCGTGAAAAAGACCATTAGAAATAACAAATTTGAATTTATGGAAAAATGACACAACATAATAAAATATTTAACGGAAAAATTTTTCGTCTAAATAGAAGTTCCAAACTTAGATACAGAAATTAATATAGTATAACCCGGCTCTGCCTGAAAAAGCTACAGTTGAAAAAATATATCTTATGTTCGCGCTCCACGATAAAAATCAAAATAACGAAAAATAGCGAATTTTTTGTTATTTTGGTACAAAATCAATTTTACAATAGACGAAAAGGAATCTTAACATTAGTATTTACAACTATAATTATTCTACGAAACTTATGCAAGCAATAAAAAAATCCGTATGCACCGTAAATTGTCATTAAACTGGAAAATGTTCTACTTGATAAAATGATTTTTTCTTATTGGTGGCGATTCTTTTATGGATGGAGAGAGTTCTAAGACTCACACAGTGCCTACTTCTATAATTCTCACACATCTTACGTTATCATTGAATTTTAAGGAATTGTTTAAAACTATGACATTTGATATTTTACTTAAGAAATACATATTAAATATTTGACGTTTCGTTTAAAAGTTAACTGTTTTTGGAAGTATTTGACTTTTTAGCTTGAAAACTCAACTCTGTTTTTGAAAAGTCATCTTTTTGAGTTGAAAATGAATCTTTTATGGTAGAGAAATTAACTTTTCTAGTTAAAATATATATTCTTTTCAATTCAACCTGTTAGGGCGAAATTTCAACTGTCCTCTAAAAAACACATTTTCTTGACCTGAAAATTCAACTATTCGGGCAATAGAGCACCTGCTTTTGGTTAGAGTTTTATTTCTTTTCGTTTGAAAATTCGACCATATGATTGAAAATTCAACTATTTTGTTTAAAATTCGTCTCTTCTACTTTAAAGTTCATCTACATGGTTGTGAACTCAACTGACTGGTTGAGAATAATTATTCTTCATTCATCTTTTTGAGTAGAAAATTCCTTTTTTTTTCTTAAAAAATTAATCTATTTCGGTTGAGAATATTCTTTTTTTTTATAAGTCTACTTTTCGGGTTGGAAATTGATCTATCTTCTGAAAGATTTATCATCTTGACTTGACAATTCAATCATTTGGTTAGAAAGGCAACTCTTTTTGGTTGAAGTTTCATCTTTTTTGTTTTAAAAATCAAGTATTTTGTTGGAAATTCCACAACTTGATTGAAAGTTCATATTTTTAGGTTCAAAATTCAACAAAGTATTTCAAGTTTCAGATGAAAAATTCGGTTAGGCCCTTTTCGAAAAAGCTCAATGTTTACTTTTTCTTTTCGAATTTTTTAGTATATTTTCATAAAATTCACGGCGAGTCTCGACTGACATCAAACCAAAAGGGCTTGCACCTTCCGCTTTTTTG
This sequence comes from Melikaiella ostensackeni, assembly GCA_032362435.1. Classification (NCBI taxonomy): domain Eukaryota; kingdom Metazoa; phylum Arthropoda; class Insecta; order Hymenoptera; family Cynipidae; genus Melikaiella; species Melikaiella ostensackeni. The sequence goes on from JAUMHM010000088.1 coordinate 13,166,802, forward strand.
TGTTTCAACTTCTAAGATGTCTCACAATCATTTCAAGCCCAAAAAATAGCATGGGCCAATTTTTGAGAAAACTGAATTTTTTATTTTTTTCAGAGGACAACCAACATAATCTCATAGAAATAAGAGGAAGTGGGAAGTTCTGTCACACCCGTCCCCTTGAAGTAAAGAAGTGTTTGGTACATTGCCCGACACCGCTCGGGCAATCTGCGGAATGACTGGTCCATCCTAGGTTCACCCGCACTTCGGGCCTTGCCCACAACATATATATAAGTTCACTCCAGCAAGTCTGAAGAATATCAGACTCACGACTTCTGTAGAGATTGGGAATTTTGTAAAAAAAATGCTCATAAATTTTTTATATTTTCGAAACCTCACATATGGAAACCTTATATATTTCTATAATTCAAACAAACGATTAGGAAAGAAACTTCTACTAATTATAATAATAATTATAATAAATTCCTCCGAAAAGAGGGCTGGCAATAATATTAATATGATAATAATAATAAAATTCTGAATAAAAATAGAAGCATGGTACGTTAATACTCAACATTTCATTTGAGATACTTATAAGATTTCTACATATATGAGGTTATAAACATATAAAAAATTCATCAGCTTGTTTATGAAAAATGCCCAATCTTTACAAAAGATAGGAATGGAAATCTGTAAAAAAAGCTCAATAAATATTCATATTTTTGAAACCATATATGTCTAAACCTTGTATTGTATGTTTCTATGATGTAAATAAATAATTGAAAACAAACTTTCATTAAAATATATTTGAAAAAAAATGCCATCTGAGAAGGGGGCCTGCAATAATAATAATGTGACTGAAAATAAATGCTTAGTGCGTTACTATGGAACATCACATTTCAGATACATATAAGATTTCGTCAAATATCAGGTCTCAAAGATATAAAAAATTTACCAGCTTGTTTTTGCAAAATTCACAATATTCACAGAAGTCGTGATTTTAATAATTTTTAGGACAGCTGCATCGGAGTTCTGTGCATATTGACAATATAATGTAATATACAATAACACTATATACTATACAAAAATGTATGCGATCTAAAAAATGTTTCTTATTCTCGTCAAGCATTATTAAAAGACTTATTACTATTTTCGTTATTTTTACAATATTTGTAGATACACATAAAGTTTCGACATACGAGGATTCAAAAATATAAAAGATTATGATTTTGTTTTCAAAAAATTTTCAATTCTTACGGAAGTCGTGAGTTTCATAATTTTCAGAACTGCTGCATCGACCCGCCTGGCCTAAATAAATCTTAACTTAAAAAGGCTTGTACATCCCTGTTTTTTATTATGTTTTGAAGATTCCTCCCAAGTATTTTAAGCGTGAGACATGAAGATTCGATTGGCCCCTTTTTGCAAAAGCTCAATTTTTCTTCGAATTTTTTAGCATATTTTAATAAAAACCCATGGAATGTGAAGATTTTTTTGCTGAAACTCTTTCATTTTTCATTTTAATATAGGATTTCAGTGCTCGAAGCCGTGCGCTATCCTGGCAACTTGGAAATGCCAAAAACAGGTGAAAAATGCGAGTTTATTCGAAATTTCTGCATTTTTAAGCATTAAATGCCTAATATATTTATAATGCCCCATAAAAAGTGTTCTTCTCTGGGACACGCCATAAGTTTGTACTTATTAGAGCTAGAACTCCCTATCTTCTCTAGAATTGTAGGGAATCGACTTCACTCAAATCCATATGCATACAATGTTCACCTTATATGAATAAGAAAAGATAAATTTGACAAGAAATAGAAATTGAAACATTTCTATAGCTAAAAACGTGATATTGAAAGTCATATCTCGTTAACTACTAGAGATAGATGGTTCTATTTTCTAAAATTAAATAATCATTTTACATACAACACAAAAACGTCGAAAGTTTCATTTTGTAATGCACATTTACGTGCCAAGACATTAAATTTTTCAGGTATGATAAACCCCGTGCCAAGCAGTGCGATTGTTATTAAATGTTTTCATTATACTCTTTGTTAATTTCTCATTATAAATTCATATGAGGTTTCGACATGTGAGGTTTTAAGAAAATGAAAAGACTTCACGATCTTATTTTTACAAAATTTCCAATCTCTACAGAAGTCGTGGGTCTGATAATTTTTCTAACCGCAGCGCCGGAGGACTGTGAAGCTTCCCAATAAAATGCAATTTACAATAAAATTATGTTCCTCTCAAAAATGCATGCGAACTAAAAAACGTTTTTTAATCTCGCCGAGTTTATTGAAAAGTTTTATTATTCTTTCTGTTTCTTTTATATCACAGAAATATTTAGGATTCCGACATATAAGGTTTCTAAAATATAAAAAATTTATAATCTTGTTTCCAAAAATTCCCAATCTCTATAAAAGTCGTAAGTTTGATAATAATCCTCAGAACTGCCGTTTCAGAATTATGTGCATGTTTCTAATAATATGTAACATACAATAAAATTACGTACTTCTGGAAAATGTATGCGGACTAATAACAGTTTCTTCTTGAATTACTAAGTATATTTTCATACAATTACATGGAAAGTGAAGCTTCTTCGCAGAATCTCACACATGGACTCTATATAATTTTCTCCATAGAATCCGATGATACTATTAGTTTTTTCGTAACTCACATTTTTGAACAAACTGTTTGAACTAAGATTGTTCACACAGTCGAAAATTTAAATGATTTTTCATGAAGAATAATTTTTAATGGAATATTCCTATTTTAACATTGACAAACAAACTTTCGTTACTAATATCATTCTTGTAATGAATAACAATTATACATAAATTACAGCGCACTCGAAAACCCCTAGACACCACATAACGAGTAAATCCAATTATTTGTTTAAATACCTGTCCGCTTTATTGAATCCGTCATATTTTTTAGAACTTTTGTCTTCAAATTCGGCATTAGCGACCCCAAAAACCATATACAGGCGTAATTAGAATTCATTCTTGTACATTTTAATGAGTTTGCCGACCTTTGGCCATGGAGCCGGGTCTCCTGGCCCACTGTGGGTCGGAGCAAAAAAATATATTATTAAATACTCATCTCAATGAGAAGGTAAAGGTTTTATGTGAAAATTGATTTTCGTGGATTTCATTAACTCTCCGCGTCACCAGACCCCCTGAATCCGGAAAAAACATGTATTACGATTGGTACCGAATTTTTTCTCATGGAGGATATTCTAAAACTTATATAGTACTTACTAAGTACTATAATTTTTGCACATTGTGTATTATCAATGTATTTGCAGAAATGACTTAAAATCCTGACTTTTGTCTATCTTATTTGAGAAATAATTGTTGAAAATTCAACGTTTTGTGTCTAAAATACAAATATTTTCAAAAGTATTCTATTTCCTAGCTCGAAAGCTTAACTCTGTTCTTAACAAGTCGTCTTTTTGGATTTGAAATGAATCTTTTATGGTGGAAAAATTATCTCTTGTGGTTAAAATTTTCAACTTCCTTTGTTGAAATATTTTTTTTTTTTAATTCAAACTTTCAGGATGAAAATTCAACTGTCCTCTAAAAAGTGCACCGTATTGATTTGAAAACTCAACTATTTGGTCAAAAATACAACACTTTGATTGAAGTTTTATTTTCTTCGTTGGAAAATTCAACCATATGGATGAAAATTCATCTACTTTGTTGAAAATTTGTCTCTTCTGCTTGAAAGTTCAACTATTTAGCTATCAATTCAACTGTTCGGTTGAAAATTATAATTTATTTTTGAAAAACCACCCTTTTGGGTAGCAAAGTCATCATTTTTGGTAAAAAATTCATCCTTCTTGGTTGAAAATATTCTTTCTTTTTTAATTCCACTTTTTGAGCTGAATATTAAAGCTATAACAGAAGTTTAAAGCTTAAATTTTGGCCCAAATAGAAGGTTCTATCACTTCTCGTTCAATCTTTACAAACACCAAAATATGGTCATAAACGCTTTTTTTCGACACCTTAACCCTGTTTTGCTCAGGAAGTTGAGGTGATGGAGAATTTTTGTTGTCGGAATCGGAATCAGAGTCCAAATATTTCATCGAAATTCTAACTAAGCATCCCATTAAACAAATACAAGAAAACGTAATTTTTGTTCATGTTTCAAAATATTCTAGCTTGGTCAAAAAATAATTTTTTCACAAATATGATTTTATATTATCTTTTATCGAAAATTACGAACAGCAAAAGCACGCAATGATCGTGATATATAGTCGAACTGTTAGCACACGTCCAATCCACAAATAAAGCAGAATACAGGAGGTTGCAAAGTTTTTTCAATAAAACTATATTACTCTAAAAAAATATATGCGATTTGAAAAATGTTTTTTATTTTCGTCCAGCGTTACTTAAAAGGTTTGCTACTGTTTTCGTTATTTTAACATTATATTTAGATACATAAAAAGTTTTAACACGAGGTTTCAAAAATATGAATAATTTATAGTCTTGTTTTAACAAAATTCCAAATCTCTACAGAAGTCTTGAGATGGATAATAATTTTTAAAACTGCTGCATCGGATTCAACCGAGCAGAAAATTCTGATAGTCATATCTCTTGAACTATTACAGATTAAACATACTATTTTTTTTATTTGATAGAAAATTGTACACACTTTTATTTCATATAGGACTATTTTAGGCACTTGTTGCTCTGCAACGCAAAGAGTTCCAATGATCTCAATTTAGATTTCGAACACATAAATCTTAAACTAAAATGAAAATTGAAAGAGTTTCAACAAATAATGCGTCCCGTAGGTCTCCATGAAAAAATGCTGAAAAATTCGAAAAAAATTAAAAATTCAGCGTTTTCAAGAAGTGCCTAAACGAATTTTCTTATTTTAGGATTAAAATGCTTGAGAGGCATCACCAAAAGTTTTTTCTTTGGGGGGAGGGGAGGGGGAATCAACGATTTTTCTATACTGTCTCACATGGGATAGGACTTGGTCAAAAGCATCTCTTACGTAAGATGCCTTTCAAGTCTGCGATTCACTAAAAAACAAAATTTAATCAGTTTTCATTGCAAACAGCTGTTTCTGAACGCGATTAAATGCTTACTGTAGCATATAGTGCAATAAATGTGAAAAAAATTGACGTTCCTCTATAGATGAATTTAACAGTACTGCAGTATGTAACGTAACGTGTATGTAATGTAATTTACAACCCAAGCTTTTGAAAAAAATTGTAGTTAGAAAATAACAAAATAATAATAAATAAACCCATAAAAATTTAAGGAATAATCGAGATGGGTTTATTCGGGAAATATTACGTAAGGTAGGGGGGAAGGGCTGAAACTTGAGGACCCCAACGTGATTTGAAATCCGTACAGGTATTACTTGGTGTCGTTGGACCGTTGAATTCGCTACCTAACGTTACATTTCTTGGCAAATTTTGATTTACATGTAAAATGTACGTCGAAAGTATAAACTAACTAAACTTCGAACTCAAGCATGTACAAAGTACATTAAAAAACAGCAATATTTTCTTTTCAGCTGTACAATAATTTGTCATAATTATAAAATTAAAAAAGACGTTATCAAAGAGAAAGGACATATACATGAGGGATACTTTTCATGTGCATGATGAGAGAAATATCAACTTATTGCTATACATGTATTATTCACAGGTTAAATAAAGGTTAAAAGGTTAAGGTTTTATATTTGGCCGAGTCTAAAGTGACGAACTAACCGGACTTCTAGGCACAACCTTAATTTTTTGAGTTCTTCAATATGACAAAAGCTTCAATTTAAGCTGACCCGAAAAAGCTCAATTTTTAATTTTTCTTTTCGAATTTTTTAGCACATTTGTATAAAATCCACGGTGAGTCTTGGGTGAATTTAAGACAAAAGGGCTTGCTACCCCCGCTTTTTTATGCTTTACCTTCTAAGATTTCTCACGATCATTCTAAGTCCAAAAAAATGGCGTGGGCCCATTTTGAGAATACTAAATTTTTTATTTTCTAATAGGATAATCAAAATATTCTCATAAAAATGAGTTGAAAGTGGAATTTTATTGGTTTAGAACATTTATTTCAGCATTTAGAAAAGTCCTCTAGGATATGAATATCTTAAGAGAACTGATACCCTCCAATATTTTTGAAATATGTATGGTGAATAAAGTGGGAAAAAAATAGTTTTTTGAAAATTGTTCTTCCCAGTCATTCCCAAGACCCAAGTACCTGTACAGGAATTAAATTACATGGAAATTGCCGTTTAACAAAGAAAGCGAATGGTTTATCTCTCAAAAGTTTCGGAGCTATGGCCCTTTGAAGTCGATTTTGAACGAATAATTTTTTTAAATATAAATTTATGTTTTTTTTTAAGTTAATCATTTCCTGTACAAAGATGGCGGAAGTTGCTAGTGAGTTGAGTGTAGAAGATTCAATTTTGAGTAAGTTTAGGAAAAATAAATATTTTTTTAGCTCCAATAACACTAAAATCATAGCCTTCTTAAAATGACCTTTCTTATGAAATTTTGTTAAACATCAATCTTATAGTTATTTCACAAAAATTCGAAATTTCAATTCTTTTGTTTGAATTATTCGCTCATAATCGACTTCTAAGGGCCACATCTCCGAAACTTTCAGAGAGAGAACATTCGATTTTCTTTCGTTTTACCGAAAATTTAATAGAATTTGATTTCTGTACAAGCACCTGGGACTTGGGACGGACTGGAGAAAAGCAACTTTCAAGAAACTGATTTTTTCCTCCTCTTTCCACCATTCTTCAATAATTTGGAAGTGTTTCAGTTCTCGTGATATATTCAGTTCCTAAAGCACTTTTTTGGATGCTAGAGTCAATGGTTCAAGTCAATAAAATTCCAATTCATGAAAATATCTTGATTAACCTTTAAAAAAAATTGGGTCTCCTCAAGAAGGGCACACACGATTTTTTTTCTTCTTTGGTCAAAATGATCGCAAGGCATCCCAGAATTTTGAACAAAAACAATCGGGAGGTGCAAGCCTTTTTGAGTTGAAGTCAGTCGGGACATAAGACGAATTGAATTATGACCTACTTGTATGATAATAAAATATTAGGACTACCTTAATGCCCTATTGCCAAACATAATGCTCCGCTAAAAAAAAAACAGGGGTTACAATAGCTTAACGTTAAGCAGGAGTAACTAAACGCGAAAATAACATTGAATTAAGTGATGACCTATATCATAATTAAGAGCTCATTCAGGGCTCTCCAAAACCACAAGAACAAATCTTTAAAAATCGAATTCAGAATCAAAAATATTTGTAATAAAATTATAAGGAATATTCTCTCAACGAAAACTTGACACAACTGAACTCCATAGCAGCAAGTACGTGGATTATCAAACTCACGACTTTTGTAGAGATTGGAAATTAAAAAAAAAATGCTCATGAACTTTTTATATTTTTGAAACCTCACATGTGTAAGCCTTGTATATTCGACATATACGAGATTTCAAACATATACAAAAGTTATGAGCTTGTTTTTGATAAAAAAGGAAGATTGGTAGGGGAGTCTGTAAAAAAAAATCAACAAATTCTTATATTTTTGAAACCTTATATTGTATGTTTCTATAATGTAAATGAATAACTGAAAACAAACTTTCATTAAAATATACTTGAAAGAAACAAAATAATGTCATCTGGAAAGGGGCTTGCAATTATAATAATGTGATTAAAAATAAAAGCGTGGTGCGTTAATATAGAGCAGTACATTTTAGATACATCTAAGATCTCGTCATATATGAGGTTTTAAAAATATTAAGAATTTACGATCTTGTTTTTACGAAATCTCTAATCTCTACAGAGGTCGTGGGTTTGATAATTTTCAGAAACGCCGCACCGCAGTACTGTGCATCTTTCCAACAAAATGCAGTATACAATAAAATAATGTACTTCTAAAAAATGTTTGCGAGCTAAAAACTGTTTCTTAATCTTGTCCGGCGTTATTACAGTTTTGAACAAACTGTTTAAACTAAAATTGTATACACAGTCGAAAATTTGAATTATTTTTTACAAAGAATCATTTTTCAATGGAATATTCCCATTTCAACATTCACAAACAAACTTTTGTTACTAATATTTTCTAATGATAAATAACAATTATGCATGAATTACAGCGCACTGAAAAGCACCTGAGTACCACATATCGAGTAAATCCAATTATTCGTTTAAATACCTGTCCGCTATATTGAAGCCGTCATTTTTTTTTAAGTTTTGTCTTTAGATTTGAGATCAGCGACCCCAAAAATCATATATAGGTGTAATTCGAATTCATTTTAGTACATTTTAATGGGTTTACCGACTTTTGGCCACGGAACCGGGTCTCCTGGCCCACTGTGGGTTGGAGGAAAAGAATATATTTTTCATTCTCATCCCAATGAGAAGGTATTGGTTTTATGTGAAAATTTATATTCGCAAACTTCATTAAATCTCCACCTCTCGAGACTCCCTGAATCCGAAAAAAAATATTTACGATTGGTAACGAATTTTTTCTGAACGGAGAGTGTTCTAAAACTTATATAGTACTTACTACTATATTTCTTACACATCTTACATTATCATTGAATTTGAAGAAATTATTTATAATCCTGACTTTTCCTTGAAAGTTTAACTACTTGGCTATAAATTCAACTGTTTCGTTAAAAGTTATAACTTCATTTTTGAAAACTCATCTTTTCGGGTAAAAATGTCATCTTCTTTGGTAAAAAATACATCTTTCTTGGTTAAAAGTATTCTTTTTTTCAATTCCACTTTTTGGGTTGAATGTTAAGCTATCTTCCGAAAGACTTATCTACGTGAGTTGACAGTTGAAATATTTGGTTATAAATGCGACTCTTTTTGGTTGAAGTCTTATCTTATTCATTTCATAATTCAACTATTTGGTTAGAATTTCAACTACTTTGTTGAAAATCAGTCTCATGTGCTTGAAAGTTCACTTATTTGGATGTGAATTCAAATGTTTGGTTAAATTTTTTTTTCAAATTCATCTTTTCGTGTGGAAAAGTTATCTTTTTTGGTAAAAAAGTAATATTTTTTTGTGAAAATTCATCTTTCTTGGTTGAGCATTCAACTTCTGAACTTCAAAATGCAATTGTCATCTGAAAAATTCGTCTAAATGGCTTGAAATTTAAACTATTTGGTTGGAAATTATTATTCTTTTTTTGTTTTAAGCTCATCTTTTCCGGTAGGTAAATCATCTTTGTTGGTAAAAAATTCATCTTTCTCAGTTGAAAATGACTTCATTTCTTCATGGCTTGAAAATTCAATTATTTGGTTGGAGATGCAACTGCTTAATTGAAACATTTTTATGAAAATTCAACTGTTTGGTTGAAAATTCATCTTTCTTGGTTGACAATAACTTTATTGTTCAAAATACAAAATTTTAAGGTTGAGGACTCAACTGTCTTTTAAAAAATAACGGTTTCTTCAGTCGCGCGCCGCAGCCCATGCATTTAAGCACGTTTTCCTGCTTCTCGTTTCTCATTCAATTTTTACAGACACGCGAATATGGCTAGAAACATGTTTCAAAAATATGAAAAATTTATGGCCTTGTTTTTACAAAATTCCAAATCTCTACAGAAGTCTTGAGTTGGGTAATAATTTTCAAAACTGCTACATAGGTTTCAAACAAACAGATAATCCTGATAGTCATATCTCTTGAACTATTACAGACGGAACATACTATTTTTTTTATTTGATAGAAAATTGTACACACTTTTATTTCTTATAGAACTATTTTAGGCGCTTGTTGCTTTAAAATGCAGAGAGTTCCAATGAACTCAATTTAGATTTCGAACACATAAATCTCAAACTAAAATGAAAATTGGAAGAGTTCAAGCGAATAATTCTTCACTTCCCGTAGGTATTCATGAAAATATGCTGAAAAATTCGAAAAAAAAATTCAGCTTTTTCAAAAAGTGCCTAAACGAATTTTCTTATTTTCGGAATAAAAGTACAGTATAGTAAAACATGTCTTACGTAAGATGCTTTTCAAGTCTGCGAATGGTCAAAGATTGAACTTTAAATATCTTCATTGCTTTAGTGGTCACAAAAAGATGTTGAGGACAATATTAGCATAACTTCTTATGACAAATTTGATGGTGCTATGTAATTTAATAACAAAAAACTCTACGATAAATTCATTAAAATAGTTTACTTTTTCTTCTAATAATTAACACTTTTGGTGCACCTATACTTGTATATATGCATATTTTCGATACGAATTCATTGTTACCTTATAAGCAGTTTTTAAAATTATTTTTGCTCTTATTTTCATTTCTGTTGAAAGATGAATAAAAAAGTTTTCAGTAAACATGAAATCCATTTATCAAAGTCATATGAAATTAGTCTAATATTGTCGTAAACGTTTCCTTGTGACCACGAAAGCAACGAAGATATTCAGAGCATAACCTTTGACCTCGATGAGGGAGTGCAAGATTCCATCGACTTTGATTACGTTTTTTTAGGGATTTACTTTCTTTCAAAAAGGAACAAGAATTTCTACAGGCCCATCGCATTTTTCAAAATTATTATTTTATTTAATCAATTCCAAAAAAGCTTTTAGCACAGTAGTACATAAAAATAGAATTTCCTCTTTTTTCATCACAGGAAACAAAAAAGGCGCACTTCGACATGGCATATCTTATTCTACAATTCCCATATACACAGAAGCAGCTATAACTTGAGCCGCCTGTAAAGAGAATTGTTCTATTTTTAGGGCTCCGTAAGTCAGTCATAAAAAACTGAACTTTGTATTAATATATAGATGATTTTTGTTTCACTTTAATTAAAATTAAATATCGTTCACTGTCAAATTAAAGTTTAAGGTAAAATTAGGTGAAATTTTATAATAATGGAAATTTTTATCCCCATAACACTTAAGTTTTAAAAATAATCTTTCTATGTGAAATCTCATGCATTTATATGCAATCTCTTCTTTTCAATTTAACTATAATTTGTCATAATTATAACATTAAAAAAGACGTTATCAAAGGGACAGGATATATACATGAGGGAAACTTTTTCATGTGCATGATGAGAGAAATATCAACTTATTGCTATACATGTATTATTCACAGGTTAAATAAAGGTTGAAAGGTTAAGGTTTTATTTTTGGCCGAGTCTAAAGTGACGGACTAACCGGACTTCTGGACACAATCTTTATTTTTTGAGCTCTCCAAAATTACAAAAGCTTCAATTCAAGCTGTCCCGGAAAAGCTTAATTTTTATTTTTTTCGAATTTTTTAGCACATTTTTATAAAATCCACGGTAAATCTTGGGTGACTTTAAGGCAAAAGGGCTTGCACCCCCCGCTTTTTTATGCTTTAACTTCTAAGATTTCTCACGATCATTCTAAGCCCAAAAAATGGCTTTTATTTTAAGAAGCCATTTAAGAATACTAAGCCATTTTAAGAATACTAAATTTTTTATTTTTCTAATAGGATAATCAACATATTCGCATAAAAATAAGTTAAAAGTGGAATTTTATTGGCTTAGACCATTTATTTCAGCATTTAGAAAAGTCCTCTAGGATATGAATATCTTAAGAGAACTGATACCCTCCAATATTTTTTAAATATGTATGGTGAATAAAGTGGGAAAAAAATAGTTCTTTGGAAATTGTTTTTCCCAGTCATTCCCAAGACCCAAGTACCTGTACAAAAATTAAATTATATGGAAATTGCCGTTTAACAAAAAAAGCAAATGTTTTATCTCTAAAAAGTTTTGGAGATATGGCCCTCTGAAGTCGATTTGAAACGGATAATTTTTTTTAAATAAAAAATTCTATTTTTTTCAAGTTACTCATTTCTCGTACATGTATGATGGAAGTTGCTAGTAAGTTAAAAAAAAGGCTCAATTTTGAGTAAATTTAGAAAAAAAAACATTCTTTTAGCTCCAATGATACTGAAATCATGGCCTTTCAAAATCGACCTTTTTTATGAAATTTTGTTAGACATCAATCTTATAGTTATTTCACAAAAATTCGAAATTTCAATTCTTTCGTTTGAATTATTCGCTCATAATCAACTTCTAAGGGCCACATCTCCGAAACTTCTAGAGATAGAACCTTCGATTTTTTTCGTTTTACCGAAAATTTCATAGAATTTAATTTCTGTACAAGCACTTGGGATTCGGGACGAACTGGGGAGGGGGGAGAAAAAACAAATTTTCAAGAATCTGATTTTTTCCCACTTCTTTCACCATTTTTCAATAATTTTGAAGTGTTTCAGTTCTCGTGAGATATTCAGTTCCTGAAGCACTTTTTTGGATGCTAGAGTCAATGGTTCAAGTCAATAAAATTCCAATTCATGAAAATATCTTGATTAACCTTTAAAAAAAAAATTGGGTCTCCTCAAAAAGGGCACACACGTTTTTTTCCCCTTTTTGGTTAAAATGATCGCAAGACGTCCCAGAATTTTAAACAGAAAAAAATCGGGAGGTAGCAGGCCCTTTTGAGTTGATGTCAGTCGAGACATAAGTCGAATCGAATTATGACCTACTTGTATGATAATTGAGTATTAGGACTACCTTAATGCCCTGTTGCCAAATATAATGCTCCGCTCAAAAAAAACAGGAGTTACAATGGCTTAACGTTAATCAGACGTAACCACACCCGAAAATAACATTAAATCAAGTGATGACCAATATCATAATTAAGGGCTCATTTAGGGCTCTCCAAAACCACAAAAACAAATCTTTAAAAATCAAATTCAAAATTAAAAATTTTTGTAATAAAATTATAGAGAATATTCTCTCAACAAAAGCTTAACACACTTGAACTCCATAGCATCAAGTACGTGGTTTATCAAACTCACGACTTTTCTAGAGATTGGGAATTTAAAAAAATGCTCATGAACTTTTTATATTTTTGAAACCTCATATGTGGGAACCTTATATATTTCTATAATTCAATTGAATGATTAAAAACAAACTTTTAATAATTATCATAATGAGTGGAATAATTTCTTCTGAAAAGAGAGTTTGCAGTAATGTTAATATAATTATAATAATAATTATAATAATAATCTGACTGAAAATAAAAGCATGGTGCGTTAATGCTCAGCATTTCATTTGGGATACATATAAGATTTCGACATATATGAGGTTTCAAACATATACAAAATTTATGAGCTTGTTTTTGAAAAAAACGAAAGATACGTAGGGCAGTCTGTAAAAAAACTCAACAAATTCTTATATTTTTGAAACCTTATATTGTATGTTTCTATAATGTAAATAAATAACTGAAAACAAACTTACATTAAAACATACTTGAAAGGAACAAAATAATGCCATTTGGAAAGGGGCTTGCAATTATGATAATGTGAGTAAAAATAAAAGCGTGGTGCGTCAATATGGAGCATTACATTTTAGATACATAAAAGATCTCGTCATATATCCGGTTTCGAAAATATTAAGAATTTACGAGCTTGTTTTTACAAAATTCACAATCTCTACAGGAGTCGCGATTTTAATAATTTTTAAGACAGCAGCGTCGAAATCACGTGCATATTTACAATAAAATGTAATGTACAATAGAAGTAAGTACAACTGAAAAATATATGCGATCTGAAAAACGTTTCTCATTCTCGTCCAGCGATATCAAAAAGTTTTATTACTCTTTTCATTATTTCGCAATATTTGTAGATACACATAAAGTTTCGACATACGAGGATCCAAAAGTATAAAAACATTATGATTTTGTTTTCAAAAAATTTTCAATTTTGACAGAAGTCGTGAGTTCGATGATTTTCAGAACTGCTACGTCGGCAGGCCTGGCCTGAATGAATTTTAACTTAAAAGGGCTGGTACGTTTCTGTTTTTTTATTAGGTTGTGGAGATGCCTCCCAAATATTTTAAGCGTGAGATATAAAGATTCGATTGAGCCCTTTTTGCAACAGCTCCATTTTTAACTTTTTTCTCTATTTTTCAGCTTATTGTAATAAAAACCCATGGAAAGTGAAGCTTTATACGCGGAAACACTCTCATTTTTTATTTTAATAGAAGATTTCGGTGCTCAAAACCGTGCGCTATCCTGTCACCTTGAAAAATGCTGAAAATAGGTGAAAAAATGGAATTTATTCAAAATTTCTGCATTTCAGAGCATTAAATGCTTGATGTATTCATAATGCTCCATAAAAAGTGTTTTTTTTTCTGGACACGCCGTGAGTTTGAACTTATTAGAGCTAGAACTTTCTGTCTTTTCCAGAATTGTAGGGAATCGAGTCCAGTCAAATCCATATACACACAATGTTCACCTCATATGCATAAGAGAAGAAAAATTTCACACGAAATAGAAATTGAAACATTTTTATAACTGAAAACGTAATTCTGGAGGTCATATCTCTTGAACTATTAGAGATAGAACGTTCTCTTTTTCTTTAATTAAATCATCATTTTTCATACGACACAAGGACATTCGGAAATTTCATTTTTTAATGCACATTTACGTACCGAAACATTTAATTTTTAGGGTATTGTAAACCCTTTGCCAAAAAGTGTCATCGTTATTGAATGGTTTTATTGTACTCTTTGCTAATTTTACATTATAGATTCATATAAGGTTTCGACATATGAGGTTTCCGAAATATAAAAAATTAATAATCTTGTTTTTAGAAAATTCCCAATCTCTATGGAAGTCGTAAGTTTGATAATAATCTACAGGACTTCTGCGTAGGAGTTATATGCATGTTTCTAATAATATGTGGCATACAATAAAATTATGTACTTCTAAAAAAATTATGCGGTCTAAAAACTGTTTCTTAATCTTATCTGGCGTTATTAAGAAGTTTTATTATTCTTTCCGTTGTCTTTACATCAAAGATACATATGGAAAAGAAATAAGCTTCTTTTTAAAAAATTTCCAACCATTGCGGAAGACGTGAGATTGATAATAATTTTTGAAACTGCAACGTCACCATGCCTGATGTAAACAAATTTCAACTTACAAGAGCTGATAGATCCCGGTTTTCAAAAATTTTTTCAAGCCTAAAATGAAAAAATTGGATTATGCCCTTTTTTCAAAAGCTCTTTCTTTAATTTTCCCTCTCGAATTACTTAGCATATTTTCATAAAAACACATGGAAAGTGAAGCTTTGTTTGCTGAATCTCACATATAAACTCTATATATTTTTTTCCATAGGATCAGATTGTACTATTGGTTTTTTCGTAACTTACATTTTAGAACCAACTGTTTAAACTGAAATTGTTTTCACAGTCGAAAGTTTAGATTAATTTTAACGAAGAATCATTTTTAAATGGAATATTTCCATTTCAACATTAACGAACAAGCTTTCGTTACTAATATCATTTTAATAATAAATAACAATTATACATAAATTACAGCGCACTCGAAAATCCCTCAATACCACATTTCGAGTAAATCCAATTATTTGTTTAAGTGCATGTCCACTATATCGAATGCCTTATTTTTTTTTTAATTTCGTCCTCAGATTCGGAATCACCGTCCAAAATTTTATCAAAAGTGACCAGGAGAATTCTTGAGACAAAATCTTGTAGGACAGTGTTATCTAAATTCATATTTTAGAAAAAATAATATTCGATCATGCTAGAATTTTTCCAAATATCAACAAAAATATTACCTTTTTTTGGACATCATCAATAGAGCACTTATTTCAAATCGGAAAAAAATCTTCCACATATCTTCTTAAGCTGCTCTACAAAAATTCTAATTAAGCATTCCATTAAACAAATACAAAAAGAAAGTAATTTTTATTGATGTTTCAAAAGATTCTAGCTTGGTGAAAAATTATTTTTTCCTGAAATATGAATTTATATCAATTTTTTTTTTCGAAAATTGCAAACATGAAAACCTTGCAATGATCGTAATATATGATCAACATGTTAGCACATGCCCAATCCACAAATAAAGCAGAATGAAGAAAGATGAAAAGTTTTTCCAATAAAACTATATGACTCTAAGAAATATATGCGATTTGAAAAATGTTTCTAATTTTTGTCCAGGCTTATTGAAAAGTTTTGTTACTCGCTTCGTTATTCTTACATTATTTTTAAATAGATATAAAGTTTTGACACGAGGTTTCAAAAATATGAGAAATTTATGATCTTGTTTTTACAAAATTTAAAATCTCTATAGAAGTCGTGAGTTCGATAATAATTTTCAAAACTCCTGCGTCGGACTTGTGTGCATATTTTTCTTTTATAAATTTTTAGCATATTTTCATAGAAATCCATGAAAAGTGAAGCTTTTTTGCTGAAACTCTTTCATTTTTCATTTTGAAATGATATTTTAAGTTTTTAGTTTAAGAAATATTTATATTTTTGTTTCTTTTGAAATTTCTAATTCCTTTTAAAATACATTAATGAATAATCGAGAAAGGTTTAGTCGGGGAATGTTACGTGAGATAGGGGGCAAGGGTTAAAACTTACGGACCCTAACTTGATTTGAAATTCCAAAAAAGAACTTAACGTCGTTCATGCACGGCGCCTAGGCAAAATGATTATTTTCTTCGTGCTTCTCTCGTTATAATTTCCAAATCTAAACAATTTTCGTACGTTCTTCGATAATCAATCTCGGTCTGTTCACCTACATTATTTTTAAAACACTCCAGATTCTCATAATTACTAATTTCCAACGATAACGGTAAAAGGGAAAGAATGAGTACTACGTTTCTCTTATGTTTCGGTTATAATTAAATAAGATTTGCAAAAATGTTTTTCTTTATTGAGTCAAAAAATGAAAGGGTAAATGTTAAATTTTTATCAAATAGGAAAAGGGTGAAGGGGAATGTTCCAGAAGGTTAGTTTAATCGAAGACAGAAGGGTGATCCAAAAATCACCAAATTTGAAAACTGCAACGGATCTGCAAATATATTCTTGTTCCTTTTTGAAAAAAAAGAAAATTCCTAAAAAAAATTGTATTCAATCGGATGAAATCTTGCACTGCATCATCGAGGTCAAAAGTTAAATTCTAAATATCTTCATTGCTTTCGTGCTGACAAAACGATGTTTAGGACGACATTAGCCTATCTTATCATGACAAATTTGATGATCCTATGTAATTTAATAACAAAAACTTTACGATACATTGATTAAAATAATTTACTTTTTCTTCTAATAATTGAGACTTTCGGTGCACCTAGACTTGTATATACGTATATTTTCAATACGAATACATTGGTACCTTATAACCTGTTTTTTAAATAATTTTTGCTATCATTTTTATTTCTATTCAAAAATAAATAAAAAAGTACTCCGTTTACATGAAATCCATTCATCAAAGTCATAAGAAATTAGTCTAATATTGTCGTGAACGTTTTCTTGTGAACACGAAAGCAACGAAGATATTTAGAGCTCAGCTTTTAACCTCGATGAGAAATTGCAAGCGTTCATCCGATTGGATTATATTTTTTAAGGGATTTTCTCTCCTTCAGAGGGAAACAACGATTCCCACAGGCCCATTGCATTTTCCAAACTTGGCGATTTCTGGGCTACCCTAGTGGTCAGAGTGATGTTCCAAGGAAATAATTTGCTACGAAGGGGCCGTTCGGGTACTACTTGAGTTCGTTCGGCCGTTAAGTATGTTACGTAACGTTATGTCTTTTGAAAAATTTTGATTTACATGCAAAATATACATCGAACGTAGAAACTAACAAAACTTCGAATTCAGATATGTATAAAGTACATTAAAAAACAGAGTTTTTTAAAGATAATGTGAGTCTAGAGGTCATGAAGGGAGCGTTATGTAACATTGACTTTCGACAAACACACCCCGCTCTCATGTGATGCATAGTAACGCTTGGCGACCACTCCCCAAAGTAACTTGTTACCCATAATAATTATTTATATCCGAGGAAAAATCGGACATCAAGCAAAATTAATTATTTTATTTTATTAATTTTCAAAGAGTTCCCAGCACAGTAGACCATGAAGATAGGATTTCCTTTTTCTTCATCACAGGAAACAAAAAAGGGCACACTTCAGCATGGCATGCCTTATTTAAAAATTTCCATGTACACAAACAGCTATAACTTGAGCTTCCTATAAAGATAATCGGTCAATTTTTAGGGAGTCATTCGTCAGCCATAAAAAACCACGCTTCATATTGATATATAGATGATTTTTGTTCCACCTTAATCATAATCAAATATGGCTGCACTGTCAAATTGAAGTTGAAGGTAAATTTAGGTGAAATTTTATAATGATGAAAATTAATATCCTCATAACGCTTCACTTCTAAAAATATTTTTTAAATGTAAAATCTCATGCGTTCTAATGCTATCTTTTCTTCCCAATTCAAAGATAATTTTTCATTATTATAAAATTTAAAAAGACATTGCTAAAGGGAAAGAACACATACATAAGGGATACTTTTTCATGTGGATGATGAGAGAAATATCAATTCATTGCTATACATATATTATTCACATGTTAAATGAAGGTTGAAGGTAGAAGTTTCATTTTTTGAGCTCGTCCATATAACAAAAGCTTCAGTTTAAGCAGTCCCTCCAGTTTGAACCATCTTCGAAGACTATCATACTACAAGAAAAAATTTCAACATAGTGATCTAGGAGAATGAAATTTCCTCATTTTTCTAATCTTTCACTCACTAATAACAAAACAGGAACACTATAAAATAGAAAGTTTCATTTTCCAATACACATTTCATGTCAAAGCCTTCAATCTGAGCCATCCCCGAAAAAATCGGACTAATAGAAAGCTTCCAGCATATGGAGGTCTCAAAAAAGAAACTTCATCAGTTTTCTTATTTCTCAACCTCTGATAAAAAAGCACTACTATGGCATAGCAAGATTTATTTTTCAATATATATCTGCATGTCAAGACCTTCAGTTTGAGCTATTCCCAAAAAAAACCGGACTCATAAGAAATCTTCCGGCATATTCGTATAAAAAATGAAATTTCTTCATTTTCCTTATTTTTCTATCTTTAATAACAAAGAAACATCAGTGTGACATAGCGAATCTTATGTCTTCATGCACATCCATATGCCAAGACCTTTAATTTGTGCCACCTCTGAAGACAATCGATGTGGAAGAAAAATGAAACTTACTCATATTTCTCATTTCTCAATTTTTGATAACAAAAATACTGCAGGATTACATGGCAAATTTTATTTTTTCATGCACATCTAGATGCCACCACCTACAGTTTGGACCAACCGAGAGAGAAAAAGAACTCATAAAGAAGATTCCAGCATAGTCACCTGAAGAACGAAATTTTATTTTTCAATCTTTGATAACAAAGAAACATCAATATCGATAAAAATCGTATAATTTTTGGGTATGATAAGCCCTGTACGAAAGAGGGAGCTTACTATGAATATATATGATTATGGTACCTCCCAAAAATGTATGTCAACTATAAATTATTTCTTAATCTTTTCCAATTTTATTAAAAATTTTAATATTTCCTGCGTTATTTTTAAATCATGGATACATAAAAAGTTTCAAAACACGAGCTTTCAAAAATTTTTAAAATTTATGAACTTGTTTTTGCAAAATTCCCAATCTCTAAAGAAATTGTGAATTTGATAGTTTTTAGAAAGGCTGCGTCGATGTTGTGTGCATATTTCCAATAAAATGTGGTATACAATAAAACTATATACATCTGAAAAATCTATGCTATCTGAAAAATGTTTCTTATTCTCGTCGAGCTTTATTGAAAAGTTTTATTATTCTTGTTGTTATATTAATATTATCGATAAATACAAAGTTTAAACATAGGAAGTTTCAAAACTATAAAAAATTTACAATCTTGTTTTTACGAAATTCCCTATCTCTACAGATCTATCTCTACTTGATCATTCTTAAATTCGCCGCGACTGAGTTCTGTGCATATTTTAAATAATATTTAGTATACAATAAAACTATGGTATATACTTCTAAGCACCTTATGCGATCTAAAAAATGTTTCTCATTTTCGTCCAGCCTTACTAAAAATTCTTATTACACTTTTTGTTATTTTTTCATTAAAGATACACATTAAGTTTCGACATAAGAGGTTTCAAAAACATAAAAAACTTATAACCTTGTTTTTACAAAATTCCCAATCTCTAAAGAAGTGCTTATTCTGATGATATTTAGAATGACTGCGTCGGAGTTCTATGCATATTTTCAATAATATGAAGTATAAAATAAAACTATATGTATTTATCTCAAAAATGTATGCGTAATAAAAATTGTTTCTTGATGTTTGACGGCGTTATTAAAAGGTTTTTAGTACTCTTTTTATTATTTTCCCACTATATAAGTAAAGCGGAACAGATATTGCGACACATTCCCTTCAACTGGTGTTCGAAAGAGACAAGAGTACTCTCTCAGAAGAAAGTTGAAAAGTCATAAAGGTGCGTGTGCTCAAATATTCGAAATTACAATCAGCTCAACTTCAACAAATCCTTCAATTCTGCAAATCTAGAAGAAATTGCTCTGGAAAATAGAAATGTTCTCTAAGAATAGCTACAAGCTGCGCCTTTGGCTATTTGTATCATAATTTCGATACAAAGAGCACTTGGTGTCTAGTCGGGCTATTTTCAATAAAATTTCGTTACCCTAAGACACTTGCTTTTAGAATTGAAGGATTTGTTGCATTTTTAACGTTTTTGGGTACTTAAAATGAACATAACTATCTCTAACCATTTTCTTCAATCTGAAAAATTTGAAATACCTTTTTCAATCAAATAACATAAAATGAGGAGGTATACTTGAAAAGTTAAAAAGATGTTTTTATCACACTGTTGCATATTTTCAACTGAAAATTTTATATTACACGGGTAATTTAGCTGTATTTTCGAGATTAAACAGATCCTAGACCATTGGTTTTATTATGATATGATTTATTATTCTTGTAGTGCATAAAATATTTTCTTAACCAATATTTTTTCGAGTTGGATAATAAACGATTAGAATTTCCAGACGTAAAACGATTATTTCTTTTAAGGTAAAAAATGTCGAAGCTGTTCTTGATTCTTTATATCCTCTTCCATATTGTCTTCGAGAGCCTGGCTCGTTGCAATAGCTTCGGTGATTCTGTAAGTAACATAATTATTTATGCAATGAGGTACACGTATGCGATACAAAGTCATTGAAAATATATCAGACATTTTTATGGACATCATGCAATTTTCTTTCAAGAAACGTTTCAGGATAAAGTACAAGTGACGATGAATTATTGAGTGAAATAGAACAAATTTTAAGAATTTCTAAAAAAAATTGCGTGACGTTTACATATAAGTAAATACATTTTTACTTCATCTATTTTTTGTTTAACTGTGAATGTTTTTTGTCTACAGTGCAATGCAGACAAGGTTCACGACTGTTGTCCAGTAAGATGTGTACCTCCCAGTGCTTCATTCTACAGTCCAGGCGGATATTGCCTTGCTCATGATTGAGTGTGAGCCGTTCAATCAGAACAACGGACATAGCGAATATCAAGATTTGCATTAACTCACTGTTTACTTAAATGTCTCAATAAAGTAGTGTTTGTGGATATTCGTCTCTTTATTTAATACCAGGAGTTCTGTCAAGTAATTCCTCAATTCCTCGAAATCGTATTTTAAACTGAGTTGAAATTTAGCCCCTACTTTGAACCTGTAGCTCGGGGCGTTCAGTGGGACAGGAAAATCGATTTCGTAGCCAAAATTCCAATTTTCATAATTCAGAAATTGTACAAAGGAATTATGTCGTTTTAATCAGTGATAATTCAAGATATATCTCCGGTGAATTAAACGTTATTTAATAAAATCTCGCTCCGTTAACAGTTATGCAAACTATAAAAAAAAATTTTATTTATCACGTGATTTTCGTTCAAATATTTCACATATTTGTAGAGCCGCCATTAATTTTCAAATATTTGCTTTCTCTTACTCATCCCTAGGCATGCAAAAGTTCAGAAAAATGTTAATTGAATGAAGAAAATGAATTAAAATTTAACAGTATTAAGGTTAACGAAGGATGAGTACTTCAGTAAATTACTTTATGTCATGCGCTTGTTCCCCGTCATCACGCGAGGTATTAACAAGTCCAAGATATCAGTGTGTTCCTGATGATAGTTGCGAGCTTGTTCCCCGTCATCACGCGAGGTATTAACAAGTCCAAGATATCAGTGTGTTCCTGATGATAGTTGCGAGAAGATAGCACTGCCCACTCTTGCCTGTTTTCATAAATTTGGCTAAAAATTGAAAGTAATGGAGTCAGCGTCCGAGTACCTGAGGCCGCACAATGGTCAACTTCAGATATTCACTATTCATAATCCTCTGAAGGCTCATTTCTTGACAGATATTTTCTTTTTTTCTTAAATCTCAGGATCCAGTAAATCCAATAATTTTTTAAAATGCTTGTCCGACATATTGGATACGCCATTTTGTTTTTTGGAATTTCGACTTCAGATTGAATCAGCGAACCCAAAAACCATATATAGGCGTAATTAGAATTCATTTTAGTACATTTTAATATGTTTGCCTACTTTTGGCCACGGTACCGGGTCTCCTGGCCCAGTATGGGGCGGAGGGAAAAAATATATATTTACATTCTCATCTCAATGAGAAGGTATTGGTTTTATGAAAAAATTGACTTTTGCGGATTTAATTAAATCTTTAAAGCCACAAAAACAAATCTTTCAATATGAAATTAAAAATCAAAAATTTGTTTGAAATAAAATTATGACCAATATTTTCTCAACAAAAGCTTAACACATTGAGCTCCATAGCAGCAAGTACGAAGGAAGACTATCAAACTCACAACTTCTATAGAGATTGGGAATTTAGAAAGAAAAATGCTCATGAATTTTTTATATTTTCGAAAACTCACATGTGGAAATGTAATATATTTTTATAATTTAATTGAATGATTGAGAACAAACTTTTAATTATTATAATAATAAATATAATAATACCTTTCGAAAAAAGGGCTCGCAGTAATATTAATATAGTAATAATAATAATAATCTGACTGAAAATAAAAGCATCATACGTTAATCCTCAACAATACATTTGAAATACATATAAAACTTCGACATATATGAGGTTTCAAACATGTAAAAAATTCATGAGCTTGTTTTGGAAAGAAACGAAAGATAGGTCGGGAAATCTGAAAAAAAACTCAATAAATTTTTATATTCTTGAAAACTTATATTGTATGTCTTTATAATGTAAATGAATAATTGGAAACAAACTTTCATTGAAATATACTTGAAAGAAAGAAAATAATGCCATCCGAAAAGGGGCTTGCAATTATAATAATGAGACTAAAAATGGAAACGTGGTGCATTAATATGGAACATTACATTTTAGATACATATAAGATTTCGTCATATATACGGTTTTAAAAATATAAAGAATTTAAGAGCTTGTTTTTACGAAAAGCACAATCTCTACAGAAGTCGCGATTTTGATAATTTTTAGAACAGCCACGTCAGAATTCCGTGCATATTTACAATAAAGTGTAATGTACAATAAAACTATGTACAACTAAGAAATATATGGGATCTGAAAATTTCTTCTTATTCTCGTCATCGAAATTGAAAAGACTTATTACTCTTTTCGTTATCTTACGATATTTGTAGATACACATAAATTTTGACATACCAGGATTCAAAAATATTTAAAAATCATGATTTTGTTTTCCAAAAATTTTCAATTTTTGCAGAAGTCTTAAGTTTGATGATTTTCAGAACTGCTGCATCGGCAAGCCTGACCTATATAAATTTTAACTTAAAATGGCTTGTACATCTCTGTTTCTTTCATTAGGTTGTGAACATGCCTCCCAAGTATTTCAAGCGTGAGATATGAAGATTCGAATGGCACCTTTTTGCAACAGCTCAATTTTTAATTTTTTTTTCGTATTTTTGAGCATATTTTAATACAAACCCATGGAGAGTGAAGCTTTATTTGCTGAAACTCTTTCATTTTTCATTTTAATAGCAGATTACAGTGCACAAACCCGTGCGCTACCCTGTCACCTTGACAAATGCTGAAAATAGGTGAAAAAATTGAGTTTATTCGAAATTTCTGCATTTTACAGCATTGGATGCCTAATGTATTTATAATGCCCCATAAAAATTTTTTTTCTTTTGGACACGCTGTAAGTTTGAACTTACAGGGTTCGATTGAAAAGTAATGAGCCTTATTTTTTTTAAGCAGTTTTATTAAACCTTTTGGCTTATACAACT
>JAUMHM010000088.1:13191059-13215152 GCA_032362435.1 Melikaiella ostensackeni
TTCTTCATTTTGGAAACCTGAAAATAAATGGTAAGAGGAAAAAATTGATTAGCTTATACTGAGGAAAAGTCTCGTTTATGACGAATACTTGGGTCAGACATAAAATCGTCCACATGTATACTTGGTGCAGAGTTGAAAACCACAGTATGATTAAGTTTGTTGTAGCCTATAAGAGACTGAGAGGGGTAGTAACAGATACAAGTGTTATGAGAGGCTCTGAATGCGGAACGGATCACTACCTCATGATTTCAAATACGAACCAAGGTGAAGGATGGAGGAGGAGAGGAATAGATAATAAGTCGAAGCAGACGCGACTTAAAGTAGGGAATTTGCAAAAACCAGAAGCGCAAGAAGTATAGCGTGAAAAGCTGAATCAATTTCTAGAATATTATAAAGAAGATTGGAAGATGGAATTAGGCATAAAAAATGTAGAGGGTGCATGGCTCGTACTACGGGATAGCATTTTCAAGAGCACATCTGATGTGTGCGATATTGTGGCTGTAGGAAGAAAGACTGGGGATGCTTGATGGGATGATGAAATCCGCGTTAACGAGAAAAAGCAAGCGTACTCGAGGAAGCTGAATATTGAAGGTCTTTGCAACGAGGAGATGACTAGGCTAGAAAATAATCATTGGGATTAAAACAGAAAATCAAAAGAGCTAGTTAAAGAAACCGAAGATAATGTCAAAGCAGAAGAAGATTGAAAAATGCAAAATGACTCTAAAAAGAAATAAATTATTTTGGAAATGGACTGAGAAGATTAGGAAAGGAAGTATTAGCGCTGATTCAGTCGGTGTGAAGAATGCTGATGGTAACATGGAATGTGATACGGTCAAAGTGAAAAAATGTATGATTGCCTTTTTCAAGAAATTGTATGGAAGTCAAGCTATGGAGCATAGCAATTGTAACACAAAAGAGGATAAGTTAGACAATCCCGCTGTAGGTGGAAAAAGTAGAATCGATATCTGCGAAATTATATCCGGAGTTAAGAAACTAAAGAATGGCAAGTCTACTGGTGTGGATGGTATCACCGATGAAATGCTTGAAAGTGGTAGCGGATGTTTGTTTGTGTAGCTCAGCGAATTCAATACATGTGCTGAGAACGGTGAAGTTCCAAATGATTGGAGAAAGGCGATTATCATTCCACTCTACAAGAAAGAGCGCAATGGAAGTGACTGTAACCATAGAAATAACTAAAAAAAGAATCTGGGAAGCCTAATGTGGATTTATTTCAGGTAGAATATGTGCGGATCAGATATTTAGCTTGAGGCAGATCATAGAGAAAAGTTTGAGGGTAAAAAAAGTTTTCAGTACGTTTATTAATCTGGAAAAAGCTTCCGATAAGGTGGATAGAACTGAGCTTCGGGAAGTTCTAAAAGAGTATGGAGTGATTGGTTGGCTTCTAAAAGCAACAAAAGCAACATATAATGGTAGTAGAGCGAGTGTAAGAGTAAACGGGCAACTAAGCGATTGATTTGATATAAAGAAGGGCGCTAGGCAAGGCTGCGTTTTGTCCTCCTGGATGTTCAAGACTCGTGTATACATAGACAAATGTTTACGAATTGCTCTCTTAGACAAGAAAGGTGTTGATCTCGGGATAGTGAAACTGCGTGGACTGGCGTTTGAGGATGATAAGATTGTGACGGCAGAATCAGTCGACGATTTGCAGAGAATGATGAGCAGACTGGATACTAGCATGAAGAGTTTAGGTCTTAAGATTGAAGAGAATGAAACAAAAATTATTGTGTTTGGAAGAAGTGACGGAACAGTACGCAACATTGCCTCAAAGGAAGAGAGGATAGAAGAAGTTGGTAACTTCATGTGTCTTGTAAGTTTATTTACTGCTGATGAAAAGATAGATGCAGAGATATCCAGACGTACAAAAGAGTGTAGAAAGATCATCGGTAGTGTACGAGCTATTGCTAGAAACAAAAATGTAATGAATAAAAGTGAACGCGATTGGCATGCAATTCCTACGGAATATGTGCGATGACACGCTAATGGCAAAGTCAGTTATGAGTGGGTTCTCAAAGAATATGGTGAAGAAGAAACACTGATTGTCAAAAGTGTAAGAAATTTGTTGAAATGGTTTAGTCTTGTTGAGAGAATGAATGGAAGGCGTTTAACGAATCGAGTGTATTTAGGTAAGGTGAATGGTAGCTTACCCAGAAGTAGACCGAAAAAGGAGTATTTGGAATATGCAAGTTAATTATTCTGATATCAAAACCAATACTCATTTTATTGTGCGATCAAGACAATGAGCTTCGATGCACTAACACTTTCCAAGTGTTTTGCTTGTAGTTGGAAACAGAGGGTCTCAGAACTTGGAGCTTTGGTAACCTCGAACTAATGCCATTTACCAATTCCGCCTTCATCACCTCATCTCCTCCATCCAACCACCCCCTTTCAGTTTTCAGAGTTTCCGTTGTGTCCACTATAAACTTCTATCCTTGCGTCTTACGCTTTGGCCACACTACCATTCCAATATCCCTGGAAGGCACCTAAACTCCAAAGTTGTTCGCGATTGTTCGACCAACAAATGGTTATTTGTGTCAATAGACGGTTTTCTATAATCGGTCGCGGGTTCGATTAATCACTGGGAAAAGTAATTCCTAGTTCCAGATTCAGGAAAAGTTTTCTCTTGAAAGCTCGCTCGAAACTGTAAGAGATAGAAAGATGAAAATTAAATTCTTCCGAAAATTATAATTTATGACTCAAAAGATGAAGCTTCTGTATTATTTTGATAGTTTTGGAAATCGCAGTTCATTCCCAAATCCTCCTCGAAGTTGCTTGGAAAGCCAAAGTTTAGTGGCATTGCCAGCCACAATAAAAGGCAAGCATCGTTAAAATTATGTGACACAGACGAGAGTTAATGCAGCCCCTGGAGATGAATTTTTCTTTAGTGAGCTGATGCTGATGGTAACACCCATATCTTTCCCAGAAAAGCAGCACGTCGCTCGTTGCGACGGATCTCATTTTTCAGTCGAAGAAATTCTTTCATCTGGTAGTCCTCCTTGCCCAGTTTCTCTCTTTCCTTCCTAGCTGCAACCATTCGCCTTCGAGCTACCATAATTTTATATTCTCAAAGCAAAGATGCGACTATAAATCTGAAGGAATGAAATGATTGAGATTCAAGAGAGGCCAAGAGTGTAAGGAGATTTCTTTTCAGAAAACTGATCATTGCGAAATGGGAAAAATTTATTCTTATTTCGGGTCACAATGTCCAGAGATCCATTAAATGAGGTTACAATTTTCTGCTAGAATAGAAATTGCATTCATGATAATGTGACGAGGAATTGAGTTCTGGCTTTTCTTCAGATCATACTGAGCATAAGTGGTCAAAGTGTTAAAGTTTCCAAGGTAATGATGATGAAATTATATGTAAATATCAGGATCAAAACTCAAAAACTGAATTATTGGAAATTGAAAAATTCTTTTCAATGAAGATGAATAGTTTTGAATTTAAGCTTTCAAAATTTAATAATCAAAATACAAAGCAATAAGCGAGAAGAAATTATTTTTGTGGATGTTCCTTCGGAAATTTCTTAAACCGTTGTTTGTCTTTCCTATACGGTTTGATCTACTGAATTAGTTCTGCTTCAGTTCTGAAACAAAAGAAATCGCGAAATCAGCCTTTTTAATCGAAGCGATTACTTCCAAAACAATCAGCTATTACGCGAAAGCTTATTTGCGTTCGTTACTATCCAACGTTCAATGCTATCTCCAAACTACTATCAGTTCCCTATATTCATCTTACGATGAAATAGATTATTAATCGAGCTAATCGCCTCGAGAGTGTGAATTTCCATAAACGGGCTTCTTTACAGTTCGAGGAGCATTATCGGTGTCGTCAAACCTCTGAACCCTTCCGCATCTAAATCGCATTTACGTTAGTGATGAAATTTTCCCGAAATTTCTTATATGAGCATATCCACGGAAAGTGTCATTTTTCTGTCACCGTGATTTTATAGGACAACCTATACTTAAAATACAAGCTATATTGCATAAAAATTTACAGACAGACTTTCTGAAATGAAAACAAAAGCTCACGATCATTACAGAAACCCTCATGAAAAGATACGACATATGATAGCTGGACCAAGTCCCAAAAATATACCTGTATAATATTTGTCACCAGTTGAAAATCGAATGCTTTAAATGCTCGAAACTTTTCTGCACAATGCTTGAAAGTTCTGAGAAAAATCATGCTAGTTCAGTAGAGTGTAGGCTACTGAAATTTCATGGATTTAATATTGTGCTTTGATTTTTAACTCAACAAAAAAATCCTAAAGTCGTGTCACCGTTTTTACGATTCAAATGTCTATTCCAAGATATGTAGGCGTGGAAAGTGATCGCAGCTACCCAGGTGAAAAATCTTTCAATTTTTTAATAGATCTAGGCGTTTGACAGACACCATATATAGGAGTAATGTGTGCTGCTAAAATTGTATGCTACTAGCTTATTGTAATTTTGAAATTTTTGAATTGGTCGAAAAAATATCCTCTCCGTCGTACTTTACCCCGAGACTTCTTGAAGCACACATTTTATGCTCACGGAAATTAAACAGTATATTGGGCCGAAGGAGTTGGCGAAGGATCAAATAAATATTACAGTACGCGCAAAAGTTATTTTTTATTTAGGGCTAAAATGTCCCCTCTAACATCCGGAGCTGTGAAAATTGCGGACAAAAAGATATGACACCATTTCTCACTCATTTTTCTGTATCTTGACGGACAAAAAACGTATTCGAAAGGAAAATGATGTGCCTCGAAAATCTTGTTTATTTAGTGAAAAAACATAAAAATATGTATATAAATATCTTTTCTTCAACACTTAATGGTCAAATTAAAGAAAAATGCATACCAAAAATTCGCATTTTATTGAAAAGAATAAGTTTTGTCTGAACCTTTTCTTTCAAAATGTCAGAATATTTTTAAATACTATAAAAATTAGATGAATAATCGACAAATATTACGTGTTTCTGTGAAATTATTGGTCAAAAATATTTTTAGGTACAAAAAGGTCTTTATTTTTCACTTATAAATTCACTAAAATTCACTAAATATTATTCATTTAATTGAATTTGTGAGGTATTAATTTCAATATTTTGTGCAAATTCCGCGCATGCTAAGAGGTATTAGCCAAGCTAAAAATACGTTGCGTTATGTATTTAGAATGTAGGTAAAAAGTTAGAAATGTGTGCCACGAGATTTGTATTGGAACTTTTTTTTTGAAAAAAATGACAGTTTTATGGATATGCCCATATACATAAACAGGCCTGCGACAGTCTAATTTACCTGAAAAATTGATAAAAGTTATCAAAAGTGACTAACGAACATTAGTAATGTAACTAATGTTCTTTTGAATTCAAAAGACATCAGATGAATTCGATGAGGTTTATAAAAATTCCAGGTGAAATCCAACGAATTCAGGATGAATTCGTAAGACCTCAAAACAATTCAAGTTAAATTTAAAAGAATTCAAATGAATTGGGAAAATTTAAAAAATGCAAAAAGCTGAATTGATTTCAGTTAAATTGGAGTAGGTTGAGACGAATTCAAGGGAAATAAGAGGAATTCGATGAAATTCATAAAATATCAAGGTGAATTAAATGAAAATCAAGTGGATTGAAAGCATTACAAAAATATGTAAAAATGCATTGAATTCAGTAAGTTTGAAATGATTTCAGAAAATTTCAAAGGAACTCAGAAGAATCTGATGAAATGCCTGAAAACTCAAGTGAGAAGCCTTAAAGATAAATGAAACAAAACCTGAGAAAAAATTTTTAAAATCTATTGAATTGACAAGTATTGAGTGACTTTAAAAGAATTCAAGTAAATTCAACAAATTAAAGACGCTTCCGTAGAGTTCAAAAGAATTTCAAAGCATGCAGCATAAATTCATAATAATTCCGGGTGAATTCCAAATAAATTCAAATGAATTGCAAAACATGTTTGCGAATCTCTTCAAATCTTTGAAACGCTACAAAATCCCTCACTTCTTGTGAATAAATTCTTTGAAATCGATTGAAATAATTTAAAATACCTTAAAAGCTTTTAGAATACCTAAAACTCATTGAAATTCTCGGCAATTTTATAAGCTTACAATCCCGTGGAATCTTTTCAAATGGCCTAAAACCTCATAGGTCTGTAAAATTGTTCCATGCGTTAGAAAATACTTCAAAACAGCATGAAATGATCTGTTTATATCCCTTGAAATCATTAAGATCCTTCGCAATCCCTTGAAATTTTTTAAATATCTTAACAATGCCTTGGAATCCTTTTGAATACCTAAAAATATGTCAAATCCTTTGAATCTTTCAAAAACACCCTAAAATCTTTGAAAGCTTTTGGAATCCCTTCAAATTCTTAAAATCTGTTGGAAATTCCTTGGAATCTTTCAAAAAACCCTAAAACATTTCACATTCTTCGAAACCTTTTGATCTCCCTTGAAAATTTGTAAAGCTCTTGAGAACTCCTAGGGATTTTTTTTAATTACCTAAAATCTTTGAAATCCCTTCGAATTATTGAAATCTATTAAAAATTTCTTGCAATCTTTTTAATTTCCCTGTAATATTTCAAATCCTTTGACATCTTCTGAAATTCCTTAAAACTTTTTAAAGCTCTTGACAATGCCTTCGAATCTTTTAAAATACCCCAAAATATTTGAAATCCCATTAAATCACTGAAATCAATTGAAAATTTCTTGTAATCTTTCAAAGTATACTTGAATATTGCAAGTCCTTTAGAATTTTAAAAAATACTCTGGAATCCTTAAAACCCTATGGACTCCGTTTAAATTATTCAATTCTATTGAAAATTCATTAAAATTATTTAAAATACTCTAAAATATTTCAAATCGTTTAAAATGTCTTAAAATTATTGAAATCGATAAAAAAATTCCTTGAAATCTTTTTAAATTTCCTAAAATATTTGAAATCCTTCAAAATCTCATTGAATTATTGAAATCAATTGAGAATTCCTTGCAATCTTCTAAATTTTTTAATTCCTTCGAAATCTCTTTGAATAATTGGAATCCATTGAAAATTTTCCAAAATTTTCTTGAATACCCTAAAATATTTCAAATCCTTTGAGATCCAATTAAATTACTGAAATTAGTTTTAAAAATTTCGGAATCTTTAAAAAAAAACACAAAATGTATTAAAATCTTTAAAATTGTTTTAAAAATCACCCTAAAATCATGTAAATCTTTTGGAGTCCCTCTAAATTATTAAAATTTATTTAAAAATCCTTGGAATCTTTCGAAATACCTCAAGGTATTTCAAATCTTTCAAAATATTTTGAAATCTCTTGAAAATATTTAGAGCTCTTGAAAATTATTTTGAATTTTTTAGAATACCCTCAAATCTTTGAAATCCTTTGATATCTCTCCAGATTATTGAAATCTATTAAAGATGCCTTGGAATATTTTAAAATTTCTTAAACTATTAAAACTCGTTCGAATTGCCTTGAAATAATTTTTAATCTATTTGAATCTTTGAAATCCTTTGAGATTCCTAAATTCTTCGGAATAAGTTCTCTAAAACCCATTAAAACATTAAAGAATCCCTGAAAATTCCATAAAATTCCATGAAATCTTCTTATGATATTTCCTGATATTCTGAACAATTTATTAAAATACATTATGAGATTTTAAAAACCCTCAAAATCATCAAAATCCTGGAGAATCTAATTAAATCCATCAATATTCCTTTGAGATACCTTAGAATGTTATAAAATATCATAAAACCTAGTAGGTCCTATAAGATCCTTCCTAATCTTCCGAAATTCCTCAAAAGTGTATGAAATTCTCTCAAATACTGAAAAATCATTAAAATCCTTGAAAATTCCTTGGAATCTTTTAAGATACCACAAAGTCTCTAGAATCCCTTTACATCCCTGCAAGTTTTTGAAATCTTTTAAAAATCCCTCGAAATCTTTCAAAATAATTAAAATGTTTAGAATTCTTTAGAATCTTTGTAAATACCTTGAGATATTTTTTAATCTTTTCAAATCCGTGAAATCCTCTAATCCCTCAATATTTGTTAATAAATTTTTGGAAATCTATCAAAATATTATAAAGTCGCTCAAAATCTCGTAAAATTACATGAAATACAATGAAATTGAAGAAATTCAAAGGAACTCAATAGGAATCGATGATAAATAAAGTGATCTCGTCATTTTAAGAAGTG
This sequence comes from Melikaiella ostensackeni, assembly GCA_032362435.1. Lineage (NCBI taxonomy): Eukaryota > Metazoa > Arthropoda > Insecta > Hymenoptera > Cynipidae > Melikaiella > Melikaiella ostensackeni. The sequence continues at coordinate 13,199,251 of JAUMHM010000088.1, forward strand.
AGTAAAAGTGACTCAAGTGACTGTGTGATATTCCTGTATATAAATGCTGACTTTTCTTCTCTTCTGATTCAATAATAATTGAATTTACAGAAAATTATTTATCAATTTAATAAAATCATTTTATATTATCACAATTATTTCAGGGCCTATAAGCTTTAAAATAAACTGAGTTCGTATCAACCAGTTACTTTTCAAAATTATGTCGCGTTACAAATAAACGTGGAAACCTGACAAACGATTTATTTTCGGAATAATTTTTCGCTTCTCGTTGCCAACCATGGATTTACGTCGAATATAAATTTTGTCTTGACCAGCGCGTATTTATGCTTAAATAAATGTTTGCTTGATGCATCTAAACATTTTCACGCGCTCATGGAACGGCAATGTTTTGCATGAAAATTTATTCAGCGTAACATTTACCACGAAAGTTTATGTCAGAAACTACAGTTTTCGAATTTCAGTAAAAATAAATTTTTTATTGTGAATGGTTCATAGAATTTTATGGATCATAGAAATGGTACGTAGTAAAAAGTAAATGTAGAAAAAGGGTGAAACGAATGTTATGGAATGATTTTTACGTTTCAAAGGTAGTATCGAGGTAAAATAAAGTCAAGATCAAACTAAATAATTGTTACTTTATCTTGTTGTTGCGAAATCGCGCCTTGCAAGTCTACTCGATTTGTCGTGGGTTTGATCTATATAGAAATTTGATTTCCCGATAGTTTGACGAGGTTGAAAATTTGCATTCTCGGAGACTTGATTCACCTAGTCATTTCAAGTTTCAATCATGCGATTTATTATACGTCCAATCTATTTTCGTTTAATTTTCATTGAAACAAATTAATTCAATTTGAAAAGTTATAGATATAATGAATAATTTGAGTTTGAGAGTTTTGCAAGCTTGGAAGCTTGTAAGCTCCATTTACACTCACACTCACTTTACTACCATTATATATTGCTTTCGTTGTTTTAGAAGCAACCATTCACTCCATGCTCTTTCAGGACTTCCCAAAGTTTAGTTCCATCTACCTTGTTGAAAGACTCTTTCAGATCAAGAAGTGTACAAAAAGCTTTTCACTTACACTCAAACTTTTTTATATAATCTGTTTCAAGCTAAATTTCTGATCCGCACATGATCTCACTGGCATGAATCCACGATAAACTTCCCAAATTCTTTCCTTAGTTATTCCTATGACCAATGAGTGAAACGATAATCGCCTTTCTCTGTACATTTGGAATTTCACTGTTCTCATCACACATACTCTTAAAATCGCTCAATCACACCAACAAATATCCGCCACCGCTCTTAAGCATTTCAGCGGTAATACCATCCACACCAGCAGCCTCACCATTATTTAGTTTCTCAATTACGGATATAATGTTGCGGATATTGATTCTTCTTTCGCCATCTACAACGGGATCGTCTAACGAAACCTTTTCTGTTTCACAGTTGTTATGCTCCATGGCTTGACCACCATACAATTTCTTGAAAAAATCACTCATAGAGTATTTCACTCTGTCCGTATCGCACACCATTTCACCATCAGCGTTGGGTCAAATTCGGTCAAACTCCCTCCCCCTCCCCTTGTAATGGCATGTGACAGTGAAGCTGACCCCCCTACTTTGAAATACGAAATATGAATTTAATTTTATATCATCGTCAATCGAACAATGGAAAATAAGTTTGAGCTGTTCAATACTATAGTATGAGAATACTTTTAACTGAATTATATAGACATTTTTCTCATTTGAGAGCATTGAAATAATTTGAAAATTCAATCTTACTTTTGATCTCCAATGTATCGACATGGATTTAAGTTTTATTTTTTGAACAGAAAATCGTCACGCGCTGCGAAAACTTTGCAGCTCCCCTCCTATGTTACACTTTATGACGTTAGGGCAGACTCCCCCTCCCCTTCGAAGCGTCACGTAATATGTGGACGTTCTCATTCTTCATTCCGACTAATTCAGTGCTAATACCTCCTTTCCTGATCTCCTTAACCCATTTCTAAAATAATTTCCTATTTCCCTTCAAAATTATTTTGCATTTTTTTATCTCTTTCTGCTTTAATTTTGTCCTTTCTTTCTTTGACTAGTACCTTTGCTTTTCTGTTTTTATCCCTATAATTATTTCCCAGTCTAGTCATCTCCTCATTGCTAAGACCTTCAATTTTCTCGAGTACGCTCTCTCAAGTACGCTTGCTCTTCTCGTTAACAGCCACATGGATTTCATCATTCCACCAAGCATCTCCAGTCTATTTTCTTACAACGGCAGTGACACACACTTTGGATGCACTCTTGAAGATGCCATCTTATGCACCCTCTATATTTCTATCGCCTAATTCAATCTTCCAATTTTCTTCACGATGTCTTGAATATTTATTTAGCTATTCACGATATACTTCGACTTATTATCAATTCTTTTTCTTCTTCATCCTTTTCCTAGGTTTATTTTCGAAACTATGAGTTAGTGATCTGTTCCATATTCAGAGACTCTCAAAACCCTTGCGTCTCTTACTAGCCCTCTCAGTCTCTCATTTGCTATAACGAAGTCAATCATGCTTTAATCCAAGTATTTATAATGAACAAGCCTCTTTTTAAACATAAGCTAATCAATTTCTCCCTCTGACAGTTCGTTTTTTGATCTCCGAAACAACCAAGTACCCTTTGGGTACCTTTACGTCACAGACCAACCTAGTCATTAATATCTTCGACTAGAATAATTCTTTCCCCAGGGTCGCAGGTACCTGTAATATCATTCATAATCAAACGGATACCCTGGCTACCATGTGATTCATTGTCTATTCTTGACAACATTTTGAGTTCATTTTCTACCTTTTTTCATTTCACATCCCTTCATCTTTTTTTTCCGGTACTCATAAAATATATAACTTTCTTGCGCGCATTGTATTCCGCAAATCCCTTTCCTTAAGATCATTTACACCTCTAGAATTCCAAGCAGGCAGTCTCCATTGATCACCTGAAACTTTTTCTTCCAATTTCGTAATGATTACTTTCATACAAATAAAGTAATTTATTAGAGGAAGCACAAGATCATTATGCTTACAACAATGTTGATGAAAATACACCATTACTGCGAAATACTCGTAAGATGTATATTCGAAGCTTTCCATTAAAATCAAATAATAATAAACAAGCAGTTTGTACCGTGAACCGCGTTGTTTCACAAACGCGCCGCTTAGCATCGGTTTACAGTCATTGAGTAAAAATTACATGTAAATAGGAACATTCAAAAAATATTGTTAATATTCTGCACTATGTATTTCTATGAAATTTATGCAATAATATTTGCGACATTAAAATTCTATATTCCTGTTAACAGTAACTTTTCGAGTTCCGTTAAACGGAACTAAAATGTTCGTATGCGTCGTTCATAGGAAGTGTGTTTAAGAGGATTATATCGGTCCACTCTACAGAGCCGAAATGTTGCACAAGTGGCTCGTAGCGCGAAATACCATGCTGGCATTTTGGTGAGCTCACATTCCAATTTCCATCAAAGTACGTCACCTGAACGTGAATTACTTTTCTCGTTGAGATCCCAAAGAATACAGGTATACTTAAATTCATAACTCTTGTCTGTAAGCTAACTGAAGTACACGGTTTGACAACGAATCTCTATTTGTATGATCAATGTAAAATTTATACTTTTTTTCGATATAGCTGATTCTTTTTTTTTTTTACTTTTCTGGCTCAATTTCCGGTTTTCCCCGGGTTTTTTCCGATTCGCACAAATTTTTCTCCGTCATGAAAAATTGAAAATTCAAATTTTGAAAACTCATGTTTGTTTCATTTGAAGGGATCTACACTGTTAAAGCACTCAAAGTGCAACTCTCTTGAATTTTGAAATTTTAAAATTGAAGCAGCATTTCAATTGAATAATTTCGAAGTAAATGCCATTTAACTAAAAAATTTTAATTTTACAACTTTTATAAATTGAGCAGTTCACAGATTTCTGGTTGAAAATGTGAATCCACGCTACCATTTTCAATGCTCTGAATTTAAATTAATTCTTCCTTTCAACTCACCTTAATAAACATTTCAGATGCAAAACTTGTTACAAATTACAAATTTGTCCCCCATCCTCTCAATAAAAATGTCGAAAAGAAAAAATGTCGGCCCTTCCAGCTCAATAAAAATTATGAGAATAAAAGAAGTGCCTCTTCCAATTTAAAAAAAATTTGCAAATAAAACTTCCTCTGTTCCAACTCAATGATTAGGTAAAAATAAAGAATTACCCTGTTTCAATTTAGAAACAAGATTACGAGTATAAGGTTTCCCCCTTTAATTCAATTAAAATTTTAAGAAGAAAAGAATGGTCTCTTCTTATTCAGAAAAAAGTAAATAACCGAAATTTCGTCCCTTCCAACTCTAGAAGAATCTCGAAAATAAAAAATTTGCCCTCTTTCGAATCAGAAGACATTGATTACAAAAATTTCCTTCCATCCAACCCAATAAAAATTTAAAAAAAAGAAAAATGGCCCCTTCTCATTCCGAAAAAAGAATAATCAAAATTTCCTTCTTTGGAACTCGATAAAAATCTCAAAAATAAAAAAATTTCCCTCTTCCAGTTCGGAAAAAATTCACACCCAAAATTTCCTCTCTTCCACCTTAACAAAAATGTTAAATTTGAAAAATTATCCTCTTCCGATTTAGAAAAAAAATGAAGAACCAAAATTGCATCTCTCCCAAATCTATGAATATCTTGAAAATAAAAATATTACCCTCTGCCAATTCAGAAAAAAAATTAAAATGACCAAAATTTCGTCCCTTCCAACTCTATAAAAATCTTAAAAATAATAAAATCTTCTTTTTTCAATTAAAAAACATTATAAGCCAAAATTTTCTCTCTTTCAGCCCATAAAAATGTTTTTAAAAAATGGCCTCTTTTAATTCAGGAAAAAAATCAGAATTTTCTCCCTCAGAACTCATTAAGAAAAAAAAATGGCCTCTTTTAATTCAGGAAAAAAACGCAAAACTTCCTCCCTTTGAGTATGATAAAAATCTTGAAAATGAAAAATTGTTCTTTCAATTCATCAAGTATTGAAAACTAAAATTTTTCACCTTCCAGCTCGATAAAAATCTCGAAAATATGAAATGTCCCTCTTATAATTCAACAAAAATTAAAAACTAAATTTTCACACTTTCGACTCAGTAAAATTTTGGAAACAAAAAATGTCTCTACCCATTCAGTAGAAAAAATGAAAATCAAAATTTTTCATTTTGTAACTCAATGAAAATCTTGGAAAGAAAGAAATAGCATCTTTGATTCAGAAAAAAACTAAATAACCAAAATTTTGTCTCTTTCAAATCTATAAGAATCTTAAAAATAAAAAAATATCCCTCTTCCAGTTCGGAAAAAATGTAGAACCAAAATTTCTTCTCTTCCACCTTAACAAAAATGTTAAATTAAAAAATTACCTTCTTGCGATACAGAAAAAAGATGAAGAACTACAAATTCATCCCTTTTCAAATCTATAGAAATGAGAAAATCTCCCTCTTCCAATTCCGAAAAAATTTAAATGAAAGTTTAAATTTGACACTCTGAAATTTTTACGATTTAAGGCTTTCTGTTTCAAAGAATTTAGTTTTAAATATTTTATTCATAATTGCTTACTTCGAAAAAACAGCCAAATATTACAAAATATTAAAAATAGTTTTTTTCTTTAATTCAAGAATTCGAAATTGAATGGTAGTTAGTAGTTTATGAAGTTTCAATTAGGCGCTCACATTTGTTTAATTACAAAGGCTTTCGAATTGAAATAATTTAATTTGAACGTTAAAATCTGTAAATTGTTCAATTTTGAACAGAATCAGAATGAGCTTGTAACATCAATTGTTGTTTAATTCTTGATACTCAAACTAGAATTCAGTTTTAAAAATCATTATTTAATACATATTTACAGTTGATGAACTGGAAAAGTCTTTTTTTAATTTTCAAATTCAAGCGCTTTTAATTTTTAATTTTTCAAATCTTCAAAACAGCATTTTTAAATTCTCTCAATGGAAAATTTTTAAAGTAAAATATTTTAGAATTAAGCGTTGTAAGCTAAATGATTTCGCAATCAAAAAAGATAACAATTAAACTTGACATTAAAAAAAAGATTGAAATCGAGCTTTTTTCAAATTGCATTATATCAAGTGATATGAAATTTGTGACATTTCAAGTGATTGCAAAAATCTTTTTGCTGGAAATTTGTAAGATTTCTAGTCAAAAAATAAATTCACTGTCATTTCCAGGTTTTTCCGGTCTCCCGGTTCTGTGGTCACCCTAAAGTATCATTTTAACTGTGAAGCTTTCAAAAGTAAAATAAAACTAGTAATCTTAACTTTTATTTATTTTGTTGCGTTTGCTTTTTATTTTTAATTTTATTAAGAAATTCGTGAAAATATTCCTGGAAACTCGACCAAAATTTTTCAGTAAAATATTTGCTTAGTTGAATATTTGAGAAATAAAATGTCGGAGGTAGAGAGATTATAAACCAGATGCGAATATGAAACTTCAGCGTAAATATTTACATCCTAGTAACTTCAGTTTATTTCCACAACAGCAGGGAACTCTTTCGCGTTCTCACGAAACGAGCATTATCATTAATTTCTCCAGATCGGCCAAATACTGTTTGCACACTGCAAAAGGAATTTTCTCAAATAGTGGAAAGGTACGTAAACGAGCTCGGTGGAATTGCCATGCATTTTAGAAACTTCATTAACATTAAAAGGTGAAACTCGCGGACTCATTTAGTAATTAGGTATTCCTCTCCCTTGGAAGAGCTCCGAGACTGCGGAAACTTTAAGAAGCCAAAGAGCATTCGAATTCGTGCATGACAATTTCGTTTACCTTTCGCAAACGTCGGGATTTTTCTTATTACTTTTCTGCGATGCAGGAAATTTTATTTCAAGCTCAGTCCCTCATTTGCTCTTTGAGAGTATATAATATGAAACGTATAAAATGAAGAATATGACCTCCTGTGAGAAATGTAATTAAAATAATCTGAGTACGTAGCAGATTTATTCGCCTTTTTACTCATTTACTTTGTTTCTTACTCTTTCAATTCTATTTAAACATATGCAATTTCAAATCCAACTGTAAGAGACATAATTCTAATTTAACTTGAATGAAAATTATTTTCAACTTGTGTTGCCCGCAAGCGCATCTACCATTAAAATAAAAATTAGATAAATTGTTCTCTGCGATGCTTTGAGAATCTGTTAGCATGTTAGTGAAAATGTTGATCATTCTAAATAGAATAAAACAGATCGAACACGAGTACGTAGCGGCGAAGGCAAGAGCCCACAAACGAGCTCGCGCTCAATACGAGTTCCACCAATCAGAATTTTGGTTTTACTCTGAGAAGTCTCCTGTAATTTGATTGACGCGATGTCGTCACTTCGACGGCCAATGGCTCGCTACTCCCCCACAGACATCCCTGATTGGCGCGCTTCTCCCAACCGAAACGGTACAAGTAGAAGTGGCTTTGAGCTCGATTCTCGCTGCCTGCACTTTTAAATAAGAGATAATTATCCAGACCTCATTCTCACTGAATTGAAACTCTTGTGTAGCACATACCTTGAGCTACACTTTGAGGTCAGATATCATTATTTATACGTCATTCTCATTGAATTGGAACTCTTGTGCAGTAAAAATCTTTGTTTGAATCGTGCTCATCACCCAAGTTTCCTTGCGTCAGATTAAGGCATGTGGCGCGTATCCGTACGCTTGTGAATCGAACCTCAGTGCAAATAAAAAAGGAAAATTGCCACCCATTGTGATTACTTCTCTTTTGAATGGTTACACTACGAGTGTTCCTCTTATAAACGAATTCACAACCACCATGAAAACGAAATTCAATTACTCATCTGCAGGGTTGACTGTCCATGTCGATATACTGGAGGATTATGCAGTATACATATCAACAAAAAAGCCTTGAGCCCAAGTATCTTGTGCTGAAGGGCCTATCTAATCTTACACCGAAAGAAATAACCAAGGACCTTAGGGACAAAGGAGTCATCTGTAAGAAAATAACGCCTATGAAACAAAAAGGTCAGCTGCCGTGTCGTTTTCCTAGCTTTATGCTAAGTTTCAAATCGGACCAGGATCTGAATCCAATAAAATCTATTAGGTACATCTGTTACGTAATCGTGTACCAGGAGCGATATAGAAATCGAAGAAGAGTTACACAATACCATCGATGTCAGATGTTTAGCTGTGGATCTCTGCCTGCAGAAGCCAGCCCAAATATGCCAAATGCATTGAGCTGCACCTTACCTAGGAGTGTGACAAACCAGAAGATGAACTACCTGTGTTTGTCAATTGCGCTCAGCAGCACCCAGCGAATCATTTGAAACGCCCAAAGTACCTGGAGCACTTACAAAAAAATCGCGACCGAAAGGAAAATCAGCCCAGTTCCTGAAACGAAACCAACAATGACAACATTGCCTCTCCGTATGGAACGAAATTTCCCTACTTTGAGTACACATCACTTATGCGTTGTCTACTGATCACCTTTCTGTGAACATTCCGATTTAGGGCATCTAGAATATTTAAATTAAAATGAAGATGTTTCGAAATTACAAATTTGCCAAATATTGAGTTGATTCAGTTGAACTTTATAATAATTTTCCTAAAATTTATCAAAGAACATATTCTGAAGAAGCAAGAAAAACTAAACATAAACTTTGTAAAGAAATTGAAAAAACAATTAATGAATTTTTTTATAAATACTGGGGTAATAAGCTAGAAAGTTTACAGGTTAAAAATAATACTTTATGGCAAATGGCAAGAGCTTTTACCAAAAATAAGAATAGAGATATAGTGCCTACCCTCTATGGAAGGGATGGTTCAATATTTACGGATAAGGACAAGTTACGGACAAGGAAAGTTAGCCGGAACCTTTGAAGAAGTCCATCATCTGACAGAAAATTAAGGTCAGTTGACATTGAGAGAGCTGTCAACATTAATTATAGGGAAATTTCAAATGCTTATGTAGACGCGAGTGACATAGATCTAGTTACACCTAAGGAAATTAAAAAGTTTGTGCACAGTTTGTCCTACTTTTCTGAAAAATGGAAAACTGCAAACATACTTCCAATTCACAAAGCTGGCAAAGATAAATTGTTTCCGCGAAATTGTAGGCCTATTAGTCTTCTGTCGACTATGAGTAAAATCTTTGAAAAAATCGTTTCAGCAGAATTAATATTTTTGAATTGAAAAATTAAATAATTATCCCTGAGCATTTTGGGTTTAAATCGCGTCGAAGCACACAGCATCAATCACTCAGAGTCACAAACTTGTGTCATTTTCCTGGAATTTCAACATCTATGAATTGTCCACATGGGCTCATTACGGGAGCTAATATTCTGAAGAGGGCAAAATGGGACGTTTTCTACACGGGATGATGGACTTTTGAAAAGTATAACTATAAGTATAACTTGAAATCTTCAATTTCCAACTTGCTCAATTTGCAATCGCTCGATTTCAGATTGTGAACTTATATTTTCTAGACTTAGATGCATACAATTTTTGACACATTTTCAAGCACCTGAAATATGGAAAAATTCAATCTTCAATAAAAAATAGGTTATTAAATACTGATTTTTCTGCAACTAAATATGCTGATTCCTAATTCAATAATCAGACCCCTTTCCTAACTCTACATTTATTTTTTTTCTGCGATCGGTTTAGGTTAGAGATCGAATATAAAAGTTAAATCTTATGAAGTTTGATCCTCCGTTCTCAAAAATTATATTTCTAGAATGCCTTATTTCGTTACCATGATGGGCAGCATGGAAACAAGCGTATTTTGTGAATTTTAACAGACTTAACAGGACGAAAGTGCACTAAGATCCATAAAATACGTATTTTTTTTGCCGATCCAATGAGCCTTAGTTTCCGAGATATCGAGATTTGAATATTTACGCTTGGGCCCACGACTCGCCACTTCTCAGCCCAGAGCCCGTACTTGAGCCGAGCGTTCAAGCGCCCAAGCGTAAATATTCAAACCTCGATATTTCAGAAACTAAGGCTCATTGGATCGGAAGAAAAAATACGGATCTAATAGATTTCGATGTGATTTCACTCTGTAAAGCTCCAATCGAATTTCCGTTTTTTTTTTTTTGACAATCTGATGAATAAAAAGTCAATAACAGTTTTTCAGCGTAATCCGTTAACAAATTTAGTTCAAGAAGTACAGAGAAATGAGATCGTCAATCGTCGTTGGAGCTGCAGACCATCGACCGAAATTCACCTTCAACCTAACCAGTAAATTTGGGAGGCTATTAACTTTATCGGCCGTGGTAAGAAGCTCCTAACTTTTATAAATGGGGTCCCACCCTTTCTCGCTAGCTCCAGGCCTTCTTGGTGATGCAATTTACAAAAAAAGCTCGTTTCTCATTTCACTCGATTCTCTGCCACGTGGTAAAGTAAGAGAGATCCGGAATATAAAAAGTGAATAAAATAACTCGACCAACTTCCTGATTCACTCTGTAGTTCTGTGTAATTGAAAATGATCAGACCTTTCCACCAAATCCTCACGTTTCAATTTTTAATGTAATTCTGGGCTTTTAATTATGTCTTGATCTCTGAAGATGTTCCAATGCAGCTCTGGGGGTTCAAGTATTTTAAATTTTAGTAACGAGATTTTATTAAATCTTGGAAGAATATCAATTTAAATTTTAATTGAATCTCAACCCTTCTAGGATTATGAAAAGAAATTATTCATTGTGGAATTAAATACCTTTGGAATATTGTTTAATTGGAGCTCTTCCATTTATTCTAATAGTCGGTCTTTGTAACCGAGGGCAGTAGCTGGGTGGTGATTCTTGACTCATTGAGATCTTATTAAATGTTAAGCATGGGCGGGCGCGGTTAGCGCTCAGATGGGTGATCGTTCGGGATTCTCGCTTACAAGGAGAGGTCGCGAGATGCGGGACGCTGATTCGACTGGGGCTTCACGGAGTGAAAATGCATCAAAATTCATTAGACACGTGTTTTTTCTTTTGATCCAATGGGCCTTAGCTTGCGAGATATCGAGGTTTGAGGATTCACGCTTGAGCGCTCGACTCACCACTGTCAAGTGTGGACCGCTCGACTCGCCACTGTTGAGGCGTGGACCGCTCAACTCATCACCGTCGAGGCGTGGACCGCTCCACTCGCCACTTTCAAGGTGTGGACCGCTCGACTCGATACTATTGTGGCGTGGACCGCTCAACTCATCACTGTCGAGGCGTGGACCGCTCAACTCATCACCGTCGAGGCATGGACCGTTCGACTCGCTACCGTCGAGAGCAAACCGTGCTCAAAAGCGTAAATACTTAAATTTCGATATCTCGGAAACTAAAGCCCGTTGGATCGAAAGAAAAAACAAGTCTTTGATGGATTTTGATGTACTTCCGCCCTCTTAAGTTTTAATTGAATTGGCGTTTCGCATCTGTCGACCTCTTCTTGTTAGTCGTGTTTCCACTGCGTTTAACTGCTGTCGAGCGGGAGATTTGATGCCGAGGATGGATATGGGCACTCGATGCTATCGAATGTTCACATCCAAACTCGTCCGTCGGTACCTTGCTGCACTCGGGAGGTTCGGTTTTCAGCAGTTTTCCACTCCCCTGACCAAACATCCAGGCCAATGCGAGTCTTTTTAATAAAATTCCGGCTGCAGACGTTAGGAGATTTAAGAGATTACAAAACTCACTGAATTGAGTAGGTCAGGCATTGCTTGGAGGCTTATTATGAGAGTTTGGGTGGTTGGGAGTTTCGGGAAGAGACTCGAGCTCAGAGGTCTTAGTAAAGAACAAATCAAATATTGTTGTAAGTAAGCTTTACTTTCACGTTGACGGTACACAAGGAATTTGCAAAGTTCTGACAACTATAAATTGAAGAAAAGTTCATTTCAACCAAAGTTACCGAAAAATGGACATGAGATAAAATTCAATATCAATTGTTGCTTTCAGAAGAAAATTCATCGTCAGTGCACTTCAATGAAAGTGCACTTTTCAAACTCGGACTAATAGAGCCCGGAAGTGAGTGAGCCCTTCTTGTATTTTTCTTGTTGACATTCCTCCCCGCAGATTTTTGAAGTCTCTTCATTCGAGTTGCACGTTTACCTTTTTTCGCTTGGACTTTAGAGGTTAATTCATTCGCAGGGAGAAGAGTTGCAATATCTGGAACTGGCTCATTCGGATCTGGACTTGGTAGCCTCGCAAACCTATTTGCTATCTTATTTGCTCGTTCGATCTCGTCTCCAGATGGTAGGAAATAGTGACCTCGATACCTCCGCAAAATTCCATACTGCACTCCTCGCTTCAAAGCTGCGTTAACCTGTTTTTGAGTTTATTTTTAATCAAAAATATTTAGTTTTTCCAGATTATTAAATTTCATTCGAGAATTTTATCGAAGAACTACTATACATCATTCTTAATTGAATATTTATATCAAAAGCGTCCGGTCTCGAACAAAAAAAAAAATGATTTTCATTGCTCCGACGCAAAAATTTTAATTAAATCAATTTCATCCTGATCAGAAATGAAGTTTATAATTTGAAATCTTTCATAAATAACGTAAATCCTATCAGAACCTAGCAGCCATTAAAAAACTACAACACGCTTGAACCCCCCAGCGTAGAACAAAAAACATACAAACATAATATTGTGATAGACTTCACAGCCAAAAAAGCCCTCAAAACAGGGAAGATAGGGTGATTTTTCACAAAAATAGAGGAATAATAGGAGAATCAATTTTTTTTCTATGAAATTAAAGTATATTTGCCATACTCAATTCAATTTGAGATGCTCAAAATTTCAAGTCTTAATATACTGTATTTTCAACAGAATAGTTGAATTTTCAAGCAAAAGAGACGAACTTTTAACCAAATAGTTGAACTTTCAACCTACAACGATAAGTTTCGAACCAAATGGTCGAATTTCCAAAAAAAAAGGATCAAACTTTACTCAAAACAGTTGAATTCTCACGCCAGAAAAAAAGAATTTTGTAGAAGACTGTCGAATTTTCAATCTAAAAAGGCAAATTTTCAACCAAACAGTTAGATTTTCGAACACAAAAGATGAATTTTAACGAAATAGTTGATTTTTTAACAAAATAATTAAATTTTCAACAAAGTATTTGAATTTCTTAACCCAAAGATATGAATTTTAAATCAAATAGTTGAATTTTCAACAAGTGAAAAATTAATTATCAGTCAAACAGTTGCATTTGCAACCAACTAGCTAGACTTTCAAGCAAAAGGGACCAATTCCCAACAAAATGGTTCCATCTTACACTGAATAGTTGAATTTTCAACCAAATGGTCGAATTTTTAAACAAAGAAGATTAAACTTCACCCAAAAACAGTTACATTTTCAACAAAGTACTTGAATTTTTGAGCCCAAAAGACGAATTTCACAGAAGATAGTTGAATTTTTCATCCAAAAGGACGTGTTTTCTATCCAAAAGACGAATGTTCAACAAATAAGTTCAATTTTAAACAAAATGATTAAATTTTCAACTGAAGTGATGAATCTTGAACAAAAAAGTGAATTTCCAACAAACAAATTCAACTTTCGAGCGAATAGTTGAATTTTCAATCAAAAAAGATAAATTCTCAACAAGAAATATTATATTTAATATTTCAAACATGAAAAGATTATAATCCTAAACCAAAAACAGCTAAATTAGAAAAAAGATGGACTTTTGACAAAAAATATAACACTTGATATTTCTACCAAAAAGGATTTGAAATTTAAGCAAAGAACAGTTGAATTTAATAAAAAAGTCGAATTTTCAATAAAATACTTAAGTTCTTAACTAAAGAGATGGTTCTTTAACTAAGAAAATCAATGTTTATGACAGAGTGATTCCGCTTTCAACCAAGCAGTTTAATTTTCAATCAAGCAGATTAATTTTCTACCAAGAAAGCCGAATTTATAACAAAATGCATAGATTTTCAACCAAATTTTTGAAGTTTCATCTAAAGACGAACGAAGAAGAGTAGTTCAACTTTCAACTAAATGGTTGAACTTTGAACCAAAAAGTATAAAATCTCAACGAAAACCTAAAATCATTTAACCAAATAGCGATTCGCTATTATTTTTATTTATCCCAATGGCCGATTCATATCATTTTTATTCTTTCCGAAATACCATTCATAATCATTTTTAGATTTAGGATTTACCATTTGACATCATTTTTATTTTGCTAAATAATAATTTGATATAAATTGTATAATACCGAGTTACTATTCAACATAATTTTTATTCTTTCGAAACGCTATGTGACATAATTTTTATTCTCCCGAATAAGCACAAAACCTAACATTCATTTAAACGCAACGTCATCTGTCATAATCCGCATGTCATTGAAACTGTATTGGATATCATTCTTCTTAAAATGACATCTAGAATTCCTATTGGCTGATTCGATTTTCGCGGAATTATTCAGCCAAATAAAAATGCCGAGCGCCATTTTAGAAGAATAATAAAAGAAGAATAAAAGTTATGTCACACAGCGTCCGAAAAAATGGAATTTATGTTGAATAGTAATTCAGTATTATAAAGATTATGTCAAATTGTAATTCTGTAAAATAAAAATTATGTCAAATAGTAATTAGGTATTATAAAGATTATGTCAAATTATAATTCGGTCAAATAAAAATTATGTCAAATGGTGATTCGGAAATATGAAAATTATGTCAAATGATAATGTGGAAAAATGAAAACTATGACGAATGGTAGTTTGGGAAAATTAAAATTATATTAAATAGTAATTCGGTCTTATAAAAATTATGTCAAATAAGAGTTCGGTAAAATAAAAACGATGTCAAATGGTGATTCGGTAATATAAAAATTATGACACATGATAATTCGGAAAAATAAAAATTATGTTAAATAGTAATTGGGTATCATAAAATTATGTCAAATTATAATTCGGTGGAATGAAAATTATGTCAAATGGTAATTTGGAAATATAAAAATTATAATAAGTGACGATTCGGAAGGATAAAAATTATGTCACATGTTGTTTCGGAGAAATACAAATTATGTTGAATAGTAAATCGGAATTATAAAATCTATGACAAATTATAATGCGGTAAAATAAAAATTATGTCGAACGGTAATCCAGAAATATAAAAATGATGACAAACATTAATTTAAAAAAAAAATGAAAATTATGACAAATGATAGTTCGGAAAAATGAAAATTATGACAAATAATAATGCGGAAAAAAATGAAAAATGGTAGTTTGGAATAATAAAAATCATCTTAAATAGTAATCCGGTCTTATAAAAATAATGTAAAATGAAAATTCGTTAAAGTCAAAATGACTTTAAATGGTAATTCGGTAATATAAGAATTACGACACATAATAATTCGGAGAAATAGAAATTATGACGAATAGTGTTCCGGAAAAATGAGAATTATGTCAAATAGTAATTGGGTATCATGAAAATTATGTCAAATGGTCATTCGGAAATATAAAAATGATGACAAACAATAATTCGAAAAAATAAAAATTAGGAAGAATGGTAGTTCGGGAAAATGAACATTATGACAAATTGTTATTCGGTAAAATAACAATTATGTTAAATGATGATCGAAAATATAAAAATTATGTCAAATGATAATTCAGAAGAATAAAAATTATGTTAAATAGTAATTTGCTATTATGAAGATTATGTAAAATTATAATTCAGTAAAATAAAAATCATGTCAAATGGATATTCGGAAATATAAAAAATACGAAAGAAGATAATGAGGAAAATGAAATTATGACAAATGGTGGATCGGAAAAATAAAAATTATGTTGAATAATAATTAGGTATCATAAAAATTATGTCAAATAGTAATTCGGAAATATAAAAATGATGACAAACAATAATCCGAGAAACTAAAAATTA
>JAUMHM010000088.1:13215252-13266858 GCA_032362435.1 Melikaiella ostensackeni
CGAATTATAATTCGGTAGAATAAAAATTATGGCAAATGGTAATTCGAAAATTTATAAATTATGATAAATCACAATTCGGAAGAATAAAAATTAGCTAAATCGGACATGAGGATAAACGAAAATTCTAGAAAATAGTTAATTGGTGAAATTATTTTAGGTAAAATAAATATTAGGAAAAATAAAATATAGGGCATATTCATTCACCTCAGTTATTCTCACCGATCAAGATTTTTCCACTTGAATGGTATTATATTTAAGATAACAATTTTCAATAGAACAGCGCAAAGAGAGAAAAAGGGAATAGTGAATCGAAAGTTTAAAAATGTTGTGTTATTCGATATTCTGTAGCAGATATTGAAAGGTGTCAAAAATGGAGGTTATGATTAAATAAAATAAAAATGAATTCACTTGTAGTTTGACTTTTGTGGACGGCAGATGGGAGGCATAGGTAATATATCCCGCAATTTTCTTGGGTGTAGAACCTTTGGTCTCTTTGAGATCTTGGATAGCCGAGACGATAAGAGCGGCAATTTTGATGGGCTTGGGTTGACGAGGAACTTTCTTTTTGTTCACTTTTTTCGCCATTTTGTCAGTCCTTTGGTCGTCAATGAAAGGAAAACTAGGATATGTCGTAGGTGAGGACAACCCCGAGAATCACTGGTGATTTTTTACAACTAAACGTCGCAGGATGATTAAGGAAAAATTGTGCGACGCGCCTTTATCAACCTTCTATCAAAAACATTGATGTCTAGTAATGATTTCTATTGTTTCCTCTCCTAATGTTTAAAATCCAACTTCACTTCTGTCTCCGAAGTGATTAGATTTGAATTACAAATACATTAATAGATTAATTTATTAATTATCAAATACAAATTCTATTTGTACTAGAGGCTTCTGGCAGCAATAATTGCAGTGATAGGAATTAACTAGCAGTTTTATATAGTTACTTTAATTAACTACTTTTTTTTGGTAACGAAATCACTTTTGTAAGTAACTAACGAATTGGTAACTAGTCACATTTTTTTCAGTAACAGCAACTATAAAAATCGTTACTCTTTTGGTTACTTTCGAAATGTAGTTCACGAGTCTCTTCTACAACAATCAATCAATTTTCATTTTCACTATTGAAATTGTGACGGCAAAAAGCTATAGAGATTCATAGCCCAGTATAGGAAAATTGAAATTTTTCTTCCAACCTGGGATTGAAAATTTTCTAAAATCTACAAAAATACACAGAAAGAAAGAAAAAAATAATTTCAGAGTTAAATATTCATTTCTTTTTGGTTGGTAATGAATTTTTTTTACCGGAAATTTGACTATTCCAGTTATTTTATCCATTATTTTAGTTAAAAATTCAAAAATTATTTAGTTGAAAATCTTCTTTGGTTAAAAATCTTGTTATTTGGTTGGAAATTTAATTATTTTGTTCGAAAGTGACCGATTTTAAAGGAAATCATTTCATTCGGTTAAAAATTCAACAGTTTTTTTTTAAATTGAATTTTTATTTGTTTGAAATATATGAAGTATTACACTTCTTGTTGAGAATCATTTTTTTTCGTTGAAATTTAATTTCTTCAACTGAAAATTCAACTATGACATTTTTGGTTGAAAATTCATCTTTTTTTGGATAAAATTTTAACTATTACATTTTTTCTTAGAATTCATCTTTTTGGACAACAATTTTATTACTTGGTTGAAAATCAACTTTTTCGTTGAAAACTCCCCTTTTTGGCGTGAAATTTTAACAATCTGGTTGATTTCATTTCTCTCTCGACTAAAAATTCAACTATTTTGATGAAAAATTTTTTTTGGTTGAATATAACTTTTTTTATTTAAAATTAAACTGTTTTCTGATTGAGATATCAACTATTACATTTTTCGTTGAGAATTAATTTTTTTCCGTTAAAAATTATTTTTTTCATTCAAAAATTTAAGTATCACATTTTTAACTAAAGGAAGTGTTTCAGGTTTCAATCGTGTGCAAAACTACGAATTTTGCCTCTTTTAATTATAATGAATCATCGTGAAAGCATCAAATCTATTATCCCATTTTTATTCGAAGATTGATCTTTTTTGTTGAAAATTCATATATTTTGTTTAAAATTAGTCTTTCTTTGGTAAAAAAATTATGATCTTGTTGGAAAATTTATCTCTGGTTTCAAATTTAACTATTTTGTTGAAAATTCGACTTATTTGGTTGAAACTTAAAATATTACATTTTTCATTGAGAATTAAAGCTTTTTGAATCGAAATCTTATTATTTGGTTGAAAATCAACTTTTTTGTGGAAAATTTGCCTTTTTGGATTGAAACTTCAACAATCTGGTTGATTTTTCTTCTGTCTTGACAGCAAATTCAACTATTTTGTTCAAAAATTGTTTTTTGGTTGAATGTAAGTGTTTTTGATTCAAAACGAAAATATTTTTTGGTTGAAATTTCATCTATTACATTTTTCATTGAGAATTTATCTGTTTGGATAAAGATTTCATGATTTGGTTGAAAATCAACTTTTTTGTTGAAAACTCGCTTTTTGGCTTGAAATTTGAACAATCTGGTTGATTTTATTCCTGTCTCGACTAAAAATTCAACTCTTTTGATGTGAATTCTTATTTTGGTTGGATATAACTGTTTTTGATTTAAAATTGAACTGGTTTTAGGTGAAATATCAAATGTTACATTTTTTGTTGAGGATTCATCTTTTTCTGTTAAAAATTAATTTTTTAATTCAACATTCAAGTATCCCATTTTCAGTTCAAAATTGTTTTTTTTTCTAATTAAAAATGCGTGTATTTTGTTTGAAATTCGTCTTTTTTTGGTCAAAAATTATGTTCTTGTTTGAAAATTGATCTCTGGTTTCAAATTTTACTATTTTGTTGAAAATTCATCTTTTTTTGTTGAAATTTAAAATATTACATTTTTCATTGAGAATTGAAGTTTTTTGAAATGAACTCTTCTTATTTGGTTGAAAATCGACTTTTTTGTTGAAAACTCGCCTTTTTGACTTGAAATTTCATCAATCTGGTTGATGTTTCTTCTGTCTTGACTGCAAATTCAACTATTTTGTTAAAAAATTGTTTTTTGGTTGGATGTAATTGTTTTTGATTTAGAATCAAAATATTTTTTGTTTGAAATATCAACTTTAACATTTTTTGTTGACTATTCACCTTTTTTCGTCCAAAAGTTTTTTTTTCTATTGAAAAAATTGATGTATTTTGTTAAAAATTCGTCTTTTTGGTAAAGAATTATCTTCTTGATTGGAAATTCATCTCTTTGATTTCAAATTGACCTATTTTGTTGAAAATTCGTCTTTTTGTTTGATTTCAATTGTATTTGACTTAAAGCACTGACTAGCGTTACGGAATTTTCCGTAAAACTAACTTGGTCAAGTGTAGCGCTAAGACTAGAGTTACGGAAAATTCCGTAACTTTAGCCCTGAATGGGCTGGAAAGGGGCTGTTCTTAAGGAAAATTCCGTAACGGTAGACAGGTCGTTGATTTAAAATGAAAATCTTTTTGGGTTAAAATTTCAACTACTACCTTTTTCATTGAGAATTCACCTTTTTTGGTTTAAAGTGGAACTACCTTGTTGAAAGTGTTTTTTTTTGTTGAGGATTCATCATTTTAGTTGAAAATCTCTTTCGTTGGAAAATTAACTATTTTCTTAACATTTTTTTGTTAAACATTCATTTTTTTAATGAAAATTGAACCATTTCATTTTTGGTTTTAAATTTATATTGTTTAGCTGAAGATTCAACTATTTGGTTGAATATTACTCTTACTCTTTTCAATTCGAAAATTCATGTATTTTGTTGAAGATATGTCTGTTTTGGTTGCAAATTTATCCTTTTTTGTAGAAAATTCAACGTCTTCTAAACCATTTTCTGTTGGTTTGAGAATATTATAAATCTTCTAGAAGTAAAAATCGTAACTAGATCAATCTAAAGAAACACTTTTAGGAAGAAATAATTATTTTTCAACGCCAAGGAGATTCATAGCCCAAAATAGGAAAGCTGAAATTTTTCTTCCACACTGAAATTCAAAATTTTCTAAAACATTTTTCTTCTTTTAGAAATTTTATATGGGTCATGACTTTCCTACGAATTTCAGCAAAAAGTGTAACAACTATCACTCGAAAGTTATAAATAGAGTTTTGTAAAAATTCAATTTAGGAATATATTTCTGAAATACAAAAGTAACTAAAAAAAGTAACGCTGGTTACTTTTTTTGTGAGAAATGCAACTAAGAAAAAGTAATATTTTGAATCGGTAAGGATAACGATAAGTAGTGACTTGTTTCGTGATGTAACGGTAAAGATAACTAGTTCCTTTTGAAAAATAACTTACCCATCACTGGTGAATATTTTTTTTTACTAGTTACTGTAACTAGTAACTTTTTTGGTAGCGATAGTGGTAACGAAGTTACTTTTGTAAATAAGTAACGAATTGCGTGGTGAGTCAAAACCAATTCCAGCCTAAAAATCTTTGCACTCGCAGGTTTCTTGTGAAAGTTTTTCAAGCACAAAACAAAAATCATCTGTGGAGTCCTTTTTTCAAAAATAATATTTTATGAAGTTTTTTTAGAATTTGTAAATTTTTGTTACTGGGCGTCATTACTCGTCAAAAATAGAGTAAAAGGGTTTTTTGGAAAAATTTTGTGAAAAGAACACCTGTCGTTTTATGAAGGCATAAATATACACTATGAACGATATTTACACCTCCACAGAAAGACAGGTGTTCATTTTACAATAATTTTCCATTCAACTTCTTTACTCAATTTTTAACGAATAATGACGTGCAGTATCCAAAATCAGCAAATTCTAAAAAAAACTCCATAGAAGATGATTTTTGAAAAAAGGACTCCACAGTTGATTTTCGTTTTGTGCTTAAAAAACTTCCACACTATCCTATAGATGCATTCTAAAAAAAAAACCGGCGAGGGCAAAGATTTTAGGTTGAAATGGTTGATGGATTAATCATTTCAGTCTGAAATTCATCTCTTTAGTTGAAAATTTAACTATTATAGGTCGAGAATTCACCTTCTTTGGTTGAAACTTTTATTATTTCCTTGTACATCTAATTATTTTGTTCAAAATTCAACATTCTTATATAGACAATCATTCTATTCGTCCGAAAATTCAACTGCTTTGTTGAAAATATAATTATTTGGTTGTAAATCAACTTTTTTGTGGAAAATTCACATTTGCGGGTTGAAAATTCAACTGATTTGAACAAAATTCGCCTTTCACGCTTGAAATTTCAACAATGTGGTTGATTTTTCTTCTGAAAAGTTGAACTTCTTTGTAAAAAATTCATTTTTCTGGTTGAAGATTCATCATTTCAGTTGAAAATTTATTTTTCTCGTTGAAAATTTCACTATCTCATTCAAAAATCTTTTTTTGGTTAGTTATTAATTTTGTTAACTATTATATTTTTAGCTTGAAATTTATATTGTATAGTTGAAAATTCATCTACTTAAGAGAAAATTTCTCTTTTCTAGTTGAATATTCATATAAGATGTTGAACATTTATCTTCTTTGGTATAAAATTAATCTTCCTGGATAAAAACTCATCTTTTTGGTAAAAGTTTTACTACTGGGTTGAACTCTTCCTTTAAAAATTATTATTTTTTTGCTTGACGACTCGTCCGTTTAGTTGAAAATTCATCCCCCTAGTTGACATTTGTTTTTCTTCAAATTCAACTGTTAGGTTTGAAAATGTATCATTTTGAAGGGGATTCAACTATTTAATTAAAAATGAACTTTTTGACAGAAAATTAATATGCTTTTTGAAAATTTATTTTTTTAGTTTATGATCTATCATTTTAGTTGAAAATTCAACTATTTATTTGGAAATTCTACTAGTTACTTGAAAATTCTTTCTTTTTGTTAAAAATGAATTTTTTAGCTGAAAATTTGACTATTCTATTTTTGGTTGAAAACTTGTAATATTTTAGAAACGTTATGTCGATTACGACTAACCTACGACTTTTAATAAAAAGTGTAACAACTGTCACTCGGCAAATATAAATGAAGTTGTGCAAAAATTGCATTTTGAGATATATACATATTTATAAAATGAAAAAGTAGCCTGAAGAATTAACGATGGTTACTTTCTTTCTGCAAGAGTAGCTAGGAAAAAGTTACATTTTTAATCGGTAATGAAAACGATAACTAGTTACTTTTTTCGTGATATACCATTTTAAAAAAATAAATTAAAAAACCATGAAAAAGGGAAGAAGAAGATGGTTTGTCACATTGCAAGAAAACTTTAAACATTAAATTTTATTTAGAGGGAAAAAACTGTATTGGACAGAATTTCTTCTCATTTTTTCCAAACTTTTTTCCACATTTTTTTTTAATGGAAAAGGGTGCGGTGGAAGGGGGCGGAGAAAACTCTGTATTTTTCAATTTCTTCACTTTCCAAAATAAACAGAATTGGTATCCTAATATAGCTTTTTGTGTTTTTACGTATTTTTCTTAGCATCAAGACAACCAAGAATCTCAACAATGGGTCGTAAAATATCTCTATAATATTTAATTTACAGAATGAATTTGTATTTACAGTTTTTAATTTATAAGTTTTCAAATGAGCCAGGAAACATCCCTTCAACCCTTAGAGGGTAGCTAGAATTTCTGAAATCAGAAATTTTTAATTTTTTAATTTATCACTATTTTGAAAAAAAATGAAGAGTCCTATCTGAGAAAGCTTTCTTTCTACTTTTTAGCATCAGAACTTCCTGAGATTTTAAATGAGACATAAAACATCCTATCAACTCTTAAGGGAGAGCCAGATTCTCTGTGATCAGAAATTGTAAATATTTTAGTTTGTCACTATTTTGAAAAAAATAAACTAAAAATAAAAAGTGATATCTGATAGAGCTTTTTCTTTATTGTTTTACCATTAGAACCTTCTCGGCTCTCAAATGAGCCATAAAACATCCCATCAACTCTTAACGGAGAGCAAGAATTTCTATGATCATAAATTGTGATTTTCTCAGTTTATCATTATTTTGAAAAAAATTGACTGAAAATAAAAAGTCGTATGTGATAAAGCTTGCTCTATTTTTTGACCATCAGAACCTCCTGAGCTTTCAAGTGATATATAAAACATCGCATCAAGTCTTAAAGAAGAGCCGGAATTTCTGTAATCAGAAATTGTAAGTATTCTGATTTCTCACTATTTTTCAAAAATGAACTGAAAATAAAAAGTAATATATCATAGAGCTTTCTCCATAATATTTTACCATCAGAACCTCCTGAGCTTTCGAATGAGCCATAAAATATCCAATCAACTCTTAAAGAAGGGCCAGAATTTCTGTATCTAGAAATTGTAAATATTTCAATTTTTCACTATTCAAAAAAAAACTGAAAATTAAATGTGACTTCTGAAAGAGCTTACTTTCTACTACTTTACCATCAGAACATCCCGATTTTTCAAATGAGTCATGAAACAGAATATTAACTCTTAAAGGAAAGCCAGAATTTTTGTAATCGAAAATTGTAAATACTTCAATTTCTCCATATTTTGAAAGAATTAACTAAAAATAAAGAGCTGTATCTGATAGAGCTCTCTCTCTCTCTCTCTCTCTCTCTCTCTCTCTGTCTTTTATTTTACCACCAGAACCTCCTGAGCTTCCAAATGAGCCATAAAATATTTCATCAACTCTTAAAGGAGAGCCAGAATTTCTATGTTCAGAAATTGTAAATATTTCAGTTTCTCACTATTTTGAAAAAAATGAACTAAAAATAAAAAGTGATATCTGGTAGAGATTTCTCTATTTTTTCACATCAAAAACCTCCTTAGCTTTGAATGAGTCATGAATTATGCCTTCAGCCCTTAGAGGAGAGCCAGAATTTCTATAAGCAAAAATTTAAATTTTTTAATTTATCATTATTGTAAAAAAAGGAAGAGAAAAAAATAAACAATGAACCATCTCTAAAACCCTTGCAGGAGGGCCACAATATACATTACAAAAAATGCCCTTACGCAATTCTATATAGAGAAGATAGAAGATTCTTCGAATCAAGATTATAGAATTGTTTATACTGTTTAAGAAATAATGACGATTATTATTGAATAATAATATTTTTTTCAAATGCGTTTGAGATAGAAACCTGAGGACATAAGACTGTTTGAGTTTTTTCTACTTATCAATGAAAGCTTGCAAGCTCGTTGCACGCAAACCAAAAGGCATATCAGTAGTTACGTGCAAACGAGTAACGTTTTTGTGAAAGATATCGCTGAAAAATTAGTAAGAAATATGACAAATGCCACCGAGTTGGCACGCAGGCTGCTTTTTTCTAAGAAAAAGATTTCTTTTAATGACAAGTCCTTTTTCAATTGCTGCAGTCCTTATTTCTCAAAAATAATTCGCTAAAGTTGCAATTAGTTTTAGAAGAATAGCCACATTATCTTTAATTAGAAAACTTCGATCAATCATGCAAATAAAGCACTTCACTTAAATTGTCGACTTGCCACATTTTGTATTTAAAAATGAAATTGTTCAAGTTTTAATGCTTCCAGGCGTGGCCTCGCATGGAAACAACATGCTAATCCATGAGGATCCAATATAGGGTTTAATCATTGTTGCCTTATGATTTTACACGAGGGGCCCTCGTGGGTCCCTTGCAGTTGTCCCGGCGGTAAATTTCCGAATATCGAAAATACCTTTAATAATTGTCTTCTCATAATTTTCAGACATATTTTGATTAATGAATATGTAGTGTTAATATGTATTGAAAACTCAAAAATAAAAATGTTAGCGCCTTGACTGGGACTTGAACTCACAACCGGCATCTTATCAGACCTGTGCTCTCGCTTTCTCTTTTGACCAACTTACCGCAATGTTTATTACATTTCTTAATCAGACGCTCTTCACGCGCATCAAAATTATTTAGAATTATCTTTTTTTTCAACAACTACTCAGTCGGATGAGATATTGTTACTAGTTGACACAAAAGACAATTTATTATACAAAAAAAATCGTTCGATTTTCGTGAGCGGACGACAAGCCCTTATGCCTCTTAATGTCTGGGATTTTAAAGCTTAGCTTCCAAAATAATGTCATCAAATTTTTAACAAAAACTTGTTTTTTGTGAGTCCGAACTAATCAAACATCAAAATTTATAGGGTGAAAAATACTCATCCTCTGAACTTAGGAATTTTAACCCATTAACCGTGAGGGCAAACGAGCAGAGCCGCCTACGGGGGCCCTTCTGTAATATCTAAGATTTCGAAATTTAAGTTTCAAAATAACGTCATCAAATTTTTAACAAAAATGCAGTTTTTCTAGAACTGAACTAATCAAACATCAAAATTTGTACTGTCGAGAAAATATTAACCGACCTAAAAAGTTTTATCCTAATCGACCGTGAGGGCAAACGAGCAAGGCCGCCTGCGGGGACCCTAGTGGGTTTTTCCGTATAAATTGTCCACATGGGCCCCTGACGGAATCCGGCATTCCAAAGAGGGCTAAATGGGGCTTTTTCACAAGGGAATCGTATCAAAAAATATACAAAACTGAATGAAACTAGTTCTAAATTCGAAAATTTTCAATTTCATTTAATTATCACTTGTACAATTATGAGTGATTCTAATTTCTCTTTATTAAATTTTGATTGCTTCAAACATAACCAGTTTCCAACGTTTTCGCACTGCTTCGTTTCTGACGTTCAGGCCATTTAGAAATTTCTCGATCGTTAATGTTTTTTTAAACAATTGTTGAGTTTTGAATTCCACAAATTCAAAATTGTGCAATCATTTTTTCTTCAGAATTGAATTTGTCTGCTTGATATTTCATTTTTATTTATTTTTAATTCAATTTATCTGTGTTTAATTTATCTGCTACTTGCTATGGTGAAAAGAAAGATAAACTCTTACGTTTTGTTAAAAAAAAATAGTTACTCTCTATTTAATTAACTCCCATAAGTTGGCCCCCTTGAAATTTGGTTTGAATTTTGGAATTAAAAAAGCCTATTTTTTGCATTATTTTTCAAGTAAACTTGCACAAACTAAACTTTTCCTCCGCGGAGCCGGCGAATAGAAGGACAAACATTTACAGTTTGTTTGAAAAGAAAAATTTACCCCCCATTTATTTAACTTTCATGAGTTAGCTCATCGAACTTTGGTTCAATCTTCGATATTTGGAGAACAGAAGCCTATTTTTTGCATGATTTGACAAGTAAACTTGCACAAACTAAACTTCTCTCTCGTGGAGCCGGCGAATAGAAAGACAAACACTCACATTTTGTTTGAAAAAAAAGTTACTCCCCATTCGATTAACTTTCATGAGCCAGCCCCCTTGAACTTTGGTTCAAACTCTAATATTCAAGAAAGGAAACCCTATTCTTTGCATTCTTTCTCAAGTAAACTTACACAAAATAAACTTTTTTTTTCGCGGAGCCGGCGAATAGAAAGACAAACACTTAAAATTCATTTTTAAAAAATGGTTACTCCCCAATTAATAAACTTTCATGAGTTAGCCCCCTTGAACTATGGCTTAAGCTTCACTATTCAAAAAAATAAAAGTCCAATTTTTTCATAATTTTTCAAGTAAACTTGCACAAACTAAACTTTTCTTTCGAGGAGCCAGCGAATAGAAAGACAAACACTCACATAAAGTTTAAAAAAAAAAGTTACTCTTCATTCGATTAACTTTCATGAGTCATTCCCCTTGACCTTTGGTTTAAACTCTAATATTCAAGAAGGAAAACCCTATTTTTTGCATTGATTTTCAAGCAAACTTGCAGAAAATAAACTTATCTTGCACGGAGCCGGCGAATAGAAAGACAAACACTTACATTTTGTTTGAAAAAAGTTGTTACTCCCCATTCAATTAACTTTCATGAGTTGGCCCCCTCGAACTTTGGTTTAAACTTTAATATTCAAAAAACAAAAGCCTATTTTTTGCTTTATTTTACGAGTAAACTTGCACAAACTAAAGTTTTCTTCCACAGAGCTGGAAAACAGAAAGACGAATACTCAAATTTTATTTTTTTAAAACAGTTACTACCCACTTAATTAACTTTCATGAGTTACCCCTTAAACTATGGCTCAAGCTTTGATATTAAAAAAACAAAAGCCCAATTTTTCCAAAATTTTTCAAATAAAGTTGCACAAACTAAACTTTTTTTTGCGGACCTGGTGGAGAGAAAGACAAACGCTTGGATTTCGTTTTGAAAAAATGTAGTTACTCCAAGTTTATTAAGTTTCATGAGTTGACCCCCTAAAATCTGGTTTAGACTTCGATATTCAAAAAGCGGAAGCATATTTTGTGCATTATTCTTCAAGCAAACTTGCACAAACTAAAATTTTTTCTTGCAGAGCCAACTAATAGAAAGACAAACACTTACGTTTTATTTTTAGGAAAATAGTTTTTTCCCACTTAATTGAGTTTCATGAGCTAGCCCCCCTCCGCCAAACTATGGCTTAAGGTTCAATATTGGAAGAACAAAAGCCCAATTTTTTCATGATTTTTGAAGTAAAATTGCACAAGCTAAACTTTTTTCTCATGGAGTCGGCGAATAGAAAAACAAACACTTATATTTTGTTTAAAAAAATAGTTACTTCCCATTCAATTGACTTTCATGATATTCAAGAAACAGAAGCCTATTTCTTGCATTATTTTTTAAGTAAACTTGCACAAAATAAGTTTTTCTTCCGCGGAGCCGGCGAATAGAGAGACAAACACTTGCTTTTTGTTTCAAAAAAGTATAGTTACTCCCCGTTTAATCAATTTTCATGAGTCGGCCCTCTCAAACTTTGATTTAAACTTCAACATTCGAAAAAAAGTCTATTTTTTGCTTTATTTTCCAAGTAAACTTGCACAAACTAAACCCTCCTTACGCGGAGCCGGCGAATGGAGAGACAAACAATTGCATTTTGTTTCAAATAAGTATAGTTTCTCCCCGTTCAATTAATTTTCATGAGTCGGCCCTCTCAAACTTTGATTCAAACTTCAATATTCGAATAACAGAAGTCTATTTTTTGCTTTATTTTTCAAGTAAACTTGCACAAACTAAACCCTCCTTACACGGAGCCGGCGAATGGAGAGACAAAAAATTGCATTTTGTTTCAAAAAAGTATAGTTTCTCCCCGTTCAATTAATTTTCATGAGTCGGCCCTCTCAAACTTTGGTTCAAACTTTGATATTCAAAAAACACAAGCCTCTTTTTTGAATTATTCTTCAAGTAAACTTGCACAAACTCAACTTTTTTTGCGGAGTCGGACAATAGAAAGACAAACACTTATGTTTTGTTTGAAAAAATACATTAACTCTACAGTCAATCAACTTTCATGAATGGGCCCCTTGAATATTGGTTCAAACTTTAATATTCAAGAACAGAAGCCTATTTTTTGCATTATTTTGCAAGTAGACTTGCACAAACTAGACTTTTCTTTCTTCAGAGTCGGCGAATAGAAAGACAAACACTTACATTTTTTCTTTAAGAAAATAGTTACTCTCCACTTAATTGACTTCCATGAGTTAGCCCCCTCAAACAATGGTTTAAGCATTATTATTGAAAAAACAAGAGCCCAATTTTCTCAGAATTTTTCAAGTAAACTTGCACAAACTAAACTTTCTTTTTATGGAGCCGGCGAATAGAAAGATAAACACTTACATTTTATTCAAAAAAATAGTTACACCCTAGTCAATTAACTTTCATGAGTAGGCTCTTTTGCACTTTGGTTCAAACTTTGATATTCAAAAAAGAAAAACCTATTTTTTGCACTATTTTTCAGGTAAACTCACACAAGCTAAACTTTTTCTTCACGTAGCCGGCGAATAGAAAGAAAAACACTTGGATTTCTGAATAGAAATGTAGTTACTCCCCATTCAGTTAACTTTCATGAGTCTGACTCCTTGAACTTTGGTTTAAACTTTAATATTCAAATAATAAAACCTATTTTTTGCATTATTTTTCGAGTGAACTCGCACAAGCTTAACTTTTCTTTTGCGGAGCCGGCAAATAGAAAGAAAAACAGTTACATTTTGTTTAAAAAAAGTTGTTACTCTCCGTTTAATTAACTTTCATGAGTTGGCCCTTCGAACTTTGGTTCGAACTTCAGTATTCAAAAAACAAAATCCTATTTTTTGCACTATTTTTCAAGTAAACTTGCACAAACATGCATAGACGTTCCGGCTTACACATAGAAAATTGCTAAAATTCAAAGTTTCTAATTTGTTGGTGAACGAAGCAGATGTAAGAAGCTTTCGCATCAGAAATTGATATTCTTATATTTCGTTAGGATAAAAAGCTCTTTGATCTTGAAGACAGAATGCGATCGAGTTGATTTTTTTCTATTCTTTTGAAAAGGCATTATTTTCTCTTGTTGTCTGTCTTCACAATAGCAGCCGTTTGTCCTCGGAACTTTCGAGACAAATGGGAAAAGTGAAAAAAGTGGAGGAAACAGTCGAAGAGGAAACTGTAGAGTTCGGATAAGGGGTCGCAAAAGTACTTCCTTCTCTGAAATAGACTGCTGTTTCATACATAATTGAAGATAACGATATTTCTTTTTTCAGGTAGTTATTTTCCCAACGATTCTCGATTGATTTGATCAGAAATTGAGGTAATTTCATTCCTATTCATAGCAATATTTTTTTATTAATTCTGAGAGTACATCAACTTATTCCAAGTTAAAAATAAATGAAAATCACAATCTGAGCCTAATTTACTTGAGAAAAGTAAAAAAGTGACCAATTTAATCCAAAAAAGTGACTCAAAGTGACTAACGTGCATTGATACACTTTATAACAAAATAAGACCATATGTCTATGAAATGAAAGGTATCATTTCCAAAGTATCAAGAAGGTATCTTTCTGAAGATAAGTGTTTCCCAAGAATAAAAAAAAAGTATTAAAGAAGTAGCCTTTTTGAATGAGTGAAAAATTAGTTTTTTATATAAAAAAAGTAGTTGGGATTCAGATTCCACTGGATGACTATTAATTTGCCAGAACATTATTTGCCAATGACGACCTGCTTTACTCAAACCTGCCTTTATTCAAAAAACATTGTACGGATTAAAATGTTTATTTATTGAATTCTCATGTAAAATTATCTCAACATAACACTTTTCTACCAGAAAAGAAGAATCTTAAACAAAACACGTGAATTTTCATCCAAATAGTTGAATTTTCAACTGAAAAGGTACATTTTCAAACAGCGAGATGAATTTTCAACTTAAATGATGAATCTTGAAACAAAAAATTGATTTTCAACAAAACAGTTTAACCCTTAACCGAGTAGTTGAATTTTCAACCAGAAAAATTAATTTTTAACCAAGGACACTAATCCGCTACCAAAAAAAAAAACAAAATGAATTTTTAGCAAAATATTAAATTTTCAATCGAAGATATGAATTTCGAATTAAAATGATGAATTTTCAAGCAGGAAAAATGCATTTTTATCGAAGCAGTTAAACTTTCAACCAAACAGATTAATTTTAAATTAATTGAGATAGTTTTTAGATGAAGCTTCAAACCAAAAAGAAACGAAATTCAGCAAAAGAGTTGAATATTCAACCAAGAAAGGTTTTTCAGTCAAGAAGGAAAACATTTTCGAGCAGGATGTTGAAGCTTCAACAAAGAAGTTGATTTCCAGCCAAATAGTATTATTTTCTACAAACCAGTCAAAGTTTTAACCAAAAAGACAAATTTTCAACCAAACATTCGAATTTTGAACCAAAAAATGTAATCAGAAGAAATTTCTTTTAAAAGAGATGAAGTTTTAAACCAAAAAGCCGAAATTTATCAGAAGAGTTGAATTTCTAACACAGAAAGCTTTTTCAGTCGAGAAAGAAGAAAAACTTCAACCAAATTCTTAAAGTTTCAAGCCATGAAGACGGATTTTCTACAAAGCAGTTGAATATTCAGAAAAAAAGGTAACTTTCAACCAAATAATACAATTTCCTACAAAAATAGTTGAATTTTCAACCGCAAAAAGACGAATTTTCAACAGAACAGTTGAACTTTCAACCAAAGAAGATGATTTTTTGATAAAAGAATTGACCGTTCAACCAAAAAGACGAAATTGAACTGAAATCATGAATCTTCAACCAAAAAAATGATTTGTTAACTGTTGAAAATTCAAGAAAAAAACGGCAGTCTGTTTCCGAAAAAACAATTTTCTCTTTATGGGTTGAAATGTTTATCTCATGTATAATGATCTGTATGAAACATTGTTACACTTTTTTGAATATAAAATTAAACTAAAATTCAAATAGTTGAAAGGAGAGGAAACTGAGTGTTGAAGAGTTGAATTTGAGAATGTTGAGAGTCGAAGAAAATTAAAAATTTAATTTCAACAGCTGAAAATTCAACTTTCAAAAAATCAATTACTTTCTTTCATTTTTTTTTATTTTAAAAAACTGAAATTCATTAGTACGATCAATTTTTTATATAAGTTCACTGAAAAAGTAGCAAAAGAGGAGCTTTGCATTGTAAAAAGTAGACAAGAAGCAGCCTTGCCTAAAAAAGTAAAAAAAGTGTGGAACTTCGAAGCCTGTAATTCGAATCCGACCTCCATTTTTTGTCTAAGCGTCAGGCTTTTGAATTTTTCACAGTGAAATTTTTTTTAGGAAAATTACATATCGTTCTATAAATTGATGTAGAAAGTTTCTTTTGATAACAAATGATACATGATTCCGATCTATTTTTTAACGCTAAATCCTGCGCGTACCTTACTTTTTGCGATAGCTCAAGCGGTTTTCGAGATAATTGCAAAAAACGAAGAGAAAACATTTAAAAAATAAGTTTAAAGAAAATTATACTAAGCTGAATATTAACCTTTTTGAATTTCGCGCACAAACATGGACTCCCGCGCATGCGCATGGTTTAAAAAATAGGCTAGGTGCGCAACTTTGGGTGACGAGTTGTTTACAAATTTAGCACCCGTATTTGAAGTTGCTCGTTGTTAAATAAATTAAACAATAACTTTAAACGTCAATAAAGGTATTATACGATACCGCAACGTTAACTTATGCACCGCATTGAAAATTGTGACCCCTACTTGTAATTAAAATTCACAATTAGTATTGATATTTCATTGACAGTTTCGAGGTTAGGTTTTCCGCAATAAATACACACAGAATAACCATAATCTGCCATAATTTACAGTGAACAATAGTTTTGACTATTTCCTTACATAATCAAATATCAAACACATCAACAATACCAAACACAATTTTCAATTTTAAATGCCATATTTTAGTGGTGATTTCAAAATAAACTTTTTTTCTGAAAAATTTGACGGAAACTTGATCTACATTTTTGTTTGTTGTTGATAATTTTTTTTATTGTTTGGTATTTAAGGTTAAAGGTCCCTTTAAATTATCAAACACAATTTTCAATTTTAAATGCTATGTTTTAGTGGGGATCACAAAATCAATTTTTTTGCTGAAGAATTTGACAGAAACTTGATCTCAATTTTTGATTGTTGTTAATAAATTTTTATTGTTTTGTATTTAAGATTAAAAGTCCCTTTGAATTATCAGACACAATTTCTAGTTTTACTTGCTATATTTTAGTGGGGATCACAAAATCCATTTTTTTTTAATTTGACAGAAACTTGATCTAAATTTTCATTTGTTGTTAATAAATTTTTTTATTGTTTGGTATTTTAGGTTAAAGGTCCCTCCAAATTACCGAACACAATATTCAATTTTTATTTATATATCTTAGTAGAGATCTCAAAATCATTTTTTTTTTCAAAATATTTGACAGAAACTGGTTCAAATTTTTTTTTGGGGTTGATAAATTTTTTTTATTGTTTGGTATTCCAGGCAGAAGGTCCCTTCAAATTACCAAACACAAATCTTCAATTTTAATGCCTATATTTTGGTGGGGATCTTAAAATCAAGTTTTTTTTTCTGGAAAATTTGACAAAAACTGGCTCCAAATTTTTGTTTGTTGTTGATAAATTTTTTTATTCTTTGGTATTTCAGGTCACAGGTTCCTTCAAATTATCAAACACAATTTTCAATTTTAATTTTTGTATTTTAGTGGGGATCACGAAATCAATTTTTTTTTTTTTGAAAAATTTAACAGAAACTTGATCTAAATTTTTGTTCTTTGTTAACGCATGTTTTTAAATGTTTGGTATTCTAGGCTAAAGGTCCCTTCAAATTATCGAATAAAATTTTTAATTCCATTCTTTTTTCATATTGGGAGGGTAGTAAAAATATTATCTTGTATTTTAGTAGGGATCTCAAAATTAATTTTTCTCTGAAAAATTTGACAAAAACTGGCTCCAATTTTTCTTCAGTTGATACATTTTTTCATTATTTGGTATTTTAGGTTAAAGAACCCTTTAAATTATTAAACACAATCTTCAATTTCAATTCCTATATTTTAGTGGGGATCTTAAAATCAAGTTTCTTTCTGAAAAATTTGACGAAAACTGGCTCAAAATTTTTGTTTGATGTTAATAAACTTATTTCGTTTGGTACTTTAGGTTACAGGTCCATTCAAATTATCAAATACAATTTTTAATTTTAATAGTTCTATTTTAGTGAGGATCACAACATCAATTTTTTTCTGAAAAATTTGACAGAAACTTGATCTAAATTTTGGTTTGCTGTTCATGAATTTTTTCTCCTATTGTTTGGTATTTCAGGTTAAGGGTTCCTTTGAATTGTCAAACACAATTTTTAATTTTGATAGCTATATTTTAGTGGGGTCCTCAAAATCACTTTTCTTCTGAAACTTTTGGCTGGAACTTGATCTGAATTTCTGTTTGATGTTAATACATTTTTTTATTGTTGAAGGTCCCTTCAAATTATGAAACACAATTTTCAATTTTGATTGATATATTTTAGTGGGGATCTCAAAGTTAATCTTTTTCCTGAAAAATTTGACAAAAACTGGCTAAATATAGCAATTAAAATTAAAAATTGTGTTTGATTAATCATAGGGACATTTAACCTGAAATATCAAACAACAGTAAAAATATATTAACAACAAACAAACATTTAGATCAAGTTTCTATCAAATTTTTGAGAAAATAAAATTTGTTTTGAGATCTTCACTGAAATATAGCAATAAAAATTAAAATTTGTGTTGAATAATTCAGAGGGATCTTTAACCTGAAGTTCCTATCAACAGAAGCATTTATTAACAACAAACAAGAATTTAGATCAAGTTTTTGTCAAATTTTTCAAAAATAAATTTGATTTTCAGATTCTCATTAAAATATAGCAATTAAAATTGAAAATTGTGTTTGATAATTCAAAGAGACTTCTAGCCTAAAATACCAAACAACAACAACAAATTTCAAACAGCAAACAAAAATTTAGATCAAGTTTCTGTCAAATTTTTCAGAAAAAAAGTTGATTTCGAAATCCTCACTAAAATACGGCATTTAAAATTAAAAATTGTGTTTGATATTCTTAATATTATGATAGTGTTGATGTCCTTGATACTTGATTATGTTAGGAAATAGTCCAAATTATAATTCACTGTAAATTATGGCAGATTATGGTTTTTTCGTATGTATTTATCGCGGAAAGTCTAACCTCATAACTGTCAATGAAATGTCAACACTAATTATGAATTTTATTTACAAGTGGGGGTCACAATTTTTAATGCGGTACATTAGTTAACGTTATGGTATCGTGTGATACCTTCATCCACCCTTAACAGTTGTTTTTAAATTTATTCAACAATAAATACCTTTAAATACGGATGGGAAGTTTGTAAACAACTCTTCAACCGAAGTTCCGCCACTGGCCTACTCTCTGAACCATGCGCATGCGTGGACGTCCATGTTTGTGCGCGAAATTCGGAAAGACCCCTGTTCAATATCTTTTTGAGTGCTGCTGTAGAAGGGGGGTTGTATTTTCCAAAATCTTTTAACATGCAACACCCCTATGACTGGGATGAGAAAGACCTTACTGTAGAAAGCATCCCTTCCTTTTCCATTAAGAATTAGACTACTTAGGCTCATTCAAGGCGAATAATTGTACTCAAATTCTGTTAAATTCACTGAAATTTCTTGAAGACTGAATTCAAATTAAATTCCAGCAAATATGAAAGAAATTACCTGAATTTAAAAGAACTTCAGTAATTTCGAGAAAATTCAAGTATATTTTATAGATAATTCATCTTCAAAGAAATTCCAATGAATTCAACAGAATTTGAGTACAATTATTCGCTTTGAATAGGCATAAATATTCGTTTTACTAACGGTAGAGAAAGAGATGGTTTGTACGTTATGTGTCTTGTCGACTGTCAGTGCTGGAACTATAAACGTTTTAACAATTTTTTTCTTCGTTAGGAAGCGAAGAGAATGACCCCTATTTGAGTAACGAAGAGTTAATATTTTGCTTCATATAACAATTCTAAAAAAAACTTTTTTTTAACACTTTTTCTCCATTTTTTGCGATTATCTCGAGAACCTTTTAAGCTGCATAAGATTCAGCTTAAAGAAATACATCGAAATCATGTACCGTTTGCTGTCAAAAAATTTTTTACATCCATTTATCGTCCGATATGTTATTTTTCGAAAAAAAATTCGACTCAAAGAAACTCAACAACCTGACATGTAGGCAAAAAATGCAGGTCAGATTCAAATTCAGCACGAAAAAATACTTTGAAAAGAAGACGTCCTATTTCTTTCACATATAGGTCGTATTTTGTTGTACAGTTTTGTTGTACACATTATAATGTGAGTTATGTTCTTTCATTGTTAAAAAAATTCAAGAGAATTCGATGAAATTCATAGGATTCATAGGAATTCCAGATGAGATTTAACGAGTTCAGGACAAATTCGTAAGACTTCAAAACAAATCGAAACAAATTCAAAAAAATTCAAGGAAATTGGGAAAAATGTGAAAAAATCCAAAAAAATTTATTGATTTCAGTAAAATTGGAGTTCATTTAGAGGAATTTGAAGGAAATGAGAAGAACTCGATGAAATGCATAAGAATTCAAAGTGGATTTAGAAAAAATCAAGTTAACTGAAAACAATTTGAAAATATGCGAAAATTCAGTGAATTCTTTTTTGAGTTTCGAAATTGAATTTGAATTGAGTTTAGAGAAATTCAAGGGAATTGAAAAGAATCTAATGAAATACCTAGGAATTCAAGGTGAGTTTAAAAGACTTCGGAATGAATTAAAACAAAAAGTAAAAAAAAAAATTTTTTAATCCATTGAATTGAGTGATATTAAGTGATTCTACAAGGATGCAAGTGAATTTAACAAATTAAAGAGAATTTCAAAGAGTTCAAACAAATTTCAAAGAACTCAACATAAATTTTTAAAAAATCGGGGTGAATACCACATGAATTCAGATGAGTTAAAAAAAATATTTGAATATCTCTGCAAATCTTTGAAACACTACGAAATCCCTCACCTCCTGTTAATTAATTTTTTAAAATCGATAAAAAATGATTAAAATACCTTGAAAACTTTCAAAATTTCTCCAAATTATTGAAATCCTTGGAAATCTTATTAATTCCCTTGAAACCTTTTAAAATATTTCAAAAGCTTATAGGTCTGTAGAATCGTTTCATATTTTACGAAATTTTTTAAAGCAGCATGAAGTTTTTTTACATCCCTTAAACGCATCAAAATCTTTCAAAATCCCTTAAAATTTATACAATTTCTCAGAAATTTCTTGGAATCTTTTCAAATACCCTACAGTATTTGAAATCCTTTGAAATCCCTTCAGATTATCAAAATCTATCAAAAACTTTTTAAATTTTCTGAAATAATTCAAATCCTTTGAAATCTTTTAAAATCTCTTGAAACTTCTTAATGCCCTTGAAAATGCCTTGGAATCTTTTCAAATGCCCTAATATATTTCAAATCCCTTGAAATCCCATAAAATTACTGAAATGAATTGAAAATTCCTTGGAATCTTTTAGAATATTTCAAATCTTTTGAAATCCCATTAAATTGTCGAAATCAATTATCAAATTACTCAAATCAATTGCAAATTCCTTGGAATCTTTCAAAATACCTGATAATAATTGAAATCCCTTCAAATTCTTGAAATCTATTAAAGATTCCTTGGAAATTTCAAAAATATCTTTTAAGTATTTAAAATCTTTAAATATACCTTGGAGTAATTTTGAAACTCCTCAAATCTTTAAAGTCCCTGAATTTTCTGAAATATATTCTCTAAAATTGATTGAAATATTCAAAAATCCC
The DNA here is from genome assembly GCA_032362435.1 of Melikaiella ostensackeni. Classification (NCBI taxonomy): domain Eukaryota; kingdom Metazoa; phylum Arthropoda; class Insecta; order Hymenoptera; family Cynipidae; genus Melikaiella; species Melikaiella ostensackeni. The sequence goes on from JAUMHM010000088.1 coordinate 13,236,398, forward strand.
TTCAAATCCCGTGAAATTTCATGAAATTTTCTAATGATATTTCCTGATATCCTGGACAAATCATTAAAATATGTACATTGAATGCTTTTGTAATCCCTCAAAATCATTAAAGTCTTTGTAAATTCCTTGAAATTCTTTTAATCTCTCAGGATCTTTAAAAATACCCTAAAATCTCTGAAATACCCTAGAATCTCTTAAAATTCTTGGATTTTATTAAAAATTCTTCGCAATCTTTAAAAATATCATTAAAGGTTTTAAATTATTTAAAAACTTTGAGAATACTTCGAAATATTTTTAAACCTCTTCAAACCCTTGAGATCCTTTGAAATTGAAATATTATGAAATCCCTTAAAATTCTTCGAAATTCTTGAAATATATTGAAAATTCCTTGGAAACTTTAAGAATATCATTAAACGTTTGAAATTCTTTAAAATCTTTGGAAATACTTAAAAATATTTTTAGATCTTCTCAAATTTTTTCAATCCTTTAAAACTCCTCAATTCTTGTGAATAAGTTCTTTAAAATATTATGAAATCCCTCGAAATTTCATGAAATTACATGAAATCTGGCGAATTTCAAATAATTTAAAGAAATTCAATAAGATTCGAGGATTACTAGAGTGACCTTATCATTTCAAAAGTGACTAAAAGTTGACAGTCCTGGTGATTACAAATGTATACCATATTCAACACGTCACAGTAATAAACGATTCATTAAAATATTAATAACATAAAAATGCCGGAAAATTCATTATTGAGCAATAATTTTCTGTTTGTACTAACTGCAAATCCCTTTTTTGCGCGCAAGGGAAAACTCGACAGCAATATGTTATGAGTCATAAAAAAATAAATAAAAGAACGTGTTGCTTTAAAATTGTATAAATTACAAGGTGCATTGCGGACACAGAGGTGTTGTTTTCCTCTGGCCATAAACGCCAGAATTATTATCCCAGCGTCTACTCTAAGAGTGAAAAGCGCGACTGCGAATTACTTACAGTGTTTTGCATAGAAATTTATTAGTGACTCTTGTCTTTCTTGTTCTTTCACCATCTCTTTCTCTCTTGCTGCAGGAGCACGCAAATCGGCCAATGGCATAACCATAGCTACTGACCTGGCACTATGTTGGTACTTTATCGTTTAATATCCTGAGTGGCCATATAACGAAGTCGGTGCAAATTTACCATGTTGCGCTAATTGTATTCTCGCAAAAGTCAGCGTACCAACATGATGTTTTTATGAATTTCCACGATTCTATATGGGTGTTTTTGCTGAAAGGACTCTTTTCAGTTCGACTTTTGTAGCAGCAAATTTTATATATTTTTAAATCTCTTTTCCCCTGAGATGAATTCATACGACCTTCGAAAGTGGAAAGGTGATTTGCGCAAAACTAATTTTCGAAAATATTGATATTTTAGGGGTAGTTTTGCCCGGCTGCTGTCGGATTGCGGCATATGGTCACAATCGACGGGAAGCCTAGGGGGCATTATTTCTGAACTGTCCCAACTTCAAAAGTCATGTCTCCCGATTACCTTAAAATTTTTAGAGTTTATTTGCCTATACGATGTTAGTTTACCCACCAATTCATAAACTTCAAGTACCATCCCTCCCCGAACTACAGGGGGTGAAATTTTCATTCTCCGGGCAAAACGGGTATTTTCAAGTGGTCATAACTTCCTCTCTACAAATGCGAATTGAATTTTCTATGAGTGATTTCTGAAGGGGTTTTCATGCACTTTTATTTTATGAAATCCATTGTCATGCGGTTATGCAAATATATCCAAGCGAAACTCTGCCTCGCGCGTACGGACGGACTGGCCAGTCCAACCGGAGACTTGGCTGTATGTACGATTCTCAAGGGAAGTTGCATCAAATTCATCATAATTTATTTAGTTCGCCTTTTTTCACGCCTCGCTTGCTTCTCTGAACTTAGGGCTTTTTGACTGTCTTCGGAAACAGATCATGTTCTGTTGGGAATGAAGTTTTTTTTCAGTTGCATCTGTCCGTTTTCGTTTGGAATTGGAATTGGATTGGACTTCGTGTTGAGTGTTGCAAGCTAACTTTTGCCGCAAGTCTTTCAAATTTTCCACCAATCCCGTCACCTGGACCTTTTCCATGTACAGTTGCTTGGAAATGTGTTTCTGCAGAAATTCCAAAATCTTTTTTGTGATTCTGAAGATTGCTGGAGGCATATTTATTCATTAAATGCTTCGCAGCTCCGCCTGTCACATAATAAATTTTGTTGACAACGCTGAATTTCTTCTTGAGGTACTCAGTGATGAGCTTTCGAAATGCATATACAGCTACAAAGTCATGACTTAAACAATATGAGCAGATTGCCATGCTAAAATGCTTCAGTTCGTTTGCTTCTTTATAATAAATAACTACTATAAATATAGTAGCTTGATTATTATTCCAATGAGAAGCTTGTGCAGCATCTTTGATGATGAAAGCATAATTTTCAGCAAAGTCAAGCAAAATTAAGAACTCTTCTTCTTTTAGTACGACTTTGAGGTGCTTCAGAAACAAACCTTGTTGTTTCCCATAAAATGAGTGAGTCTTTAAGTTCTTAAGTTTAGTGCAGAGTTCTTCCATGAAAGCATCACTGTCTGCTATTTCGGTCTTCAAAGTGCTTCTATTAGTTGGCTGCCAAGCTTGATATGTCTCTGTGCCGAAACTCTCCAAGTCCAATAGGACAATGGTACTTTTTAAAATTTCAATGTCAGGACAAGATTCACATTCGTTAAAATGAGAAGCATCAACGAGTTCACTGCACATGATTTCTTCCAGGCAGTCGTGGTAATCTGATAATTGTCTGTCAGTCCCCTCATAGTTAACTGTTCGATATCAATCGCATTCAACATTAACTTTACGTTTTCATGATAAACGCAGATACAAACATTGTGAGTTTCACTTGCTCCAGCTAAAGCACAGTGCTTTGGTCTTACGAGGGGAAGGCCTCCTCTGCGACATTGACTTTTTGATGAGACTATCATCAATCGATAGTGTGTCAAAAATAATTAGACACGTGTCCCGGCTTCTTTGTGAGTGTGTCCTTGTTAAAAGAATTATGAACATTCGAAAATCAAGGTCGCCACGGCTGCCGAAAGTCTACCGAGCAGAGAGTTAATACAGATAGAGGCGACAAGCCATAGGCCGCTCTGTAAGTGGAAACGTCCGTCTCGACTTCGGTAGGGGGAATGAGAGAGACTGCGCGAGCGAGTCAGGAAATGAGACGAGAGTGGGGCAGCTGCTTTGTACCCTGCAGTACCCTGTGAACTCCGGAACCGGACGAAATCCGAGGTGGCTTGTCGCCTCTATCTGTATTAACTCTATGCTACCGAGTCGCGCGCGGTTGCTTTTACCAAGCGCCGCCAGTGCAGCGGTAAAGAGGCTGCCTAGCAACCACGCTGCCGCTGGTTCAAATCTTTTTCCCGAAATTTTTCTCTATATATGTTTTTTAATTTTTCGCATTGTAAATATGTCAAATACTCATTTTTCGATGCTTGCCCGGCGATTACCTCTTTTTTCTAAAACAATTAAATTATTGGGAAATAAATATTATGCATGAGAATCGACGGCGTGGGCAGCTGGTCCGACTCTCTCCCCTCTTCCATGAATCGTGACAATGGGTCCGAAAATGGATTCAGAAGAAGCAGAATAAATACGCACACTCGTTTTTCCTGAATTTAACCGCAGATGTCTCTTTTCACACTATAAAATTTAACACGTTGCTTCTGACGTGTATAACATTTCTTCATGATATTTATTCCCCAATAATTTAACTATCTTTGAAGAAGAAAATTTGAATCACCGGGAGAGCATGAAAAAATGATTATTTGACATGTTTACAATGCGAAAAATGGCAGAAATATATTTTAAAAATGTCGACAAAAAGATTGGAACCAGCGGCAGTGTGGTCGTTAGGCAGGTCCTTTACCGCTGCACCGGCGGCGCTTGGAGAAAGCAACCGCGCGCGACTCGGTGGACCTTTGGTAGCCGCGGCGACCGTGATTTTTAAACGCTCATAGTTCTTAAACAAGGGCCCCCTTACAAAGAAGCCAGGACACGGTCTAATTATTTTTAAAGTACTATCGATTGATGATAGTCTCATCAAAAATTCAATGTTGCAGAGGAGGCCTTCCCCTTGTTAGTTGTGTGAATTTTGAAAATCCGATCTTCACATTTTCGTGTTGGGTTACAAATCTGGCAAATATGTATTATTCTGAAAAATTGCACAGAATCAGTCTCTTCCGTATTTTCTCACAAGTACCGTCTAGTTTTTTAACAGATATGAAATCTTTCTTACCTGACATCAGTCGACTATTCTCGTCATTTTCGTAAAAGTTCCTTACCAAATTTTCAGTTTCTTCTGCCCATTTTTTCCCCCGTTTAGCTTCCGGAAATGTCAAAACTCCACTTTTGGCAACTAAGTCCTTTGCTTGTCTAGCTTCACGTTCAGATGCACCGAATTCGCATGATTTGTCTGCGACTCCAAGACTCAGGCGTGAGCGTGAGTAGACAAATATTTTCTGAATATACAGTGCCCTTCTGCTCTAATTTTTCTTCTATTTGATTCAGGACTTCGAGAACCGCTAAGTGATTTTCATCATTGCTTCCTTCTTCTTCATTTCTCATTGGCAAGCAGAAATCGGGGTCCTCTTTCATCTCTCCCTGTACATTAATACCAGGCTCTTCTACAATTAGTTCATTTTCTATATTCCTCCTTACGGAAAGGACTCGCACATACGAGTATGCTGCGAAAACTTTGCTTCGAAGGCATGGTCAGCGCGACATGACCATGCAAGGTTTTTAGGAACCTCAGTTTGCTTTGAAAGCAGCGATTTGAAAAGACAATTGAAAACGAACTGATGACCGAAACTAAATAAACAAAAATCACAGAACAGAAGGACAAACAATTTATAAATATATACTACTAAGAGACAAAAACGAAACGCCAGAAATCATAGAAAAAACACACAAAAATTCTAAGTATTACACATTTGCTGCTCTTACCTTTAGGGAGACTGGAATCAGAGTAATGCAGTGCAACATTTTGCTTCAGGCCAAGAAACAAATGACAGTCAATGTGATTGTTTTTTGTTTCTTGGTACAATATGAGAAATGAACAGAAGTCTGTGTATGTCGATGTCTTTTGTTTTTGGACTATACACGAGACCAAGTTCAATTTAGAGAAAGGACAAATTCTGTGTATTTATAATTTGTTTATATAAATAGTTTGAACTATTGTTGATTGATGTTAGCCTTTCACAAGTCTGATTCATGTTTTGGTAATGATGAAAATATACAGCAAACCCTCGAAAAAAACGTTACAGAGGAGCGAGGGCCGTGTGAACCATTTCCAGTAGGGATACATAATATTTATTAGCTGCATTTTGTACAAATAAAGATTTTTGTTATCAAAAAGGATGGGCTTCTTTAATGATGAAGACCACAATAGCTGTAAGGTGAAACGTGCTGAAAAACAAGGTTTTAGAGATACTTTTGTAGAAGACTTAACTCTCAAGCTTCGTACCTGAGTAGAACATTTTGCGATTTTTTTTAAGGATTTGCGAGTGAAAAAAGTGAGGGCCGCATACATAAGGCAGACAGCGAAAAGGTTCTTCATCGACAAAAATTTAGTAACGTAATAGAAATAGAAGCCATAAAGGACATTTCTTTAAGACCATTTCCAATTTTATATCTTGAGTTGAAAAAACCAAGATGATCAAACACTCACGACTGACAATGTTGATCTCATTGGACATAACATTGGACAAGCTTGAAACTAAATATGTAATACCAGAGTTGCCAAAAAATGTATCTGACATTAGGCTGGTCCGAAAATCGCCAATTTTGGAAAGTGTAAGGGGCCTGTGGAAATACTTGTTCCTTTTCGAAAAAAAAAAGAAAATCCCTGAAAAAATGTAATCCAATCGGATGAAATCTCGCACTCCCTCAACGGGGTACAAGATGAAACTCTAAATATCTTTGCTGCTTTCGTGGTTACAGAAAAATCTTTGCAACAATATTAGCCTGATTTATCATGACAAATTCGAAGGTTTTATGTAATTTTATTTTAAAAAATTTTTAGGTACATTTTTTCCACCATCACCATCAAATTTGTCATAAAAGCTTATGCTAATATGGTCCTAAAAATTTGTTTGTGAGCATGAAAGCAACGAAGACATTTCCATTCAGCTATCCGTACTTTATTCAAAGATTCCATCAGTATAAAAGTTGCAGATTTCCAAAATATGCCATCAAAACGTACAAAAATGAATTATAATTACGCCTATATATGATTTTTTGGATCGCTGATTCCGAATCTAATGTCAAAATTTGTAAAAACTAAATGGCGGATCAAATGTGGCGGACAAGTATTTAGAAAAATTATTGGATTCTCTCAAAATGCGGTATTTCAGAACATTTCAATGAAAGACGATTTCTCATGAAAAACAATTAAAAATTTGGATTATTAAATCGATTTTTGTATAAACAATTTGTTTGAAGATGCTAGTCACGAAAAAACTAATAGCACCATTCGATTCTACGGGGGAAATTACATAAAGATCTTGTGCTAGACAAGTTTTTTCTCAACCCTGTTAGTTATGTAGTACGAATAAACAGTTATATCGTATGAAACACAGTGGGACAGAACTAGATTTTTTTGAGCGAATCAGTCTGCAGGTAACAATTTTCATCTAATTTGAACGTTTTTCTCTAAGGATTTGAGCTGATTAAATTCTGCAGAGACCACTCGAGGCTGATGTTTAAATTAATGTTTTGCCAAAAAACTATGTAAGGAAGAAAAGTGAAAAAAGGTGTTTTTAACAAACTCATTTTCAAGTTGTAAAAAACAAATTGTATAGATCTGGAATCTATAAAAATGAATGCGTATGTACTTAAAAAAATAAATGGATAATGTTTCAATACCTTAATTGTAATAAACAAAATTTTTTTATATAATTACACAAATCTGAGATTTGTGCATAGAAAACCAATTTTTCTCGAAAATAATTGTTGCGATTCAACACTTGAGACGTATTTGGCAACGAAAAACCTATAACTAAACAATTCATATTCTTGTAAATGAATTTTATAAACAAATATTCAGAGTCTGATATTTTCATACAGGAAAAAAATCTTTCTTACCTGAAATTACTGCAATATGCTATGAAAATTTCATTCGGTACTAAGAAATGCTATCAATTACTAATTTATATTGTTATAAATAAATCATATCAACTAATACTCAATCATAACATTTTCACATAGGAAAAAATTGATTTTTTTCACTTAAAGTACTGCAAAACGTTATGTAAATTTGAACTAGTTGTGACAAATGCTATAAATTAACAACTGATATTGTTATGAACACATGATATGGACAATTTATTGAACAATTTCAGTAATGGGGCTTGTTTGCACGGGCAAAGACATATTTTTTGACACAAATTACTGCAATTCGTTACACACACACACACACACACACACACACACACATATATATATATATTTTTATATATATATATATATATATATATACATATTATCTGTATTTCTTTTGTAATTAAATGTTGCCTGCACATTTTCGTCATCATCGTTTTGTTGTTCTGTAATTTGAATATTTATTTATTTAACTAATAATTTAGAGCACTTTCCACAACTGGCTAAAATTGACATAACGTATAGGAGTAATTGAAGTGAAAAAAACATATTTTCTTGTGCGAAAATGTTATAATTGATTAACTGCTGATATCATTCATTCACAGTAATATGAATTGTTAATTAATAGCATTTTTTCGTACTGGGTAAAACTTTCATTTCGTATTGTAGTAACTTTAAATAAGAAACACCTTTTCCCCATTCAAAATTATTAGATTCTTAATATTTGTTTATAAAATTCGTTTAAGACAATATCAATTATTCATTCGTAGATTTTTCGTTGCCAGATAACTCTCAAATATCGAATCGCAACAATTATAGCCGAGAAAAATTGGTTATCTGTGCACAAATCTTAAATTTATGTAATTATGTTCCAAGTTTTCTTATAACAATTAAAATGATTACAAAATTATTTATTTATGTTTCCTTGGTGCATGTGATCTGCAGATTGATTTGTTCAAGAAAGTTCAGTTTTGTCCCACTGTGCGACACCCACTTATGCATTTAATTATACTACATCACACTACATTTTTCCCGTAGAATTGACTGGTACTATTAGTGTTTTCGTAATTCACATTTTTGAAACAAATTTTTTCTATGAAATTTGTTTCATCAACCAAAATTTTTAATTATTTTTCATGAAAAATCATCTTTTAATGATATTTTCTCATTCCAACATTAACTTTTCTACTATGTCAACTGGTCTGCGCATGAGATTCAATAAGTTAAGAAATTATTTATAACATTATAAGTTGTTTATGAATTTTCAAATTATGACAATTTTTCATCACCAATAGCATTTTCATAATAAATCACGACGATTTACAGACGAACTAGTTTTTTTGCAAAAACTATAATCAATAGCAAGTTTATTTGAGCAATTTTCTTTTAGATAAAGAATCATATTCGTAAAATTTCCAATTTTCACTATAGAGTAATTCCGAAATGAATGTTCATGATGGCATTCTTTATTAAGGTAATTTATTAAACACAGATGTGCATATTTAAGTAAATTCAATCCATCGATGTTGTTGATGTTGATATGGTTATGTTTCTGAGTAATTTATAAATAATGAGGTATTCCCAAGTTATAGAATGACATCCTTCAGACAAAAAATAGACCAAATGTTGTTACTTAGATCATTTATTAGAAATTTCTAATACAACATTTCTCATCTCGATAAAAATATGTGATGGACGACAGTTATAATTGAAATATATCAAGTATTGGTTATGTTTGATGGTTACGTTTTTTTTAAAAGCACAAAACATTATATTGTTTGACTAGTTATAAATAATTAACTAGTGAGTAATAATTCACTGATGACCATTACTCGACATGTTTGAATTATAACTGTCGTTTATCACAGATTTTTATCGAGATGAGAAATAACAGATCATGATTTTATTAAACTTTCTGTACATTGGACTTGTAAAAAAATTGACTAATTTGACTCATTGTACCTGATAAGGAGAGCATATTTGACTCTCGAAAAGTCATATTAAACATTTCTAAAAAATGATCTAATTAACAACATTTGATCTATTTTTTGTCCAAAGGCTGTCATTCTATAACTTGGGAATACCATATTACATATTAAAGTAATAAGAATAATCTCTTACTAGATTAGAATAAAATATTTATCCATATTCTCGTTCAATAATACTGTATCTGCAAACAAAATAAATTCTCTGAGTCGCATGTTATAAAAATCGCGATTGGGTGAAACAATTTTCTTGTAACATCTTCCATTATAAAAACACTGTTAATGATATGTTATGTTCATAGTATTTGAAATTATTTTTTTGTTCTCCAGAAGACGAGGCTTCGGAAATGAATCGGAATTTTTACTCGAGACAAAATAATGATTTCAATTATGCACTGCAAAAAAAAATTCCCACATATATAAACAAATATGGGTAGAAATTATATATGGGGGTCTGAATTTGAATTTCTTGGATAATAAAGCTTTATTAATATACTTTTAAGCTTGTTAAACAAAACAGTGCCATGTTATTATATTTTGAGGACAACCTGAAGACGAAACTCTAAAGCTCTTATTGTTAAGAAGGGTTTGTGCTAGAAATTTATTAACGACATACAATTTTATCTAAAACATCCAATAAAAAACGCCGCGAATGCCAAAAATCATGTTAGAGACATGACAAAAAGGCTTCGGAGATGACCCATTTGAAGCTGCCACATACATTCAACTTATAAGAACCAATTACAGATTTTTTCTGTTATAACTTACGGGCAAAATTACCACTATGTAAATTTCCAACAACTGAAAATAAATATGGTGTAGAAAAAAATGACCGGAACGTCGAAAAGTCCCGGTGAGTAGAATGATTCATATAAGCGATGCATATATCAGTTATTTGGAGTGTAAGTACGCCCAAAAGAGATACATAAACGTCAAATAAATTAATTAAAATCGTGAGCTGCTGGATGTCGAATGAATATTTGCCGCCTTTGACTGTTTAATTAGAGATCGGAGCAAATATGACGTTTAGCTTTGAATAATCAATGAATTACATCAATTACGTTTCATAAATTCAGGGCAGCTTGTTTTCGTTAGTGCAGAAAAAAGAGAGGTGATGAATTTTCCGTGAGTTGATTTAAAATGTGAAAAAATTACTTATCTTTATTTTGAAATGGCGAACTTTTTTTGTAATACAAAAAGAAAGAAAAATCAGTCCGTAAAGCGGGCGGCAAGCGTCCGTCAAGAAGGATTTCGTAGGCGAACGAATATCTGTTGTACTTAATGACGATAATTTTTCCTAATTTTCAACCACTAGTAGCAAACAAAAAACATTATTACATACAAGATTTCATTCTTAGTCGCAATTCTGCCGTCGCCGAAGAAAATCGGACTAAAAAAGAAAAGCTTCTAGCATAGTGGTTTTAACAACAAAATTGCTAAATTTCATAATTTCGCTTTGTTTTTAACCACTCATAACAAAAAACCAACACCGTTTTGCACCGTTTTGCACCGTTTTAGATTTAAAATGCAATTTTTTTTGTAAAACCTTGAGAAGTCCCAACTTACGACCTCATAATGACATGTCGAAGTTTTTTTTTTCAAATTGATGAAAATTGAGTCTGCTCTTGCTCGTCTGTGAAATACTTTTTCGTGAAATCAATAGGTTCCATGCTACAGAGCGATTTTTAAAAAGTTGTGTTTTGTAGCGAAGAATCTATAAAGATCAGGGTTTTTTCAAAAGTAGTAACTCCGAATCTATTGTAGATAGAAGGTTTTTTTTTTCAGTTTTCCGCAGAATGTTGTCTCCTTTTTTTTTGTTAGCACTGTTTTCAGTTTAGGATGCAATGGGGACCTTCAATCCACGTACATGTGATTTTCGTCATCTTTCTCAAAAATTTTCCCCGGGTTCCATCACATTTGTTTCTAAAAAATTTGGAATTCACGCAAAGATCCTGAAATAAAGCATTTCATTAAAAAAATTGCGCTCTAGGCTTAATGCAATTTTTAGCCGATTTTTCGTACGTGATGCCTAGTCTACATACCGAAAGCTTTTATTTGAGCCATCCCCTTGGAAAACCGGACTAAACGAAAGGCTTCCGGCACACTGATGTAAAAAATAATATTTTCTAAATTTTTATATGTTTTCAGCCCCTTTTTTGAAAAACGAAAAATTTAAAGTATCAGGTTTGATTGTTTATTGCATATCTACATGCTAACAACGTCAATTTCTACCATCTCTAAAGAAAATCAGGTTAAAAGAAAAGCTTTCTGATAGTGGTGTAAAAATCAAATTTCCTCATCTTTTTATTCTTCAGCTCCTGTTTTCAAAAAACGAAAAATGTGAAATTGCCATTTTGATTGCTTGTCGAATATATGCATGCCAACAGCTTTGATTTGAGCCACTTCCGAAGAAAATCAGTTTGAAAGAAAAGCTTCCAGAAAAGAGGTCTAAAAAACGGGATTTCTTTATTTTTCTTAGTTCTTAACCATTGATAACGAAAAACCAACTCTATAACATAGCAAATTTCATTTTCAATTGCAATTCTACATGCCAACAACGTCAACTTGAATCATGTCCGAAAAAATCGGACTAAAATAAAAGCTTCCAGCATAGTGGTCTAAAAAATCAAATTCCCCCATTTTTTCAATTCTTTAACCACTGCTTTCAAAGAACGAGGGAGATAACATAGCGCATTAAATTTTTTATTGTATATTTGCATGCCAAGAGCTTCAGCTTAAGCAATACTTGAAGGAAATCGGTCCAAAATAAAAGTTTCTAGCATAGTGTCCTTCCCTCCACTCCATTTTCTCTATTCCTCCCCCTTCACCTTAGAATGATTTTCGGCATGAAATTGGGAATTCCTATGAGTATAAGATTAGGAATTTCTATAAGTATAAGATTGGGAGTTTCTATAAGCAGCCAATTTTTCCCAGCGATGTCCGCATTTTTCTACGCTTAGTGGTGATCGAATATGGATCGAATACAAAACCTTAGAGTCGTAATTATAATGCTTTTTTTCTGAGCGTTGTGATTGGACAAATGAACCTAAAAGTCAAGAGAGAACAAAAGTACTTAAGTTTCGACTGTGTACCGTTCAACCTAACATCTGAGTAGATGAAACCAGCACGAGGTGAATACCAGTATGAGCTGAATAATGGGGAAAAATTACTGGGATTTAGAGAAAAAGTTCTGTTTTTTTATGAGTAGCAATATTAAAAATGAGTTCTATAATCAGCATTTTTACCACTCACTTTGTATTTTTAAACCAAAAAATAGAAGAATGTGTTTCTGACATAGCGATGAAAATTTTGTCCGCTGACATATTATCATTTTTCAAGGAATTAAACTGCTTGCACTATTCTTTCAATGGTTCCTTCAATTTTTCAAAGACTTGGCTTCAAAATCGTCTAATGATTTATTTTTCTAATTTTCATCGAAAGTTTATTTAACGTATTTTAATGATAAGTGTCACTCGTTACGAGGTGAATAAATTGTGGACAGGTTAGGCTAGGATAACGAAGAAATTTTGTTTTTCTTTTAGGTTAAGAGCACAGACAAGTAAGTGCTACCACCCAAACAAATTTTAAATAAATAAACAAGTTTATACCTTTCACCTACATAACCAAATAAAATTATTCGTAGTTTTTTTTGTCTATAATAATTGGTAGCAGTGACTGCCATGGTTGTATGCGAAATACGATACAGTTTAGAGCTCGTACAATTTTTATAACATATTGAAGAATAATTACTGTTAGAGTGAAAAATGTTTTGAAATAACAGTTTTGGATCATTGTTTCAAGAATTTGTACAATATGTCCTTTGACAACTGTCTGTAAAGACTTCAAATGTAAATATTCACTTTGTACCAGAAGAGCACCATTTGAATAAAATTGCAACGTGTCGAAAAAGTTTAAAATATAGGATAAATGGCTAATATAATTCATGGGATGTCATAGCTACCTTCAAAATAAACGTTCCAGCTTTAATTGGGTACGTAATATTTTCCCCACTTGTTCATCATTTATCAATATAATGTCTGCAAATCTTTTTCTATCCACCTCGTACTCGTTTCCGCAACTTCCTTGATTTGAGAACAACATTGAAATCTCCAGGAGATGCGGAAATACCAAGAAATCTTCCAATTACATCTGGATTAAATTGCATACCACAATTCTGTCCTTTCCTTACCTAGAGAGACTAAGTCCTCCTTTTTACGATTAAAATCATTTCGAGTTGACAACCACAACCTCGATGCAGAATTGTGGATTTAGACTGAAAGACTCCTTAAACGTAAACTCATTTCCGCCACGTCTTGCCTCATCTGGTTCCTTAGAACAGTCTAAGTACACAAAAATACATAAATGTTCCATACACGTTTCTAGAATAAAGCAAGCAGTTAAGAGGGTGGTGGAAAGAGAGCACTCGAGTGCTTTCCAATATTAGGTATGTGCAAAGTACCGTAGAGTCTTCCGGTCCGAAAATGCTGATCTTCGAGTCCGAACGTTTTGGTCAGTATGCGGAGTGGAATAGTTGAAGTTCATCGCGCGAATTACCGGCATTCCAATGCATCATCGACGGATTGCGCCGTTTCCGTTCCGTTCGTATTCAGGACCGTGTACCACCGCATTCAAATCCCATTGACCCCAAAGCGACGGCGCCTACGTAACAATACTCATACATCTCGTACGTCTCCGTTATGTACCCCTCGCATTATTTACGTCGACAAGCCACTGCCTACCGTATGAATCGTCCCTATGTGCTGATTTATAGTAAAGGCCGGTCCGCACTTTTTACACTCAAAATGCGACAGAAAAGGTACTCTTTCTGTTCTGGTTCTAACTTACATGAAAATTTCGCGAGGTGCAGGATGCGGAATCGACTGGAGCTTTGCAGGATCAGAGTGCATCAAAATCCATTAGATGCGCATTTTTTCTTTCGATCCAATGGGTCTTAGTTTCCGAGATATCGAGGTTTGGGTATTTACGTTCGAGCGCTCGACTCACCACTGTCGAGGCGTGGACCGCTCCACTCGCCACTGTCGAGGCGTGGACCACTCCACTCGCCACTGTCGAGGCGTGGACCACTCCACTCGCCACTGTCGAGGCGTGGACCGCTCGGCTCACCACCTTTAAAGTGTGGACCGCACTCAAAAGCGTTAACACAAAAATCTTGACATCTCGGGAACTAAGGCCCACTGGATGAAAAGAAAAAACACATATCTAATGGATTTTGATTTACTTTCACCCTGTGAGGTTTCAGTCGAATCGGCGTCCCGCATCTCGTGACTTCTCCTTGTTAAACTAAACCGGGTAAAAGTAACTACAACTTTTAGGAGCTAGAATCGAAAAAGAAAAATTCAAGCAGTTCATTTCGATGTACATATGTACTCTTAGAGCCCTTAACCCCTCTCAAAGGCCACTCAAAAACTACGTTACGCTTTTTTGAACAACTTTTTTCACCCCTCCCTTCTTCGTCACAGATAATCACACAAAGCTTGAACTCCCCAGCGCGATGTCACAAATACAAACACCTACGCTCCTTTGAAGTAAATATTTTTTCTTCAATTTGATTTGATAAACATTTAAAAAACACGAAACATACAAAGATAAAATTTTAAGGGGGGGTAAGGTTTTTAAACTGTTTTTTAACACTTTTTTTTATTTAGTCATATGAATGTACAACATCTCAAAAATATTGTGTCAAAATTTGAGACCGATCGGAGCAAAACTAACAGAGATATATTACCAAAAATTTAAAAATCAATAAAAAAGAAGAAACTCGACAAAGTTACTTTGACAAACTAATAAACTAATAAAAGCATTTTGATTTTTTGCTGTCGGAAGATCCAGTGATGAATTACAGCCGTCACAGCAGAACAACTTTTTTTCGAGGCGCCTCCAAAAATTTGCTGCCAGTGGCTTATTGCTTGATATTTTTCCTTGAAAATTTCATAAAATATTCTTCAAACGTTGTTTCATACTATTAAAATTGAGTAAATAAACTGGCATTGTCTGTAGAGTGAAAGAAAATCCTTGAAAATATGCTTTTTTCACTGAATTAACCCTCCCCCCCCTGAATAGACATCGCAGCTCTAAATGTTTTCAAAATGGAGAAAACAGGATGATTTTTCACAAAATTGAGGAAATAATAAGGGAATAAATTCTTTTAACAAAAATTAGTGCATTGATACCCTATTGAATTCAATATGAAACGCTTAAGACTTTAAGTTGGATTTGCAACCAAATAGTTAAATTTCAAATCAAAATGTCAAATTTTCAACAAGAAAGATTCAATTTCCACCAAAAATAGTTGAAATTTCAATCCAAAAGGACGAATTTCCTAACCAGGAAAACGAGTGTTGGATAAAACAATTAGATTTTCAACAAAATAATCACATTTTCAACAAAAAAGTTAATTTTCAAGAAATATGTTTAACTTTCAACAAAACAGTTGAACTTTCAATAAAAAAAGACTAATTCTCAACGAAGAATATAATTGTTAATATTTCAACCAAGAAAAGGTTTGAATTTCAAATCAAAAACAGTCGAATTTGACCAAAAAGTTGAATTATCCACCCAAAAAGATCATAACTTTAGATCAAAAACTGTTGAACTCAACCAAAAAAAAACGAATTTTCAACAATTGGTTGAATTTTCAAACCCGAAGATAAGAATTTTCAACCAAGAAAGAAGAGTTTTCAGCCAAATAGTTGAACTTTCAAACAAACGGGCAGAATTTTCAACAAAATAGTTTAATTTTCAACCAGATAGTTGGACTTTTAATCGAACAAAGATAAATTTTCAACAAGGAATCAAATTTTTAACAAATCATTCGAATTTTTCAACTCGAAAACATTCAAGCAAAAGGGACGAATTTTCAACCAAATAGTTTCATTTTTAACGAAAATAGTTGAATTTTTAACCTGAAAAGATGCATTTCCAACCAAATGGATGCATTTTTACTGAAAAAATTAAACTTCAAACAAAAAGGGTTGAATTTTCAACTAAATATTTGAATTTCCTAGCCAAAACGACGATTTTTTTGGAAGAAAGTTGAGTTTTCAATCCAAAAAGAATAATTTTCTATTCAAAGAGAGGAATTTTCATCAAAATATTTAAATCTACAAATCGAACAGATTAACTTTCGAACAAAAAGAATGACTTTGTCACAGAATAATGAAATTTTAAACCAAATAATAAAATTTCAACTGTAAGATATAAATTTTTAACCAAATAGTTGAAATTTCAAACAACAAGATTAATTTTCAGCAATAAAGAAAAATGATTTTTTAACAAAATAGTCAAATTTTCAACCAAATAAATGATTTTTCGACTAAATAGATGAATCTTCAACCAAAAAAATGAATGTTTAACAAAGCAGTTGCATTTTTAACAGAATAATAAAATTTTTGGCAGAAAAGTTGAATTTTAAACGAAATAATTACGTTTTCAGCAAGATGGTTCAATTTTCAACTCAAGTGATGAATCTTAAACAACAAAAAAAAGGAATTTTTAACAAAGCAGTTCAAGTTTCAACTAAGTAGTAGAATTTTCAGTCAAAAAAGATAAATTCTCGACGAAAAATGTAATAGTTGATATTTCAACCGAAAAAATTTACAATTTTAAATCAAAAACATTTGGATTCAACTAAAAAAGACGAATTTTGAACGAAACGGTTGAATCATCAACTGAAAAAATCAATTTTCTACCACGAAGATAAATTTTTCTCAAGAGAGTTGAATTTTCAGACAGAAAAGATTTTTCTGTGAAGAGAGAAAAAAAATTTCAATCAATATGTTGAACTTTCAAACCAAAAGAGCCAATTCTCTAGAAAAAACTCAATTTTCAACCAAATAGTTCCATTTTCTACAAAAATAGTGAAAGTCTTAACCCAAAAAGACATGTTTTAAAGAAAGCAGTTGAATGTTTCAGCCAAAAAGACGAATTTCCTTCAAAAAGTTTAATTTTTAGCCCGAAAATATGAATTTTTAACAAAAAAGTTAATTTTCAACAAAATAGTTGAATTTTCAACCAAAAACGATCATTTTTCAACCAAAAACGGAATAGTTGAATTTGAATTCTGAAAAATTAGTTTTCGAGCAAAGAATTAATTTTGAAGGACATATATATTGCCTTGCAAAAGCTTCCGACCACCTCTTTTTTGATGACTAAGTTGTCTTAATTTTAATTATGCCAGAGCTAAAAAATTTTCTCTTTAGAGGGTCAAATTATCTGAAAATTCTGTATAAATTAAGCTCAAGATGAAGCCAATTTATCTATATTTTAAGTAGATATTGCAAAAATAGTGTAAATTTCAATGTTTTCTTAAATTTTCAATAACTTCCGTTATAATCAATATTTTCCAATGTTCTTTGGCTGATTTCAAAGCTATTTTTTTACAGTATCGCAGTAGCTTATGAGCATGAATCTGAAAAAAATTTCTATTTCAGTGCAAGAACTTGAAGTTGTACAAAAAAGTTGGAAAAATTTCAATATTCTTTGTGGTAAAAACAATATTTTTGTAAATATATGAAACGTGTAACCATAAAGTTTCTGTGAGAATTCCTTCAAAATATAAATTGATCTGATTTTTATCTTTATTTGCCTACAGATATGACGTTTTTGAATTTTTCCAACGTTTTTGTTACAACTTTAAGTTCTTGCACTGTAATAGGAAAATTTTTTAGATTTATGTTCATAAGCTGTTGCGATGCTATGGAAAAATAGCTCTATAATGAGCTGAAGAATACTGAAAAATATCAATTATTACTGAAATTATTGAAAATTTAAGAAAACATTGAAATTTACACTATTTTTGCAATATCTACTTAAAAGATAGACAAATTGGCTTCAACCTGAGCTTAATTTATACAGAATTTTGAGAGCATTTGACACTATGAAGAGAATTTTTTTTAGCTCTAGCATAATTAAAATTAAGAGAACTTAATCAGTCATGAAAAAATAGGTGGTTGAAAACTTTTGCACGGCAGTGTAGTTTCATTTTTTATTGGCTTGCTTCACTTCCCCTTCTCCAAGCGCTTTTTCGTGCCTTCTCCTCGCATGCTCGTTCGCACTCCACCTAAGATGCTAAGACAGGGAATTGACAAGTGACAGATTTTTTCTCCTTGCACTATCCGTGGACATCCTAGCCTTACTTGTGAAATAAAACTATCAGTTTTGATTTTTTCAAGCATTTAAAAAAATTTGCATTCACATTTATATTTTTCGTGTGAGTTGTCACATTCTGGGTGGAGCCCCCCCTCTCGTCATAAATCGTCACAAAATCTATTAATCCCCCCCTCCTAGAAGTGTGATGTAGTTCTTAAACGGCCCCTAAGAGTGTGACAAAGTTGATGAATGACTCAGCTTAATTTATTCGATAATTCCAAATTGGTCCTTCGAGCCCGATTTGGCTTACGTTTCTAGATGTGACTTTCAATCAGAGTTTGGCGCCTATCAATCTTTTAAGTGGGATGATCCAAGTCCTCGATCGTCCACGGTGATAAGTTGGTGTTGGAGGAATTTAGTGTTGGATCGATCGAGCGGTGTGAACGTGGTTTTAGCCTTCGCATCGTCGCCAACAGCCAAAGCCCTCCATAGTCTGGACCCCATATGTCACCGGATCGATTCTATGTTACCAATTCCAGATGCAGATAAGCTAGAGCCTCCCACGGGGCATCTATTTACTGCGATCAGCGTCGTTAGCTTGCACCACCAGAGGGTCCAAGAAAAAAGTCAAGGCAATTTTTTCTGAGTTTCATCATAATCGCACTATAGCTACTGAAAGTTTCTGCTTTTATCCTATTTATCATATCTTCTCTTTTTCATTTAATTGTCATATCTCTAATTATCGATTATATAAAGTCTTAATATTTCTTAAATTGGGTTCTCGGGAGGGGAAATAAGTATCTGATGACAACTAATATTCTAGTCCATTAATTCACTTAGTTATGTATAAAATTCACATAATTCTAACGAGGAAAATACCTTATCTCTCTTTAATTAATCTACTCTTGTCTTTCTACCTCTTTATCACTATGTTCATTTATATAGGAATTTCTATCCTAATCACTTATCTACCATGGATTCTTATTGCACATTATTTGGACAATTTATACCTACTTCTATCTCGATATTTTACTTTGGTTATTTCTTAAAGAAATTGCCATTCACATTCATCCACTGACACTTTCTCTCAATCAAGAATTCCTTATTTTGCATACACTAGGAGATTCTCCAATATTTATTAATACAAATCCACGCTTTTTAGCGTCATCAGAACAATTCGTGCCGTAGTACATCAAACTCGGGTAGAAGAGTAAACTCTCCGCCCTGCGGAATGTTCCTACAACTCGAATTTTTCCTGGGTATTCGAGAAACTTGATACTTTGTCAAGCGAAATGGCCCTGTGTATGCAGCAGATTCGGAGTCGAGAGTAAACTCTCTAATCTGCCCACTGCGCGACCAGAAAGATGAGAATCAGGACTCGTAGTCAAGAGTAGACTATCACCTGCCCAAAGAGTACATCCTTGCAAACTTCACGCTCCCACTATCGTCCTACGGATGGGTGGGAAATGCTGAGTCTGCGCACTCCTTGTCCAATGCTACCGGGCGCCGTCATACACGGCTGTATAACAGGCTGCCGTTGGACAAGGGGCACGCTTGGACAGTTCACAGTAGAGACAAATGAACAATAAGTGTACGAACAAAAAAGAAAAAAGAGGGAGTAAGAGGAAGAAGTCAAGCAAAACCAACCTCATACTCTTTCTTTTTTTCCGTCTTTTTGATACTACTGGGGACCAGCATATTTGAAAGCCAATTTAGACTTTCTCATCAGGGGTATTTTATAGGCTAACTACAGTTATAAATAATGAAAAATATATTAATTAAATTCAGATATTACCTGAAAGTATAAATAAAACCTCTTCTATTATCAAATGTTTAGTCCATCCAGTGATGGGGAGTAACTAGTTCCTTTTAACTGGTTACTCTAACTAGTTACTTTTTTTGGTAACGAAATCACTTTTGTAAGTGAGTAACGAAATGGTGACTAGTTACATTTTTTCAGTAACGGTAACTATAAAACTCGTTACTTTTTTAGTTACTTTCGAAATGTAGTTCACAAGTATTTTTTTCAGCAGTCAATCAATTTTATTGCTTTTCCGTCTATGTTTATTTTCACTATTCAAATTCTGGCGACAGATAGCCCTACAAATTTATAGTCCAATATAGTAAAATTGAAATTTTTGTCCCACCCCGCGTTTCAAAATTTTCTAAAATCTATAAAAATACTCAGAAAGGAATAAAAAAAATAATTTTAGAGTTAAATATCAGTTTCTCTTTGATTGATAATACATTTTTCTGACCGGAAATTTTATTTCAATATTTTGTTTATTATTTTAGCGGAAAATTCATCTTATTCAGTTAAAAATTTTATTATTCGCTCAAAAATGTAATTATTTTGTTCGAAATTGAACGATTTTGAAAGAGAATCATTCTATTCGGTTACAACATCAACTGTTCTGTTGAAAATTAGTTTTTTGGTTGAATTAAACTGTTGAGGATTCATATTTTTTCGTGGAAACTTGGTTTTTCAAATTGAAAATTTAACTATGACATTTTTGGTTGAAAATTGATCTTTTTTAGTTTAAGATTCATAATTCTGTTGAAAATTCGTCTTTTTTGGGAAAAAATTAATCTTCTTGGTTGAAAATCCATCTCTTTGATTTCGAGTTGTACTATTTTGTTGAAAATTGATCTTTTGCAGCTGAAAATTCATATATTTTGTTAGAAATTCATCACTTCGGCTTCAAATCAAACAATCTTGATAAACATTTGTCTTTTTGATTGAAATCTTATCTATTACATTTTTCATTGAAAATTCATCTTCTTGGCTAAAAATTTTATTATTTGGTTAAAAATCAACTTTTTTCTTGAAATCTTGCCTTTTTGGCTTGAAATTTTAACAATCTGGTTGATTTCATTTCTATCTTGACTGGAAATTCAACTCTTTTGATGAAAATTCTTTCTTGGCTGAATATAACTGTTTTTGATTTGAAATTAAACTGTTTTTTTGCTTGAAATGTCAACTATTACATTTGTCGTTGAGAATTCATCTTTTTCCGTTAAAAATTCATTTTTTCAATTAAAAATGTAACTATCCCATTTTTGGTTGAAAATTGATCTTCTATAGTTGAAAATTCATTTATTCTGTCAAAAATTCGTCTTTTTTTGGTTAAAAAAAAATATGTTCTTGTGTGAAAATTTATCTCTTTGATTTCAAGTTTAACTACTTTGTTGAAAATTCGTCTTTTTTCGTTGAAATTTTAAATATTACATTTTTCATTGAGAGTTTATCATTTTGGATGAAAATTTTTTTATTTGGTTCAAAATCAACTTTTTTGTTAAAAATTCGTCTTTTTAGCTTGAAACTTCAACAATCGAGTTGATTTTTTCTTTGGGTAAACATTCATTTTTTCAAATGAAAATTTAACTTTTCCATTTTTGGCTTAAGTTTTATATTTTATTGTTAAAGATTCAACTATTTGGTTGGATATTTCTCTTTTTTATTTGAAAATTCATGTATTCTGGTGAAGATATGTCTGTTTTGGTTGAAGATTTATCTTTTTTTGTTGAAAATCCACGTATTTTATTGAAAATTTAACGTCGTCTAAAATATTTTCTATTGGTCTTAGAATATTGTAAATCTTCTAGAAGTGGTATTGTTAACTAGGAAAATCTGAAGGAATACTTTGAGAAAGGAAGAATTAATTTTCAACACGAAAGAGATTTATAGTCAAAATTAGGAAAGCTGAAATTTTTCTTCAACACTGAGATTCAAAATTTCCTAAAACAATCCTTGTTTTAAGAATATTATGTGGGTCATGACTAGCCTACGACTTCCATTAAAAAGTGTAACAACTATCAATCGAAAGTTATGAATGAAGTTTTGTAAAAATTAAATTTGGATATATATTTCTAAAATACAAAAGTAACTAAATAACGATAGCTAGTTACTTTTTTGTAATATAATGGTAACGATAACTAGTTCTTTCTAAAATGTGACTTACCCATCACTGAGACAATCTTTCCATTTTCCTATTAAAATCAAAAATTTTTAAGATTAATGTGAAATGCAGTTTCTTATGAAGATTTTTTTTTGTTATTCTGAAATTAAAAACACTATGAAGTTATGTGTATCTGCGCATGGCACCCTTTTTAAACCAAATTCAAAGAGATTTATTAAATTTATTATTATTCTCATGAAAAGTTTCTTTGTTATCTTTTATTTATTGAAGTCAAATATATCTTCATGTTAATATGAAATATCTTCATTGCAAAAAACCCATGAAACTTGCATTCTATCAATAATTCCTTCTGTAATACCGGACTTTCAGTAACATCTATCATAACATCACATTCCACCAAATTTTTATCAATTGCACTGAAAACCATATTAACAAAAGCAGGTAAACAAGAATAGATGAAATGATGTTTTATATAACTTTCTGCGTATGAAATCAAAAAAATGTAATCCAATCTTTTGCAAACACTTCACCACAACACTAATTGAACAAACATTTAAATTTTTTTCCATTTTTTTTTTCAAATTTTGTTGATTTTCTTTTTCTTCTTAAAGACAGAAACATTAATCCACGCACTAATAACACATTTCAATTTTTGAATATAATTAATATCATTGGCAACCTAATTTAAGAACAGTTAAGAGAAAAAATTATTTCCATTTGCCTTCAAAAGTTCACATTGGTCATTTTTTCACATAATTTTCATGTAATCGTCAATTAATATCTAGCGACAAATTTTCATTACTAAACATATTTCGTAACAAAACTTGAGGAGAATAATTAGAAAGAACTATTTCTATCTTCCTTCAGATCTCTACACTGAGCATTCGTTCATAAAATGAGAAATAATATCAAGTGACTGATTTTCATCACATGATATCCCTGGGAAAATGATTTGAGGCGAATTAGGAGAAAAAATTATTTCTTTCTGCCCTCAAATGTCCATGCTGATCATTTGTTTATAAAATCAAGATAGAATAGCAAATAACAAATTTTCATCAATCAGCACAACTGACAATATAATTTAAAAAGAATTGAGAGAAAAACCAATTTCTTCCTGCCTATAAATGTCTATAGCGTGAATTTTCAAATAAAATTTGTTTTTAAAATTAACAAAGGATATCAGATGACAAATTTTCATGATCAAGCAAGCGATAAAAGCAAGTAATTTTAACGTAAAAATGTACATTGCAAACACAAATCTATAATTTTATTTCAAAAATCCATATTGTTGATTATTTATTGATTTACTTTGTGTATATCAATCAATAGATCGATCAATATCCTAAAATTCCGCGGGGAAAATATAAGTTAAAGAAATTTATAGTTCTTAGAGTTTTTAAAAAATCGCTAATATTAACTTTTTTCTCTCAACAAAAAAAGAAAATAATTTTTAAAAGCTTTTCAAACTATCCTGAAATTTTCTTGAGCGTCAATTTTATCAGACTCAAAATATACCTCAAAAAATAAGAAGATTTTTGCAGTTAAAATGGCCAGACTCTGAATTAAACTAGTATTAAAAAATTCGTAATTCTCATAGTTTTTCGAAATTGGCTAATATTAATTTTTTTCGTTATCTACATAATACCTGTATGTCCAATTTTTAAAAATTTTAGCAAGTTTTCAATATTTCCAAATTCCCTGGGCCAAAATCTGTTGAAAAAAGAAAATGTTAAGATTTTACCAATGGAAATGACCAAACCCTGAATTAATTTTTGAAGTCTTCTCAATTCTTTCTAAGTAAATTTTGAATACGAGAAAGTTTTTTTCAGGTCCAAAAAATGTAGGACAGTTTTGGAAGACTTTTGAAAGTTATGTTACTTTCTTAAGATTGTTAAAAACAGGATCATGGCCTAGAAAATCTGAAAATATCGAAATCTTACAAGATTTTGAAAATTGGGCATTTTATGTAGATTACAAAAAAAAATATTAGCGATTTTTGCTCACCATCACAAAAGAAAAAATTGTTCACTAGATAGGGCTCCCACCAGTTTTTTTCTAGACTAGGAATTTTGAACAAAAGGAGTTATGATCGTTTTGGGTTGAGCACTGAGGAGGGCACCAGTTTCCTGCAGCTTGGCCTCTAAGATGGAGAAAGTCCATACATTGCTCCAGAAATGTGATAAGAATTCTGAACCATGAATAAAAAATTAAAAAGTTCATAGACTTCCCTTAATTTTCATTTGAAGAAGTCAATTCATAAAAACTCTCACACGTCTCTAAAGCCTTCCACAATTTCAAAAATTTTCCATGACTTTTCAAAATTCTGCATAAATTTCTAAAAGCTTCAATAACTTTCCATAATTTTCCAAAAAGTTTCCATAAATTTCTATGCTTTTCCAGAAAGTCCCATCCTTCCAAAAACCTTCCGCACACTTTGAACACTTTCGAGAAATTCTGGTGCGTTTTCATAAATTTCCGATACCCGTGGTCGTGAAACTGAAGAATGGTGAGGCTGCTGCTGTAGATGGTATCACCGCTGAAATGCTTAAGAGCGGTGGCGGGTATTTGTTTGTGTGACTAAGCTGGACTGAGCGAATTTATGAATATCTATGCTGTGAATGGTGAACACGCGACTTCTAGATTGATCTTAAACTTATCCCCCCTCCTACTCATCCCCTGCTTACACTTATTATATAAATTCCTTGATCCTCAGAAGTATAACGAGGCTAGAACCGAACCAGTTACGCTCACCTTGAAAGGGATTTGGCTCAATGGTATGATAAAAAATATAAATTCTGGTCTAAGCCCCATCAGATACAGCTAGATTCGCCATACCCATACAAAGCATGGAATTCCTCACTAGAGCCTGACAAGGCCCCCATCAGTTTTTTCTGAACTAGCAATTTTGATAGGGGCCCCATCAGAATCCAACTTCAAATAGGAAAATATGGGGGAATTTTTGCAAGGGTTCCAGTGTTCGAAGTACGGAGGGAGGTTTTACGTCTCGTAAAGGAAATTAATTTGTTGAGAATTTTTTTAAAATTCTTATCATTTTAGTCATGATTTTGATTTAAACGACTATATTTCTGTGAGATTTAACGAGAAATTTCAATACTGGTATATATTGTACTTTTAGAGACTTTATGAAGACAAATGGACCATAACTGTCGAAACGAAAGGGGTTATGTGTATATGAATAACAGCCAAGCTCATCTGCCAACTGCAGGTACTATTTTCAAAAATTGGGGATGAAGATTAACATCGCTAGAGATTTTTAGGTGAAATAATAGTATATTTTGTTGATATTATCTATTTTTTAACTGAAATTAAACTTTTAAATACAAGTTTACAAAAATTACACAAATTAAAAATAGTCCCACTGAGATGTCGAATAAAACCAAACTCATTAGCAAAAAATCTTTAAAATCTTTTTTCGCTTTTTTTGGTCATAATGTGTACATCTTTTTAGTGTGGTAGATAACGGTTGATAACGAAATGGTGTCATTAACGATACCATACTTTCTTTGATATTTTAGGAATGTTTGCTGAAATTTTTAGCAAAAAATTAGCCCTAAATAGATATAGAAGTAAATTTTTATCAGAAATTTCACTTTTAACCTTTTTAAATGTTTATATAAATATATATGCTTGATATTTAGCCGAACTCATTGAAGACGTAATTAATGTCGTATAATAATCTAATCAGGTAATGTTATATTATTATAAGAATAATGATGTAAACGTAATTATATACTTTCACGAAATGAACATACAAATTTGTATTTGTAAAGAATGGGTAATGGTGTATGGTACTTCCATTACTTTTCCAAATTTTGGAGTGAATGATTTAAAACTTTCTAGAAAATCTTCTTTCTGCTTCAAAAGTTACATGTCAGCCTAGATAGGTCCAAAAAGTTCCATATTTTTCCCCAAAAAACCCAAAAAATTAAGAATCTGTAAAAATCACGTACAACTAATTCTATTCCCGTTTTGTAAAACCACGAAAACTCTTATATTTT
This sequence comes from Melikaiella ostensackeni, assembly GCA_032362435.1. Lineage (NCBI taxonomy): Eukaryota > Metazoa > Arthropoda > Insecta > Hymenoptera > Cynipidae > Melikaiella > Melikaiella ostensackeni. The sequence continues at coordinate 13,262,596 of JAUMHM010000088.1, forward strand.
AGGGTGCTGATTGCGGATATAACTTCAAAAATATTCGCAAATGATATTTCCAGAGTCAATTCAAAAAAATTATTATAAAATTGTGAAAAATAACAATTATTTATACTTTTTCGAGCCGGAAAAAAGGTAGGATGTGACAGAATTTCCCCCTTCCCTTTTCAGATTGAAAAATTACGATTTTGAATAATTTTTATAAAGATTTATAATTTAATGATGAAACAAAATTTATTAAAAATATTTCAATTTTACTCTTAATTATAGCAATGTTTGTTTTATTGGTTACGTTGGTTATTTATGGTTCGAAAATTTGGTTACCTTCCTCATCGAGCTGGAAATGGATTAGTTGTACAGAAAACTCCGTAACCATGGACATTTCGTGTTTTATAAGTAAATAAGTATTGAACAGATTATTATTGTCAGGTATGAAAAAAATTGTAACCATCAGCATCTTATCACAATCTCTATCAGGAGAATCTTTATCAAAAAATCTCTATGAGAATTATTTTCTTTCAAAATTTATGATTTGTTTTGGAAAATATAAAAATGTATTTACGTATCTTTTTGAATTATTATATATATATTTTCGTTAAATCATATGTATAATTTTTTTTAAATATAGGTCAATCACTTTGTCTCGAATCCAAAAGTATTTTGTTTTCTTGCATCAACTTAGAATTATCTTGATGAAAACATTTTTACTGCAAAAAACAAATTTTTCAACTATTATAAATGAGCATCATTTCCTTACTCTTCGGAAAAGTGTATGAATATTATAGGTCAATCAATTCGTCTAGAATCAAGAATTCGTTTTTGTTTTCACATCAACTTTGAATTATATTGATAAAAAAAGTTTCAATGTAAATTAAATTTTTTAAAATATAAATAACAATAGATTCCTTGCTCTTGAATAAAAATTGATAATATTATAGGCCAATCGATTCCTCTCAAGGCAAGCATTTTTTTAAATTCTTGAATCAACTTCGAATCATGTTATAAAATAAGGTTTACTATAAAAATCTCATTTTCAAAATATTGTGAAGTTGCTTAAAACATTGTATCAGAAATTTTTCAATTGAGGAACATTTACTCAAACGAATTAAAAATTTTTCATAATTGTTGCCATTACAAGAGTTTTTCTACGAGAAGGCAATACTTGAATTTTAAGTTCTTAACGAAAGACTTGCCGCATTAAAAAACTCACAACTATATCATAAAAGTCAACATTTCACCTCCGTAAAATGCTGTTTTACACGTGGAGGCTGAAAGTATCTAGATAAAAATTGCCGAGTCTGACGGTTGCACATTGCCGCCTACAAAACCTGTCAAAAAGTGCGAAAATGAAATAAAAGTGATTAACGGGCACAAGTTTGAACCCATTTTTTAGTTCACCCAGTTTCTGTAAAACAATGCGATTTGGCGGCTGCGATAAATTTTCATGATAAAAGAAACTCTTGTCAGTTTGAATAAGCCAAAATCTCACACTATAAAGTTTTGTATAAAACTGTAAAGTGGTCCAAAACAAATGATGCTCAGATAATTTTTGTCAGAATTAAATTATCTTGAAATAATTGAAAACTAAAGCATTCAACGAAGATATCATAAATATGAGATTGATTTCGTGGTTTTTTGCCGGTTCAAACAAATTTTTCATGGTGATCGAAATTCAAGACATTCCAACTCTTAAAACTAGAAATTTTCAATTTCGAGTATTCAAAACGGAACTGCAAGCTAAAGCTCTCGAAGTGGAACTCTTTTGCATTTTGAACTTTCAGAATTGCAGCTTGAAACATTTTTATTTCAGCAATTTTTTATGCAAATGCTCAATAATTTACACGTATGAAATGCAATTCCATTCAAAAAGTCAAATATTAATGAATATTAAATATTATTAATATATAATATAATATATATAATATTATGTATATTAATTATATATTATATATAATATATTATATAATATTAATATTATTAATGAATATTAAAAAGTTCTTTTTTTTATTCAAGAAATTCTTATTTGAATGAGAGAAAAATAGAATATTTTAGACTGGAACAATATTTGAACAAAATTTGAAATCGAATAAAAGCGTGTAATTACTTCGTTTAAAGAAAAAAGTGTACAATGCAACACTAACTTTATTTTTCAGGCAAAATTTCCAGTTTTCCAAGCTAATATTTAAAAAGTATCAAAAATGAACTTCAATGTTGATTTAAACTATTATTCTTTATTTTATAAATTACTAAAATTTCTATATATTCATCGCAGACATGACAGTCTTTCCCCTATTTCCCTCTTTTCCACTTAAATGGGAACTGAATTAATGGAACCTGATAAGAAAATGCAACTATTTTTGGTTGAATTTTCATTTTTTGTTTGAAGAGGCTACCATCATATTTTTGGTTGAAAATGTTTATATTCAGCTGCAAATTTAGTTATTTTGTTGAAAATTCAACAATTTTCCTAAAAAGTCATTTTTTTGGTTGAAAATTAAATTGTTTTCTTGGACATTCGACTCTTCTCAGTTTACATTCAAATATTTTTATAAAGAATCAACAATTCGGTTAAGAATTGACTTTTTTCAAATTCATATTTTCGGGTGAAAATTCAACTATTTTGTGAGAGATTTGTCTTCTCGGCTTGAGATTTCAACCATTTGGTTGAATTTTTCTTTCTTCTTGACTAAAAAAACTTTCTGTCTTGAAAACTCAACTTTTTGAATGAAAATTCGTCTTTTTGGTTTAAAATTCATGTCTTTTGGTAGAAATTTCATCTTTTTTGGTTGAAAATTCAACTACTCGGTTGATAATAAATCTGTCTTGATTAGAGATTCAGAAACATATTGAAGACTTGTTACTTTTGGTTGAATGCAACTATTTTTTATTTTAAATTAAAATCATTTTTGGTTGAGAATTGAATTACTTGGTTGACTATTTTTTATTTGAAATTAAAATCTTTTTTGGTTGTGAATTCAGTTACTGTTGAAATTTGAACCACTTCGTTACAAATTCATTTTTTTTCTTGAAAACTCGCTTTTTTAGTTGAAAATCATTTTTGTTGACTGAAAATTCAATGACTCCATTTCTGGATGAAAATTGATCTTGGTCAGTTGAAAATTCAACCAACTGGTTGGAAGTTCAATTTTGATAAAAATTCTCATTTTTTCGATTGAAGATTCATCTTTTCAGTTGAAAATTTAAAAATTTGGTAGACGATTCGTCTGTTTGGCTTGAATGTTAAGCAATTTGGTCGAATTTTTTTTCTCTCTTTGCTGACAAAACTTTTTTTTCTGCAAATTCAACTATTAATCTTCTTGGTAGAAAGTTCCTCTCTTTGTTAAAAATTCGTCTTTTTAATGTAACCCACATTTATTTTATTGAGAAGAATTGATTCCCCTATTTTCGTGAAAAATCTTCTTATTTTCTCTGTTTTTACAGTTAATGAACGTCATTTTATATTATTTTTGCTTCAGGCATTCAAATTGATTCAGTTCAATTTTTGACCTTAAAAATCTGCAAATCGCTTCATTTCCAAAAAATTCAGAATCGTCTTGTGAAATCAATTATTGTTCAATTTGTAATACTCGAAACACAGTTCAATTTTGAAAATTGAAGCTTTCAATTTTTGGTTATTTAAGCCCTCAAAACTCCATTTCAAATCCTTCAAGCTGAAAATGTGCACTTCAAAAAGAAGACCTAAGATAGAACATTTTTAATGAGAAAGATTTTAAAGTTGTGTATTGTAAACTAAATGATTTTATAATTGAAAAAGTTAACAATTGAACTTAACATTTGAATGAAAGTTAAAATCGAACTTATTCTAAATTGCATTATATCATTTATTATGAAATTTGTTATATTCTGAATGACTGGATAAACTTTTCTTTCAAATATTTGTAAATTTGTGCCTCGTGTACCTTGCTTGCTTTATTTCTTTTTTCATTCATCAAATTCTGCCTTTTGTTCATATATCTTGTCTTCACAATAATTATGAATTTTACACTTTTCTTAATTTCTATTCCCGCCAGAGCTACTTATTCTCCCGTCTTTCCCCCTTCTCCTCACACTCTTCTTCCTTTCCACTTTCCTCGGCCATTCCTCCACCTCTAGATTTCCTTTTCCCTGTAGGATTCTTGCAATACTCATGCTTCCTTTTTCTATTTCTTCACAATCATTTTGGAGCCGCCCATAAAATACGTCCGTAGTTGGGAGGCCGGGGGGGGGGGGCGTACCAAAATCGGACGAAAGTGGACAAGAAGGGGGGGGGGG
>JAUMHM010000088.1:13266958-13305429 GCA_032362435.1 Melikaiella ostensackeni
CCCCCCCCCCCCCCCCCCCCCCCCCCCCCCCCCCCCCCCCCCCCCCCCCCCCCCCAATCCATTTTCGGACGTCCACTCTTTCAAATTCAATAATTTCCATGTGATGAGGTACCTTTCTCAAAATTGCTCTATCTGATGATATGTAGGCGATTTCGAATTCTCCCGCGGCGATTCAAGTGATTGCAACTCCATCCAGCGGTTCCGGGGCAGACCATCTGGTAACGCTGCTCATGTGAACAGCCTGAGTTTGTTTACATTTTTTATCGCGGTTGAAGTTGAAGTGCCTGTGCAATTCCGTTGTCAAACAAAAGTATTACAATGTCGAAAAAACGTGTTTTGTTTGAAGATTTATACAAAGCGTATGGAAAAGCGCATTCGTCATTCTCAAAGGCCAGAATACAATGCAACGTTAACGAAGAATGAGCTCAACTAAAAGAAAACGCGCTCAAAGATGAAGCTGAACTTCAGTGCTCGGTTCAAAAGCTAATTAGCGAATTAAATACGAAAAGTGCCTCAGCTAAGTCGCAAGGTTTTTTAAATTTTTTTCCGAATTAAACGAAAAGAATATTGCCAACATAACCCAGAAAAGGCAACATGGATGTGAGTATATGAAAATAACATCAATGAAACATCAAAAACATATGTTCATGCTAATTCACGGCTAAATTTGTAATGTTTTTCAGCTAATGATTCCAACGTCGCTCAAAAAACAAAAGACGTGAATGAATTGGCAAGTACAACTGCAACATTGAATTCGCACCATTGCTACTTCAGCTTTCTGTGAACAAAAAGATTTCGCCAGAACAAAAAGATTTTCTGAGGCTGCCCTACGAATTTCTATTGCCCAGCTGTTTCGGATGAGCTCGTCAAAAGAAGATTTAAAACATGTGGCAGTAATTTTTGTTCAGCGGAATCATTGTGAGCTCATGTTAAAAATATCCACGGAAAAATGAAGAAAATTCAAAAATGTAAGGCAACGAAAATTGAAGCAAGAAGAAAGGACGAAGTTTTGTGCCTTCTCAGAAGTACTACGCGTAATACTTAAGATTTGGAAAGGGAAAATGAAAGCGATGTCGAAAATTCTGCATCCAGTGTTGATGATAAAAATGACCTTTCATCATTCCCAAAAATAACTTTAATTGAAGACTGGCTTCGAAAACCATTCGTTGAAGATTTCCATTAAACGTGTTCATATATTATGAGATGAAGAAGACGATATTGAGCTTTTTTATGTTGTTTTTGACAGGAAATTCTATATTTGGTTATTAGAAAAAATTTTTCTCAAATTTACGAAGGCTTTAATCTCTTATAATTTCATAATGATGAAAAAAAGTAAAAATATGAAAAAAAGGGGAAGTCTTTGCGTTTGGGACGTCCTTTAGGGAGAGGGGGTCTGGAAATCGGACAAAGAGGTGGGTGTCCATAATTCCGGAAATTTTGCGGGCGTATTTTATGGATGACCCCTCAGCCAATGCGTTAATATTGCTCTGCCTCCCTCACATAGCATGCACCTTCTTCCTTCCTCCTCATCCTGGCACTTATTCCACTCTTCTTTATTCCCACACCTCACACGCACAATTAATTTTTGCGATCCTCTGTCCCCTCTTTCCTTTAAATATTTTACTACTCTCTCTACCCTTATCCATTTATATTTCTCATTATATCTCGCCCCCTATTTTACTTTCTATTCTATGCTTTAATACTTCTCTATCTCTTTCTATCAGCTTCTGCTCTGAATTTATACCCCTTTCGTGTGCTCTTCTAAAAAATTCCCTTGACTATCTATTCCTATTCGAATACCTTTCCTTTTCTTCCATTCCATTTCCTCCTATTCCCCGTCCTTATTTTGAGTTTCTCTTTATCAACTCAATTTAATACTATATACCAAGGGGTGCATCTGTCTAATCCCAACGTCCATTTAATATATTTTTCATGCACTCTTTTAACCTCCTTACATTTTTACCAACCCCATACTTCTTCTCCATACATCATTTTATATTCATTAGTATGTATATTCTTCTTTACTAATGACCATATTCCAGTAATTAAAATTATTTTCCTGGCTCTGATATTTGCACCAACTACGGACTCTCAAGTTTCAGTCCTAACATTGAACAAAAAATATGAAAAAGTGCTTCTAGCTGTCCTTTCCCGAAATTGGTTTACCATATATTTTGGCTTCCAGTTGTTGTCTCGAGTTTGGCTTTCCACTTACCAGTCTAGTGTGAGAAACAGATGACTGGCCATAGTGTTTAGTCAGGCTGTCGCTTAGTCCAGCTTACACTTGCAAATGTATTCGGAATCCTACAGGAGGCATGCATTAATGGATATGGATGTCTGCAGGGCGTCAGAGAAACTAGCCGAATAACACAACCGACGATGTAACATTTCAGGACGTAACTAGTTTCCGCTCGTGTTTATATTCCACCTACGTCGCGGAATTGAGGCACTGAAGCATTAAAACATCGGTTAATATAAACCAAAGTGATCCTCGTATCTGCATCCAAAGGGTACAGGTAAAAGCTGTAATAGAGTCGACTACCAGTCTCAGTTATTTTGGCATACGTTCAAGTGGAATGGACTATCAGAGGTTAAGGGGTCACGAATTCAGGGGATGAGGCCTTCGAAACATCCAGAAAGGGGTGGCTAACATTGCAATGGAAAGAGGTTTTCGCGCCCTCATTCTGGCAACGAGCCCGTTCTTGATCCAAGTCCGGAGACAAAGGATCCACTTCGTAACAAAATCCCTTCCTCAGGAACTGGAAAAGAAAATAGTTTTCTCGCTTCGAAACACATTGACCATGATTTTAATCCCCAGAGATAAGAGTAAAGCTGAAAGTTTGATTAATTTTTCAAAGGCAGAAAATAGAACAATGTTTAGTTATTATAAATTTATAGAAAATTTTGTAAATTCATTAAAAGTTTAAGAAATTTATGTAACTGTTGAAAACCTTTGGGAATATTGAATTCATGTGAAACTTGTGGAAGTTTTGGAAAATTGCTAGGGAATATTTGAAGCTTTCGGAAACATATGAACATTGATAGAAATGTTTTGAACTTCTGGAAATGTATGAAAATTTATCAAAGTGCTCGCAGGTCTTAGAAAATTGGAAATCTTTTGAAGGGTAATAGACATTCAAAGAAATTCCAAAGCTTGTCAAGTTTTATTCAGGGTTGAGAATTCTAATCACATTTGTGAAGTAATTAATGGTCTTTTTCCATCTTGAAGACCAAATTACAGAAGGCTGGTGCCCTCCTCAGTATACAACACAAACTGATCATGACTCCTTTGGTTCTGGCTTTGTTTTAATACTTTCCTTTTAATGACAGAAGTTTGGTGGAACTGACATTATGAATGGACACGCCAACTTATGACGATTTATCTGCTTAGTTTGAACATGATTTCATACATATGCAAAACAATTCTCGCATCAAGTAGGTAATTGATTGTAAACTTCAAATAATGCACAATGCCACTAGTAATGTAGCCTTGGATTGGAACGACACTTTTGTTAATTCAAGGCATGCCCTCAGAAAAGTTTCAGGCGATAAATGGAGACCAGGTGTGTAAATGATCTTGAAAAAAGGAAATTGCGGAATACTATGAGCGTAAGGAAGCTTGATATTTTATGTATACTAGGCACAAGGAAGAAGGTATGTAAGATAAAAAAGATAGAAAATTGACTCAAACTTTGGTCAGGAGTAGATGATGAGTCACATTTCGATTAAAAATGCTTCGACTTGGTTTCGACTTGAATTGCCCCCAATGAAGACGAAGTGGAGACGAAAAGGAGACATACCTGTATTTCTACGTCTCATTTCCGAGACGGAGCTAGACTTTATTTCACGTCTTGAGACAAGTTTCTACATCTTGGAGTCCAGCATTAACAGCTTGAAGACGAATGTTCACGATTTGATTCGAAGTTTTGTGTATTGAGACAGTAGAAAGTTTGCCTATAGCCGTATAGACCAGGGTAGGTATACCTGCCCTGACAAAAAAGGTCATCCTGATTGTCATGAAGCGTTTACGTATTTCTTTCAGTTTCGGAGATCCTCATAGAAAATTGCAATTTCAAACTTTTCAAAGCAAATTTTTTACGGCTATAGTCGTTAAGACCCCCAGATTCTCAGTTGCTCTCTTAACAACAAATAATTAGAAAATTGGACATTTTTTTCTCATCAATTTTAATCCTTTGCATCTGTCAACTATCTTATTTCTGAGAACAGAACGTTGCATCTTGAGGCGAGTTAACGCCGTCTTACCTCTGGTGGCCATAAACTCATAAACTCGACTCAATTTCGAGACGCAGCTAGACATCCTCGTCTTCAAGTCGAACTCAAGTCTGAATCGAGTCGAAATCAAGACAAAGCATTTTCACTCGGGATGGTGGGCAAAGAGTCGGTCTGATTATTATTGAGAGAGCAAGACGGCATGTCAAAAAGTATGAATGTGTATCTCCTAGATTATCTTGGGTTAGAGTGAAAGTGCGAATCAATAGGCTATTAATAATAGCATGCTACGCTCCAGTTGCTAGTGACAGTAGTAATGTAAAAGATATCTTCTGGAATACGTTAAATGATATTCTAGGTACTTGAGATTCTGGGGAAAGAATCATCCTACTAAGAGATATAGATAGCTGGGTTGGTGAGATGATCAGCATATATACTTGGTACAGAGGTGAAGGCCATAATATGATTGACTTTGTTGTAGCAGATGAGAAACTGAGGGGGATAGTAAGAGTTGCAAGGCTTATGAGAGGTTCTGAATGTGGAACGGATCACTAACTCATAGCTTCAAAAATGAACCTAGGTCAAGGATGGAAGAGATGAAGAATTATTGATAAGTCGAAGCGGACGCGAGAAAAAATATAGAATCTCCGCTCACATTTTCTTTAGTCCATCCTCAAATCTCTTTTACATTTTGCTCCTTCATCTCTCCTGTATCCTGGAAAGAAAATCCCGCAGATATTCCATTACCAAGCTCCCTTCTTATCTCTCCTTTCAAGGATGTAAGTTTATATCAGGTTTAACTAAAATCTGTTCCTGAATAATTCAGATCTACGTTTTCCAGGTGTTTGAAGCTGCTTTATTGTTAAGCTTGTTCGAGTTGTTTTAGTATGGGAGTTTCAAGTTCAGATTTGTGAGTAACACTTGCAAACAAGCGCATGTAATAGGAAAGCGACAATCCATTCATACAAAAACCTATAGGAGTGGATCCAAACTTTAGTGAGCTCATCGCTCTTCCTGAGCGTTCCTCTGTCCCTTTTTATCTCGAAAACTTGAGTTTGGTGCTGATTAAACATGATCATAATCCCATGCTACTTCTTCCTGTTGGATCCTTAACAAGAACTCTGCACTTAATTCATCCACTCGGTAACGAACTCCCGTTATCTGCAACTTTCCACTTTAACTAACAACAATTCGTAAGCAAACAATTAAGCCTCGCCTCGCTAATCTTTCCCTTCGCGCATCGCGACTCACTGCATGTTCCTACACGCTATGTTAGTTAGGCAGAAAAAGGAGAACACGGTAGTGCCGTAGTTCTACTTCGGACAAAATTAAGGTATTTATGAAAACTTATTACTGATACTTTTTCTTCATCCTCTAATATGTCGGAAATTCTGCTGTGAGTATTATCAAAATTAGCTTTAATATCTAATAAATGTTTTCTCTATCTTCTTTCTGCTCAGATAGGAAGGTATATATAATAAGATCATTATTTTCTGCCACTAGGACCTAGAAAATGCTAGCTCTCTTTGCTACATCATAGTTATATGTGTTTACATTCCTCTTTCGTTCATTCTCTTACTCTCTTTGCATTATCAGTATCTCTTCCTATTCTTCTTTTATGTAATTCCCTATTTTTTTCCTTATATTTTTCATTCCCTTCCCGTTATATTTTGTCGCAATCTTATACCAGTTTCTTTTTATCTTCACTTTTTTTTTCTGTATTCCCTCACCCCATCTTGATATTTCTTTTTCTTTAGCGTCCATTTCACTCCTGTGATTATTCCCTCACTAGCTCTATCTTTTCGTTTTTCCTTATTGACTCCTTGTATCTCCCACCTGAAACCCTTCGGCAATATATTTTTTATTCTTAACCAATTTTTTTCTACTACCCACGTTTCTTTTAGTTGGTAAAAGGAATCTGTGTACAGAAGGTAGCCTGTCCAAGCCTGTCCGTCATGATTACTATTTCCATATTATTTTAGTATCAGACGTTAGGTATTTATGTAACAAAATGATAAATATTAGTGTTTCTATAAACATAGCCCTATATGTACCATTTCGAGAAGTTGTAGCAAGTAACAGAGCGTAAAATGCGAATTAGTCTTAATCCGTGCTTCAAGTAATTGGAGCATCCAAATTCTATTCCAAACAAGTGTCCTCTCCGGTGGAAATGTAATATCGCACAAAGGAAAGACCCTTTGTATGAAATATGCAATCCCAGATTCAATTTCTCAAGCGCTAGATACTACTATTAATCTAATGTCTAATAGAATAAGCTACTTTGTGAAAGTCGTCTACAGTAATTCAAATTACCAATGAATTTGCGTGAGGTAGAGGCCCCGGTTCGTAACGCCCGACCAGATCGTAGCCCAGCAAGCGTATAAATTGATTTTTCATACAGTACAATAGAAACTGTTGGCTGATGTGAATTTTTTTTCTGTTTTTTTCAAAGTGAAAATGAAAATGTGCAAAACTGATATGAGATGATAGGCATTATTTCGCGTTTATCAATTCGAAAAAAAAATAAAAACGTCGCGCTCTGTCCTCTACCGTTTTTACAGAGTAAAAAAAGTGGCAATCTAGTGGACAGTGATAACGTTGATCTTGTTTTGAGTGCAATAATTCGAGTAAGTAGCTTTCCATGTCGCAATACAATAATTTCTGAATCGGTTACGAACGGGCATCGAAATATCAGCAGAGGCGCATCTGCAACCCCTTTGGCAAAAACTATTATGAAAATTAAAATATGATACATACCTTCAAAACGCTGAGACGGATTTTTACTCTGATTTATATTCTTCAAATATCTATATTAACTTTTACCTCTGATCAAAAACAAAGAATGAATGCGTCATTTAGAAATTGATAGTCTTCGAATCGATTGTGAGGTTAGTATACGAATTGACACACTTGGCGTAATTTGCTGTTGACCGCCAGTTAGTGTCAACTTTGACGAGTCTCAAAAAATCAACTCCTTTAAACAAAAGCTAAAAATTGTAAAATTAATTGAATATAATCTATAAAAATAGTCAAAGAAACTATAATCCTGAATTCACTTGCATTGATAAGCCGGTTACGAACCGACTCATCATTGGGTTACGAACTGGCTCAAAGAGGACTTTCGGGGGTTACGAACAGGCACATCGACTATGTTCCATCAAATTCCTAATTATTTGATTAATGCATCCTCAAACTTGCTTTCCATGACGTTTTCGATTGGAAATGGATTATTCTTTACGTAAGAAGAAAGTGTATTGCATTCAAATATTGCTTGAGGCATTCGAATAGGATTTTATTCGTTCCAGCTTCTTCGTAGGTTACGAACCGGGGCCTTTGCCTTAACAATCATAAATTTTTTTTCGAATTTCGATAGAGAATTTGCATAAGATAATTAACGCATCTTGCAGTTGACGTTAAGCTGACAGGGAAGAGTGCGTAACGGAGAATGCGGATTTTAATAATCTTTTGTGGTTAAAGGGGGCCTAATAGGAAATGAAAAAAGCTCAGACCATTTGCTTAAATAGGAAGCGGTTCACGAGAAAAAAAGGGTTGAAAGAAATCCGCACTGAATAACTACCAGTTGAACTGTAGATGGCTCGGGCAACTGCAATAGAGCAATGGTCTACGTACTAGACTAGAGAGTCTACCGTCATGCGTTCGCGTCCTCGTACCTTCTTTCAACAAGTTTTTTTCTAATTATTTCTTGTCAATCACGTAACCGTAAATATGAATGAATATTATAAAAATAATAATAAATAGAAGAAAAAAATATTTTTACAATCGAAAAATTATAGTTCCTGACTAATCGTAAAAAAAGAAAAATATGTTTGAAAGAAGTATGAGGACGCGAACGCATGACGACAGTCTCTCTAGTCCAGAACCTATATCACTGCTCTACCGCAATTTCTTGAGCACACTACCATTCGACCGATAGTTATTGAGCGCGGATTTCTTTCAACCCTTTTTTCTCGTAAACTGCTTTCTATCTGAACAAATGCTCGGAGTTTTTTCATTTCATATTAGGCCCTCTTCGCCGACAAATGAAGTGAGTTTATTTTCACAAAAAAAAATCAATATTATTTTCAAATATTTTTTTATATAATTTTCAGAAGTGGAAGAATCTTGCGGGAATGGGAGCTTTTATGATTGATATGACGTTAGTTATATGGGTAGTCCTCGTCAGTGATTGGTTCTTCAGTGTTTTTGAAAAAATCGCGCATCACATTTGAATTCTTATCTTGATACTTAGTGTCAACATTTACTAACATTTACAATGTCAAACATTTGAAGTACATGATGAAATAAGGTTGTTCCTAAGCGAATCCGAAAAATCTTCAACCACTTGAAATATTAAATATTTTTGCATGCCTTTCGGAAGCTTCAGTGAAAATGTCTATTCATAGCATCAGAAAATAAAAAATTAGAGCCATATCACTGTGAAATATTATGGTTGAATGTCGCCAAATTTGAAAATATAATGAATTATCTACGCATGCTTCACTTTTTTGTGCGCTCCGTATTACGGACATCATCATAACGGGCACTCATTCAAATATAGTATTCCAAACCGGAATTTTCAACAAATTTTAAATAGGCTATAAGTACTTAAAATTGAAAATAAGCTCTTTTATCAAATATTTCGATGATGAACTTTATAATAAAACGATTTGAAAAATGTATACGAATTCTCTTTTTAATTATAATTAAATTAGAACTAAATTGCTCTGTATAGAATAAAATATAACCAATTTTCACACATTTAGAATAATTTTTTTTTATTCATCTAAATTTTTTCAGAAAATTATTTCTCTTCTTGAGTAAACTGAGAAGCATGAGTTTCAACAGCTGCCAAGAGACAGAGAAAGGGGAAAGTCTCAAATAGTGCAAAAGTTTCCTCATTTCCCGGTCTCACGAACGGAGAACCTTCTTGAGATAAAATCCTGAAAAGTATTTTTGCGAAAAATACCTCCTAATATCTCAAGTTCAGTAATATAATACATAAGAAAGTGTAAAACTTTGGAGGTTTATAATGTCGGATGCCAAAATCGGAAACAAGAAGCATTTTCCCTCCCTCGAAACTCGACCTTTCTTAACCACCAAAACCTCAAGAACTCGAACGGTCTCGATAATAAAAGAAATTCAAGAAAAAAAAACCTGGTTGTTTCACCCTTTTCCATCTGGAAAGAGCTTTATTCCCACAGCTGAAACTCAGAAACTCACAGCCCCTCAAGAATTGCACCGAAAAATCTAAAATAGCTCTTTATGTTTCATCACTAAATTCCTGATTTAAACTAATTTCTATACAAAACTATACAACACTTTCATTTTTAATTTGAATTTAGAAGAATAACATGAAATCAAAAGTTGGAAAATTTTGATCGTTAGAATTTGCATTGGTACCTTTTTGTTTTGATATAACAAATTTTAAAACTGTTCAATTTCAGGGTGTATACTCAAATCCTGGAAAAAATTCTCTGACAATTCCAGGCTTTTATAGATATCTCTAGATTTTTCCAGATATAGTTTTTTTTAATACAGAGCCATTCAAGAATTAAGTATAGCATTTTTTAAAATAATCGACCCTACCTCCCTTCAAAGCATTGCATAATAATTGAATAATTCAAATCCACCTGTGAAAATTTCGAAGAATATTTCAAAATGGGTTTTTTCCTATTTTGGAATTTTCGCATCAGTATTTTCCAGGTGTTAAAAGCGTAATTTCTTTAACATCCATCCATCTGATTCGATGATTTTAATTACTCAAAATTCAATAATCAGAATGTTTACACAAATTGAAAAATGTGACCATTTAAAGCTAAAAAGTGACTTTAAGCAACTTATGTTCATACAAAAATGAGCCGGAATGTCAATTAAGACAATTTTCTACTAGAAATTTTTTACTTCAATACCCATTCTTATATTATCGGCTTAGATTTTACACTTCAGATAAAATTTGATTACTGAACTAAGCTTTAAATTCCTGAAACTTCAAGCCGAAATATATTGCATTTCCAAAAAAATAGTTGAACTTTCAACCAAAAAAAATAATTTAACAAAGTAGTTGAGTGTTTAACCAAATAGTTTAATTTCCAGCCTGAAAAAATGCATCTTCAACATGAAAATATGCATTTTCAATCAAATAGTCGAATTTTCGAACAAAAAAAAATTAAATTGAACTAAAAATAGTTGAATTTTCAAGCCAGAAAGACGAATTTTTTAGAAGTCAGTTAAACTTCGAGCTTGAAAAGTAAAATTTTCAACAAAAAAGTTCACTTTCAACCAAGAAAGATGAATTTTTAACCCAAAAAGAGGAAATTCTAACAAAGCACGTGAATCCTCAACCAAAACAGACTAATTTTCAACTAAACAGTTGCATTTTCAACCAAAAAGGATGACTTCTCAACCAAGAAGATTGAATTTCTACCAAGAAAGGCGAATTTAAAATCAAATTCATGAATTTTCAACTAAAAACGATCAATTTTCAACCGAGAATGGAATACTTACATTTTCAGATAAAAAAATTAATTCTTAAGAAACAAAGAGAAATGAATTTTCGAAATAATAGTGGATTTTTCTACCAAAAAGATGAAATTTAAACCAGAAAAATGAATCTTAAAAAAAATCAATCTTCAACAAAAGAATCCAACAATCAATCAAATAGTCGAATTTTCAGCCGAGAAGAAGATATTTTACCCAAAAAGATTAATTTTCCCCCAAGAAAGACGAATAAGCAACAAAATGAATGAATTTTCAACAAAATAAATGAATTTTCAGCCGAGTTCATGATGTCTTACTAAAAAAAAAGTTTTGAGCGAAAATAGTTGAATTTTCTTATTGCGCTATATTGAATCATGGTAGCAGCAGATGAAAAAATGCACTCAGTCTTTACTGAAAAATTATTATGAATTTTTTGAATTACCTTGTGGTGGTTAGAGTTTATTCTTAGCATAAAATTTTGTTCCGCCCACTTCTGAATCGATTTCGACCAACATTTTTGAGTGTGGGAGTCCTGTATGAATTATGCTTTTTTTATTCACTGTTAATATCTGAATGTGTAAAAATGACACTATTCATATGTAAAATTAAGAAACCGTATTTCTTACTCATAAAAGTGACGTTATGAAAGGACAAGTAATTTATTAACGGTACAAGTTTCCAGGAATTTAATATGTTTATTTGAGGAAGCTTTGGCAAATTATTACAGGATATTCTTAAATAATGTAATTATCACTATCGCATAATTAAATAAATAAATGGTACTAAGAACACAATTGATTGTTTCTTAAATTTGTTCCTAATGTCTATGAATTTAAATAATGATTTAAAATTATTTTATTTTCACATTTAAAAATCATTGCATATTTAAGATATCAATATTTTGGAAAAAAAATTATTTTTCTGAAATAGGTGAAAATAATAGAAAGAGGTTCCACCTGAATAAATATGAACCCATGACTATACATTTACTCCCACAAAAAGAAATTGTTATTTATTTTCATGTTACAGCTTAAAAGAAAATTTGAGCACGTTTTAAAATATTCCCGTACTTCAAACAGGATCCCCTGAGATTTTCAGGTTTTTCAGATTTTCGAGGTTTTCCAGGTGAATGGACACCCTGAATTTTCAACATTTTGAACTTAATTTCATGTTTATTTTCAATTCTTGAAAATTTTCAATTTAAAATCAGAAAATTGGCAACGTTTCAGTTTAGCATAGGAGTATTTTGAAAATTCGATTTAGAAACTGTGAATTGAATACATTTCCAATTCCAAATTGTTCAATACCGCGAAAGGCTACAGTTTTTAACTTCGAAACTTGATTTGCGTCATTTTGCAATTTGCATTGAAATGAGTTGCTATTTTTAGAATCGTCCAATTTAAAATTTAATCGCTTGCAAATTAATATGATGGAATTCATGACAATCGCATTTGTAAACTCTGTAATTTTCAATGTATACAGATATTTTTGCATTTATTTAATTTTAAAAGCTTCTCATTATAAGTCGTACACCTGAGAATAGCTCCAACTTATAAATTATTATTTTATCCTTATGTTTCGAAGTTGAAATTCTTGGATTCTGAATCTCTACAGCTTCAAATTCTTCAACTTAAAAAATTCTAAGGATTTGATATTTGTTCAATATAAAATTTGAACTGGTCCATTTTATTCGTTTTAAATTTGGAACTGCTCAATTTCAAGTCGTTCAGTTTGGAATTTTCTAATTAATGTCAAAATCTTAAACATGGGGTAAGTACAAAGAAGGAATTACGAATTATTTAAGGGACTGTTATTCTTAATCGACTCGCCACACTAATAAAGAAATCGAAAATTAGTATAAAAAAATGGCTTAAGGCGATATGAGGGTACCGCATGATACCTGACGGCTTAGTCGACCTTTTCTATTGTCTTGCGCTGCGTGTACCCTAAACTCGAGCTCAGCGTGAGTCAAGCGAAGTAGTGCTCAACCCAAGGCTACTGTTTTACGTAGTATGTACAGCCCGAGAGCATAAATTGTTCCCGTGGCCAACTTCACTCTGTAGCGACTTTTTATTTTTAGGGAATGGGTAGCATGCACTCCAGGCCACCCAGAGGGGTATCTGAAAACATTCAATATTAAGATTCTTCAGTTTGAAATAAAATTGTTTAATTTTGAATGCTATGCATTAGAAAATATACAATTTCAACTCCTTTCTAATGAAATTGACCAATTTTCTAAATTTCAGTCTGAAATATTTCTATTTCGAATTATTTAATTTTAAACGCTTTTATTTAAGAACGATACAATTCCGATTCATTTTTATTCATTTTTCAAATGCATTTTGATGCGTTTATTTAATAAATATAAAACGCATGTTTAATTGACAAGTGAACTTGACCTATTAGGGGTCACCGCGTAAAAAAACGCGCCTTCAACTCGAAGAGAATAGAAGAGGTCGACTAAGTCGCCAGGTATCATGCGGTACTCTCAGATCGCCTGGAGCCAAAAAATTCATAAGGCCTCGCCAAGATTTATATTTGCTTACCAAGAATAATGTTTAAATGTATGTAATGAGTAAATTATTATTGTCTTCTTATCAAATTTTGTTCCTTCGGCAAATTACATTTTTTTACCATTTCTTTGAAGGAGAGACCATTCAAGCTGCTCATTCAATTTCGAACTCGACACCAAATAAATAAAATTAGTGAAAGGAAATTTCACTTCAATATCAATGCAACAAAAGTGCTTTCATCAAGAGAACTCTCTCACGTGAAAAAAATCTGAAGCGAAACTCAATAGAATTGAACGTAAAGGATCACTCAAGGCGAGAGTGAAGCTATAAAAGTGGAAAGGAACGAAATGCCTTGAATCTAAAAACTATTCGACCCTTTCCAATTTATTAGAGATTGACGTGGCTGAAAAGCATTTGCTGGTTTAAGTACCGTACGACTCGCAGGCGCCAGATTTGTTGATGGGAACCGAAGAACTGAAGAAAACTGGGACTGATTAGGAGAAAACGGGTCACCAGGCTGGGAAGATTGAATCTGCTTTTCCCTCATTACAGAATCAAAGAGTGAAGATCTTTTCGAGGAAGGTAAAGGTTCAATCAAGCAAGATAAGTGAAGTTTATGCAGTTCTGCTTCAGAAAATGCAATGAACTTTTTCCAGGTTCACGTTGTCAAAAACTTTATAGTTTTGGCAGTACTGTCTATAGGGATTTTTAATTTTTCAAATCTAATGACACCTTTAGTATTTATTTAAATCTATTGAAACTTCTAACTTTGTAAATATTTTGAAATTTATTCAAGAGTATTGAAAATTTTGAAATATTTAAAAATATTTTTGTGGAATCTTGTGCAATTTTTTCAGTTGTATAAAATAGAATAATATGATAATAAAGTACTTCCTTTCTAATGTTTTCCTTCTGTCTATTTAACATGGAGTTTCTGGGCTCCTAAATTCTTGTTTTAATATTTGTTTTATCTGAGTGATAAAATGAAAAATTTAATTGAAAAAAATAATTTCCACAGTCACAGATAGCTTAATAAAGTAAATTAGAAGAGAGAACTTCTCATTTAGTTTTAATTAATAAAAAATCGAGTTTTCCTTTCACTACTTCTAACAAAGAAAAGCTTTCGACTTTAATTTTAGCACTCCTTGCACTATTGCGGCTAACTTCAAATTTTCCATGAGACAGAAATTTTTTAATCAAAAAGACGGATTTTCAACAGAAGAGTTGAATCTTTAACGAAAGAAGATTTTTGAGTCAGCAAGGAAAAAAAATTCAAGCAAATCGTTCAATTTTCTATATAACACTTGACTATTCATCCCAAAAATATCAACTTTCTACAAAAATGTTAGTTTTCCACCTAATAGTTGATCGTTCAACCCAAAAAGACAATTTTTCAACAAAATAGTGGAATCGTCAAGTAAAGAAGCTTAATTTTCAACCAAAAAGTTGTATTTTTTAGGAAGAGAAATGTAATTTCTACAGGAGAGTTGAATTTTCAAACCAAAAAAAACGAATTTTCAACACAAGATTCGAATTTTTGACAATGAAAGATTTTCCGGTCATGAATCAGAAAAAAATTCAACCAAATTCTTGAATTTTTAAGCCAAAAAGACGAATTTTTTCTAAAACAATTAATTATCAACCCCAAAACGACGAATTTTTAACAAAATAATTGAATCTCCAACAAAAAAGATTAATTTTCAATCGAACAGTTGTACTCTTTGCAAAAAATGAATTTTCTACCAGAAGAGATGAATTTTCAAACCAAGAAGACAGCTTTTCAACAAAAGACTTAAATTGTCATTAAAGAAAAATTTTTTGGTCGAGAAAGAAAAAAAAATTCAACCAAATTTTCTAATTTTCAAGCCAAAGAGACGAATTTTCTCCAAAACAGATAATTTCCAGCCCTAAAAAAAAATCTTTTGACAAAATAGTTGAATCCTTTACAAAAAAATATTAATTTTCAAGCAAACAATTGTATTTCTCACAGAAAAATGTGATTTCTACTAGAAGAGATGAATTTTCTAACAAAAGAGGAGAATTTTCAACAGAAAATTTAAATTTTCAACCAAGAAAGACTTTTCTTCAAACAAATTGTTGCATTTCCAAGCCAAAAAGACAAATTTTCTCCAAAAACAGTTAATTCTTAGCCTCAAAAAGACAAATTATTAACAAAATAGTCGAATTTTTTATCAGGATAGATCAATTTTCAACCAGTTATATTTTTTACAAAAAAATGTAACTTCTACCAGCCGAATTGAATTTTCAAGTCAAAAAGACGAATATTTTCCAAAACAGATAATTTTTAGCCCTAAAAAAAAATTGTTTATGAAAATAGTTGAATCCTTTACCAGAAAATATTAATTTTCAAGCAAACAATTGTATTTCTCACAGAAAAATGTGATTTCTACTAGAAGAGATGAATTTTCAAACAAAAGAGGAGAATTTTCAACAGAAAGTTTAAATTTTCAACCAAGAAAGATTTTTCTTCAACCAAATTGTTGCATTTCCAAGCCAAAAAGACAAATTTTCTCCAAAAACAGTTAATTCTAAGCCTCAAAAAGACAAATTATTAACAAAATAGTCGAATTTTTTACCAGAATAGATCAAGTTTCAACCAGTTATATTTTTTACAAAAAATGTAACTTCTACCAGCCGAATTGAATTTTCAAGCCAAAAAGACGAATATTTTCCAAAACATTTGAATTTTCATCTCCAAAAAGACGAATTTTCAACACAAGAATTTAATTTTTAACCAAGGAAGATTTTTCGTTCAAGAAAAAAAACTCTACCAAATTGTTTAATTTTGAAGCCACGAAGACAAATTTCCTACATTATTTTTTACATTAATTCCATCGATATTTTTCTATTATTCATTTCAATGCTGATTATCCTTTACTCATTTTCTATATAATGATTTAACTGTTGTAAATTTAATTTTCACGTTCCATCGATTTTGAACAGTTGAGAATTCAACCGTTGGAAATTCAAGAAAAAACACGAATTTTATATTTAAAATGTTACATTTCTATCATTTATATTTTCATATCCAAGAATGATATCAAAAATCGTGGATCAGAGTCTTTCACCTTCTTAGGGTTTCGTAGTCCCGGGCAGAAACCCTCATGGTTTCGGCCAGGTATCCGCCCATCGTATAGAAAAGGGGCAGTGAGGGAAAGTAAGGAGAAATGAGGGTAAGTAAGGGGGAATGAGGAGAAGTGAGGGGAAGGAAAATTAGTGGAAAATTAGGTGGGGGAATTAGGAGAAGTTTGAACGACTTTATCAACGACATAATGGGATACGAAACCGTTTTTTGTAGGTGCCTGCCTATAGTAAGGGGAAATTAGGAGAAGTTGGTGGGAATAAGGGTAGGGAGAAATTGAGGGGAAATGGAAGGGGGGCTTAAGCGACTTCATTGACGACTTAATAGGCTACGAAACCCTTTTTTGTAGGCGCATATACATAGTAAGGGAAAATGAAGGGAAGTAAGGGAAAATGTGGGGAGGGAAAAGAAGGGTAGGGGAAGAATAGCGGGGAAATTAGGGTGGTTTGCACGAATTGAGTAACACCTTATTGGCTACGAAACTCTTTTTTGTAGGCACCTGCCTATAGTAAAGAGAAATGAGGGGAAGTTAGGAGAGGGAAAATATGGGTATGCTGAAATTAGGGGGGAAATTCAGACTGTTTTGAAGGACTTTATTAACGACATAATAGGCAGCGAATCCCTTTTTTGTAGGCGCTGTCTAAAGTCTAAAGCATATTAGGGGAAGCAAGGAAAATAATGGGAGGTGAGGAAAAGCTAGGATAGGGGAAACAAGGTTGAGGGGAAATTATGGGGGAAATGAGGGGTGGTTTGAACGACTTCATTAACGACATAATAGGCTACGAACCCCTCATTTGTAGGCTCTTGCCTATAGTAATGGAAAATGAGGGGAAGTGAGGAGGGCCAGGGAAGGGGAAATAAAATTAAAGGGAAATTATGGGGGAGTGAAAAGTGGTTTGAATGACTTTATTAATGACCTAATAGGCTACAAATCCCTATTTTGTATGCGCCGGACTATAGTAAGGGGAAACGAGGGAAAGAGAGTGAAAATAAGGGAAAGTGAGGGGAAGTCGGCGGAGAGGAAACAATGCTCCGGGAAAATTATGGGTGATATGAGGGGTGGTTTGAACAACTTCATTAACGACATAATAGGATACGAATCCTCTTTTTGTAGGCGTCTGCCTCTAGTAAGGGGAAGTGAGGGGAAGTGAGGAAAATGAGAAGAAGCTAGGTGGAGCTAGGGGAGTGGAAAATAGGGGTGATGGATGACTATGTGGGAAAGGAGGGGTTGTTTGAACGACTCTAATAACGAGATAATAGGCCACAAATCCCTTCTTTGTAGGCGCCTGTCTATAGTAAGGGGCAATTAGGGAAAGTGTGAAAAAGAGGGAAAGTGAGGGGGAGCTGTGGTAGGGGAAATAAGGGTAAGGGGAATTCATGGGGGAAATGGGGGGGGGGTGAACGACTTTATCAACGACATAATAGGCTACGAACTCTTTTTTTGTAGGCGCCTTCCTATGATAATGGGTAAGGCGGGGAAGTGAGAAGGAGCTAGGGCAGGCCAAATGAAAATAAAGGAATAATTATGGAGTGAGTGAGGGGTGGTTTGAACGACTTCATTAACGACATAATAGGCTACGGATCCTTTTTTTGTAGGCGCCTTCCTATGATAATGGGTAATGAGGGGAAGTGAGGAAAATGAGGGAAAGTGAGAAGCAGCTAGGGAAGGCCAAATGAAAATAAAGGAAAAATTATGGGGTGAGTGAGGGGTGGGTTGAAAGACTTTATTAACGACATAATATGCTACGAATCTTTTTTTTATAGGCGCCTTCCTATGATAATGGGTAATGAGGGGAAGTGAGGAAAATGAGGGGAAGTAAGAAGCAGCTAGGGAAGGCCAAATGAAAGTAAAGGAAAAATTATGGGGTGAGTGAGGGGTGGTGTGAACGACTTCATTAGCGACATAATAGGCTACGAATCCCTTTTTTTGTATATAAGGGGAAATGAGGGGAAGTGAGGAAAAATGAGGGCTAGTGAGGGGGAGTCAGTGGAGGGGAGATAATGTTCGGGCAAAATTATAGGGGAAATGAGGGGGAGGGGTTCGAACGACTTTATTAACAACTTGATAGGCTACGAAACCTTTTTTTGTAGGCGCCTGCCCATAGTACGGGGAAACGAAAGAAGTGAAGGGAACTTAGGGAAGGGGAAGTAACGGTATGGGAAAATGAGGGGTGAAATGAGGGGAGAAATTCGGGGGTGGTTTGAACGACTCTATTAACGACTGAAGAGTCTACGAACCCCTTCTTTGTAGGCGCCTTTCTACTGTAAGGAAAAATTTAGGCAAGAGAGGGGAATTGAGGAGAAGTGTGGGGATCTTATGAGAGGGGAAATAAGGGTAGGGAGAATAAAACTTAGTTAGGAACGAGTAGAAATAATAAAATAAAGTCCACAACATAAAAACTGCAACTTCAGAGGAAAAGGAGGTTATCCCATCTTGAGAAGTCCCTTTCTTTTTACACTCTGCAATATAAATCCGGTGACTTCCTGAAATAATAGCAAGTGAACCTACCAATTTCCGACAGTCTAGAGCCCTTATACAAGTGGGTAAACAAACTCGAGCAATCGTGTTGCACACACGATCACGTTTATTTGCGGATGGACAGTAAGTGCATGTTGGACACTCGGAAAATCGATGCTCATTCTCCTAGAAAGCTCTCGAGATCATGAGAAAGGAAGTAAGCAGGTGGACAGGTCAAAACCAAGAACCGTCCTGTCCACTAGGTATTAAAACCAAAGTGCAGAATAAAAACAAGAAAAAAGTTGGGTAATCCTCCAACATGAGCTAAGGTGAATTTAAGGTCGGAATTCCTTTTACAAGCAAGATAGCGATGCTTTCTACAGTACTCCTGAAACTAGTCCAATTAGCTTTATTTGCGGACTGCCGGTCCGGAGAGGAATGTCGAACATTCTGAAAGTCAATGGCTTCTGGGTAAAGAGAAGAGAATAAAATGAAGCGAGGGTGGCAAGAACTGATCAGCGAGACCTTGAGGACTGATGAAGCGTTTATTTGCAGATGGAGAACGAGACTGACTACGCGATAGCCAGAATCCTTCTCTACCTTCTAGGTAAACTTTACCAGCCAATCAAAGTTGGAGATTTCATTTCGTCGGATTCTCACAGAAAAATTTCATCCCTGAAAATCTAAGATGCTTCGCTTAAGTCACGATAATTTCTTGATTCAGTTTATGTAATAGAATTTGAAATTGATGATGGAAGATGCCTGGAGCGCGCCTAATCCAAGACTTCTGCTACCGACATTCGAGAAATATCCATGCTTCAAATTTGTGCTGATACAAAAAAAAATTCTAATTAATTAACGGGACTTCAGTGTTAGGTGGAAAATCATGTCGTTAAACATTTCACTGTATCTTGCGTCGTTTTCCCATAAAGTTGAATTTTTTATTATTGATAGCATATTCTCAGGATTGAAATGGAAACTACCCATCTTATGAAAAAATGGTCAATAAGAAATTTGAAGACCTTCCTTCCTTCCAAAATTTTTTAAGGGAAAGTTCAAAGTCTGAGATGTATCTTTTTTCTTTAAATGTTGGTCAAAAACTCAGAGTCCCATATCTCCGCCATTTTTTCGAATTTTTGAAAAATATTTCGTGTGATTTTATATCAAAGAATCATGTATCCTGAATGAAGCAAAATTCAATTCAGATAGGAAAATTCCCACAATCTGTTGACGTGGACTCCGTCAACTGGGAATTGCCATTTTCCTCCAATTTGATGAACTCAAACGACTGTAGATAGCGCTGACGTCGTAACTCGTGCAACTTTTAGAATAAAAATGAGACATTATGAAGCAATGATTACCGAGGCAAGTCTAGAAACATTAAATCGCCTTGATTTCATGTCAAGTTTAACCGAAAATGTTAATTTATATTGCAGCGAATCTTTCACCTGAAATCGGTGTCAACTTAATCCTTTGTTTTGTCTGTGATATGATAATACATCTGCAATATCGGTAAGAGTTCTTAAAAAATCGGTGAGATGAATATTTTTTCTTGTGGCTTAGGCAACAAATTACAAAACATACTATACGAAATAACTCCTTTAAGCTTATTTTCACCAGATCCGTTCTTCAGGATTGTATTTGTTGTAGAATATAAGCCCCAACGTCAATATTATCTTTGTAACACACTGCCGTTGCTCTACATGAAATGAGCGTGTACCAAGTTTATGTTCTGTCAGGAAGAAAAATATTCTCGATTTACGAAAGCCACTCACCAAATCCCTGAGGACTCGTTTCAAGTCCCCATCCACCCTCCTACCTTTTTTTCACCCAACCCCTTCATCGGGTTGAGACACGACGTGCCAGAAGTGCCACGCCACATGTAGACTGTAGCGCCTGAGAATCTCACCCTCAGGCGCGAGCAAGAGATAACTGGAAAATTTTACTACTCGCTTTTAACTCGGCCCTTATTCTTCAATAAAAGAGCACGTTTTCCTACGAAAAAGTCCAGAAAAAAGTAGAATCTTATAGCTCACAAATTTAACAATGTCTCCTGAGAGGTATTTAATGGGTGGTCATAACGTCCTGGGACGGGAGTCACTACTCCGCAATATGGAAAAAAAGTGCTCGGGAGACAAAATCGACCCAGCGTGGAACATATTCCTGCATTAAAGCGTCCTAGTTACCGGGCTCAAATTAAAGCTGCAGACTCGTTTGCTGAAAGAAACTAAGGAGGGAGTAATCGCATAAATGTGCGAGGATGCTCAAGCTTTAAATCTTTCATGCTTAGGGAAATATCTCTAAGTAAATAAATAAATAAATGAATACTCCACGACAAGAGAATGCACGGAAACTTTCACAGAAATGTAAAAGATCAGTCCTTGTCAATGGAGTTAACCTTTGCTTTTTTTAATAAATCCAGAAATAATTCAGACACAGAGGTTTTATTTTCGCGTGTCAGCACGGTGTCATTTCCACCTTGGTATACCGTAGCCGCATCTTACGTCAAGAAGTTCCCAACGACAGGTGTAGAGCGTATCATGCACACTCTGAGCACCTATGGCACATACTATCCGAGTGTCCCACTCACGCAAAAACGAGGTATCTCCACAGACACAATGCGGCCCTAAGAGTGCTCTATTACCATCTTTGTCGCTCTGTTAATCGCGATCCTGCACTGCCGAACGCTCCTAGAGAGATAGAGTCGCTTTTCGAGAACGAGAAGTGCAAAATTCACTAGAATTACAAATTTGATTCAATAGTCCGTATTGAACACTTGCGGCCTGACATCGTACTCTTTGACTTCGAGAAACGCACTATGTTCGTGATCGAATTCTCCACTCCGGCCGACAGCAACATCACAGTCAAGGAGAAGGAAAAGGCGGAGAGGTATCGAGACCTTATAAGGGAGCTGCAGCGAATGTTTCGAGAATATTCGGTTGAAATGATTGTCCATTGGAAATTTTTTTTCAATGATGCAATATGTGCTAGAATCTCTGAAAGTTATTATTTTTTTATTCTGTGCGGTTGGAGACGAGTAAAAATTTTAAAAGAGTCAGATTTGTAAACTGGACAAGAAAGAAAAATTGGAATGGACAAATCTAAAAAAATTTATCCGAAATCCAATTAACTGCAACTTCTTTACTGAGACAGGAAATACAGAAGAATATTCTGAAAATGTAGCTGATTACAAATTTCAATTTGGCCGCAATCTCAATTTTTTTTAACTTTCAAAACAAAAATAAATTTCATCTTTGAAGCTGATATGAGTACATGTGATAGGTTTTCAAATTTTTTACCGAATGATATCATCTCTCGATAGTATGGATCAAAAAATTTGAGTTTAATTATTCCCATAGGTTTTCACAAACAATTACGTTAAGAGAATTATAGGTTGATTTTGCGAAGAATACTATTAGAGACTATTATTATCACACTTTGCTAAGAAAATTAAATATTTTGCCCGTAGGTGATACAGAAAATTAATGAATGGCCTAATTGCATAGATCTGCACATATCATTACTTTATTCATTCATGAAGTGTTTCTAAATACATCAATCAATTCATCTTGTCAAAATAAACAAATTTAGTACATATTGAAACATTAAATTTTGATTCTGCAATATACAACTTTGAGTGTTTATTAATTATAATTGATTTTTATTACGAAATAAACGTTTGCATTTATTTTTCTATGGATTCCCGAGTCTCGTCTTCAACTCGATAAGTATGAATCGTGAGTTAGCACACACGGGAGAAAAAAAACTCTTTTTTTACGCTTCCTTTTGGTGATATGTTTATTTTAAATCAAGGCGACGTGTACATAAATCGTCTTTCCTTTATTATAATTTTTTGATTAAAGTTTCCCCCATACAATTGGATTTTCTCTCCTATTATTAATACTCACTCTCTTTTATGTAAGTGGAAAGTGTTCAATATCCTGTGGTATCTAGTTTTCTTAATTAACCCTCTTTTTACATCAATGCAAAATATTCCGAGACTTATGCTATTTGCCTCTTTAATCGATTCTTTTCACATAAGTGGAAACTATTCCAAGCTCTATGCTGTTTTGTCTCTTTATTGAATCTCCTTTCACGTACATGGAAAATATTCCTAGTTTTATGCTATTTTTTCTCTCTCATTAATGATTAAGCTATGACAATTCATCTTCTATCTCTTACATTGGCCCCCTGAGCACTAATTCTAGCTTCTATTTTAATTCACTCGTTGATTATAATTTCTTATTAAAAGAATTAAGCTTTTATGTTAAATCATATTCAAATCCCATTAACTTCTAATTCAATATAAAATAATTTCAATATCGTTCGCTAAGGAGAACTGTTGAGATACTGCTCAGACAGGATATTTAAGAACAACATAAAATGCCTGCACTTGTGGAATAGCCTTTGGTTTGGATACTCAGTCGTGTAGAAAAATTGTGCAGATTTTCTTCCTACTTTGAAAATGAAGCTTCCTTCAGTTCCTAGGTTGGAGAGTTTTCCACACTGCGAGGATTTAGAGTGTTGGGATTACACGAGAGATCCTGCTCCTAACCTTTGAAGCTCGTGATTCCAGCGGTTGTGCCCAGAGATGAAGACAGTGGCTTCACCCTTGACACGGCTGCTGGTCCTCCGACCTACACGGCCAATCACTCAGCCGCCGACTCTCTAAACGAGCTCGCGCTCGGCCTTTTTATCCCGTTCTTCGAGAGCTCCCTTCTCTAATCCCACCGAGCGTGTGGGTGGGGGGTCGCGAGTGTGCGCCCTGTTGTTACTCCTGTAGGCTGCTGCTTTCGCGAGTTGACTACTCTTACGGTTTACTGGTTGTCAAATGTGAAGGGACATGCGAAACTTGCATGTCACAATATTATGCTGCTACACTCCTAACATACAAAAAATTTACTCATAAACCGAAGATTAAAAATTTCAAGAATACTTAAAGAAGAAAAGTTTTTCTATAAAGATAACTACAAACATTCTACCGAATCATATCAACTGAATATTACCTGGTATTTGTAATTTTTTTTTACTGTAATAAATATTCTTGAAATTTCGAATTCTTCAAATTCATTTTTTGTCATCATCACGCTATTGAATTAATGAACCTCAGCCTTTTTTGTTAAAAATATTATATTATATTATTATATTATTTATAGAAAATATTTATGAATAATATTCATTCTTGTCTGATCGGGCTATAAACTCAATAAATAATAAGGATTAATTAAGACTACAACCCCTGCAAATTTCATGACCCTAACTCGATTTGCTTTGGAATTATCATAAAAAGAGTACTGGTGACACACACACAAGCGCGCTCGGACATTTTTCAAAAACCTAATTTCGGACTCCTGACTTCGAATTATGTCAATATATGTCAAAAAATGAAATTCAAAAATTTTGATCGCTACAAAGCTTCTGCTATGATAAAGGAATGATATTATAAATTTTATGTTATCATCAAGAATGATTTATTCAAACAAATACTCCAGTGAATCAGTTTTTTATCTACCCATGAGCCCTGAAATAATGGAAAATTTGTTATAACCTTATAAATTGTTTATAAATTCTTAACTCCTGACAATTTTTTGGCACTTCATACCATTTAATTGATGAAGCAGAACGATTTTAAAACGAAATAATTTTTGTCTACAACAAACTGGTAAACTTGAGTATTTCCTAAGAATGAATTGTTTATAATAGTTTTCAATACGATTCGTATAATTCGTATAATTGTTATGTTCTCTCAATCTTTCTTCATTAATTCTGATCAACAGCGAGTTCATTTATATAATTTGTTCAGAGATAGATAAATTGTATTATTGAACTGAGCGTCCGAACATGTGTGCACACTCACAAAATTCAATAAAGATCTAAAAGTTTAAAAAATCCGAAGAGCATAGGAATATGCGTTTCAGAAATAAGAGAACTCGAAAAGCCGTTTTTCAAAAAAAGGACTTAAGTCAGCTTAAGTTGTTCTTGCAAAGAACGACCCAATGGAAAGTGTTGACAATTTAAATGTTCTGAATTTTTACAATTTTGAGTTTAATCAAATTTAAACAATTAATAGTTGAAGGCATATTAAATTTAATGAAAGAAAATTTGAAATACTTGCAATTATATACATTTCAAAACTGTAAACGATTTAAATGCACATTTGTATTCATTTTTCTGAAATCACTCTATGTACTTTTTTAAATTAGAAATTATTTAATTCTAAATAGAAAAATGTAAAAATATTAATTTCCAAACATTCCAAAGATAAAATTGATAATTCACATCGTGTAATTATGAAAGTTTTAAATCAAGTTTTTAATTGTTCCACATCTCTATACAAGAATGTTTTATTTCTAAGCGTCAAAAATGTCTAATTTTTCAATAACGCATATGCTTCTAAATTCAAATTGTTCAAATTTGCATGGTTTACGTTAAAATATTTCGATTTAGAATTTGTAGAAGCTTAAAACTTTTGAATTTAGCAAATGTTTACAATTTCAAATTTTTTACTTCATTAAGCCATAAGTAAACAAATTTTGAATGTGGAAAATTCAAATTTTTCATTAAAAACGCTTCCAGATTGATATTTTTTAACTTAAAGGTATATTCGGGCGCTTCAAAGTTAAAATTTTTTATTTTCGATTGGGTGAAGAATTGTTCAGTCTTAAGGGCTTTCTGATTCAAATTTAAATATTTGATACTTGAAAGCTTCGTTACATATTCCGATTTTTATATTTTGAAATTTTTCAATTTTTCAGAGCTCGAATCACCAAAATGAAAATATTTGATACATTCGAATTTTCAAGTATTGGCTAACTTACCTGACCGAAAACCCACTGACTTCGAATAATGTAACTCCTTACCTATAAACAGAAAAAAATGACACATGAATTTTCCAAGTCTATATGAAATAACGATATTCAATATTTTTTATTACATCGTGCAAACACTCGCTACACAAAGCGTTAAAATTTATTTCTTCTCTGAAATACGCTATCCGTAGTTTTCTATAAAAGAGAATAAATTCATTGTTTGATGAACATACAAAAAACTGACAATGATATATCACAAAGATTTGAGACAGGTTTTACACAAAATATGTAAAATGAATCAGGGAGCTATTAAACTGAGAACAAACGTCAAAGAGTAACTCAATACTGGGAATTTCACATTTCTGCCAAAGGGAACAATGAAGCACTCTATCATAAAATAAAATCAAATTGTAAATAATTTTTAAAATTTCAAATGCTAAAAAGATATTTTTCAATTTAATTGGAAGGTAGAGCTGTTAAGTCCTTTTCAATTGTGGAAATTGATATTTAAAATTTCTCTACCACCATAATTTCATTTTCATGAAAAGTTATTTCGAAATCGTATAATGCTTTTTAAATTTTGGCTCTGAATTTCATAGGTCACGATCAGAAATTCCGAATCTTTTACGCGTGGATAGACGTTCTAATTGTCTAGTTCTCTTATACAGTTTTCTTCTTGTATTTCAAGTACGTAAACGATAAACCGGGGTTAAAAGTTTTGGGACAAATCCACAGGATTTCCGTAACAGCGTGGTCAAGTAAAGCCCGGAAGATAGCTCGTACAATTCGCGATACTCAACAGTACTTAGTCGTACAAACAGTTGGACTTTCCACTGGCACTTTACTTCTTTTAAAACTATAATCCAAGCACAAGAAGTTCATACTGGTTATTTTCTCTACCAAGTTTTTTCTCTTTTCTTAGAAAGGAGATAAATCTTGATAACTGAGTATTAAGTGTTCCCAATATGAAGTAGAAGCCCAGTATCTCTTCTCTTTTACGAAAATAATTTTAAATCCTTAAATACAAATTTCCTCTTACCATTTCCGCTGTGAGTGAGTTCAATCTTTCTTCAAGATCCTCGCATATGATTAAATTTTTCACCTTTCCCTACTACACGCCCCTCGCTTACCCTTCTCTTTTCCAGCTTCATCATCCAACTTTCTCCTTGTCCATTCCCATCCAAGATCCATCTGTTTCCTTTCCAGTTAATCTTGCTACATATAACATGTCTCCAGGATTCCAGCTCGTAATCAAAGACTCTGCATCTTCTTCTATCTTCAACCATCCAATACCTACACTTTCTTGTTATTTTTCCAATTCTAAATCGTCTAATGTTGCTCCACTTACTCTCCTTTTTTACCAAGAGTTCTGGTTCTCTTTCCGTCTTTACTACCCTATACCATCTATTATAGCTTGGTTCCACGATTTTCCTCCATTTCACCTCTGCCTCCTTAAATATTTATTCATTTTTCATTTCTTAACACACTTCCAATTCTCTCCTACTCTGTTGCTTCTCTTCCTCCCACCTTAATCTTTCCATATTACTCCTCATCTCTTTCTTTACCATTTCACAAGCATGCTTGTGCTAACCTATATCCCTCTCCTCTTCTCAACTCCTCTTCAAAGTTCCATGCTCTCTTAATTTGCCAAAGTTTCATTTTTCCTGTACCTAGTTCCTCCTTCAACATATATCCTGGGCCGCTCCAGCCCACGCCCATTACCCATCTGAGAAATCTTTCATGTAAACTTTCCACTCTCTTGTGCTCCTTTCAGCCCCAGATCTCCACTCCCTAGCTTAGTACTGACCACACTAAAGCATCAAACATCCACACTCTCATCTTCCAATCGACCTTAAATCTTTTTTTCCTATACCTTTCCGTTCAGGAAATCTCCCATTTTTTTCCCTATCCTCACTCACATCCTCGTCTTCTCAAATATTTTCTCTATCTTCTCAACCAGATCTTTATCAAATGCCCCCTCTTTCCAAACCTGCCATGACACTTTCCTGTTCACCGAGTTGAGTGCCGCTTTGAAGTCTATAAATAGAGCCACTAATTTCCCTTTCTTTCTTCCCAAGTTCCTACTCACTAGGTAATTGAGTAATTGAATATTGTTCTCGCTAAATCTGGTTACAGACCTTCCCCATTTTCTCTCTCACTCCCACCCCCCTAAAAACCACAATGCTTCATTCTATATACCGTCCTCTCCGGTTGCCTAACTTCGTTTCAGCCTCGCTATTACCCCATACACCTCCTCTTTTCTTTTCTCGTCACCTCAGTCCTCTTCTTCCTATATTGCCCTCCTTTTTTCTCCTCATACCCTATCTTCCACTCCTCCCAACAGTCTTTTGAAGTACCGGGCCCACTCATCCATCTCGATTTCCTCTCTAATGACCTTCCTTCCTCCTCTGTCCCTTTTGATCACCACCTTTTCCCCCTTTCCCTTATCGCTCTTTTCACCTGTACCAGATACCTTCTCTTCTACAACTGCCTTTTTCGCTTAACAGATTCTCATTTCTCGTGTTCTTTCTTTCTCCTATTATATTCCTGTTTCCCTGTCCCTTTTTCTCCACTTTTTCACACATTCCTTCATTCTCTATTTACTCTCTTCACATTCTATGTCCCGTCATCCCCTTTTCACGTCATCCTCATCTCCTCTTTACCTCACCTCTTCTTTAATCCTCTCTGTTAATTCCTTTACTTTTCCAAGGCACGTGTCCACATCTTTCCGTTCTGTTCCCTTGCACTCCTCGTTCTCCATTCTTTCCCTGAATTCTCTTAACTTGCCCTTCCCTCGTCTACCCATTTGTACTTTCCTTTTTTTTATTTCCATCCCATTCCATTCCATTCTTCATTGCAAATATTTCTATTGTAAGCTACATTTTATTGCAAATGTTATTATTCCAAAGGAAAGATGATTTATTCAATATTTATCCATCCTGCAACAACATGCACAAAAACTCTTTGAATAAAAAAATTTCAAAATAAAAGAGGACATAATAATCAATATATGTAAAACGAGTAATTTCCATTCGCATCCTATTCCAAGACGTTAAGTCCATCGAGGGAGGGGAATTGTTTTCAACGAATGTACGTGTTTACCAAATTACGTGCAAACTGAATAGAAAACGAGAACGTCGACCGTTCGAATGTTTAATTAAATAATTTGTTCTCAATCCAGAAAGGACAATTCGATTTTGAATTAGATTTCAATTTTAGGATCCTATTCCCCATAACGGTGTTGTTCTCAGCAAGCAAATGAAATATTCGAAATAATTAATTTGTAGCTGATATGTCCTCGAAATTTAATTATTAATTTCAAATTGCAAACCTGCAAAATTGAACAATTTTGAAATATCATTACAACCTCTATGTTTTTAAATGTGTATACGAATGTATTTTTTCTTGGACATGAATCCATTTCAGAATAAGGCATTCAAAACTGAATTACATTTAAACTTCACACAGAAAAAATCTGTGAATTCTCTTGATATCTTTAAAATCGTTTGAAATTCAATTCAAATCGAGATGAATTTTTTGGAATACTTTGAATCCTGTCAAAATCTATAGAAATCTCTCGAAACCTCTTAACCATTTTTGAGTTCCTTTTAAATCTTCGAAAGCTTTAAATTATTTAGAAATCTATAGAAATCATTTAAAATCCCATGGAAATAAAATGAATGAAATTTATTCCCTAATATTCTCCAGAAATCCGTTAAAATTCCTTAAATTTCGTGAAATTCTTTAAAATTCCTTGGAATCCTTGGAAATCCCACAAAATTCTTCGACATACCTTGAAATTTCTTAGATCTCTTGAAATTCGTTGGAATCTTTTAAAATAGCTTAAAATCTTCAGAATTCTTTGACATTTTAATTTCTTCATATCCCTTGAAGTTGTCGAAATCCGTATAAATCCCTTGAAATAAAATTTAATTCATTTCCTCAAGTTCTCTGAAAATTATATTTAAAATCCCTCGAAATATTTGGAATCGCTAGGAATCTCTTGGAATTTCATTATATACAATTTAGTCCTCTAGAAAACCCTTAAAATCTTTTGAATTCCTTAAAATCCTTGGAAAATCCTCAAAATCCGTGGAAATCCTTCGACATCCCTTGAAACCTGTGAGATCCTGTGAAATCGCTTGATGTAATTTGAATTCCTCCGATAAATAAATAAATTATTTATTTATTTGTAGATTCTCTGTTTTTTGTATCATTTCTCTCAATATTTTAACATTCATTTCTATACTAATTTTCTTATAATGATTTACTATAATGATTATCCTAGATTCGCAAAAAAATTCAAAGAAATTCATTATAGCAAAATCATCATAGGCCTGTACTGAATTTCCTATTATATTTTTTCGCAAGGGAATCTTTTCGAATCTCTTATAATCCCTTAAAATACTTGTTCTAAAATCCATTCAAATCTTTTGGAAGCCATTGAAATTCCTTGAAATCTATTAAAATCCTTTATAATGTACGGAAATCCTTTGATTTTCCATTGAATCATTTGAAATCGTCTCAAATCCGTGGATATACTTTGGAGGCTTTCAAAATTCCTAATTCCTCTGCATTCCCGTGAAATCATTGAAACTTCTTTAAGTCTTTTAAAATCCATTGAAATTGCTTGAAATCCTCCCAAATCTTTCTGAACCTTCTAAATCGCATTGAAATTCCCTGACATACTACAAAATTCGTGAAAAAGTAATCCCTTGAAATCTGTTGAAATCTTTTTAAATCTCTGGAAATCTTTCAAATCTTCTAACATCTCGCTTACAATAAAAATAATTTATATATGGT
Organism: Melikaiella ostensackeni; assembly: GCA_032362435.1. Lineage (NCBI taxonomy): Eukaryota > Metazoa > Arthropoda > Insecta > Hymenoptera > Cynipidae > Melikaiella > Melikaiella ostensackeni. The sequence goes on from JAUMHM010000088.1 coordinate 13,297,352, forward strand.
TGATTATTAAGTAAATTATGAAATCTCACGTAAGAATGGGGGGGGGGGCGTCACAATTATCTCACGAATCCCTACTTTCCCGATAAATATAGTACACTTTTGACTCTAAAGGTACGTGCCACGTTGCTGATTTTGTGGGCAAGATCGTTGGGAAAAGAGCAATTGTTACCAGTCGAAGCAATCTCTCGTTTGAGCGTACGCTGAAAAACTGTAATTGGTCGTCCAGTATGGCGCGCGACCATAAAAGTCGCTGGTACGATCGAAAATTCGCGTGCAAGCACGCTATAAGTCGCTAGCTCGACGATGCCAGAAAAATAAAGGATCGTCTCGAATAACGAAACTTTCGACGAAATGTTCTCATATACCACCGAACAAATAATCCTTCACGAAATTTTGGGCTACAAAGTGTCACCGCGATTCTTTATGTAGAGGTCGTGAAACAAATTTTCAATAAAGTGTTATTCACTTTCAACACCAATAATTGTCAAGAATAACGTTTTAAAAAAATTCTCTGCTGTATCTTGCCTGCTGCTTCTCGCCTGTACTCATTATCTCGTCTTTCCTCTCACGTATCACTCTCCTTTACTCAAAGCCCTAACTAATCGCCTTAACCTATGACGTTGACCTATCACTTTAACCTATCGCATCAACAAATCGCCTCAACATATCGCCTTAAGCTATGGCCTCAACCTATTGCCTTAACCTATATCCCCAACCCATCGCTTCAACCTATGGCCCTAATCTACGACCTTGAGCTATCGCCTTAACCTATAGCCTTAACTTATCGCTTCAACCTTATAGGTTGAAGGCTATAGCCTTAACCTATCACTTTACCCTATAGCCTTGACCTATCACCTTAACCTGTCGCCTCAACCTATGACATTCAACTATCGTCTCAACCTATCGCTTCAACCTATCACTCCAACCTCCGACCTTGACCTATCATATCAGCCTTTGGCCTCAACCTATCGCTCCAACCTATGACCTTAACCTATCGCCTCAACCTATGGCCTTAATCTATCGCCTTAACCTATCGCCTTGACCTCAAACCTCAACCAGTCGCCTTAACCCTATGGCCTAAGTCTATAGCCTTAACATATTGCCTCAAGTTATGGCCTCAACCTATCGCCTTATTCTACCACTTCAACCTTTGGCCTTAACCTATCGCCTCAACATATCGCCTCAAGCTATAGCCCCAACCTATAGCATTAACCTATCGACTTAACTCATAATCTCAACGTATCGCCCTAACCTACAGCCTTAACCTATCGCCTCAACCTATAGTCTTAATCTATCGCTTCAACCTATGGCCTTAACCTATAACCTTAACCTAACACCTTAACCTATAGCCCTACCCTTTCGCCCTAACCTATAACCTTAACATATCGCTTCAAGCTATAGCCTTAAATAATCGCCTTAACTCATGGTCTTAACCTATCGGTTTAACCAATGGCCTCAACCTATGGCATTCGCCTATCGTCTCAATCAATAGAATGAAAACATAGGCCAAAGGTTGAAAAGGTAGGTTAAGGCAATACCTTAACCTACCACTTTAACCTTTGGCCTTAACCTATCGCCTAAACTTACAACCTCAACCTATCGCCTCAACCTACAGCCTTAACCTATCGCCTTAAACTATAGCCTTAACCAATCACTTTAATCTATGGCCTCGACCTATCGCCTTAACCCATCACTTCAACCATTGGCCTTAACCCATCACCTTGACATATTACCTCAAGCTATGGCCTCAACATGTGGCATTTACCTATCACCTTAACCTATCACTTCAACCTTTGGCCTTAACCTATCGCCTCAACCTATGGCCTTGATCTGTCGACTAACCCTATCGCCTTAACATATCGCCTTAAGCTACGGTCTCAACCTATGACTTTAACATATCGCCTTAACCTATAACCTCAAACTATGGCCTTATCCTATCACACTAACCGATCGCCTTAACCTATCGCCTTAATCTATCCCCTCAACCTATTGCCTTAACCTTTCGCTCTAACCTTTGGCCTAAAGCTATCACTTTAACCTATGACCTTAATCTATCGCCTTAATCTATCACCTTAACATATCGCCTTAATCAACAGTCTCAACCTATGACCTCAACTATCGCCTTAATCTACAACCGCAACCTATGGCCTTATTCTATCGCCATAACCTATCGCCTTAACCTTTCGCGTAACCTATCCCCTTAACCTATTGCCTTACCCTTTCACTCTAACTTTTGGCCTAAACATATCCCCTCAACCTATGGCCTCAATCTATCGCCTTAACATATCGCCTTAATCTACGGTCTCAACCTATAACCTTAACCTATCGTCTCAACCTACAACCGCAACTTATGGCCTTATCCTATCGCCCTTACCTACCGCCTCAACCTATGGCCTTAACCAATGGTTTGACTTTTCGCCTATCCTATTCTCTCAACCTCTCTCTCTAACCTGTCGCTTTAACCTTTGGCCTTTAACCGTTAACTTATCGCCTTAACCTTTCGTCTTAACTAAACGGCTTCACGCATGAACTTAATGCTTTTATCATCGAATCATTGCTCTCTTTTCTCTATCACTGCCTTTGTTCATATATCTTTCCATTACAGAAATGATATATTTTAAATTTTTCTCTCGACTTTTTAAATTTATATTACCCATAAAACTACTTATTCCCCCCTTTTCCTTCTGTATTCTATCCTTCTTCATTCCTTTCAATTGCTGCAATCATGCCATCACTTCTCCCTTTCCTTTTTCATGCAGGATCTTTCCCATCGTCATGCTTCCTTTATCCATTTTTTCACAATCATTCAGTCAATACTTTTATGTCGCTCTGTCTCGCTCATATAACATACACCTTTTTCCTCCACTATCCCTCCATTATCCTCTGTCCCCTTTTTTATCAAATATTTTGTTATTTCCCTTAATCTTATCCATTTATGTTTCTCATTATATTTAGCTTCTTTTATTTTATTTTCTATTGCTTGCTTCAAAACTTCTTTACCTCTTTCCATCATTTCCTGTTGTATCATCATTCTCCCTTCATTCATTTCCTTGATGAATTCCTTCGACCATCTACACCTATTCACTTATCTTTCTCTCTGTTTAATTCAATTATCCTTCCCACTGACATTTACTCTTTCCTTTAACCATGCTTTCACTATAGTTATGCCCTCGCTCTCCAGTAGTCTTTAGTCTGACTTTATATGTGCATGTTCTGTTACCTGTCCTTATTTTTACCTTATCTACCTCCTCTAATACTACACGGTGACCCATTTTAATCTATAATCCCAAATATCTTCTAAATTACTTCATCGACGAAGAAATGGTTCGAACAAAGGTTGACCAGGATCCGGGGGGACATTTGACTGTACCATCAATTTTGACCTTGAGGTCAATTTTCAAAGTCAAATGAAGGTAAGACCCTTTTCTTGAATGAGAACCCCTATTTTTACCTGCAGATTTGAAAAGAGCAGGAAATTTCACGTTAAAAATGACTTGTGGAAAAATGGTTTTTGTGACCTTGGAAAGGTATGTAGTTACAAAAGTAACAATCTTGACAATGTCATTTCTCTGTGACTAGTTACAAAAAAAGACACTTTGTCCCTACTTTTAGCGTTACCCAGAAACAACGGCGTGGACGTAGTAACTTCTGTTTCCTTTGGGGTGCTTTCTTGTCGTGAGTTCCCCTTGCCTCTCACGTTTCGGATGATTGATTGACGTGAATCCCCTTGCCTCTCACGTTTCGGGTGGTTGAATAACGTGAGTCCCCTTGTCTCTCACCATTACTGCCAGTGTTACAATCAGTCACGGAGTAACTGTTCGAAGTGCTCTCCATTGGCTGGAAGACACAAACGTCGACGTCTTTCAAAACCGTCCACAGTTTCCAGCAAAGTTTCTCGAGAGATGACTGCTCAAGCTGCCCGAATCCTTTCCATCAGATTTTCTCTTGTTGTGGGTCGCTGATCAAAAACTACATTTTTAATATAACCCCATAAAAAGAAATCAGGTGATGTTAGATCTAGTGAGCAGGAGGGCGATTTGAATGGACCTTCTTGTCCAATCCATCTCTTATTGGAATTTAAGTTCAAAAACTCACGTACGATGAGTGAAAAATGTGGCGGAGCACCATCTTGTTGAAGCCACATTCTTTGTCTTGTTGCTAAGTCAACGTTTTCAAATAGTCCAGGTAAATGGTCCCTTAACAACTCTAAGTAAGTGTGTCTGTCAATGTTTCCGTCAAAAAAGTAGGGTTCAATTAAATAGCCATTTACTATTCCGCACCACACCATAACACTCCATCGATTTTGATGATCCATCGGTTTGTACAGTGAGGATTTTCGTCCGACCAATAATGACAGTTATGTCTATCGAGCTGTCCATCGCTGTAGAATTTACTTTCATCTGAAAAAAGTACATTTTGACGTGAAATTTCCCGCTCTTTTCAAATCCGCAGTCAAAAATAGGGGTTCCCATTTAAGAAGAGGGTCTTACCTCAATTCGACCTTGAAAATTGACCTCAAGGTCAAAATTGATGTTGCAGTCAAATGTCCCCCTCGGTCCTGGTCAACCTTTGCCCAAACCATTTCTTCGTAGATAAAGTATTTTAGAAGATATTCGGGGTTATAGATTGAAATGGGTCACCGAGTATATTTTTATATTGCGCTCTGAAATTTCTTCTTATTCAATTTGTACAAATTTTTTTAAAGAAGATATATAAGGAAGAATAATTCATGATATGATTTCAATATAAATTTAATTATATTCATATGAAACATCACAAATTAAAAATTCTCGTAGTATAATACATAGCTTTGTACTATTAGTTACTATTTTTTTGGTTTATTACCTACGTAAGTTTACTTAAAAAAAATAATATAATGGCTATCAATAATTCTACTTCATTAAATTCAATATTTAAATATAAATATTTATATATTCGATATTTGAATCTTTGCGTAATTCCCACAGTGTTATTTTTAACCAAAATATCATGAATGAAGGATCGACTGAAAAATTGTTAAATTTATCAAATTTCATAAAAATGACATAAAATCATGTGAAAACGTGACAAATTATTTTCTTATATTTTCCAAATTATGGAAAACAAAGTTTGAAAAATATAAGAAAATCATTTGTCACTTTTTAACATGATTTGATGTCATTTTTATGAAATTCGATAAATTTATCAATTGTTCACTCGATTCTGAAATTCAGGCTATTTCCCTAAGAGATATTTATATAAAAAATTTAAATAAACTTTAATTTTTTTATTTTATAACTGATCTTTTTTATATTCCAAAATGAATAATGCTACTGACAGTTGCTGTATAAGAATAAAATTATATTTTTGTAAAATAAAATCTATCGTTGTTTTGAAGGATTGCTTCTTGTTGATTATATTATTTCATTAATTGATTTTCAATTATTTTGTTTCTCGTTCTGCTGCCTTTTGTTTGATTCTATCTGTATCCATTAATTTCATGGACATTAATTATACACTAAAATGTCATGTTGTTTTGAAGGACCATTTCTTGTTGATCGCATTATTTCATTAAAATAATTATAATTTTTTGGCTTCTCGTTCTGCTGATTTTTGTGGTTATTTTGTACCTTCATCCATTAGTTTTATGGACGATCTACCGTCCAATTTTTCAATACGTTATGGCTAATTAGACAATCAACGAAATAAATAATTTCCAAATTAAAAATATTTATACCCTTTTTTTATTTTCATTATGACCATTAAACCATTAAGCCAAATCCCCAAATCCCCCCATCATTGACCTAGGTACATTTTTGAAACTACGAGATAGTGATCCGTTTTACATTCAGAACCTCTCACAACCCTTGTATCTCTTACTAGCCGTTTCAGCCTCTCACCTGCTCCAACAAAGTTAATCATACTGCGGCTTACGCCTCTGCATTATGCATACATGTGGATCATTTTATGTCTGAACCATGTATTTGTAGTAAACAAGCCTTTTCCTATGAATAAGCTATTCAATTTATCCCCGTTACCGTTCGTTTTTAGGTCTCCAAAACGACCAGATACCCTGTCCGTACCTTCGCCTTACACATCAACCTTCATATCTCAGAACAGAATAATTTTGTCCTCAGGATCGCGAGTAACTAGAATATCATTTGACGAGTCCCAGAAAATATCTTTTGTATCCCTACTGTCACTATCAACTGGAGCGTAGCATATTATAACACTAGGTAACAAGATTTCGTTTATTATCAATTGATGAGACATTTCAGTATGTTTTTTTTCCGTAAAAATGAATCTGAAGGCGGAAATGTTCTATCTTTTTGCGTTTTTTAGAAAAACAGCTTTAAAAAGTGAAAAAACTATTTTTTGGCTGTTCCTGAAACCTTGTATCAAACAAACCGGAAGTGCTAAAGGTTTCTTATAGGGCTGAAATTAAAGCCTGATGCATGTACTATGGCCCTATGTTTTTGAAAGGATAAGAACTTCATCAAGATTTGGTGTAGCACACGTTTTGCACGTGCACGTGCCACCCGCAGCCTTTAATATCGGCTGTATACAATGCTGGCTCTCACGGTGCTAATTGCTAAGAAAATGTTAAAATTTGAAGAATTTCTCAACAATATTGATACCCGAAGAAATAATATGTAACAAGAGTTAACTGATTTTTGTCCTCTGAGGCATGCAAATGTCAGTCCTTATCTTGTGCTACATTTTGTACTACAGCTGGTACAAAATTTTTCATCGCATACAATGTGCACTTTGATATTCCAATAAGTAATCAAGACAAACTGTGTACATCTCATGTCTGCTGTGGGAGCTGCCGATCAACATGAGAAGGTCGATTACGTGATAGCCGGAAGGGTATGCCATTTGCGATTCCACGAGCTTGGAGGGAACCAACAAACCATCATGATGATTGTTATTTTTGTATGGTAAATATATCTAAGTACGAGAAGCCCACTGATAGAAAGAAGATTGGTTATCCTGACATACCATCATCTACTGCTCCAGTACCTCATAACGTACAACTGCCCATTCCTATCTCACCATACTCAGATATGATTGATGACAGTCAACCTTTTGATGTCCCGAATAGAGAAAAATTTAATGATGATTATATGTCCTCGCACATCGAAAACCGTCAGTAACATCGAAAATGTGGGTAAAATTATTCGAACAAACCGATGCCTGAGCACTCGAGTAATTGCTGACTCAGTGAACGTTGATAAAGAAACTGTTAGACAAATTCTAAATGATGATAGGTTTTTTTTAATATTCGAGGAATTATTCACACTAAATGTGTACCTGAAGGTCAGATTGTTAATCAAGTGTACTATAAGGGGGTCTTGACAACTGTTTGTAAAAGCTCAGAATCAAAAAAGTTCTGAAATGTAGAAGAGGGGATCGTGGATTCTTTTACAGAACAACGTGCCAGCACAGAAGGCCCTGTCTGTTCAGAGGTTTTTGGCGAAGAACAAGATTCCCTTATTGGAGCACCCACCTGACCTAGCCCCATGTGATTTTTTTCTGTTCCCGAAAATCAAGTCTGAGCTAAAGGAAAGCAAATTCGAGTCGGAGGAAGCTGTAAAGGAAAAAACGACGCGGCTCATGAAAGACCTCTCAGAAAAGGACTTCCAACATTGCTTCAAAAAATAGAAGATTCGTATGGAGTGGTATAGGGACCAAGAAGGGGGCTACACTGAAGGGGATAACATCTTCATTGAATAATTTCATGAATGAAAATTGTTAGAACATTAGTCGGTTATTTACTAGCCACACGTCGTAAATTCTCTGATCACCAGTAGTATAACGAAACTAGAACGCGAACGAGTTACGCTTAATCCGTAAGGGGCTTAATGGTAAAATTATAATAATATGATATTTAATCCGTCTTCAGAGGCTTGTTTTTGGGACATTAGGAAAGGTTTGGTTTACGCATTAAGAAGGAATGAAAAATTGAATCGAATAGGTTCAGATTGGATCGGGTAAAGATTTCTGAATCGTTACTATACGACATGGGCTGAAAAGTCTTCGGCCTGACACAGAGATGACGCCACAAACAAAAAATCTGTATGCTTGTCATAGAGTAC
>JAUMHM010000088.1:13305529-13322945 GCA_032362435.1 Melikaiella ostensackeni
CAACACAACAAAAAAAGAAGAATTGAAATCGGCCGAACGAGAGCGCCACACGGTGACGAGTCCTAAAACTTTTTGATAAAGGTGGTATATTAATTATATTCCCTACAAACGAGATTTCAACCAATTTCAAGGGTTTTCAAAAAATTTGAAAGATTTCCAATGATTTGAGAGGATTTTGAGTGATTTCAAGGGATTTTAAGCCATTTCAAAGGAGCACAAAGTATTTCAAAGAATGACAAAATTCTTACGAAATACAGCGAGACATCCAAAGCTTTTCAGAAATTTTATGAGATTTCAAGGAATTTAAAAAGACTTCAAGGGGTTACAAAAGTCTCGTGGTATTCCAAACAATTTCAAAGGATTACAAGGGATTTCATAAATTTTGAGTGATTTTGAAAGATTTCAAGAATTTGAATAAATTAACTAGTGCAATTTCACCGAGAGCTTCCAAATTTTTTAAAGGGATCTCACAAGATGTTAAGGAACTTCATGGAGTTTTATCCGATGACAAGAGATTTTACGGGATTTTAAGTGATACCGAAGGATTTCGATGAATTTTCAGAGATATCAAGAAATTAGGAATAATTTCCGCGGATAGCAAAGGATTTTAAGGGATTTCAAAATATTTTCAAAGATTTCAAAGGATTTGAACGGATTTTCAGAAATTTGAAGCGGGTTTGATGATTTCATCAAATTTCAAAGGATTTTAAGAGATTTAGAAAGATCCCAAAGTATATCCATGAATTTTAGAGATTGCGTTAATTTTCAAAAAATTTAAGAGACTCTCAAAGGATTTTAACCGATTTTTAGGAATTTTAAGGAATTTTCACGGATTTAAGGGAAATTGCGGGTGATTCTTTGAGGTTCTGTGACGGAATCTCAAAGAATTTTAGGGGATTTTTAGCCTTCAAAGGATCTCAAGGGATTACCAAGAAGCACAATCGTTTTAAAGGTATTTGAAGAGACTATGTACGATATCCATGGAATTCAAAGGATTTCAAGGAATTTTCACTTATTTACAAAATTTTAAGGAATTTACAAAAGCTAAAAAAAATACGGGATTTCAAGGGTTTGCAAAGATTTGTAAGGATTCTACAAGACTTCGTGAAAGGTGTACACCAGGTTTCAAGAATAGTTAGGTCCTCGATTCTAAATTTATTGGAATTATTTGGTTAATCAAAAGTCTGTAGGAATTTGTAGAGACTTCTGAGAACCCCAGAAACATTTCAAAGATGGACATACACGAAAATATTTAAATTATGGAAATAAGAATTTTTTAATGTATACTTTGCTACCGGAAAAGTTGAAGGCCTTCATCAATCGGCACCAAATTAATTATACTCTTCTAGGGTTCTAATACACTACTTTTTCATATACCTACTTCCAATTTCGATTTGCAAAATTTTGTTTTCTCGACCTACTCTAATATATAAGTCATTTCAAATTAGCTTCGGAATTAATTACAGGCTAACTTTGCATTTCCACGTTGTTAGTTATGATATATTTTTCTGATAGGAGGCTTAAAGATGCTTTCAGAGACTTGAGGTATTTCACATTTACAAGGTGACGAGCGGAAACGCATTTCACAGTTCTCAGACTTTTCCCTGACATTTCCCTGACCGAAAGAAAAAAATCGATATGAACTTATTGCAAAGAGATTCCAGATTTCCCAGATTTGACAGCCGTCGTATACTTTTTCATATTCCCTAACTTCTACCGAACTTCGATGAACCGTCCCTGATTTATCCAGATTTTCCAAATTCCTGACTTTTCCCCGTTTTCCCGGTCGCGCACCGCCCTGCATTCATCAAATGAATTATATTTAATAGTTTTTCTTCGATTATTTTCATACAATATTCTTGGAAGGTAAATTTACAAGATTTGTTGAACGTAAAAATATGATAGTGGTAAATAGAATGAAATTCATGAAGTGCGTCGCTCTGTGAAAAAAGTAATGGAATAGTTAAATTTCCTGTTGAAAAAATTAATTTTCAGCTAAAAAAAAAGTTCCTGACAAACTAGTTAAAGTTGCAACCATGAAGATGATTTTTTAATTAAGAAGACGAATTTTTAACAAAATTGTTGAATTTTCAACTAAAAAATATATATTTATAACCGAAAATAATTAATTTTTCACTAAAAGTGACGAATTTACATCAAAATACACGAATATTCAATGAAATAGATGAATTTTCGTGTAAAAACGATGAATTTTCAAGCGAAATTATGAATTTATAACAAAGGAGTTCAAATTTTAATCAAGTAGTTGAAGTTTAAACTAAAAACTTTAAATTCTCAACTCTCTAAAAAAGTTGTGAAATTTTGAATAAATTAGATAGAGTTTCAATTAGATGATGAAATTCTTAATCAAAAAGATGAATCCTGAACTCAAAATATAATAGTGAACTTTTCAACTAATAATAATTAAATTTTAATGAAAAACAGCCCAAGAGATGAATTGTCAACCAAAATAATGAATCTTAACCAAAAAACAAGGAGAGTTTCAAACCTGCAAATGTGAATTTGCAACAAAAAAGTTAATTTTCAACAAAACTGTTGAACATTCAACCAAAAATATATAGTATAATATGAAAGTAGACTTTTTAACCAAAAAGAATTAACTTTCAAAAAAAATTGTTGGATTCTCAACCAAATAGATGAATTTTCAACTCAAATGATGCATCTTCAACTGCAACAGTTAAATTTTTCATTTAAAAAAATTAACTTCCAACCAAAAAAAAATGAGTTTTTAAAAAAATAGTAACATTTTCAAAGGAAGAGATGAATCTTTAACTAATATGATAAACTATCAACCAAAAAAATGAATTTTTTAACAGGGGAGTACGATTTTCAACCAAGGAAAATGGAATAGTTGAATTTTCAGTTAAAAAATTATTATTTTACCAGAAAAGATCAAATCTCAACCTAAAGTATAATAGTAAGCTTTTCAAGCAAAAAGATTCAACTTTTAACCAAAAATAGTTAGATTTTCAACCACACGTATCCATAAATCCGCTCAGCCACACAAACAAACTTCCATAAAATTTCTTCAAAAAATCACTCCTACAGTCTTCCACTTTGTCCGAATCCCATACCATTTCACCATCAGTATTCTCATTCCGACGGCCTTAGTACTAGTGCTTCCTTTCCTTATCTTCTCAAGCCATTTCCAAAATAATTTCTTATTTTCTTTGGAATCATTTTGCACTTTTTTTATCTCTTGCCACTTTAATTTTATTCTTGGTTTCTTTGACTAGTATCTTAGCTTTTCTGTTTTTATCCCCATAGTCATTTTCTAATCTAGTCCTTTCCTCATCGCTAAGACCTTTAATATTCAACATTCTTGAGTATGCTTGCTTTTTCTTCTTGATAGCCACGCAAATTTCATCATTTCACTAAGCATCTTCAGCCCTTTTTCCTGCAGGCGCAGTACCGCACACTTCTGATCAACTCTTGGAGATGCTATTCTGTAGTATTATTCATGCACCCTCTACATTTTCATATCCTTATTCCGTCTTCCAGTCTGCGTTATGATGCCCTACATATTTATTCAGATCTTCACGATATACTGATTGTACTTCTGGTTTCTGCAAATTCTCTATTCTAACTCGCGTCTGCTTTGACTTATTATTAATTCTTATTCTCCTCCACCCTTGACCTACGTTGATTTTTGAAATTAAGAGGTAGTGATCCGTTCCGCATTCAGAACCTCTCATAACCCTTGTATTCCTTACAAGCCCTCTCCAGTCTCTCACCCACTACAACAAAGTCAATCATACTGTGGCTTCCGCCTCTGCCCCAAGTATACATGTGGATCATTTCATGTCTTGTGACGTTGCAAATTTTGCAACGCACGAGAGTCAATCTTAAACATAAAATAAATGGATCTCCGGCACTTCGGGAACCGCACGGTGCTCCTCGGCTCGATCCATTAGCATTTTTATAACTCAATTTCAGGCTGATTCGTTTCGATTTTTATTTTCATTGCATGTACCGCCTCCTCGGAATCAACATCGTCGATGGACAACGAGGGGAATCGAGAAATAAAGGACATTAGGACATCTAACTCGGATTACTACTACCAGATGAGTGAAGCAGAATTCAATTACTCGCGCCAACGCGCGCCAATTTTTACTGCTGCCAACTTAACATCCCTAACCTTTCCGGGTTAATCATTGTGGAGATGCCGAAAGCCCGAATTGCTCTAAACAAGACACCAGGTTCTAAAGACTCCACTGCATGGCGTAGAACTCTACAAGGACGCTGGATGCGAGAAGATTTTAATTTTTAAAGGCGCATATAATCAATGTATGTAAATTCAAATTCTACGGCGATGGTAGCACTCCCAACATCAGTCCTTCAATCATAGTCGAGCCTCCTTGATGCATCCCATCAAAAAACACCAGAGTTGTGACCATTCAGAACCTCGCATTGAGTTCGAGGATACAGACTTGATGAGCGGAATCTCAGTTCGAGACTCGCTCTCTTTTTCGCTGTGGACTCCGAAGTAGTCTTTACGTTACCAAATCGCTCTTGAAGCTTCAAGACCAGGCCCTCCAAGCCTCAATATATTTGCGTGTTAGAAAGTTTTGGCTACGAAGTACCGGTACACGACCGCCGGTGGCACCACATCTGCCACACTAATAAAAACATCTTGCCAGTGATAAGCTCGGTATGTTTATGTGTCATTGTTATTTAGTGGCAAGCGTGATAGTCTGTTTCGAATGAAACATTTTATTAAAAAATAGTTTTTGCATATAGTTTTAATATTTAATTTTTTAAAGGATAGTTTAAAAAGAAAAGGATTCCCGAACGCCGAAAGCCACAGTATAAATCGTTCCTTGTACATATCGGGATTCAGAAAGTGGAAAAGAGGACCTTCCTTGGATCGGCAAGAAAGAACTACGAACGTTCTGCCTATATTTATCCGAAAATATGATTTTTTCTATTCATAAAATATTAAAGTACATAATTACAGTTTTCATTATTGGAATTTGAGGTTGAGAACGCAAAAAATCAGCACTATTCAGTTCTAAAAATCAAAATTAACTCCTATATACAAGAATATTGATACTAACTTCACACGAATCTTCTGACCATCAATTTTAACTAATTCTAAATCATAAAGTTTCTGTTGACCAAGAATGTCTCGAAATCAAATCATTTTGTAGTCGACCAAGAAAGTCGAAACTCCTATCTTCCTGAAAAACTGAAAAATTATATGATGACCAAGAAAGCTCAAATTCTGTGGTAAAAACAAATTCCCACGAGGCTGCGAGATTTCCCACGACTAGTCACTTTTATAAATATCATGATTATTTGAAATTTGTTGTTTTGAACTGCCGTTATGAATTTTTATATGATTGGTTGTCTCTTTGATTGCAATATTTGTATTGCCCTCTGTCTAGTCGCACTTTAAAATTGAGCCCCCAATATTTTGTTGTTCCCTAAAATAGTTGCAACCCAAATTAAGTGTTTTATCCCTTACTTCTTTGGATAGTGTTCGCTCTCTCCCTTTTACTTCTGTGAAACCAATTAGTCAACCCGACTCTAAACCCAATTCTCGAGCATGTGAAGTACCGAGAAAAAAATTGATTTTGGTTAACTTGAGAAATATTTCGATTTGTAAAATCACGGCGTTACTAAATATGTGTCAGATCTAAAAAAGAGTTTCATGTTAATTTTCTTCGAAAAATTCAGAATTATTATTCGAGAGTTAGAATTAACACGATTGTCATTTTGTTGAGATAAGCTTACTCGTATAATTTGAAATTAAGAATTCGAATGATTTTGACGCCTTTTGAGATTTCCCTCAATTCGTCATTAGTTTTTTGTTTTAGCCCAAGAAAGGTCTGGCCCCGGCATAGTTTGTTGTGTTAAATCAATTTCGAAGTTACGGTGCCGAAGATATATTATTCTTTGCTCTTCACAGAAAGGGAATAATATTATAGTCTGGATCAAGTATTTGTGATGAACAAGCCTTTTTCTAAGCATAAGCTAATCAATTAATTCCATTCACTCAAAAGCAGAATATATGATATACGGTGACCCATTTTAATCTCTAATCCAGAATATCTCCTAAAATACTTTATCTACCAAGAAATGGTTCGGACAAAGGTTGACCAGGACCAAGGGGGACATTTGATTGTACCATCAATTTTGACCTTGAGGTCAATTTTCGAAGTCGGATGGAGGTAAGACCCTTTTCTTAAATGAGGACCCCTATTTTTGACTGCGGATTTGAAAAGAGCAGGAAAATTCACGTCAAATATGACCAGTGGAAAAATGGTTTTTGTGACCTTGGAAAGGTGAAAAATTAAGGCCAAATGTCTGAGAAACGACCAGATGCCCTTTTTCTGAATTGTCTTGGTTTTTTCGGGTAATCAAACGTTCAGATGCTTCACAAAAGTCGATGATATGTTAATGTGTACATCACCTTGATCATCATGACGTTCAGGTCAATTTTCAAGGTCACTTGAAGGTCAAGACGATTTTTCTTGGATTGAACTCTGTGCCCGGATGAATTTTTTTGCAGACTTCAGGCTGTGAATTGTTATCACAACACCCCCCCCCCCCCCCAACACACCCAGACAGTAACAATCATTTCGGATAAAATGTAAAGACTGTGACTATGTATGTAGTTACACAAGGGCGTGGACGTAGTAGGTTCTGTTTCCTTTAGGGTGCTTTCTTGTCGTGAGTTCCCCTTGCCTCTCGCGTTTCGGGTGGTTGATTAACGTGAGTCCCCTTGCCTCTCACCATTGCTACCAGTCTTACAATCAGCCACGGAGTAACTGTTCGAAGTGCTCTCCATTGGCTTGAAGATACAAACGTAGACGTCTTTCAAAACCGTCCACAGTTTTCAGCAAAGTTTCTCGAAAGATGGCTGCGCAAGCTGCCCGAATCTTTTCTATCAGATCTTCTTTTGTTGTGGGTCGCTGAACAAAAACTACATTTTTAATATAACCCCATAAGAAGAAATCAGGCGATGTTAGATCTGGTGAGCAGGGGGGGCAGTCGAATGGACCTCCTCGTCCAATCCATCTCTCATTGAAATTTAAGTTCAAAAACTCACGTACGATGAGTGCAAAATGTGGCGGAGCACCATCTTGTTGAAGCCACATTCTTTGTCTTGTTGCTAAGTCAACGTTCTCCAATAGTCCAGGTAAATGGTCCCTTAACAACTCTAAGTAAGTGTGTCTGTCAACGTTTCCGTCAAAAAAGTAGGGTCCAATTAAATAGCCATTTACTATTCCGCACCACACCATAACACTCCATCGATTTTGATGATCCATCGGTCTGTACCAGTGAGGATTTTCGTCCGACCAATAATGACAGTTATGTCTATTGAGCTGTCCGTCGCTGTAGAATTTACTTTCATCTGAGAAAAGTACATATCGAAAGAAACTAGGATCATTCTGTACCATTTGCAAAGCCCATTGACAAAAATTAATACGCGCTAAAATATGATGGGACCTTAAGGCTTGCGTTAGAGTAATGTGGTAAGCATGATAGTTCAGAGATCTTAAAATTCTTGACACTGTACTTTGTGCTATGCCTATCTCTCTTTCAATTTGTCGAGTACTGATTTGTGCAACAACATGAACAGCTGCTAGAACAGTTACAGCTCGTGCATCATTTTCATTGTACTCATGATGTCGGTGTTGACGAACAAGAATCCCATTGCGAGCTCTTTCAGTCAAACTACATATTGTTAAATTAGTAGGATTTTGAACTTAAATTTCAATGAGAGATGGATTGGACAAGGAGGTCCATTCGAATGGCCCCCCTGCTCATCAGATCTAACATCACCTGATTTCTTTTTATGGGGTTATATTAAAGATGTATTCTTTGCTCAGCGAGCCACAACAAGAGAAGATCTGATAGAAAGGATTCGGGCAACTTGCGTAGCCATCTCTCGAGAAACTTTGCTGAAAACTGGACGGTTTTGAAAGACGTCTACGTTTGTGACTTCAAGCCAATGGAGAGCACTTCGAACAGTTACTCCGTAGCTGATTGTAACACTGGTAGCAATGGTGAGAGGCAAGGGGACTTACGTTCATCAACCACTCGAAACGTGAGAGGCAAGGGGACTCACGTTAATAAACCACCCGAAACGTGAGAGGCAAGGGGAACTCACGACAAGAAAGCACCTCAAAGGAAACAGAATTTACTACGTCCACGCCGTTGTTTCTGGGTAACGCTGAAAGTAGGGATAAAGTGTCTTTTTTTTGTAACTAGTCACAGAGAAATGACATTGTCAAGATTGTCACTTTTTTAACTACATACATAGTCACAGTCTTTATATCTTATCCGAAATGATTGTTACTGTATGGGTGTGTTTCGGAGGGTGTTGTGATGCATCTGGACACAGAGTTCAATCTAAGAAAAATCGTCTTGACCTTCAAGTGAGCTTGAAAATTGACCTGAAGGTCATGATGTTTAAGTTGATGTACACCTTTACATTTCATCGACTTTTGTGAAGCATTTTGAACGTTTGTTTACCCCGAAAAACCAAGACAATTCAGAAAAAGGGCATCTGGTCGTTTCTCAGACGTTTGACCTTAATTTTTTACCTTTCCAAGGTCACAAAAACCGTTTTTCCACAGGTCATTTTTGACGTTAAATTTCCCGCTCTTTGCAAATTATGCAACCTTTCCACATCCTCATTCTTTACAACCCTACATCTCCACTCCGTACATTAGAACTCTCAGTACTGGCACCTCAAACATTCTCATTTTTCTCTTGCAGTCTTCTTTAAATAATTTCTCCCCTATGCTCCATACCTCTTTCATTACTATGTATGTTCTCTTAACTCTTACCTTCACTTAATCCTTTAATTACCATTTTTTTTAAAATAAAAATCCCAGGTAGGTTAACTCCTCGGCTTCCTCAATCTTTTCCCCTCTCCACTTCCAAACCATTCTCCCTTTCTTTCTAGTTTTTTTTTGCCCGGAAACAAAAACCTTCGACTAAGCTACATTTGAAACCAATTTCTTCTCTTCTATTTACCTCTCTAATCTTTTCATCATATTTCCCAAAATCTCTTCTTCTTTAGCTACTACTACTACGTCATCCGCGTATTCCATGGTCCGGAATCTGTCCTGTCTTACCACCAATTCTTCGGCTACTCTTGTCTTCATTCTATCTCCGTCCAGAGTTCCTTCCCACTTTCTACCTTATCTTTCGTTTCTTTGTGAATTTCTCTCTCTCTCTATCAATCCTATCTTTATTTCTTTCTTTCTCATTAGTTCTAACAAATTTTCCTATCTACCGATGGGAACGCTGCTTTTAACTCTACAAAAAAGGCACATACTTTTCTTTCATGTTTCTTCAACTACTTCTCTACCACGTGTTGAAGAATATAAATACTATCTATTGTACTTCTACCCTTTCGGAAAGCTTCCTGCTCTCTGTGAGTATCCCTTTTATATCCACTTCTTTCTATAGCCTCTCTGTTAACACCGTCGCATATACATTGTACGCTGTGTTCAATAATGTTATTCCCTTACAATTTTCTACGTTCCCTTTTTCTCCTCCCTTAAGAATGGGTGTGATCAACCCGTCCCTGCATTCCTTCGGAAATCCCACACCTTCCCATACTCTTTTCACTACTTCTTCTAGCTTCCTTCTGATTTACCCGCTACTGTAAATCTACGCTTCTTTACCTAACCCGTCACTGCCTCATGCTTTGCCCACCCATACTAATCTTATCCCCTATTCTCTCTTTTTTCTTACTTATTTTATTATATTTTATTAATTAACTTCCATGCCGCTCTTTCTGTTTGAATTATACTTATTTCCTCCTCTCATTCCTTTTTTTTCTCTTCCTCTTTCTGTTTACATAACTCTGCACATTCCTTCCCGACTGCGACATAATCTTTCTTTTCCCTTTTTCTCCTCATCCAATATTTATACTGTTTTCTAACATGTCTTTTCTTGTTCTTACATTCACAGCCCCACCAAATTTCGTCCAATTTCCATCTTCTTCCGTTTTATTTTCAAATTTTTTTTCTGATTCCAATGTTCTTGACCTTTTCTTTTAATTTCTCCCATATTTTCCTTAACACTATCTTCTCAAACACTAACTTTTCCTCTCTTTCTATATAATCTTTCTTTGCTCTCTTTGTAAAATTGTATATTTGTTTAGAAATAATCACCAATTTTCGCTAAAAATTCCAAAATAAGGTAAAATGATTGACAAATTACTTCGTGATGTCGAGGCATTTATACGCAACACGAAACTACCCCTTTTCGCTTAAGTTGTTCAACACCCTCAAATTCTGATCCTCCAAAGAACCCTCTTGTCTTCAAGGCCTTTATATACAATAAACTCAACTTTATGATATATTATGACAGGAAATGAATGGATAAGTCGTGACATAACTTGACTAGATTATGGACGTCATAAAGCCTTTAAGCTGAGTTTTAGATCTGACGGGATCGTAGTAAACAAACAGAAATCTAAATTAATGTTTTTGATTATATTCGTTAGGGCGAATCTATTTAAGTAACGGAGTCCACAAGATTGGCAACTGACTAAGCCGCATTATAAACAACTTAGTGGAGTTGCAGCCAAGAAAGATTGAAGCGGGAATTAAGGTGCTCGCAATTAAAAACTTTTTATGTCTCCCCTTCAGGCTGAAGCTCAGTAAAAGCGTAGTTGTACGATCAAGTTTCAAGTATGAAAGGTGTTTTATCACCAACGTAACTCTCTTTACTTCAAAATATATCATTAACATACATCAATAATAATAAATCGTAATAGTAAAGAATTCCAAAGTTAATGATAAATAGAAAAAAATGCAAAAAGTGAAAAATTAGCGTCAAAATTAAGTAGATACACCAGTCTCGCGTTACTGTGCCGCCCGTTTTTGTGCCAGCTTCACAGTTGTTCACGCTTGACTGCTTCTGTCTCCCCCTTGAGTGGTCCTTGATGCCCTATACTGAAGGTCTTCGCTCGGACAGTCAGTGCAGTATCAGAAGTTGTTTACAAGGCGACTCTCTTGGCATATACTTTTGTATGTGGTGCCAGATTCAATGATTATATATGCGGTACTGAGAGTTGAAGTGAAAGTGCTAACTTGTCGCTTCAAATCCGGTTGAAATTAGATTTAAATAGCGTCCATTACTGTGCCGACCAGACCCGAGGCCGGCACAGTAACGCGAGGCGAGTGTAATAATAATTCAACAGGCGTCTGTAAGTAATGTTGTAATCAAATTATTTCGAAAGAAAAGAAGCAATGTTTAAATAAACAAACTACCGGATTCTAGGTCTCTAAAGTTTGACATGTTATAACTTTTGAATATAAAATCAAATTTAAAAGTATAAAAGCAGTCATGTGCCTGAGTCTAATTGATTTGACTACAATTCGATTCGACTCAGCTGAGAATGGAGTCAAACAAAATCTGAGTCGAACAAAATCTGAATCTACTCAGCGCGTGAGTCATGAGTCGAATTTTTCGAACCGACTCAAGCTGTGATCGAGTCGAAAAAATTTGAAATTTCAAACCGACCCAGCAGTTTAGATTGAGTCGCATTTTATTCAATCGAGGCATAAGGCAAATAATAAATAAATCGGTTTTGGGATCAACACATCGACATTACCTCGAACAGACAAACAGTTTATAAAAGCAGAAAAAATATAACTTAAGTCAGTTTAAGTGCATTTTGCAAAAGGCAGCAATATATTGTTTAGAAAAAATTGGTTTGCACTAAGAATCGTTCTTCTAACAATAGTTATTTGACATTTAGTGTTTTTTTGAACCATCTTTATCTCGTATCTTGATTTTTATCCAATCCCAATAAGAAATGGCTTATTTTATTCTTTGAAACATTTTGTATAATCCTACTCGTTGTATTCTTTGTAAAATAATTCGTTTATTTAACAAATTCTAAACGAATTATCTCTTTCAAAATTCATTGAGTATATAATTATGGAGATTGTTTCACAGAACGAACTGAGCCATTTTTTATTAGGACTGAAGAAAATGTTCATTTATTGAATAGGGCTGATGCATTATTTATAACAATAGGATTTTTCAACAATGTATTATCTGCTCTTGAGATTGGTGAATAAAAAATGTATTAAAAACAAATTAATTACATTTCAAATATTACAACGACCTTGAGTTGTTGATCCGCTTCTACCTTCCTACAAATCAGCGACTGTATTTGAAAATATACGGCTTCCATAATAAAATAACAAAATTAAGACTTCATGAAAATTAGCTCATCTATGATCGAAATGGTTGTTTTCAATAATTAGTTCTTATTCAACAATAATAAATGAATTTGATTATGTTATACAGTAAGGTCTCTCTCATCCCAGTCATAGGGTTGTTGCATGTTAAAATATTATCCAAAAATGCAACCCCCCTCCCACAGCAGCACACAAAAAGATGTTGAACTGGGGTCTCTTTGAATTTCGCGCACGAACATGGACGCCAGCGCATGCGCATGGCTCAGAAAGTAGACCAGGGGGAAACTTTGGGTGACGAGTTGCTCACAAATTTTCCATTCGTATTTAAAGTTGTTTATTGTTAAATGAACTTGAAAATAACTATTCTAACTATCATAACATCATAACTATCATAACATCAACAATACCAAACACAATTTTCAATTTTAATTGCTATATTTTAGTGGGGATCTCAAAATAAATTTTTTTTCTGAAATTTTTTCCCAAAAAACTAACTCCAAATTTTTGTTTGTTGTTCATAAATTTTTCTTATTGTTTGATATTATAGGTCAAAGGTTCTTCTAAACTATCAAATACAATTTTCAATTTCAATTGCAATATTTTAGTGGGGATCTTAAAATCAATTTTTTTTCTGAAAAATTCAACAGAAACATGATCTAAATTTTTGTTTGTTGTTAATAAACTTTTTTTATTGTTTGGTATTTCAGGTTGGAGGTCCCTTTGAATTATCAAACATAATTTTAAATTCAAATTCTATGTTTTAGTGGGGATCTCGAAATCAATTTCTTTCTGAAATATTTGACAGAACCTTGATCTGAATTTATTTTTATTGTTAATACATTTTTATATTAGTCGTCATTTCAGGTTGTAGTCATTTTTAAATTATTAAGCAAAATTTTCAATCTCAATTGCTATATTTTAGTAGGTATCTCAAAATTCTTTTTTTTTCATTTGATAAATTTGATCTAAATTTTTTTCATTCTTTGCTATTTTAGGTTAAAAGGCCCTTTGAAGTATCAAACACAGTTTTTCATTTTAATTGCTATATTCTAGTGGGGACCTCAAATCAATATTTTTCTCTGAAAAATCTGACAGAAACTTGATCTAAATTTTTGTTTCTTGTTAATAAATTTTTTTCAAACCCTCTAAAATATAGCAATTGAAATTAAAAATTGTGTTTGATAATTTGGAGGGACCTTTTACCTGAAATACCAAACAGTAAACAACATTCATTTACAACAGACAAAAATTTAGATCAAGTTTCTGTCAAATTTTACAAAAAAAAGTTGATTTTGAGATCTCCAATAAAATATAGCAATCAGAATTGAAAATTGTGTTTAATAATTCAAAAGGACATTAACCTAGAATATCAAACAATGAAAAAATTTATTGACAAAAAAAATGTAAATCAAGTTTCTGTCAAATTCTTCGCAAACAAAGTTGATTTTGAA
Organism: Melikaiella ostensackeni; assembly: GCA_032362435.1. Taxonomy (NCBI): domain Eukaryota; kingdom Metazoa; phylum Arthropoda; class Insecta; order Hymenoptera; family Cynipidae; genus Melikaiella; species Melikaiella ostensackeni. Next base: position 13,319,184 of record JAUMHM010000088.1, read on the forward strand.
ACCCCCACTAAAATATGACATTTAAAATTGAAAATTGTGTTTGATATTCTTGATGTTATGATAGAGTTAATGTGTTTGATATTTGATTATGTCAGGAAATAGTCAAAATTATTGTTCACTGTAAATAATGGCAGATTATAGTTTTTCTGTGTATTTATTGCGGATAGCCTAACCCCAGAACTGTCAATGAAATATCAACACTAATTGTGAATTTTATTCATGAGTGGGGGTTACAATTTTTAATGCGGTGCCTCAACTAACGTTACGGTATCGTATAATACCTTTGTCCACCCTTAATAGTTATTTTTTAATTTATTTAACAATAAACAACCTTAAATACGGATGGGAAATTTGTAAACGACTCGTCACCCAAAGTTCCACCCCTGGCCTACTTTCTGAACCATGCACATGTGCGGGCGTCAATGTTTGTGCGCGAAGTTCGAAAATACCCCTTTTCAATATCTTTTTGAGTGCTGCTGTGGAAGGGGGGTTTCATTTTTTTTTTATTTCAACATGCAGCAACCCTATGTACTAGGATAAAGGAGACCTTACTGTACAGATGCATTCAGTTAGTCTAGTAGATTTTCAAAAACCAATTTAATAAATTTAATATTTAATTGCATGAAGCCCAGCAAAGCGCTTTGATATAACAGAATAACTTAACAGTATAACTTAACTGGAGTGAATTCAGAGACAAAATGGAAAACGAAGAGATAGGGGATATGAAAGAAGAAGAAGTAGATACGCTGCTAGAGAAACTTTGAAGAGTGATTGATTAGGTAAGAGAAGAGGTGAGACCAGAAGGAGATGGAGAGGGGAGTAGGAGAGATTGGTGGGACGATGAATGCAGGAAAAGTAAAGACAGGATGAAGGAAAGTGTAAGGAAATGGAGGAATAGGAACTTGACAGGAGAAAAACAGATCACGAAAGAATGCTGTGTGAAAAAAGACAGAGGGAGAAGGAAAGGTACATGAAAGAGGTCGAGAAACCGGTAAAGGAAGGGAAGGAATGAGAAACGTTAATCAGAAGAAAAAGTGGAAGGAAGGGGAAGAGGAGAAAGAGGGAAGTCGAGATGAAAGAGTGGACGGAGTATTTTAAGAGACTGATAGAGGGCGTGGGAAAGAGGGTGAGGGGTGAAGGAAGAAAGGTAGTAGTGGAGGACGAGGACAGCGGAAACGAGATTAATAGGGAAGAGGTGAATGAGACAATCGCTTGGCTGGAATGAAACGAAGCAACAGGTGAAGGTGGCTTGGAGAACGAAGCAATATGGTGGAGAAGGGGTAAAAGGAGAGATTTGGAGGATTTGCTATAAGGTTTGGAGGGGTGAAGTGTGGTTTGAGGAATGGAAGACAGGGCTGGTAGTGCCGTTCATTGAGAAAGGAGAGGAAAAAAGGGTAGAGGAATATAGTTGTAGCACACTCATGTTAGTGAGCTATAAAATTTACGTGGGAAGGCTTAGGAGGAGGCTGGATAGACAGGTGAAAGAAAAGGAAGATATACCACAAAACCAAACGGATTTCGTGAGAAGGATGGGGACCACAAAAAACATTTACGTGCTCAATTATCTAGTCAATAGGAACATGGGGCAGAAGGAAGGGGAACTAGTTGCACTGTTCATGGATTTTAAAGCAGCATACAACTCCGCAAACAGAAGGGTGCTATGAAAGGTCATAAAAGAGAGAGGATTAGATTAAGGTTTGATAAGGAGGATAAGAGAGATATTTGTGGAAACTAAGATAAGGGTATAGATAGGGGAGAGGAAGAGAAGGAATTTCGGACAGGAATGGGACTTAGGGAAGGGTTCCCGCTGAGCCCTCTTCTGTTTAGTGTGTTATTAACAGACTTGGAGGAGAAGATGGAGAGGAAAGAAAAAGGGAGAACTATATTAGGAATAGGCAAAATGAAAAGGAAGGAGGGGAGTAAGATTGCACAAGCGTGTGGCTAGGAGATAATGGAAAAAGAGAAGAGGGGTAACATGGGATGGTCGAAATGGGAGGAAGAGAGATGCGAATCGATGTTTGAATGTGGTACGCAAGTGAGGGGTAGAGAATGGCAATGAATAGAGGAAGCGATGAGAGTGAAGCAAGGATAGGAAAGATGGGAAACAATCTTGGAGTCAAGGTATAACGGCTGGTATTGGATGATGAAGAGTGAGGAGGAGCCGAAATACCTGGAAAATATTAGAAAGGAGAGCAAATGAAATAGAGAAGTGAGATTTGGAGTAGGAGAGGGGGTAAGAGCATGTAGGTATTCGATGAAAGAAGAGGAAAATCTGTGCAGAGTATGTAGGTATAAGCAGGAATCATCGTTGCATGTGTTACAGAGGAGCCCAGTTGACGGTGGGGAAGGGGAGAGTATAAAAAAGAGAATAAAGTATATTTTGAAAGGGAATGGTCAGCGTGAAGAATGTATAAAGGAACTGGAATAGTTGAGAAGGAGAGAGAGAGAGAGCTGCTTGCAGGGGATGGGGAAAAGCAAAAAAATGACTTCTAAAGAAGGAGAGTAATGAAGTAGTGTTGCAAAATGGAGCTGAAATTTCTGAATTGATAGGTGTAAGAGGAAACGGAAGCCGGAGGCAAGGTCGCAAGAGTCTTGGAATAAGAGTAGTGGTTAAGCCAACATGTAGGGAATAGTTGCTAAGAAAGTACCTAAGAAATGTCAATAAAAACACATGTAATGGTTTCCTAAAGATTCTTAAACCCGTAAAATAATACCAGGATACTATAAAATTTTATCTGCAAAGCTGAATTAAACTGGTACTCTCTCCTCTTTGATACTTTGACTGAGTCAGAAGCTATCTATACCTCAGCCAAATAGTGCAGAATCGTCGATGAGATTTGAATAAAAGTTTCCGTGAATTACAAATTAAGGAAGGTCCAGAATCACGGCCAACACGGGATTACACTGACTTTCTAGGTTTATTGAACTTTTATCTGGGAAAAGGGTGGCAAAGGAAAAATCGAAGAAAAGGTGATAGTGGGAAATGAACCAGTACCTCTGAGATCTCGGTGGCAATCTACTGATCCGATAAATCTAATCAGCATGCTCATCGACCTACGTGCTGTATTCGCTCTTATTAATGATCTCTAAATCCACTCTCATCTCTCAATCTCATACTTCTTGCATCTCGAGTTAATCCAATACGTTTTACTCACTGTGCGACGATATTGAATTGTCAGTGGCAGAAAATCAAGAAATATTTTAAATTCAATACTCTAGTTATTACTGTTTATTGAATTCAAGTCAGATGCGAAAAATCTTATCCATTTCAATTCTTTAATGTTAAATTCTCATATCAAATGCTTTATCATGTATTACACAGTTCCACAAAAAAAAGTTGTCAGCCTTAAAAACCAGAATAGGCTTTCTCTACGTTTTTGAGGTCGTTTAATCCGATTCCGAAGCCGGTTTGACTCCATCACGGATTCGAGATCGCTGAGTACGAATCCGGAGTCGTTGTGGTTCTGTGACGTCACACTTCGTCTATAACCTCAAAAAAAGAACGTAGCAAATTGGTAATTTTATGTAAAACATGCATTTTTCAATGCAACGTGGTCATATCCTATGTTTTCGAGAAAGATCGACGAGATGGATTCCGCTTTCTTTTAAGTCCTTTCTGTGTAAGTTCTCTCTTCAATGTCCAACAAAAGTCTTCCATTATGTCTATATCCCACCTTTCTTAGTGGCGACGTTCCATCTCTTTAATATCTTGATGGAATCTTTCTCCATGCTCTTCACTGTAATCACCCAAATTCATTGGAA
>JAUMHM010000088.1:13326961-13362042 GCA_032362435.1 Melikaiella ostensackeni
AAAAAGCTCATAACATTTCCCAGAGAGTTTCTTAGAACGATCTTTAATTCAGTCTTGCAATTTTTCTATAAATAAACATATATGACGATGGAAATGGCTATTTTTTCTATTTCACGTTCCCGGTGCTCGTGAAATATAGGAACATCGTTGCAATCGCCTACGTTTCATAGGGTAACATATTTTAAGGATGTTCTGTCATAATATAATAAACAAGGAACAATTTTATTGAAAAATTATTTGTGGAGAGTGAGTTTTCTATAATTATGAATAATTTTACGTTTCTTTAATTTATATTGCAATAAAATTAGATGAAAACAATATTGTAATGGAAAAAGTTCATCCTCAGATGATTCTTGCAAATATTATAAGCAAATTCAATGAACAAATAAATTATTTAGGCATTTTTCGACGGGGAAATTCGTTTTTTTAATGTCAGTCCTTCTAATTGGAAACTTCATGATACATTAAGCGACATTCATGACTAGTTGATAATTTTTATGATTTTTATAAACAAATGTGAATGAAAGAACCAAATGACCATAACAGTGATATCCTACTATTTCTCTATTCCTCTCGCTGATGCTGACACAAGAATATCTGTGTTATCGTCATTTTGTTTCTGCATTAGCCTCACAATAACAAAAGACAATCTAAGAATTAAGGCGCCACAAATATTTTAAACGAATCCGAGAGTGTAGCACAGAAAAATGAATTTCGTTGCTCACAGACGCCTGAATTCATAACTTTTTAATAGCATTTGTTTATAAAAATCTGATCATTCATCGGCTAATTGTGAGTGTTGTGCAAATTATCAATATTATAATGAAGTAGTGAAATGAAAGTATTTACAATTAGCAATGAAAAATTGTTTTCAGAAAATACTTAATGTATGCATTTGTTTATGACATTTATTTATCATAATCGTATGAAATGTATCTTATAATAATGTTCAGTTTTTGAATTATTATGCTCCAGCCAACTAAAAAGACTGGCATTGAAAGAAAAACTAATTTTATGGTCGATTATGGTCGACAAATGCCCAAATAATGCATTTGTTTATTGAAGTTTTTTTAATCATAAAATTCATCGAATGTTTATGATTTTGCTGAAATCATCATGAAGTTCCCAATTAAACGGACTGACATTTGAAAAAATAAATTTTTCTGTCGACAAATGCCCGAATAATGCAATTGTTTATTAAGTTTGTTGAAAGAATTATACAGTTGATCAGCTAATTATTAATGTTGCTGGAATCATCATGAAGTTTCCAAAGAGAAGGACTGACATCGAAAAAAAAACGAATTTTTCCGTCGACAAATGCCCGAAGAATGCATTTGTTTATCAAATTTGTTAAATAAAATCATATAATTTATCGACTAAGTATGAATTTTGCTAAAATTATCATAAAGTTTCATAATAAAAAGACTAAAATTGGAAGGAACGATTTTTTCCGTCGACAAATGCACGAATAATGCATTCATTTAATAGATTTCTTTATAATATTAACAAGAATCATCTTGGAAGAAATTTTCTCTAATGCAATATTGTTTCCATTCAAATTTTTTGCAATATACTTCGAAGAACGTGAAATGATTGGAAATGATAGAAATCACACTTTCAATAAATAGTTTCTTTATAAAAACTATTTTGTTCATCATACCATGACAAAACATCTTCAGCTAATTTTACTTTATAAAATGTGGGTAATTGCAACAATTTTTCTATTATTCGCGAGCACTGGAAACGTCAAATATAAAAAATGACCATTTTTCGTCACATTTGTTTATTAAAAAAAAATTTTTAAACTGAATTAAAAATCAGGCTCGAAGACTCTGTGAAATTTCATTAGCATTATTTTTCAAATTTTTTACGTCCAAATTGGTCAAGATTTGTCGGCTGAAGGTTATTTTGAACCAAAAAAGTAATTTTTTTTCTCACTGTGCATCGGTCATTATCGACAGTGACCAGATATTGTCGACAGTGACCGGGCAACGTCTGTTTCAGATAATAAAATTCTGAAATTTCCAATATTTATCGGTCATTGTCGACAATGCCTGAAGACCAGCGGTCAATGTCACTTTGTTTAAATTCTTCAATGTTAGGGGGCAATTAGGTCAATCTTTGAATAGGGGAGGCAGATGCATAACTGGCGGCAAAAAAATTATAATTTATTATTGGTCAGGTACGTAAAGGTATCCTGTTTAAAAGTTAAAAATTCATTGAGTGACCAGTATTGTTCGTTCATGCCCGAGGGGTTAATTACTCGGATTTTTGGCGAAAACTAGATTGCAAGATTGCACGGGATTGCAAGAGGTGGCATATATGTGAATTAATAAAATATTGCATGATACTGCGAAAAATTCCATGAGATATTGCAGAAGATTGCATGGGATCACAAAGGATTGTAAAGGATTGCATGGTATTGCAGAAGAGCGCATAAGATTCCACGGGATTGCACCAAATTTTTATTGAGAGCGCATGGGATTTCATCGAGATTGCATGGGATTCCAAGAAATTGTAAAAGATTGCATGGGATCTCAAAGGCTTGCAGAAGATGGCCTGAGATTTCATGAAATTTTATAGAAATCATTCGAGATTTTATGAAGATTGCATGGGATTGCATCGAGACTACAAGGGATTGTAAAGGATTGCATGTTATCGCAGGAGATCGCATGAGCTCCCACGGGATTGCACGAAATTTTATGGGTACCGCATGGGATTTCATCGAGATTGTATGGGACTACAAGGAATTGTAAAGGATTGCATGGGATCTCAAAGGCTTGCAGAAAATGGCATGAGATTTAACGACATTTTATAGATATCATTTGAGCTCTCATAAAGTTTGCATGGGATTGCATCAAGATTACGAAGGATAGTAAAAGATTGCATGGGATCTGAGAAAATTGCAGGAGATTGCATGAGATTGCACGAAATTTTTATAGATCGCTCGAGATTTTATAGAGATTGTATTGGATTGTGAAGGATTGCATGGGATTGCAAAGGATTGCATGGGACCGCACGAGATTGCATAAGATTTCACAGAATATGTACACCAGATTGCAGGAGTAATTAACCTCTCGTTCATGCCTTGCGAAGTGAAGTGTAGCTCTTCTGACGAAAAAGGAAAAGAAAAGGAAGTATAACTTGCGTCTATACAATGAAAAATAGTAAAACCTTGCATTTCTTAATGAAAATTCTCCAAACAATTAACAGTTGCTGTCAATTTTTTCAAATTATCATTGCAAAGAATCATCTGAGAGACTTCTTTAGTTGATTACATTTTGAATTGAGCCTAATGATTTGCACGATTGTCAGATAGCATTAATTTTCAATCAGTTATAATGGAAGATTGATTCTTCTCACATTTAACACCAAAACTATTGAGTTCAATGAGCTCAAAAATATTGTCCCGCCGTCAGTCAGGCTACTTGACTACAATTCTGAAAAACTGAAGCAAAGTGAGATTGACCGCTGGTATTCGGGCACTGTCGACAATGACCGGTCAATGTTGGAAATTTCAGAATTTTAGTTTCTGAGGTAGACCTTAACGACAATGACCGGTCATTATCGACAATGACCGATGCCAGTGGGCACTGACGACATTGACTAGGCATTATCGACAATGACTGATTTTCGACATTGACTGTAACATATGTATAGGAAAAGCTAAGTTTTATAATGAATGACGAAAAAAATTTTACTTAGCAAGACATATAAAACTGTTTTCTTCTCTTCATTTTTCTCAAAAACTCAATTTATTTTCGGAGGTGAACTCAGATTTGGAGAAATTGATGTTTTTACGTTATCTGCAGATTATTTAAATCAAAGTAGGGTACTTTGAGGGTATGATTTTTTTTATTGTAAGCCTATTTCACCCAGTAACGATTGGGACTATTTTTCATTGAAAATTAAACATTTTTGATGTTTTTACGCTATCTGCAGAATATTTGAAACGAAGTAGGGTACTTCGTAAGTTGTGAGTTATTGTTATAATTTGAATGTTTTTTGAAACTAAAATTTTTAAATAAATCAAGTTTTAGATATACATACATAGAATTAAAAAATTTTAACAGATAATATCATTGGAAGAAAAGATGTTCCCAAATTTCATAAAGTCTTTTTTGGTTTATAAAATTTATACTAATTCATAACTCAAGAACTTGAAACATTTTTTAATTCTGAGAAAGAAGGTGAGGATTAGAGTGGTACTTATTTCACTCTTTTTGGAAATCGTTTGCTCCCAGTCGCAAATATGGTGCGAATACCCAGAAATAGAATGTCCTCCAAATTTGATCCAAATCGGTTAATATCGCGGGGTTGAATACTCGGATTGTTGGTGTACACTAAATTGCAAGATCACAACATTGCATGGGATTGCAAGAGATTGCATATATGAGACTGTAAAATATTGCATGAGATTGCAAAAGATTCGATGGATTATATAAAATTCATTATAGACAATCATTATACAGAAAACGACTATAGGATAATCACAATTGAAATGAATAATACAATAATATTAAATGAATTATTATAATGAGTTGAGAAACTACAAAAAAACGATTACACTAAAACCCCGATATAAGCCCAGTTTCGGGAGTTGCTTCGCACTGACCTTGGGCCTAAACCGGATCTCTCGAAACGTGTACAGTCAGGGACGTGTGAATCATTTCCTAATATTACGCCATGCCCGAACAAGAGTTAGAACCTGAGTACACGCGCACTGCGCCTTTATCTATACGCTGCTGGCATTTCACACTTGGCTGAACACCGTCTCTCGCCCCGACCGCTGAGAAACTGCGTGAGCCAGCAGTCGGCCAGCAGTTCTGGAAAAACGTAAACCGGGCGGGCTTTTATGGGGGGTTCGAGTGTTATTTTAGGCCACACATAATGTCATATGGAAGTACAAAAAAATAGCGATCTGGCACAAATAAACTTCACGCAGAAAATATCTGTGAATTACCTTGTTGTCTTTGAAATCGCTTGAAATTTCATTAAAATTCATGAAAATCCTCTCAAATCTCTTAAAATCCCTGGATAGCTTTGGGGATATTTTTAAATTCATTCAAGTCTTTGAAATTCGTTCAAATCCGCGGGAATTCCTCAAAATATTTTAACCCCTCCTGTATGCCCAAAAAACCTTTGAAATCTTTGAAATAGTTAGAAATCTGTAACAATTATTAAAATTTCCTCGAAAATGAAATATATTGAACTTATTCCCTTAATTTCTCCAGAAATCGTTTCAAAATCCCTAAAAAATTTCGAAATAATTGGAGGTCCTATAAAGTCTCGTAAATCTTGTCAAATTCTGTCGAATTCCTTAAAATATTTGGAAATCCTACAAGATTCTTTTAAATCCGTTGAAATTTTTTAAATCTCTTGAAATTCTTCGTAATCTTTCAAAATAAATTCAGATCTTTAAAATCCCTTGAAATTTGTTGAATTTCTTCATATCCCTTGTAATTTTTGAAATACGTAGATGCCTTTGAAATTGAATTAAACTTATTCCCAAAAGTTCTCTAGAAATTCGTTGAAATCCTTGGAGATTCAATAAAATCCTGTAAATCTTGTGGAATTCCTTGAAATACCTTGCAATCCCTCAAAATATTTGCTTCGAAATATGTAGGAACTCCTGAATTTTCAATCTTTAGAATATGCTTCTCTAGAAATTCCTTGAAATTCTTTGGAATCTTTTAAAACAACTTAAAACCTTCAAATTCTTTGAATTTTTGTAAATTTCTCCATATCTCATGAAATTGTTGAAATCCCTCGGAAAGAAATAGAATTTATTCCCTGAGGTTCTCAAGAATTTGACTGAAATTCCTTCAAATCCCTCTAAATATTTGGAAATCGTGAAAATCCATTAAAATAAGTAAAAATCATTCGAGATCCCTCAAATATGAGTTACATTAAACTTATTCATCGAAATTATCTAAACCAACAGTTCGAAAGATCGATGAAGTACCTTGAAATTCCTTAAAACTTTTGTTTCTGAATTGCTAGGAATCTCTTAAAATTTTATTCTCTAGAATTTGGTTCACTAGAAATACTTCGAAATCTTTGGAAATCCTACAAAATTCTTTGAAATCTCTTTAATCTCTTCAAAAATTCTTTGGGGCCCTTAGAAACCCTTGAAGATTCAGTAAAATACTTTACACCTTGTGAAACCTTGAAATCCTTGGATTTGCTAGAAATCCCTTGAAATGTCATTCTCTAGAATTTGTTTCCCTAGAAATCCGTTTAAATCTCCTGAAATCTTCGGATATCTCAAAAATTCATTGAAATAAGTAAAAAAAATTGAAATCCCTTGAATATGAATACAATTAATTTTATTCATTGAAGTTCTCTAAATACCCGTTTAAGTGTTCAGAAATCTTCGAAATCTCTTGAAATATTTTAAATCCCTGGAAATTGAAAAATATCCTCGCAATCTTGTGAAATTCATCAAAATCCCTCAAAATCTTCGTCATTTCTAGGAATCCCCTGAAATATCATCTATTTTCCAAAGTTCTCTGGAAATCTCTTGAAATCTTTTGAAATTCTACAAAATTCTTTGAAATTCCTTGAAATTTTTTCAATCTCTTGAAATCCTTCGGAGTCCCTCGTAGTCTTCGGAAAAAATTATTTGAAATTCATTATAGAAGAATCATTATAGACCTATACTGATTCTCTTATAATATATTTTCGTAAGGGGGTATTACAGGGAATGGTATGGGATTGTAACGGATTGCATGAAATCACACGAAATTTTATAGAGATCGCTCGAGATTTTATAGAGATTTCATGGGATTACAAGGAAATCTAAGGGATTGCATGGGATTGGAAAGGATTGGGAGGGATTATATGAAAATTCATAGAGAACGCTCAGAATCTTATGGAGATTGCGTGGGATTACAGGGGAGTCTAAAGAATAGCATGGGATTGCCAAGGATTGCATGGGATTTTAAAAAATTGCATGAGATTGCACGAAATTTTATAGAGGTCACTCGATATTTTACATAAGTGGAGTGGGACTACAAGCAATTCTAAAGTATTGAATGGGATTGCAAAGGATTTCATGAAATTGTGAAGGATTGCATGGGATTGCAAAGAACTGTATGGGGTTGCATGGAATTTGATGGAGATCGGTCAAGAATTTATGAAGATTGCGTGGGATTACAAGATATTCTGAAGGATTGCACGGGATAGCAAAGGATTGCATGGGATTGCACGAGATTGCATAAAATTACAGAGAGAGTGTACACCAGATTGCAAGAGTAATTAACCCCTCGGTTAATACTTACCCATTGCCCCAGGTACATGAGGTTTTTCATATCCTAATCTTAAAAAACTTGAAATTTTCAAAATGGTGGACCGAACAATTAGGGCTAAAAATTGCATTTTCTATAGTTATTAACTTACAATATTTAAACATTGTCGAAAAATCTAATAAATTATCGTAAATTGCATGGTGAAGAGTGAAATTAATTTTTTTTTAGTTCAAGATGGCGGGCAATTAATAGTTAGAAAATGGCTCGTTCTTGCGATTTTCAAATGAATATTTTCGAACTTTGCTAGAAAAAGAAGTGCAGCTCTAGAAAGCACGCGATGAACCCCGGAGTCCAAAATTTCGAAAAAATCCAAGAATGTAGCCAATGGAAAATTCCAAAAATAGCTCATAGCCAGAATACTTCGCAAAAATCTATAAGTTTCGAAATTTTTTTTAATTTTCAAAGAATTAAGTTGAACGTTTTTGCACAATTCCTCCCATTTTAATCTTATGGGAAACTTCAAGTGCCTAGGGCCATGGGTAAATATTAACTGATTTGGATAAAATTTGAAGAACATTCTATTTTGGGGAATTTGCACTAGAATCGTGACAAGGAGCAAACTATTCCCAAAAAAAGTAAAATTGGGACCACCCTAGCGCAGAAGTGCCTAGGAAGAGGTTGGAAAGACAGGAGGAAGAAAAGGAAGGTATACTACATAACCGTAGCTATGGAAGGCTCAGAAAGAAAGAGGAGTAGAAGAAGATGTGATAGAGAGGATAAAAGAGATATGTGAGGGAATAAAATAAGGGTGAAGATAGGAGAAAAGAGAGAAGAAAAAGGGAACTTAGGCAAGGGTGCTCGTTGAGCCCACTGAAAAGATGGAGAGGAAAGGATAAAGGGGAAAAATATTTGAAACAGGCAAACTATATTCAGTAGCATACGCAGACGATGTAGTTCCAGTAGCGGATGATGAAAGAGGGATGAGTCTGATGATGAAAGCCTTCGAAGAGTATGTAAGAGACAAAGATTTAACGATGATTGTGAGTAAGAAAAACATAATGTGTTCCTGATAAAAAAAGCACAGAGTAGAGTACGAATGGAAGCTAAAAAGCGATGTGGTGGAGTTGGTGAATTTTTGCTACTTAGGTTTTTGATTCAAAGCAGGAGGAGGAAACGGAGCTGTAGGTGAGAAAGAGATTAGAATGTGCGAGCAAAGTAATGGAACAAGTTTGGAATATAGGGAAGAGAAGGTTCAAAGACGATCGAAGGATGAGAGTGTGCATGTTCAACATGTTAATGTGGTCAGTGGTAAGTTATGGAGTGAAAATTTGGGGACGGAAGGAGCATAAGACTACGGAAATCCTGCATAAAACATTTCTGATATGGGTCATGGTGGTGAATGTGAACTACCAAGCTTATATGTTGAGGGACGAAATAGAACGAGAGAAAATGATGGTGAGACAACTAGAAAGATCCTGGAATTTCTAAGAGAAACTAAGAAGGGGGAGGCTAGCAGGATTTCTCAAGCGTGTGCCCGAGAAATTATGAACAAAGGGAGGAAAGGTAACGTAGGACGTTCGAAATGGGAGGAAGAGAGGTTCGAAATGATGCTTGAACGTGGTATGCAAGTGATAGGTAGAGAATAGCAAGAAATAGAGGAAGAGATGAGGGAAAGGCGAAAAGAGGAATGATGGGAAGAAATTTTGGAGACAAGGTACAACAGGTAGTATAGGATGGTTGATAGAAAGGGCGATCCGGAATACCTGTAAAAGATTGAAAAAGAGAGCAAATGGAAGAGAGTAGTGGGATGGGAGGGAAAAGTATGAAAGGGAGAATAAAGTTGATTTTGAATGAGAATTTTTAGGGTGAGAAAAGGATGAAGAAGCTGGAAGAAGCAAAAAAAACACAAAATGACTCCTAAAAAAAAAGTAATGAACTAGTGTTGAGGAATAGAGCTACAGTTTTTAGATTGGTAGTGGTAAAAGGAAACGGAAGCACAGGGCAAGGTTGCAAGCATCTGGGATTAAGTTTGCTGCAACATACGCCAATGTCTGCGCAAAGCTCTTGAAGATATTCATATTGTCTCCAACCCTTCTACACGCAGAACGTGACATTTTTTCATTCGCCTCACTTAAGCTCGTGAGAGAAAGTCAGCGATATTGAAGCTGTCTGCGTTGGCGGAAAAAAGGGAAAATGAAGATGCATGCAAGAAGTTTCCACTCAGCGGTAATCGAGGTGGAACAATTGTAACATTTACATTTATAGTTGTCACGCCCAACTGTTTCTTTTTCTTCGCAGTCTAATTACGAGTTGGCAGTTCTCAGACAATGTAACTTTAACGAAACTTGTTATTTCCTAATTAGACTCACACTGTCATTCAATTTTCTGCGCTTCTCTTCTACAGTTTCACTAACTTCATCCTCCAATTATAATTTAAAACTCTTATTTTTGTTTATAAGACCTTAAAGTTCGAGCCTTCAAGGGAGGTCTTCTTTTGGAACTTTGAAAAAGTTAAAATATAAAATATGGACGTCCTAATTAGTGCCCTTAGTGAATTTTGAAATATTTTGCAATATTCAAGAACGTATATGAACTCAGAGTGTAAACAAAGTTTTTACTATAAATAAACACACATTTTATTTTCTGAAATGTTTTTGACTTTTCTAGAATATTTGGAACCTTCTAATTAAAACTTAAGCCTTTTGTTTTTGTCGATAAAACCTTAAAGTTCGAGCCTTCAAGAAAGGTCTTCTTTTGGAATTTTCAAAAAGTTAAAATATAAAATATAGAGGTCCTAATTAGTGCCCTCAGTGAATTTTGAGACATTTCGCAATATTCAAAAACGTATGTGAACTCAGAGTGTAGACAAAGTTTTTACTGTGAATAAACGCTCGCTTTATTTTTTGAAATATTTTTGACTTTTCTAGAATATTTGGAACATTCTACAATTTTCAGGAAAGGTGTTAAGAAGGGATAGTGAAGAAACCAAAATTATAGAAATCGAAATTGGAACTATGTCTAAAAATAGTGTATTAGGACCCTGAAAATATGTAACTGATTGGGTGCCGATTGATGAACGCCTTCAACTTGCGCGTTAGCGAAATGTGCATTAAAAAATAAATACTTTCATAATTCTTATAATTTCGAGTATGTCAATTTTTTTAAATATCTTTGGAGGTCTTAAACATCTTTCCAAATTTTTACAGCTCTTCAATTAACGTTTTCTAGGCGATCATTTGTATTAGTTGCACCCCTATTCTGAAAAAGCAATTTTAAAAGCTACAGGAGTGACGAAACAAGTTTTTCAGGTGTTTGAGGCTTTTTTACACGTAAAAGTACATTAGAAAAAATATTATATATCTCGAAAATTGAAAGTGTGAACACAGGAAATTTTTGGAAAAACAGAGCTTTTTTCAAATTATTTTTCCTTTTACTATAACTAAAATATATTTGTAACATCTAAGGTTTTTCTACTGATGAAAAGGCACTAAAAAAAACTGGTAAGTCTGTGTGACGAAGAAGAAAAACATATCCTCTCTCCCAAAAACACATTTTTTTATTTTTCCATATTATTTTTTTCCAGTCGGCTTTAAGGAATATTTTCTACATTCAAAGACTTCGAAATAGTTGAAAGATGCTAGACTAAAAATTGACGTCTAAAGGTTGAAAAAAGAAGACAACAACTTTTAAAGCAAACTATTTTTGTATTTTTGGAAATTATTATTTTCTAGTGCATTTTCATCAGTAAAAAGCCCTCGATCTCAGATAAGATGTTTTGTAACACCTCCATGATTTCGGTCCATTCTCATGTCTATGGAGCGCGCCCACAAACTCTCTTCTTGAGCGGTGTGAGCAGAAGGTACTTTCTACTCCCTAGGGAGTAGAAAAATGACTTCAGCGAAAAAATATGACTTCTAATCACCTTAGTGTATGAATATCGTGTTAGTGACATTTATTTTTAAACGTCGATATCTGTAACAGGGATAGTATGACAAAAAGTCGTGTTGCTTGTATTACTGGTTTTGCGCATTTTGTGGCCCTTCTGTCACCGACTCGGAGAGCGAGATTGTGAAACCGACCCACAGTCATAAAAAGTGCCCGAATCGTGCTGAAAGCATTCCCCTCGTGGTTGAAATGGAAATATCTCTCCCTAGTTATGCAAAATACTACTTTGAAGCCAGATGAAAAAAGATAATTTATGATATGATTTCCCGAACATATCAATTTTTTAAAAATTTATTCCTGTCAATAAAAAAGCCTCAAATCACTGAAAAACTTCTTTCATCATTCCGTAGATTTCAAAATGACGTTTTGAAATCATGGGTCCATTAAACATAAATTATCGCCTAGAGAACGCTAATTAAAAGTCAATAGGAATTTGGAGATATATTTCAGACATCCAGAAATATTTTTGAAAAATTGACATATACGAAAGTATCAAAATTATGGAAATAAGAATTTTTTCATGCACATTTTGCTTATATGCAAATGGGAGTCGTTCTGTAATTGACACCAAATTAATTATACTTGTGCATTGTCTTAATACAGCACTTTTTTTATATAATTCTAATTTCAATTTTCATAATTTTTTTTTTGACCCACACTTATTATAAACTCTAGAAGCTTGTGTGATCTTAATTACAAATCACTATTCTGAAGTGTCTAACAATTTTCAAAAATGTTCCCAGAATGTTCTAAAATAACCTGAAATATTTAAGAATCATCTGGAATGTTCCGAAATGTTCTAAATTAATGTAATACATTGTTTCAAAACTTTACAGAATACTCTAGTTATAGATTATTATTATTATTATGTATTGCCGGAATTTTGTGGAATTCTTTTTACTATATCTCAAAATGTTCCGGAATATTGTAAAATATTTTGGAATATTGCAAAACTTTCAAGAATTAATTTAAAACAGCATCCAGAAGAAAAATATTCCATTGGGATTCCCTTTAAAGTCCCGATAAAGTCTTGGGCATAAGACAAATCAGTACTCAAGTACCAACTTTTCTAAAACATATTTAAAAGTCTAAATAGAGACAAAATCTGTTACTAGACGAGTTCCATTTTATTTTTTCCTTGATATTTTATGAGCGCTGATGAGATTTGTGTCCCAAAAAAGTACTGCTGAAATGAGACTAGAGTTAAAAAATGTTTCAAATATGTTCCTTTTCACCAGGACTTCTTTGGGACGAAAGTATCAGAAAAGTACAACCTAATTTTCTTCAAGGCAAGAATTTTTTATAACTAAAGTCCCGGGAAAGTCCCACTTATTTTTTTTAATTCTATAAGTTCTGAATAGTTTTTGGGACAAAAGTACTGAGAAATTTTCATTTTCTTTTTCGAAAATTTTTACATGTGCTGATGGGATTCATGTCCTTAAAAAGTACTGTTGAAATGAAACTGAAGTACCAAAAATGTTCTTAATATGTCCCGTTTCACCAGGTCTTTTTTACGACAAAAATATTGGAAAAGTGCAAGTTGATTTTTTTTAAGCACGACTTTCTTAGGACTGAAGTCCTGGAAAAATCCCACATACTTGAAGTGGCTAAAAAAGAACTGAAGTACCAGAAAAGTTTAAAATATGTCTCGTTTCTTATAACTCATTTAAGACTTGTCAAATGTGAGACGGAACATATATTGAACTTTTTGAGACTTTTCCGATACCTTTGCCTTAAAAAAATTTTGGTGAAATGGGACATATTATGAACTTCTCTGGTACTTCAGTCGTAAGAAAGTTCTGCTCAAAACAAAAAAAAATAAGCAGAGCTTTTCCTGAACTTTTGTCCTAAGAAAGTCCTGCTCAGAACAAACAAAAAATTAAGTGGGACTTTTCTCGTACTTTCGTCCTAAAAAAGCCCTGATGAAACGGGACATATTTCGAACATTTTTGGTACTTTAGTCCTATTTCAGAAACTTTTCTAGTACTTTTGTCCCATAAATTATTTATGATTTGTAAAATTTGAAAAAAAAGAGCAAGTGGGACTTTTCCGGACTTAAGTCCTATTAAAATCTTGCTCATAAAAATGAAGCGGGACTTTCTCGGTATTTTTGTCCTAAAAAGTCCTGGTGGCACGGAACATATTTTAAACATTTTTGGTACCTTATTCCTATTCCAGCAGTACATTCTTGGGACATAAATTCCATCAGCACTTGTGAAAACTTTGATGATAATAAAATGGAAATTTTCTACTATTTTTGTTCCTATTTGGATTTTTACAAATTTTTAAGAGAAGTTTGTACTTTCTGAATGTTCCAGGACATTCAGCAATGCCTTACAATGTTCTGGAATTTTATAAATCATTCTGAGATTCTGGAGTTCTCTATTTTCATCCAAAACTTGAATAAAATTTAAAAAGAAAACCAAGTGAGATTAAAAATTATTAGGGTCCGTTTTTTTGTTGCGATTATTCCTAGAAACAATTTCGTATTCGTAAAATCACTTTCTATCTCGCTTAGTTTTCGAGAAAATCTGGAAATTTCAATTTTTTGCAATTGAGCATACATTTTTCCAAAAGCGGCTCCTGTGAAGACTCTCTTTGTTATCAGAAAGTAGTTGTAAGACATCCGAGGTACAAAATCAAAAAAAATGTTCTTAGTGTTCGCACTTTTGAGTTGAAGATACACTCAACCCTGGTTTTATATCCAGTTTCGGGTATGGTCGGCGATCACCGTGAGGCTCTTCAAAGAATTTCTATAATATAAACAATCAGGGTCAAGTGCGTAAATCATTACAAATTTTAGTATAAGTCTTAATAAACGTTATCTTGAAAAAATGTTTGACAGCCCAAACATAACTTTTAAAAAACCTGTTGTAATTAATCAATGATATTTGTACAGAAAATTGCGGTTCATCTAATGCAAGCCACGATCCTTGCACCGTGCATGTGCGCGCTGAATTTCATTTGCTAGTATCTTCGTCAAATATTAAAGGTTGCAAAAGGTGATAAATAATCTGTTTGCTAAAATCATAATGAACCTTCTTAGAATCATAAAACATTACATAAGAGGTGGAACCTTGGGGAACTTTTGATTCGAAAAATGTCTACTTTAAACTTTTTTAAACTTTCAAATTTTTAACTTTCAAATGCAACTTTTAAAATGCATTAGTATAAAGTGAGAAAATTCAAAACCAAGCTCATATTCGTATTTCTCATTCACATTATATTCATTTATGACCACGAGAAAATAAGAAAATAAACTGCAACATTTGAATTCATAATCTCATAAACAAGTTTTTTAAACCGACTTCTTAAAAAACTGAAAAAATACATGTCTTCAATTCATAGCGTCCTGAAATAAAAGAGACTTGTTAAAAATCATGAAGTTCCGGAAATCGTTGCTTCAACTTATCTATATTATGAAAAATAAGTCTTTCACCAAAAACTATCAAGTTGGTTTTTGGCCACTTTTCGGTGTCTCTCAGCCCGCTGAGAATCGCCTTAATTCGTTCTTCCAGTAAACCCTCTAATTTTAAATTGGACACTAATTATAAAACTTTTTGGATGTTTCTCTAAAAAAATTTGATTAAGGGTAGTTTCGGACAGATTGTGGAAGCCCATCTTGACCTTAGAGTCAAGGATCCACGTCACGAATGGAACGTGCTTCAACCGCTGCCGGCTGATAGGGAGAATTTACCACCGGAATAACGGGGCTTGTTATCCGTTGCCAGAGACAGGATGGGGTTGAGAGTCAAGACTAGAGACATGGTTTACGGGGGATGACCAACTCGATGGGACGGATGTGGATCGTCCTACTGTTGTAATGCCACTTCCAAGGACGTCACACCCCATAAACGTCAGAGCCACGCGTTACTAGTGGACTAATTTCGAAACATGCGTATATATGTAAGTACCTTGCAAGCTTGGATATTACTTGCTTCTCAAAATTAATCCTACATCGCACATCCTGAATCTCGTTTGCCTCCTGATTACGCATCAGATCCGAAATGGCTTCCAATTACAACCCTTAACTAACCCCTTGTGCGTCGACACACCTAATCTGGTGGCAGATATTGATCCCAGGATCAAGGGGTGTACTATAGTCGATAAATTGTAGCACGTGAAGATTAAATGCTGGAAATTACTGTCATGATGGTCATAAAGAATGATCTGGATGTGAAATGAGACACTTTAGAACAAGAAGACCTGAATGATGTAAATAAGATCCTTAACGTGTAGATTGATTTAGAACTAATCTATTCAGATTATTCCATTTTTCAAAAAAAAGTAATAATCCAAAACAATGACCATTTCTAAACATTGCTACCTTCTTCAAATTTGTGTACTCTATTTAAATAAAACTAGATATCTTCCGGTAAATTAATTTAAGGGGTTATATATACTTATGCTTGGAAAAATAAGGGTATTCTTATAATGGCTTTCAGTCATAGTGATGAAATTTTATCAGAATACACTACATAGTATCGATTGGTTTATGTTCCGTTGTAATCACATGAATTTTTTCAAGAGAAAATCTTGACAACTGAAGGAAATATGGCCGTTGTCCGTAAACACTTTTTTTTATCGGTGAGCATGATGAATCTAAAACTGCTCATCTAAAATAAAAAAACCGAAAAGATGTTGTCATTATACTTATATACGGGGATCATGAATGAAGGGATTTCCATTTGGATCTATTTTTTTTTTTGAGGCCAAAAAAATGAATTGCCGGAACAGCAGAAATCTAACGTTTTGGGAAAATCATCACAATTTTTTAAAAAATCATAATTTTGCTAAATTTTTCGTTCACGAACTCCGTATAGAAGTATATTGATGGAATCTTTCTAGTTTCTTGGTTTCAGATGAGCCGCTTCGGTACATGTGGATCATTTCAAGTCTGGTTAAAGTATTTGTAATAAGCAAGCCTTTTTATAAGCATAAGCTTATCAATTTTTCTCCATTACCATTCGTTTTTGGGTCCTTGAAATAACCAACTACCCTGTCGGTACCTTTGCGTTGCACACCAGCCTAGCCGTTCATATCTCCGAGTAGAATGATTCTTTCCCAGGATGACAAATACCTATAATATCACTTAGAGAGTCCAAAAAGATATCTTTTACATCACTACTGTCATCATAAACTGGAGCGCAGCATTCCATAGTAAATAGCCTTCAATTTTTTAGGCCAAAAAGCGAATAGCCGGGACCTCGAAAATCTAACATTTTGGAAAAATCACCACCATTTTTGAAAAAATCGTAATTTTGCTGAATTCTTTGTTCACAAACTCCGTACAGAAGTATACTGATGGAATCTTTTTTGGATTTCGATTTCAGATGAGCCGTTTCAGATTTATCATGCTCACCGGAAATGATGACAAAAAAAGGTGTTTCGGTCAACGGCCATATTTCCCCCAATTGTCCAGATCTCATCTTAAAAAAATTCATACGATTACCCCAAAACAAACTAATCGATACTTTGAAGTATATTTTTATCAAATTGTATCATTATGATTAAAAGAGGTTATGAAAAAACCCTTATTTTTCCAAGCATAAGTAGATATAACCCCTTAATCATCAAAACCTCAATACCAAATGAATGTACAACAAAATGAAAAAAGAGGGAGAAAAAGAAAGAGTCAACCAAGCCACCCTCTCACCCTTCCTTTTTCCTGTCTCTCTTGCACTACAGGGAATCCAACAGGTTTCGAAGCCGATTCAAACTTCCTCGTCAGGGATAATTTATAGGAAGACTGCAGTCATAAATAATGAAACCTATCAAATGTTCTTTAATTTATTATTTATCACCCTTCACCATGCAGAGTGGATATAATCACCTTTCTTGAATCATTTGGAACTTCGCCGCTCCCAGCACACATTCATAATTTCGCTCAGCCACACAAACAATTCCTGTCGGTACCCTCGCGTTGCACACCAGCCCAGCCGTTCATATCTTCGAGTAGAATGATTCTTTCCTCAGGATGACAAATACCTATAATATCACTCAAAGAGTCCAAGAAGACATCTTTTACATCACTTCTGTCATCATGAACGAAAGCGCAGAATTCCATAATAAATAGCCTTCTATTTTTTAGGTCAAAAATCAAATCGCCAGAACTTCGAAAATCTAACATTTTGGAAAAACCATCACTATTTTTGAAAAAATCGTAATTTTACTAAATTATTCGTTCACAAACTCCGCACAAAGGTATACTGATGGAATCTTTTTTGTTTTTTGATTTCAGATGGTCTGTTTCAGATTCATCATGCTCACCGAAAACGATGATAAAAAAAAGGTGTTTTCGGTCAACGGCCATATTCCCCCCTGTGGTCAAGATTTTCTTTAGAAAATTTGTAATAAGCAAGCCTCTTTTTAAGCATAAGGTAATCAATTTTTCTCCGTTACCATTCGTTTTTGGGTATTTGAAATAACCAACTATCCTGTCGGTATTTTTGCGTTGCGCACCAACCCAGCCGTTCATATCTCCGAGTAGAATGATTCTTTCCCTAGGATGACAAATACCCATAATATCACTTAAAGAGTCCAAGAAGATATCTTTTACATCACTACTGTCATCATCAACTGGAGAGCAGCATTCTCTAATAAATAGCTTCCTGATTCCCACTTTCATTTTAACCCATAATAATCTATGAAATAAACATTCATACTTTTTAACATGCTGTTTTGCTCTCTAATTCATAATCAGACCGGCTTTTTAACTACCATGTGATTCATTATCTACTCTTTACCAAATTTCTAGCCCATTTATTATCTTTTCTATCTCACATCCATTTTTCTTAGTTTCCGGTATACATAAAATACTAGCTTCCTTGTGCACATTGTATTCCGCGATTCCCTTTCGTTAAGATCATTGATACGTCTAACATTCCAAACACCCAGTCTCCATCCATCGCCTGAAACTTTTCCGAGGGCATGCCTTTTGTCAACAAAAGTGTTAATCCTATCCGAGGCTACATTACTATCTATATTATTCATTATTTGAAGTATACACCTAACTACCGACTTGATGCGAGAAATGTTTTCCGTAAATATAAAATCATGTCCAAACTAAGCAGCTAAATCGTCATAACATGGTGTGTGCATTCAAAACGTCAGTCCCACCAAACTTCGGTCACTTAAAGGAAAGAAATCATCAATATGGAACCGTTTAAAATATACGCTCTCAAGTCCATAAGTATGCAAGCTTTAAATTTCCAGGGATACTTGAATCAAATTGAAAGCTCCAAACTAGAATCGAAAGGCTGAAATTAAATTTGTTTTAACCTTCGTTCGACCCTAAGAACCTTCCGAGCAACGACTTTGGTTCATTTGCAATTTTAGTGCTCCCATCATATAAAAGCATCAAGTCATCAATCTAAAGAAAACACAATGTCTCTCTCGAAAGCAATTTTCAACAAAAATAAAGAAAATAGTCCCATTCATTCTACCATTAGAAACCTTAGGCAAGAAATTACCATCGTAAATATTTACGCATAAAGTTAAACAGCTTGAAAGCTTCTTGTCTTGTTTTCAGTCAGCACCTGATGTTTGAGGGTCGATTAGGGTTCAATGTATAAACTTGCCTGCACACTAAAAGCTCAGCAGCTGGAGTTTATCGGTCCTAAAATGTATCTTAAAGTTAGCCAATGCAGAAGTTGGACTTTAGTTATAACTGTAGAAGATAAGGCATCCTAGGTATATCCTAACATTGATATAATTCTGTATTTAGTCAGGAAGAATTTAATATATTTTATCTCTTCATTCAAAAATCGCATCTTTTAATGACACAGACATTTGAGCTTCACCCGTTCACTAAAGAACCTTCGCTTTTGGTTCCAAGTTAGCAACAAAGTTTGAAGAAAAGGGAGAGAGAAATCTGTTTTCTGTTTAGCTCCCAATTGATTGGATTCTGCCATCCTCTGCCGAAACTTCATTTCGAGTGTGAAGGAAAATTCAAGAAAATCCTTGGAAGGGATTAAGATTCATCTGAAACTCTCTCACCAGTGCTTAATGCTCATAAAACGAAGGTTTGATCTCTAAATGATGTTCTATCCAGAGACAAGTTAACTATAAAAATAACTAGGGCGGAGCGAATTATTTTTTTTTTATCGAGAGAGGGTCCGAAAGTTGTAGTTTGATAACCGGATCTGACGCAAAAAGCGAAATTTTTGTCACTTTGGTACGAAATCAATTTTTGATAGATCAAAAGGGTTCTAAAAACTACTATTTAAAACTGAAATCATTCTTCAAAAACTATGCGGCAATAACAAAATCCAGTTACATCGTAAATTGTTATTAAAGTTGAAAAAAAAGAAAAATCAGGTTCTTACTTGGTTAAATGATATTTTTCCTATTGGAAACGATTTTTTGATTGATAGACATGTTTCCAAAAGTTAAAACTCACACCTATAAGTATCTTTCGAAAGCTACACATCAATTAACAAATTTTCATACTTCGTAAATTGTCGTTAAATTCAAATCAATTATGAAAAAATTAAGATTTTGACTATTTAAGACTATTTTTTGTACATATTTTAGTTTAATATTGTAAGTAAATATTTCTTAATCATTGTACTTTCAATTTGCAAACACTAGATGTTTCTTTTATAAATTATTTGTGTTTTAAATAACAATTATCTTTTAGGCCTAAAAAGTAAAATTTCAAAACAACAAAGCTCAATGACAACCAAGAAAGATGAATTTTAAACCAATAAACATGACTTCTCACCATAAAAGATAAATTTTCAATCAAAAAAGGGGTATTTGCAACCAAATATTTAAATTAAAATAAAACAAATTTCCATCCAAATATTTGCTTTTACAACCAAATAATTAAACTTTCAAGCAAAGGAAACGAATTTTTTAGAAGACTATTGAATTTCCAAACCTGATATATTGAATTCTCAACAAAGAAAAATGAATTTTTGAACAAATAGTTGAAATATAAAAAAATGTATCAAACAGTTACATTTGCAACTAAATAGTTGAACTTTTAAGCAAAAAGATTAAACTTAAACCAAAAAAATTGGCATTTACTACGAAACAGTTGAACTTTCAAGCAAAAAAGACAAATTTTCGACAAAATAGTTGAATTTTGAACCTACAAAGAAGAATTTTAAACCGAATGGTGGAATTTTCAAACAAATCACGCCTATAATTATTCACCGAAACTTCAACCAAAAACAGTTGCATTTTCAAGCAAATAGTTGAATTTTCAAGCCAAGAACACGAATGTTCTAGAAGAGAGTTGAATGTTTAAACCTAAAATTTTGAATTTTCTACAAGAATTTTTTTTTAGCCAAGAAAGATGAATTTTTTGCCAAAAAAGATTACTTTCCTTCACAAAAAGATAAGTTTTCAATAGGAAAAAAAAAACAAAATTTTCAACCAAATGGTCAAGTTTTCAAACAAAAAAGATATGACTTCAACCGAAAGGAATTGCATTTTCAGCCAAATATTTTTTTAAAAATATTTCTTCAAGCCAGGAAGACGAATTTTTTTAGAAGATAATTGAATTTTCAACCTGTAAAATTGAATTTCCAACAATAAATTAGATTTAATCAAGAAAGATGAATTTTTAACCTAAAAGATGGCTTTTCACCATAAAAGATGAATTTTCAATCGAATAGATAAATTTTCAAAAAAATCCAACCAAATGGTTGCATTGACAATCAAATAGTTGAACTTTGAAGCAAAAAAGACGAATTCGCAACCAAATGGTGGTATTTTCAAACAAAAAGGTTAAACTTTACCAAAAACAGTTGCATTTTCAAGCAAATAATTGAATTTTCAAGCCAAGAAGACGAATTTTTTAGAAGAGAGTTGAATTTTTGAACCTGAAATTTTGGATTTTTAACAAGAATTTTTTTTTTTAACCAAGAACCCAAAAGGACGAATTTTCAACAGGATAGTTGAATTTTCAAGCAAAAAAGTCGAAGTTTTTTAAAAATAATTCACTTTTAACATCGGAAAGTTGAATTTCAAACAATTATTTCTCAAGTACAATAATCAAAAGTCACGATTTTGAAGGATTTATTTGAATTTAATGACATTTTACCATGTATA
Organism: Melikaiella ostensackeni; assembly: GCA_032362435.1. Classification (NCBI taxonomy): domain Eukaryota; kingdom Metazoa; phylum Arthropoda; class Insecta; order Hymenoptera; family Cynipidae; genus Melikaiella; species Melikaiella ostensackeni. The sequence goes on from JAUMHM010000088.1 coordinate 13,348,219, forward strand.
AGAGTTTTTTCATTGCTGCTCAGCTCTCGGAGGATAATTATGTGTGTAAGTACTAAAAGTTAGAATCCTTTCCGTTCATAGAAAAATCGTTATTGATAAGAAAAGTATCATTCAATCAAGTGAAAACGTGAATTTTTTTCGTTTTTCAACTTTAAGAACAATTTACTCTATATCTGAATTTTTATTTTTGCTGCATAATATTTTTTTGAAGATAATTCCAGTTCTAAATACTAATATAGAGAACCCTCTTCATTCATTGAAAAATTGATTTCGTACCAAAATAACATTAAATTCGCTATCATTCATAATTTTTAGCTTTATTGTCGACGCGTAAACAAAATATATATTTTTTATCCGTCACGTTTTTGTGGGAGATCTGGATACCAAACTACAACTCTTAGAGCCCCCCCCCCCCGAATTCGAAAGAAAATGTTTTTTCACTCCACTCCGATGCTCACACTCCAGGTTTTTAATTTGCGCCTCGTGTACCGCAATATCAATATTTAACATTCGATGAGAACCGTCGATTCATAAATTTAAAGCAAAAGGTTTACTATAAATATCGTAAAGCGGTTTTAGCGCCCGCACTAAATCGTGCAAGCGTTCAACGTTGTTCGTGAAAAATACTCATTTATGCGCCGCAGAAAAACGATTGGGTTCTGTCGTCGGGCACTCCCAACATTTCTCTTTCCGGTTGCCTCGCGACCTGCAGTTTTGCGAGCTGTTTTATCCAGAAGCTCAAAATCAATAAACTGGCCCTGTTCCGTTATATCTCCTTTTTGTTTCGCTGTTTTCCCACCTCTGTCATAAAATGAGAATTCGAAAACAATAAACCTCCATTGCAATTGAAGATTTTTATCTACCTCAATCAAAATTCGGCTTTTGTTCAACTGCGAAATTGGACAAACTTCATTTCATAATATAACAGGAGCTGGGAGCGAAATCTAGATCGTTTCTTTATTAATTAAACGATACAGAGAACTTAGTTTACAATTTTATGTGAATTATTTCAGTAATGTATTTTAATTTTGATGTTAATTCTTGTTTCTCTTTTATAATCGCCTTACAAAACCCTTTTTACCCTTCTATTTTGAATAGTGTTCAAAGAGAAGCAAGGAAGGGATAATGTTAAGAAAAAAAGGCCTGGAAGAAGAAGGAGTATAGACCTTCTAAAAATTCCGGACAAATCCCAGATAAATTCTGGATCCCGAAATTTGTCCAAAATTATCCGGTTCGTCATCCGGATTCTATTCGTTCGTGTCTGAAATTTGTCCAGCTGAAATAGCACGGAAATAAATCCGAATATTATCCAGTAGAATCCAAAAGTTGTACGGTCTCAGGAATTTGATCAATCCGAATCGTATCTGTTCATGTCAGTATTTTGTATGGAATGATTGATGCGATTAGCCCGGATCTAATCCAGTGATATCCGAAAATCGTACGGCCGGACGTATCCAATAATCCATATTCACAAAAACAAATCTTTTATATATTATTATTACACTCAACTTATGTGTGTTTAAAAAACGATATCAAGCACGTTATATTTGAAATTTTTCTATAAAATGATTTTTCTATAAAATAAAATATTCGCTTATGACACATAACTCAACTATTTTGTTTTGTACTTGAATTGCTTATTGTGTTTGTTAACGAATAATTCGCCAACCCCCAGCCACCCTTTCTGTCCAACTTCTTAAAGAATAGCAATAAAATAAATGTGGACTGTAAGCAAACACTGGTGGTGACCGGTACCGACGAAAACGTAATAATAACCGAGAAAGAAGCTTCCAATTTAACAGCATTAAAATTAGGCGCAATATTCAGTCCTAATGTTCTCATTATCAAAGGAATTGAACCGCACATTTAAAAAAAGAAATTGTCAAGGTATACAAAACTTATCAAACTAGACGATATTTGTACTCATATCAATTTAATTAAATTAAGACCCTTTTACAAAGAATCAAATTAATATCGTGACTTTCCATCTGCATTTTAATTACACGAGGTTGAAACTTTAGTTTTAAATTTGGATTTAACCAGACTGTCTTCCTTTTGCACATTATTAAGTAACTTCAACGCAACTTCCGGATTATTTTGGAATTGATTGGACTCTTATCGGATACGGTGTTTTTGTCTGGACTGATTTCGAATGTAACCAAACTGTTTTTCATTTGCACTTTAACTTCATGAAGTCCGGACAGATTTCGGATTTCACTGGGCGATATTCTACATTCACTTTGATTTTACGGAGCTGCAACTTCAACTTCCGGAATGATTTCGGATTGTTTCGGACTCTTTTCGGAGCAGATGTTATTGTCCGGACTGATTTCAAATTTAATCGGATGGTTTTCTGTTTGCACTTTAATTTCATGGAGTTGCCTCTTTAACTTGCGTATTGATTTCAGTGGACTCAGAATCTTGCCGAAGACGATGTTCTTGACCGGACAAATTTCGAATTTCACCGGGCGATATTCCACCAGCACTTTAATTTTACGGAGCTGCAACTTTAACTTGCGTAATAATTTTCGATTGCCTCGGGCTCTTTTCGGAACAGATATTTTTTTCACACAGATTTCGAATTTAATGGAATGATTTTCCATTTGCAGTTTAATTTCATGGAGTTTCAACTTCACCTTGCGAATTAATTTCGGATTAATTCAGGCTCCTTCCGGATTCCGTGTTTTCGTCTGGACTAATTTCGGATTCAACCAGACTGTTTTCCGTTTGCACTTTAAGGTAACGGATATTCAATTTCAAATCGCGGAATAATTTCGGACTTATTCGAACTCATTTTGGAGGAGATGTTTTTGTCCGGCCAGTTTCCAAATTTGACCAGATGATTTTCCGTTTTGCAATTTTATTTCATGATGTTGAAACTTTAACATGCGGATTAATTTCCAGTGAACTCAGACTTTTTCCGGAGACGATGTTTTTGTCCGGAGAGATTTCGGATTTCACCGGGCGATATTCCACCCGCACTTTAATTTTACGGAGTTGCAACTCCAACTTCCGGAATAATTTCGGATTGTTTCGGATTCTGTTCGGAGAAGATGTTCTTGTCCGGACAGATTTTAAATTCAACCGGATGATTTTCTATTTGTACTTTAATTTCGCGGAGTTGCAACTTTACCTTGCGAATTAATTTCGGATTGATTCGGATTCTTAACGGATTTGGTTTTTTGCCTAGACTAATTTCGGATTCAACTGGACCTCTTTTCGTTTGAACTTTAATTTCACGGAGTTTCAACTTCAAATCGTGGAATTATTTCGAATTGCTTTGTACTCTTTTCGAAGAAAATGTTTTTTTCCACACAGATTTCGAATTTAACCGGCTGATTTTCTATTTGCACTTTAATTTCACGAAGTTGCAGCTGTACCTTGCGAATTAATTTCGGATTGATTTGGACTCCCTACGAACTGGGTGTTCTCGCCCAGACTAATTCCTCATTTAATCCGACTTTTATTCATTTTTACTTTAATCAGCAGCTTCAACATGCAAATTAATTTCGAATTGATTCAAACTGGGTTTGGAGTGCAAGTTTTTGTTCAGAGGAGTTTCGTTTTAAGCCGAACTACTGTTTGTTCTAACTTACACGAAAATTATTTTAATTTCTGAATTCCGGTCTAATTTCAGATCAAATCGAACTCTTTCCGGAGTGAATGTTTTTTTTTGGATGGATTTTTGATTAGATCGGACTACTTTCCATCCTAACTTAAACGAAAATTACTCCAGGTTCTGAATTCCGGACTAATTTCAGATCAAATCGGACTCTTTCCGGAAGTTTTCTTCTTAATGAATTTATAATTAGATCGGACTACTTTCCGTTTTCACATTAACGAAAATTATTTCAGGTTCCAAATTTCGGACTTATTTCGGATCAAATTGGACTTTTTCTGGAGTGAAAGTCTTCTCCCGGATCAATTTCCGATTAGATCGGACTACTTTCCATTCTAATTTTAACGAAAATTATTTCAGGTTCTGGAATCCTGACTAATTTCAGATTAAATCGGACGTTTTCCGAAGTTGACATTTTGGTCCGGACAGATTCCGGATTTAACCAGACAAATTCCTGACTGTTTTCGTACAGTTTTGGATTAAGATGGACATATTTTAGAGAAAAATGGCGAACTGGATTGATCTCGGATAAATTCGGACCAATTTCGGAATCCGAAATTTTTAGCAGGGATGCGTGTGACATGTTGACGGAGAGGGGGAAAGAAACGCAAGCATGGATGAAAGGAGAAGCGGAAAAATTAAAGGAGAAAAGCTTGGAGATGGAGTTTAGAAGACACGAGGTGAAGATTGGAGATACTCGGTAGGGATGAAGTGAGAGTAAAGAAAAGATGATAGTGTTAAAAGTGCAAGAAAAGAGGATCTCACCGTGAATTGGCGGTATGTGAGCAAAGGGGAGGGAGGAGTGAGCAGTCGACAGAGTCAACCGACATGAAAGAGGAGATGTTGGAGGGTTGCAAGGAGGAAAAAGAAGAGACGAGGAGGAAAAATGTCAGACAAAAGTGTGAGGAGCATGTAGCGGGAGGAGGAAATTTGGTGACTCGCGTCCCCGGCCGAAGATATTCCCAGTCTGGCGAAGTGAGGAAGGATAAACGAGATGGCTCGGGGAGAGGAGAAAAAGTGGAGGTCAATTGAACGAGAGAATCAAGAAGGAGTTGACAATGAGGAAAGGAAGGGAACGATACTGAGTAGAAGAGTAAAGTGAGAAACTGATAATGTTCCTCTAATGTTGTGAATTAGAGGTGAGGAAAGCAGAGCATGTGAAGGGGGTTTCAGTAAAAAAAATGTAGAAGAAAGAAAGAAAGAGAAGAATATGGTGAAAGTTTGCGAGGGAGGGCAGCGTGAAAAGAAAGATAAGAAAAAGGAGAGGGTAAAGGTGGAAGGGAGTGCGGGGTGAGTGATGTGAAAAAGAGTGTGATTTACGGGGATAAGGAAAAAAAACAAAGAGTGGGAAGTTTTTTGGTGACAAAAAAAGGAGGTGTGACTTAGAGACGATAAGTGTTAAGCGGAAAATAGTTAGTTTCTCTTCGAAAGATATAAATCAGAGGTAAAGAAAGGAGAACATACGAAGGTGGGTCAAGTGAAACATATGTAAAAGTAGGAAAGAAAGAGAAGGAGTTGGTATGAATATGGAACGGAGGTCAGGGTGAGTTAGGCGAAGAAGACGGTATGTTATTAATGAAAAGAGAAGTAGAGGGTACAGAAAGGTTTGAGGACGAATTTTTTTGGACCATCAGCCTGAAAAATAAAGGCATACATACATACATACATACATACATACATACATACATACATACATACATACATACATGCTTACATACATGAAGCCCTACTTTTGTAGAAAAAATTAGTTGGATATGAGCTCTTGATGACAATCGTGTGAAGCATTTCAACTATCTAAAAAAGGTCACCGGTGAAAAAAAACATTTCCGTGCTTTCTTCGTGTCGGTAAGGAGCATAATAGGCGACATTTCGTCGCGCCGAGGAGACAATGAGGAAAACGAGGCTCCTGGCACGTAATTTCAGGGTGCGCCCGCATGGAACTGGATGGAAAGTTAGTTTGGCGAAAAATTAGGGGTGGTGGCTAGGAGATGTTGTGGGTGGTTGGGAGAGGCGTCGACTGCCGAGGCATCTACTCTCTACACTCTACAGTCTCCAGAGTTGAACAACCAACAGGCTCAGAGTTTCAACTCAGTTTCACAGTCTCGATTAGTAAGCTCTCCTGCATTCGACCCCAATTTACACGACAATTTTGAACTACCAGATAAAATATTTCAACTCAATTTTTTCCAAAGTTTCGCGAAACAAAACGAAAAAGTATTAGGAGGGTACAACTCATTTTTAACTACATACCTCAAGTTTTGATACTGGAGAGCTGCTAATTTTTCACATTGGAAACTTAAGAAAACATTGATATAAAATGAGGTAGAATTGACAAGAAGGGTGGATCATTCAATTGTTAGATTATTGTTTCTTTCAACACTTATTTATGAATTTCTTTGATTAACATAATATAATCATTCTTTTTCTTGGAAACAACAAATAACAAACAGAAAAGGACAGAAAAGATAAATCCCTGGTGGAAATATATTTTCACAATAAAGTGGATCAAATTACAACAAATTACACTAAGTAAGTTTATTTTGTTTCTTGTTTGTCTACTAGCCGTAAAATTCTTTATTCGGCCAGTAGAACAACAAGAAACAAGATTTCATTTAGTGTTATTTGTTGTGATTTATCACATTTTATTTTGGAAATACATTTCCACTAGGATTTTATCTTTTCTATCCTTTTCTTTTTATTATATCCACTCTTCATTTGTTTCCATCAGTTTAAAGATTATTATCATCATATAATTTGAAATATAGTAATATTTTCATCATAAAATAAATTTATTTAGTTAATATATCTGGCCAAAACCCTAACATCAATACATAAATTACAATAAAGGTTAACAATGTGAAAATTTTAATGTCTTTAGTAATTTGTAATTACTTGTAAAATTTTGTAAAAGTGTCCGCATTCTAGCACAAACTCATTTTTCCTAGTAGAATCAAAAGTATAATTATTTTTGTAATTCTTCATTATTTAAAAAACGTTAAAGAATGTAGAAAGTTACGAAAGTAATTGTTTTATAATCTACAATTTTTTCCGGAAATTCGAACACTTACGAAATTTTTACAAGTTATCGCAAATTTCTACAAAAGATTACAGTTTTTTCAGAATTTTGCAATTAAATTTTAATGTTGGACGTTAAGCAAGAACTGAAATTTTAATTTTGACATTGTTGCACTTTATTGATATTTATTGTATTTTATTTTGAAAATACATTTTGACCACGGAAAAGAGCCAATTTTCCCTCAAAAAATCCAAAATCTGTATTACAAACTTCCTACATCCCTTCTGGTTCCAACGTGGAATGACATCCAATTGCTTTTAATTCTTACGAGTTAATTGAATAATTTTTGTCTTTTGTTAAGGCAAATGCCCAGTCTTCGCCAACTCAAACCATTTTGTTAACCTTGGAAATTTTCATAAAATTCTAGGCAGATTAGGATGAACGTTAATTAGCAATCACATAGTGTCTGATGTAATTTCGCTTCCAAATCCCCGGATTTTCCGGATCGAAATTAATATTTTCCCCGGTTTCCTCTTATGATATATTTGTTCAAATTTCGCACCTCATTATTAGTTTAAAAAATACTAAGATACTAGAAAAGTTTACAAAATTAGTATTTTTTATCAGGATCGGTATGATTTTACCAAGAGCACCGGTTTAGGATAAATGTTATGGAAAATATCTTGAAATGAAGAGACAAAACATCATATGGATCAGAAAAATGAGACATTTATTACTTTCAAACCAAAATTTAAAGCAAGGCAAAACGAATGTTCAAAGGCATGTGAGATATAAATATTGTGCTAACTTTTTCTTTCCGATAATGTCTAAACTTAGAAGAAAAAAGTAAAACTTCTTGGACTTCAACAATGAATTTATAAATTGTTTCCTAATTTAAAATTTATATGACTCATTTGTTTGAAGTTCAGACCTGGTAAGAATCCAAGGAAAATTCAGCACAATTTTGTCAATAAGTCGATTATGATAATCTATGGATTTAGACATTTTTCGCAATTTTTCTGAAAGATTGATCAAAACATTCCAACCTAGTATCAATAGACGAAGAAATTGTACATCTTTCATTCCACTTTGAGCTAAAAAATGTAATTTGTTTTATTAGCAAGATTAGATAATTTTATGCAACTTTATGCATGATCTTTGCATACAGGAAAAACAAGGTTAGAAAAGTTATTTGTACCATTAAATTTTTATTGCTATTTTATCCAATATCTATTTCATTTTGTTATTGTTTTTGAACTTGCGAGGAGGAATTTTTTATATGAAATATTCGTTCTTCAGGCTGATGATCACTTACAACGAAACATACAAAGAGTACAAGATTAAAAAATATTGATTGGAAAAACTTCTAACTTACATGCGTTGATTAAAAATATTGTAAAATTGCTTAAATAAATACGAAAATGAATAAAAAGTATAATTATTTGAAAAAAAACATTCGATCAAGAATTTGAATAAGATTGAAATAAATACATAAGTAATTTTGTCGTTGTTTCGACCTTAGATCTATAAATTTCAGGTCAAATAATAAATCCTTTTAATTGAGTAGAGATTCGTCGATACATTTCGCCATGAATCATGGCCTTCTCAAGACTGAAAAATTACAGAAAAGGTACATTAATCAATTAGTTATAACAACACATATTAACTAATTGGTAATTATCACATATAAATAAACATACTATGAAAAAGAGGTCAGATACTTACAAGATGTTAAATTCCAGAAAAAAATAATATGTTTTTTAAGTAAAATGTTGAAGATAATAATTTAAGTTCCAGAAAAATTGGAAAAACGTGTTTTTTAGTTCTAAAAATAGAGATAATTGATGAAAATTTGTGCAGACCACACGTTCGTGGCCTGCTCCACGAATGGAGTTAGGAACTGAGAAGATTACTTGTGGAAATCTATGAAAGTTACTACAAAGTTAAATTTCATAAAAGTTTATCAAACGCCTCGATGATATCATGGTGAATTATATTTAAATCTTCAGTGTCTGACCTAAAATTCACGTTATCTTCATTTCTTACAATATTGAACATTTCTAATATGTTCCTTCCGTGAAAATTACTTTCTAAGTCGAATGCTTTAACATTTTTGTTCTTAAAATTAAACCTATGATTAAACTCAGTTGTGTCTTTACATAATCCTGTGTTTCTTTGTTTTTTGTTTTGTGATATTCCGTGCTCAGAAATTCTAATCTTCAAGGGTCTCTTTGTCTGTCCCACATACAACTTTCCACAATCTTTTCATTTTACTCAATAGATAAGATTTGTTTTTTCTCAAATTTAGGTATTTTATTCTTAGTAGACTGCAACAAAATGTCTTGTAATTTATTTTTTATAGAGAATATAATTGTGGTATTTAATTTCTTACAGATTCTTAATATAGGCAAATGCAGATCTTAATGATATGGTAACACAATAAACCTACAAAAATCTATTGTTTTTTCTTTTTTAGTAATTTGTTGTGGATTTTTGTTTGCTATAAATTTAAGGCTTTTTTCAATGTTATTTCTTATGAATCCATAAGGATAATTGTTATTACATGAGGTTTCAAAAATAAAGCTCACGTTTTTCTTGTGCAATTCAGGTTCTGGCAAATTTATTGCTCTGTCAACGAAAGAAAAAACAACACCTCTCTTGTGTGAAATGTGATGGTTAGATAAAAAATTCAATGTGCGTCCTAAAGCTATACGTTTTTAATATCAATCAATTCTATAATACCTTTGTTAAAAATGATAGTCGTGTCTCAAAAGTTCATTCTTTTATTGGCAGGTTTTCCTAAAGTGAATTATAATGATCCACCTTTTTGGTCGAAAACTCCTAAGATTTTAAACATGTCATCTTTGTGCAGACATATAAGGGTATCGTCTACGTACCGATAATAAAAGAGAATTTTCAAAGATTTATTTTTGATAATATCCTTTTCTTAATTTTGTAAAACAAGTTCTGACACCACTGATGATATGAGGGATCCTATCGAGGTCTGATATTTTTGTTTGTGAATATTGTAATTAAGTTAAAGATATGCATTGCCTAGACAAAATCTTATGCTTCATCAAATTGTGCAAAGGGTAATTTAATGTATGATTGAATTGAAATCCATTTTTTATTATTATGTATTTTTTATTACGTAAACACACAACTGAGTTTAATCATAAGTTCAATTTTGAGAACAAAATGTTAAAATATTTGACTTAGAAAGTAATTTTCGCAGAAGGAACATATTAGAAATGTTCCATATTTGAAAAAATGAAGATAAGGTGTATTTTAGATCAGACACTGAAAATTTAAATATAATTTACCATGATATCATCGAGACATTTGGTAAATTTTCATAAAATTCAACTTTATAGTAACTTTCATAAAAAACTAAACATACTTGTAACTTTCATAACTTTCAACTAGTAATCTTCTCAGTTCCTAACCTCCATTCGTGGAGCAGGCCACGAACATGTGATCTGCACAAATTTTCATTAATTATCTCTATTTTTCAAACTAAAAAACATGTTTTTCCATTTTTTCTGCAATTTCACATCTTGCAAGTATCTGACCTTTTTTCATAGTATGTTCATTTACATGTGATAATGACCAATTAGTTAATATATAATTTTTCACAGATAATTTATGTCACTTCGCTAAATTAACATTGTAAACATGTTTTTTTTTCAAAAATCTTAATGGAACTTTGAAGACATGACGAAAACTTTAACTTATCCACTTTCAACTATTCAACTTATTTTATATTAATAATGAAAATTCTCACATATGGAATGTTTATTCCTTTTGTTTGTACGTTCAAAATTTGAAAAAAATAGCTGAGTCGGAACAAATAACAAATAATTTTTTTTTACTAAACTTGGAACTATATTATAATAAACTTTGCATCAGTTTGCAGATTAACTCTGTATTCAATATTCATCAATACTTTACAGTTTTTTAACTGCACATAGATATTTTATCTAATAAAGACTCAAGTTTTATCACCTTTTCGAGGAACCTTTTCGGAGTTGAGGCCTTGTATAAGTGCTCTGAAAAAAAATATTGTTTTATCCATAAATATTAAAAAATTCAAACGCAGTAACTTGAAACATTTTTTTAGATAAACTTCTCTGTTAATTATGATTTGTGTATAAAATTATTTTTTTACTAGATCTAAATGTAATCTAATCTTTCTCTACATTTCTAAATAATCTTTAAATATGATTTTAATTTTTCCTAAAATTTCTCTGAAGTCCTGCAAAATTTAAAAAAAGCCCTTAAATCACCCAGATTTTTTTTCCATTTTTTAAAATCCTTTTATATTTTATTTAAAAATTAATTTCTCAGAAGGAAAACTCATCAGAAATTTTTCCAGGCATTTCAAGAAAATTTCTTATTCTCTTGAAATCTTTCAATATTCTTAAACAGCTTCTCAACTTCTTTTTAAAATCATTAAAATTCTAAATTTTGTTTAAAATTTCTCAAAATCTTTTTAAATTTTAAATTTATTTCGAATATTTGCGAAATTTCTGATTTTTCTGAATATCTTTTACAATTATTTGAATTTTTCTTAAAATTAAAAAAAAATCGTGGAAAATAAAAAAACATTTTTTGAGATAAACTTATCTTTCAGTTATAAATTCTGTATTAATTTTTGATTATTTCAGAAATTTAAAAAGATTTGTAGTTTCAAAATTCCAAATTCTTAAAATGTATCGTATCAAAATTACTGAGATACTTACAGTAACAAATTTGTAAATCAATTATTTAACGTATTTTTGTTAACTATTTTTTATTTATAACACGTAAAATATTTAAATTAAAACTAACTTAAAAAATAAACAATTAAATATATACTTACCCTTCCCAAAATCGTTACACCGTCAGACTCATAGATTAGTTTCTCATATAAAATATCGTCGGGGTTGAAATTATGATAACAAACTCCCTCATCCGCTTTAAGTTTGATATTATCGCGTAATATGGCAGTTCGCCATAATCTTATCAGATTTTTATCATTAGGAACTAAAAAAATAGGCACATTTTTCGAGCATGTCAGGTAGCCGGTTTTGCATCCAACAACGACACATTTCCTGATTTTATATATATTTTTTTTGCATAATCAGACACTTAAACTCTTATGCTTCACTCACGTTATTAACAAAAACGCTAGATATCGATTTTTCAATCAAGAAACTTTAAATTCAATTTAAAAAAGACTGTTTACAATGACGTTTCGGAGCGGGTCGGCCTCGTGAACAGGCAGCACCACAGTCAACGTTCAGGACGTTTTCAACTCACAGATGCAAGGGGCTGGAAAGGGGTGAGGCAGTGGTGAAAGAAAAGTGACTAAACAAAAAATAGCATGTGTGGAAAGCGAGGTTAGAGTACCGTACCGGAAGGACGTAGCATCAGCGACGCCTAGCGGAAAAATTGAAAAGGAATAGAAAGGTTTTTGACTCAAGCGGTGTCGGAGGCGAAGGAGCTCAGCTGGGAGAGAGGTGGTGTGAAGGAGAGGGGAGCAAAGCGAGAGCAGCACCAGCAAGAGAGAGAGATAGCAGAAGGAGGGGGGCGAAAGCATTGAGACGGGTGGAGTACTCGCGCGAATGCAGCAAAATGAGCGACAGAGGAAACAAACAGAAGAAGGATACGTTAGGAGCCATGAAGATACTCGAAACTTTAAAACGGCAGCAGGAGCAATTCCTAAATAAACTGAGGGAGGAGCGTTATATGGAGAGGGCGGAAAGAGAGGAGGACAGGAGGAAATTTAAGCAAGCTTTAGGGACATTGCAAAGAAATATCGAGCAGCTTGGCTCGAAAAATGTCAGTGTGGGGTAAAGGAGTGCTGGGGCACCATGTGTTAGACAGAAATGCAGGTAGAGACGATAAGGTGAATGAAATAGACAGAGAGAAAGTGAGGTAAATAGTGACACATTGCTGAGTTTCTATGTATATAAATAGGCTTATTTTGAGGATAGTTTCTGTGTTCTTTCATTTTAGCTTCATCTTATTTTCATCTAATCTTACTTCAGAGAAAATAGTGAGAATGTTAGTTGATTGGCAAACGTAGTGAAATAGGGATATAAAAAGAAGTGGGATTAAGTATGCAAGGGTAGTAGATCAGACGAAAGGGAGGAAATATTAAGTAATGACAGAGTGGTGTAAGTGGGGAGCTAGGTCACCGTCTGAAATGAAAAAAATGTTTTTGAAAAGACTAGAGTGGTAAAAGTGTATAAAGGAAACTGATGGTAGACGCAGGGGGAGGAACGAGGGAGGATGGTGTACCACGAGGACTTCAGGGCTAAGGCTTCCGTTTCGGCTGAATGTAGATAATGATATTTGATAATGATGATGATATTTTATCATGATAATATATTTGTAAAGGACTTTGAAAACTCTCAAACCCGTAAAAGGGAGAATGTATAATGAATACATACATACATACGTAAGTTGAAAATAATTTGGTACATTGTCAATAAAAATTAGGCATCTTTCTGATGAATTATGATATAAGATAAACTTGGATATCATGCTAGAATAGAGGAACAGAAAAAAATGTATATCCTTACTATTCAAAAAATAATGAAATGTGCAATCTTCCTTATGTTTGTTACTCCTCAATTTATTACTCAAATTCGTCTGCATGAAGTAATATTGAACCGTAAGCAAAAATAAAAAACAAACAAAAAACAAATATATACTTGGATATCATGCTGGAAAAGAGGAACAGAAACAAATGTATATCCTTATTTTTCGAAAAATGGAATTGACAATCTTCCTTATTTTTGTTACTCCTCAATTTATCACTCAAATTTGTCTGCATGAAGTCGTAACATTGAAACGTAAACAAACGGAAGAGGGAATCTAACGGAAGATATAATATCCTTGGATGGGAGATTTTCTGATCCAGTTTAACCGGTCGTGTAATATGAGGATTTTCCTTTCGGCAACTATGGAAATTCGCGTCAATTTCCAACGGTGAACTCATGTATAAGGTCGCCGGACAACTTCTTTGCAGATTGTGCTCGCACAATTCACGCAAGCGCGGGAAAAAATGCACACTGTCACGCTAGGAATCTCGACGTCGTACACACATACACAAATATATATATATATATATATATATATATACTGTGCGGAACGTCCAGCACCTAAGGTTGATTAAGCGCCAGACACAGTGGTGCACGCC
>JAUMHM010000088.1:13362142-13393344 GCA_032362435.1 Melikaiella ostensackeni
TAATATTATTCGATTTATGATCAGCCATGAGAGTCAGTAGTAAAGGTCGACCTCTAGTCAGAAATATTACAGTAGTGATGGTGCGTGTATGGGAGCGTCCATAAATCACGCAGCCCTAAGAGGGGTTGCGCGGTCAGCAAAAATATCACTTTTAATCGCTTGAAAGGTGTGGGGGCTTTTCTGAATCGATCACGTGGGGGGGGGGGGGGCAAAATTAGACTGAAATCGATCACGTGACTTATAGACGCTGCTCATAGTCAGGATTTCAGAGATAAGTAGTACGGGTCAACGTATAATCTGAAGTTGGTGGCTCAGTAGTATGGGACAAAAAATAGTCAAATTGAGGATGACGGACGGGCAGTAGTACAGCCTAACTTACAGTCAGCCATTTTTGGGTAAGGTTGGTAAGGGTGGTGGAATACAATAATATTAAATGACTTACAATCAGCTCTAGGTGTCAATAGTAAAGGTCGACCTATAGTCAGCCATAGAGCAGTAGTAATCGTGGGCTAAGACAGTTCTTCAGGGCAAAGTAGTACAAGTCAGTGTTCAGACAACCAACAATTTGGATACCGAGAGAGCGACACTGGGATCTTTTTATGACAGAGAAATTAGTCTATCTAATAATAGATCAAAAATGATAGTTAGAGAAATGCAATATTGTAGAAACATTTAACATAAAACGTGTATCGTGATAGAATATTAATTTTTAAGTTAAAAATATTCATATAAATAAAATGTAGCTTCAGTGTTTCAAATCTTTCCCTATTATTTAATTCAAACTTCTTAACTTGCCGCCGTACCATTATTTTCGATTATTATTCGTGAAAGACTTCAAAGTTTTCCTCCATCAACGTGAAAAATCACCCTCTTCATCTGGAGATATTGGGAAGCTTAAAAGCAAGGTTCTCAATCTGCAGAAACTCTAAAAAGTTCAACCTATGAGAGAACTGTTATTGTTTCAATTATTCAGAACCACATGTGCATCCGTTAATTTTGTTTTGCTGAATATTGAAATACTTCAAACATTTATCGATTCCTGTGAACAAAATATTGTAGATAAGAATCATGTATGAATATTCAGGCATTTGGGCATTTAGGCATTTAGGCATCTGGCGTTGTGGAATGTTTGAAAAATCTACGAGTTTGAACTGAGTGGCTGACTAATATGAACCAAAAGAAAATGAATACCAGCCAGAATTCGTAATACAGACGAGTTGAGTAATTCATTCTTAGCCATGGTAAACAAATAAAGTGAATCAACTCGATAACTGGTTTCGCTGAAAATGGTTTTCGCGATAGAAATATGATTATGACCTTTTTCCGCATTCTTTTCTCTCTTCGAAGCAGTATCTTTTTCTGGAAAGTAAAGCTCTCTATGTAGCAGACAGGTTTATGCAACTAGAAAATCGTACGAAACGTACGCTTTTGAA
Organism: Melikaiella ostensackeni; assembly: GCA_032362435.1. Classification (NCBI taxonomy): domain Eukaryota; kingdom Metazoa; phylum Arthropoda; class Insecta; order Hymenoptera; family Cynipidae; genus Melikaiella; species Melikaiella ostensackeni. Next base: position 13,363,576 of record JAUMHM010000088.1, read on the forward strand.
AAAGAAGGCGATTGAGTATACCAGTCGAGTTTCTTTCATTCAAAGAGGAAATTGGATTCGTCGACAAATACTTCAAGCACTCAAGAGCAAATTCTGAAGCACCTTTCAGTTAATTATTACTGAAACAAGCAAAAGGCTCTTACATACATTGACTCTTTCTACCTCTTTGAATCTAATTCTGCAACGGAATTGCGTACGATTTTTCACTCATCTGAAGCTTTCACTTTACATTGAAATTTCATGCAAGTTATTCAACCTATTTTAAAAAAACTTTAATTAATATGTCTTGTGGTATATAAGTATGATGAATTAACTTATCGTATTTCCTGCAGAAATTTCAATTAATCTTCATCTCATTTAAAAGTGTCTTTATTTAATGAACCAGCGACATTCGAGCAACAAAAAAACTAAATTAAATATTTAATTCCTCTGCGATTTTTCAAGTAAATGAGACTGTTGTGAAGGAAGGAAGGCAAAAGTAAGATAACAATAATTGGTAAGGTGGCATTATGTAGATTCGAATTTTCGTGTCTGTGAATATAGTATTATGAAGGAGAATGTGTTTGTAAGGGTCTCTCTCTGCTTCTGGAAACTTCCTCGACCACGTATAACAGTAATAGTTTTGCTGGTTGCGTAATTATATTTCCTATTCTGGATAATGCTTCATTAAGACCCTTAAACACATCTCAGTCATTACTGGAGTACTTCACGGTTATTGAAATAACAATGGATAATTATTAGTACATATTGAAATCGTTTCTCAGACTTTAGACAAACACTCTGAAATCAAATTCCTGAATATGAACAAAACGATTTCGTGTTAACGTTGCCCTCGACTTCTAAATGCTTTATACCCTTTTCAAAATTTCTATGATATTATGGAATTTTCAACAAAGATTTTTGAATTCTTTCAAACTCTTTCTAAACAATCTATGAAAATGAAGTACGTGGCTTTCTAATTTTGTCCTTCCGCCGGTTCAACATGAAGTTGCTGGGTTCATAAATTCTTTTGTTTTAATATTCTTTTATTACTGAGTGATGAAATAAAAAAATTAATTTGAAAAAGTTAGTTTTCACAGTCATCGATGGTTCATTGAAGGAGAATGAAAGAAAGGCAGGGACCTTTTCATTTATTTCAACTGATAGGGAATCGAGTTTTCTTTTCATTATTCCCAACAAAGGAAACACTTTTCACTTCAATTTCAGAAATTTTTGCACTATTTCAATTAACTCAAAATTAATTTAAAGTCAGAAATTTTTAAACTAAGAAGACAAATTTTCAACAAATGAGTTAATTTTTTAACCAAAAACGATTTTTTAGACGAGAAATAAGAAGAAATGTCAACCAAACTGTTTAATTTTCTACAAAAACAGTAGAATTCCCAACCTAATAGTATGAATTTTCAATAAAAATGTCAGTTTTCAATCAAGTAATTGAACTTAAAACACAAAAAGACGAATTTTCAACATAATGGTTGAATCCTCAAGCAAAGCAGATTAATTTTTAACTAAACAGTTGTATTTCTTACAGAAAAAAAATATCATTTCTACCAGAAGAGATGGATTCTCAAACTGAATGATCAAATTTTCAACAGAAGTGTTGAATTTGTAAACACGAAAGAGTTTTATGTCAAGAATGAAAAAAAATTCAACCAAATTGTTCAATTTTGAACTAAAGAGTTGAATTTTTAACCCCAAAATATGAATTTACAACAAAAATGATGATTTTCAATAAAATAGTTGAATCTTTAACTCAAAAGGCGATTTTTCAACAAAAAAGTTGAATCCTTAACCAAAAATTATTAATTTTTAACTAAATAGCTGCATTTTTACCCAAAAAAGATTCATTTTTTAACAAAATAGTTGCACTTTTACCATAAAAAAATTAAGTTTCCACCAGATGAGATGAATTTTTACACGAAATGAACGAATTTTCAACAAAAGAGTTGAATTTTTAACTAAGATAGAATTTCGAGTCGAGAAAAAAATTTTCAACCGAATTGTTCCATTTCATACGAAAACCACCAGAAGATATGAATTTTCAAACCGAAGAAAAAGAACGAACTTTCTACGAAACAGTTGAATTTTCCGCCTAAAAATATGAATTTTCAACAAAAAAGTTCATTTTCAACCAATGAGTTATATATTTTACCAAACAAAGAATAAAATTTCTACCAGAAAAGATGAATTTCTCAAACAAAGAGACGAATTTTCAGTCAAGAAAGAGAACATTTTTAAACCAGACAAACGAATTTTCTACAAAGCCGTTGAATTCTCATCCCGAAAATATGAATTTTTAACGAAAAGCTTATTTTTAACTCATTAGTAGGATGTTCAACAAACTGGTTGAATCCTAAACCAGAGCAGGTCAATTTTCCACCAAAAATTTGCATTTTTCACCAGAAAAGATTGAATTTCTACCAAAACATATGAATTCTTAAACAAAAAGGACGAATTCTCAATAAGAGTTGAATTTTCAACGAAAAAAGACCAAAAATCTTCCACAATATTTCAAAATTTTACTAAACATTCCAAATTCTTCTCTAACATATGAGAATGTTCCACAACAGATTCTAACATCTGAAAGGCGCAATTTTGAGTTCAGTGTCCTCCAAGATATTTCACAACAATTTTAAATGTTTGATTAAATTTGAAAAAAAAATCAGAATTTTCCAGAACGTTCTAGAAGGTTCATAAATAAATGGAGGGTCTCTACTCAAATCTTGGAAAAAAATTCCCTAACAATTTTGGTTTAAAAAATCATCTCTTTTGGTAGAGATTTCACATCTTTTGGTTAGAAATGTAACTATTTGGTTGAAAATAATTGTGTTTTGGTTGAGGATTCAACTATTTTGTTCAATTGAACAAATTGGTTGGAATATTCTTTCTTGAATGAATGAAAAATCATTTTTGGTTGAAAATTCAACTCTTGTTGAAAATTCGTCTTTCTGGTTTGAAAATGGTAGAAAAAAATGGTAGAAATTTCATGTTTTTTGGTTAAAAGCAGAACATTTTGATGGATGATTCATCTGTTTTAGTAGAAAATTAACTTGTTCGTTAAAAATTTGTCCTTTTCGGTTAAATTTAACTGTTTTTGATCTGAAAATTTAAATCTTTTTTGGTTGAAATATCAATTATTACATTTTTCGTTGAAAATCGTTTTTGGTTAAAAATTCAACTCCTTGGTTGAAAGTGGAACAACTTTCTCAAAAATTTGTTTTTTTGTCTGAGGATCCATCATTTGAATTGAAAACTTTTCTTTTAGGTTGAAAATTTAACTATTCTGTTGAAACTTCATTTTTCTGTTTGAAAATTTATTTTTTCAACTGAAAAATTAACTATTTCTTCTTTGGTTAGAAATTTATCTTTTTTAGTTAAAAATGTAGAAAATTGACCTTTCCGATTAAAAATGCAACTGTTTGGTTAAGAATTAGTCTTTTTTTGTTAAATTTAACAATTTTTTATTAAAAAATTTAATGTTCTTTGGTTCAAATACAATTCCTTACATTTTTTGTTGAGAATTCACCTTTCATGGTTGAAAATTCAAATGCTTTGGAACCACTTCGTCAAACATTCTTGGTTTCTTGGTAAAATATTCATCGCTTGAGTTGAAAATTCACCTTTTTGGTTGAAAATTCAACAGCTTGGTTAGAATTAGGACAAAGAAATTTGATTTAAATCAGTATAAATTGAGCACTATAAAAATTACTTTCACAAATAAAAAATCCTTGTTATTTAATTTTATATTACAATTTTCAAAACAAAATTGCAGGCTCCAAAAAAATCCCTGATTAATTTTCAACCAAGAAAAAATAGTAAAACCTGAAGTAAAATAGATTAATTCTCGACAAAACAGTTGTATTCTTGACATAAAAAATTAAATTTTTACCAGAAGACATAAAATTTCAAACCAAAGAAAAACGAATTTTCTATAGAACAGTTGAATTTTCAGCCCGAAAATATGAATTTTTAACAAAAAAGTTAATTTTCTACCAAATAGGTAAATTTTGTACCAAAATAGTTGAATTCTCAAAGAAAACAGGTTAGTTTTCAACCAATAAGTTGTATATTTTACAAGAAAGAAAAATTTCTACCAGAAGAGATGAATTTTCTACAAAGCTGTTGAATTTTCATCCCGAAAATATGAATTTTTAACGAAAAAATTTCTTTTCAACTAAATGGTTGAATTTTCAACAAATTAGTTGAATCCTCGACCAAAACAGGTTAATTTTTGACCAAAAGTTGCATTTTTTACCAAAAAAGATGAAATTTCTACCAAAATGTATGAATTTTTAAACCAAAAAGACGAACTTTCAAGAAGAGTTGAAATTTCAACTAAAATAAACTAAAATATAACTTTTTGATAGAAGATTCGTCTGTTCTAGTAGAAAATTAACATTTTTCTTGAAGGTTTGTCCTTTCTGGTTGAACTCAACTGCTTTTTAATTGAAATTTGAATCTTTTTTTGTTGAAATATAAATTATTACATTTTTCGTTGAAAATCTTTTTTGGTTAAAAATTCAACTACTTGGTTGAAAGTGGAAATTTTTTGTTAGAAATTCATTTTTTTGTTTAAAAATCCTTCATTTATATTGTAAACTTTTCATTTAGGTTGAAAATTAAACCATTTTGTTAAAACCTAATTTTTTTAATTGAAAATCAAATTTTTAACTAAAAATCAACTACCTATTCTGTTTTTTTTTTGTTGAAAATGTATCTTCTTTGCTTGAAAATGTAGACAAATTTATCTTTTCAATTAAAAATGCAGCTGTTTGGTTGAAAATCAATCTGTTTTCAGTTCAAGATTCAACTATTTTGTTGGAAATTCGTATTTTTGATTAAATTCAGCAATTTTTTATATAAAATTTAAATTTTTTTTGGTTTAAATACCAACTATTACATTTTTGTTGAGATTTCACTTTTTTCGTTAAAAATTTAACTGCTTGGTTGAAAGTGGAACTACTTTGTTGAACATTCTTTGTTTCTTGGTGAAATTTTCAACGCTTAAGTTAAAAATTCATCTTTTTGTTTGAAAATTTAACAATTTTGTTGAAAATTTAACTGTTTAGTTGAAAATGAGACAAAGAAATTTGATTTAAATCAGTATACATCCAGTACTATGAAAGTTATTTCTGAAAATGAAAGATCATTATTGTTTAATTTTATATTACAGTTTACAAACAAAAAATTTCGCAGACTCCAAAAAATTCCCTGAACAAAAAAAAATTCTTCGACATTTTCAGGTTTTTCCAGGTGCATAAAAATCCCCTGGCAATTCCAGGTTTTCCAGATTTCCCAGGTGAATAAACCCCCTGAAATATATCAAGAAGATACAAATTAATGAAATGAGATTTCCATACAGATTAAATAAAATCGAGTTTTGTGAATTAAAAAAATTACCCAAGCAAAACATTCTCGACACAGAATGATATAATTTTCAGAAAGTCGTTAGCTGCAAGAAAAAAATTCAACCGGATTGTTCAATGTCAAACAGAAATGTTGAATTTTTAACCCAAAAATAGGAATTTTCAACAAAAATGTTAGTTTTCAATCAAAAAGTTGAATTTTCAACAAGATAGCCTAATCTTCAACCAAATATACGAATTTACAACAAAAGTGTTGAATTTTTAACCAAAGAATTGAATGATCAACTAAAATTATGGATTTTAAGAAAAAAGTTGAATCCTCAATCAAAAAAGACTAATTTCCAATCAAACAATTGTATTTTTTTGAAAAAAAAGGATCAATTCTCAACGTGAAATGTAATAATTGATATTTCAACCGAAAAAGACGAATTCTCAACAAAATAATTGAATTCTCAACCAAAACTGATTAGTTTTTCACGAAATAGTTGCATCTTTAACTAAAAAGATTAATTTTCTACCAGAAAATTCGAATTCTCAATAAAACACAAATTTTCAACCACATAGTTGAATTTTCACCCAAGTGAATTAATTCTACCAAAAGAGAAGAACTTTCAACCAAATACATTAATTTTTCTCCCGAATAGTTGAAAAATTGATTGAAATTTTTTTTCCAAATATAAATGGAATAGTTCAATTTTCAATTGGGAAAATTAATTTTCAACCAAGAAAAATAGTTAAACCTTAGCTAAAATAAATTAATTTTTAAAAAAACTGTTGTATTTTTTACAAAAAAGAAAAATTTCTACCAGAAGAGATGTATTTTCAAAACGAAGAGACGAATTTTCTTCAAGAGAGAAAACATTATCAAGCCAGAAAAACGAATTTTCTACAAAGCCGTTGAATTTTCATCCCGAAAATATGAATTTTTAAAAAAAAATTTCTTTTCAACCAAATAGTTGAATTTTCAACATATTAGTTGAATCCTCGACCAAAACAGGTATTGAAAACTTCTCTTTGAGGTTCAAAATTTAACTATTTCGTTGAAACTTAATTTTTAAATTGAAAATAAAATTTTTTAACTGAAAAATCAACTATTCCGTTTTTTTTGTGTAAAATTTATCTTTTTTACCTAAAAATGAAGAAAAATTGATCTTTTCGATTGAAAATGCAACTGCTTAGTTAAAAATTAATCTGTTTTACTTCACGATTTAAATATTTTGTTGGAAATTCGTCTTTTTGGTTAAATTCAACCATTTTTTTTCAAATTAAATCTTTGTGGGTTCAAATACCAACTATTACGTTTTTCCTTAAGAATTCACCTTTTTCGGTAAAAATTTAACTGCTTGGTTGAAAGTGGAACTACTTTATTGAACGTTCTTTGTTTTTTGGTAAAATTTTCATCGCTCAAGTTAAAAATTCATCTTTTTGTATCAAAATTCAACTATTTTTTGAAAATTTAATTGTTTAGTTAAAAATAAGACAAAGAAATTTGATGCAAATCAGTATACATCCAGTACTATAAAAGTTATTTTTGAAAATAAAAGATCATTATTTTTTAATTTTATGTCACAGCTTATAAACAAAAAATTCCCTGAACAAAAAAAAAATCCCTGACATTTTCAGGTTTTTCCAAGCATATAAAAATCTCCTGGTAATTCCAGGTTCTCCAGATTCTCCAGGTGAGCAGATCCCCTCAAATATATCAAGAAGAAACAAATTAATAAAATGAGATTTCCATACAGATTAAATAAAATCGAGTTTTGTAAATTAAAAAAATTACCCAAGCGAAACATTCTCGACACAGAATAATTTAATTTTCAGAAAGTCGTTAGCTGCAAGATTTTTCCTTTTCCGGATTCAGAGGAAATGCGAGTGAAAAACTGGAATTGGTTGGATGAAGTCAGTGAGTCCTAGACTGTCTGAGTGAGTTTCCTCGAGATATTAATTATCGTTCCTATTACGGAATAACCAAATACGGAGAAATGCCACCCCAGTGAGCTCTCGTGGAAGAAGAGGCAAGAGGATAATGAATCGGCTTTCCTGGCCATGGGCCGGAAAAATAAAGGGAGGGGGCAATTGATGGGGGTAGGCGGGCGATGAAGAAGAGGTGGATTCACCACGAGTGGCGCAAAGATAAATTGAAATCGGAAGCTTGGATTTAATTAAAAAACTTTACTCTGACCGTGAGACAAGAACCACATTAAAACGAAATCCGCGATGAGCTGCCACTTCGAAATTATGAACTATTTTAAATAATCTGTATTGGGAAATGAAGTCAAAAATTGAAAGATATCACCAGTACAGGCTTTGAACTACCCCAAGGACTGAAAAAAGTATCAAGAAGTACCTTTCTGAAGAAAAAAGTTATACACAGTAATAGAAGAGGTATTAAAAAAGCATCCACTCACCAAAAAATAAACCCTCAACCAAACAGTTGGATTTTTAACCAAAAAAGATGAACAGAAGAAATTTCTACCAAGAGAGATCAAATTTAAAGCCTAAAGACGGAATTCAATAAAAGAGTTAAATTTTAAATCAAGAAAGATTTTTCAGCCGAGAAAGAAAAACAATTTCAACCAAATTGTTGAGCTTTTAAGTTAAAGAAATGAATTTTCTACAAAATAGTTGAATTTTCAACCCTAAAATATGAATTTTCATCAAAAAGTTAACTTCCAGTAAATAGTCCAATTTTCTACTGAAAAAGATAAATTTTTGAACACTAAAAAAATGAATGTTGAACAACGTAGTTCTACTTTCAACAAAGTAGTTGAATTTTCGACAAAAAAGGTTTTAATTTCAAATAAAAAATAGTTAAATTCAACCAAAAAAAAAATAACTACCAGCAAAATAGTTGAATGCTCAACCAGAATAGATTAATTTTTAACCAAACAGTTGGATTTTTAAGCAAAAAAGACGATTAGAAGAAATTTATACGAAAAGAAATTAGATTTCAAACCAAAAAGACAAATTTTTTACAAAGCAGTCAATTGAGAAATTAACCAAAACAGACTCATTTTCATTCAAACAAATGGATTTTTATCCAAAAGAGATGATTGGAAGAAATTTCTACCAAAAGAGATGAATTTTCAAACCAAGAAGACGAAATGTAACAAAAGAGTTGAATTTTCAACCAAGAAAGATTTTGTAGCCAAGAAAGAGAAACAATTTTGACCAAAATGTTGAATTATCACGCCAAACAGACGAATTTTCTACAATACAGTTGAATTCTCAATCCAAAAATATGAATTTTTAATAAAGGAGTGAACTGCCAACCAAATAGTCCAATTTTCTACCAAAATAGTGAAATTATCAGCCTAGAAAGACGAAATCTAACAAAAGAGTTGAATTTTCAACAAGAAAGATTTTTCAACCAGGAAAAAAAAACAATTCAAACCAAAATGTTGAATTATCAAACTCAACAGACAAATTTTCTACAATACAGACGAATTTTCTACAATACAGTTTAATTTCTAACACGAAAATATGATTTTTTAATGAAGAAGTGGATTGCCAACAAAATAGTCCAATTTTCTACCAAAGTAGTGGAATTATCAGCCTAAAAGAGATGAAATTGAATAAAAGAGTTGAATTTTCAACCGAGAAAGATTTTTCAATCAAGAAAGAAAACAATTTCAACCAAATTGTTGAGCTTTCAAGCAAAAAGGATGAGTTTTCTACAAAATAGTTGAATTTCCACCCTAAAAAATGAATTCCCAACACAAAAGTTGATTTCCAATCAAATAGTCTAATATTCTGCTGCAAAAGATAAATTTTCAAACAAAAAAATGAATTTTGAACAATGTAGTTCGACTTTCAACAAAATAGTTGAAATTTCGACCAAAAAAGAATTTAATTTTAAATCAAGGATATTTGAATTCAACCAAAAAAGAATAATTTTAAACAAAATAGTTGAATCCTCAACCAGAACAGATTAATTTTCAACCGAGCAGTTAGATTTTTAATCAAAAACGTTGATAAGAAGAAATTTATACCAAAAGAAATTAAGTTTTAGACCATAGAAACGAATTTTTTACAAAGCAGTCAATTAAGCAATTAACGAAAACCAATTCATTTTCGAGCAAATAGTTGAGTTTTTAACCAGGAAAGATGGTTAGAATAAATTTCTACCGAAAGAGAGGCAGTTTCAAATCAAAAAGACAAAATTTAACAAAAGAGTTGAATTTTCAACCGAGAAAGATTTTTTAGCCAAGAAAAAAGAACAATTTTGAACAAAATGTGGAATTATCACGCCAAACAGACGAATTTCCCGCAATGCAGTTCAATTTTCAACCCGGAAATTAAAATTTTTCATAAAAAAGTGAACTGCCAGCCAAATAGTCCAATTTTCTACAAAATAGTTGAATTTTTAACCCTGAAATATGAATTTTTAATCAAAAATTCATTTTCCATCTGAATAGTCCAATTTTTTGCTGAAAAAGATAATTTCTAAATGAAAAAAAATGAATTTTGAACAACGTAGTTCGACTTTCAACAAAGTAGTTGAATTTTTGACCCAAAAATGTTTTAAACTCAAATAAAAAATAGTTAAATTCAACCAAAAAAGTATAATTTTTTACAAAATAGTTGAATCCACAACCAAAACAGATTCATTCTTAGTCAAACAGTAGGATTTTTTACCAAAAAAGATGATTAGAAGAAATTTATACTAAAAGGAATTAAATTTCGAACCAAATAGACGAATTTTTTACAAAGCAGTCAATTAAGCTTTTAACCAAAACAGATAAATTTTCAAGCAAACAGTTCAATTTTCAACCAAAAAGGATGGTTAGAAAAAATCTTCATCAAAAGAGATGAAGTTTCAAACCAAAGAGACGAAATTTAACAAAAGAGTTGAATTTTCAACCGAGAAAGATTTTTTTGCCAAGAAAAAATAACAATTTTCAATGAAATGTTGAATTATCACGCCAAATTTTTAATAAAGAAGTGGACTGCCAACCAAATGGTCAAATTTTCTTTCAAAATAGTGGAAATATGAACCTAGAAAGACGAATTTCAACAAAAGAGTTAAATTTTCAACCGCGAAAGATTTTTCAACCGAAAAAGAAAAACAATTTCAACCAAATCGTTGAGCTTTCAAGCAAAAAAAAATTAAATTTTCTACTGAAAAAGATAAATTTTTAAATGAAAAAGGAATGAATTTTGAACGATGTAGTTCGACTTTCAACAAAGTAGTTGAATTTTCAACCGAAAGAGATTTTAATTTTAAATCAGGAATAGTTGAGTTCAACCAAAAAAGATTTTCTAGCCAAGAAAGAAAAGCAATTTCAACCAAAATGTTGAAGTATCACGCCAAACAGACGAATTTTCTACATATACAGTTGAATTTTCTACCCGAAAATATAATTTTTTAATGAAGAAGTGAATTGCCAACCAAATAGTCTAATTTTATACCAAATTAGTGGAATTATCAGCCTAAAAAGACGAAATTTAACAAAAGAATTCAATTTTCAAGCTAGAAAGTTTTTTCAGCTGAGAGAGAAAAACAATTTCAACCAAATTGTTGAGCTTTCAAGCAGAAAAGATGAATTTTCAACAAAATAGTTGAATTTTCAACCCTTAAATATGAATTTTCCATAGAAAAGTAAATTCCCAATCAAATAGTGCAATATTCTACTGAAAAAGTTGAATTTTCAAACAAAAAAAATGAATTTTGAACAGTGTTGTTCGACTTTCAACAAAGTAGTCGAATTTCCGACCAAAAAACGTTTTAATTTTAAATCTGCAATAATTGAATTTAACCAGAAAAGAATAATTTTCTATAAAATAGTTGAATCCGCAAACAGAATGGATTATTTTCCAACCAAATAGTTGGATTTTCGACCAAAAAGAATGATTAGAAAAAACTCATAACAAAACAAATGAAGTTACAAACCAAAAAAACGAAATTTGACAAAAGAGTTGATTTTTTAAGCAAGAAAAATTTTCTATCCAAGGAAGAAAAACAATTTCAACCAAAATGTTGATGTTTCAAGCCAGACAGATGAGTTTTCTACAACACAACTGAATTGTTAAACCGAAAATATGAATTTTCAATAAAGAAGTTAATTTCCAACCAAATGGTCAAATTTTCTATCAAAATAGTGGAATTATTAGCCTAAAAAGACGAATTTTCAACCAAACAGTTGAACTTTAAACCAAGTAATAAGATTTTTTACTAGAACCGATGAATTTTTAGACCAAAAAGATGAAATTTAACCAAGACGATGAATCTTTGATCAAAAAAATGAATTCTTATCTGCTTAGAATTCAAGATAAAATACAGCAACCCCTTTTCGAACAAAATGGACTTTTTTCAAATTATTTTTTTGATAGTTTGGAATGTTTATTTACTGAATTCTCATGCGACATTATGTGAATATAACATTTTTAACACTTGTCTTTAATATAAAATTCACTTTTTCCTGGAATTTTCAACTGTTGGAAATTCAGCTATTAAAAACTAGAGAAAATTGAAAAATTTAATTTCCAGCAGTTGAATTTCTAATTTTCTTGTATTTTCAACTGTTAAAAAATCCTCTGTTAAAAATCCATCTGTTGAAAATTCCATTTTCTTCAATTTTCAACAGTTGCATTTTGTATAAAAACAAGAGTTAGAAATGTTGTATTTACATAATTTTACGTGAGAATTGATTAAATAAACGTCTGAATCCATATATATTTTTCAAAGCCGATTTTTTTAATAATGGGTAGCCATTAGCAAATGAATAGTTATCCAATGGAATCTTAGTAGATAATTTATGAAATTTAAAAAATCGTAACTCTGTTTTTATTCCAAAAATTTATGTTAAACTACGCCTCCTCATTTTGAGATTTTTTGAGAAACCCATCGTCTGTTTTTTTTGGATTATTTTTTTCATACGTAAAATAGTTTTCTTGGACATACCTTTCTTTTATTTTTTATTTTCGAAAAACTGAAATTTGCTAGTGTCATCTATTTTTTATATCACTTCACTGCGAAAAGTAGCAAAAAAGTAGCCTTGCATTGAAAAAAGTATCAAAAAAGTAGCCGTGCCTAAAAAAGTATCATACAATAAAAAAAGTGTGGATTTTCGAAGCCTGCCAATATGGTGGATCGAAAATCAAGAATTTTGGAATATGTAATCGCTACAACGCGAAAAAGTAGCGTATTGAGATGCTAAAAAAGTATAATCAATTTGAAATCGATAGTGGTGCATCTTGGTTACCCGCGCTCAATAGAAATGTTTAAAAATTTCTTGTTTTTAGAATTTTTAAATTTTCATAAATTTCGATTCTTTTCATACCTGGAGTTCAAAAAAGTCTTTCCAACTTCTTGGAGTGGGAGAAGATTTTTTTTGGGTTCTTCGAAACTTTCCAGTGAAAAAAATGCACTAGTAAAAAAATCGCCAAGACCTATAAATAAAAATTCGAAATACAGCAAATTCAAAGCAAATTTATTTTGGTATTCAATGAAGTTATCTTTTTAACTTGTGGTTTAAATATTTTTCTAAAAATGTGTGGACTTTTTTAGCATATGAATTCACTTGGCAAAAAATCGGCAATACCCAGGAGTCAAAATTAGAATTACAGCAAATTTTCAAAATTTGGAACTTGGATTTTAATAGAAATATTTTTCTCACTTGTGGTTTCACGATTTCTCCGAGCATGTGTAGAATCTTGAACATAGAAATACACAGAAAAAAAATCGAAAATAATTATATTAAATACCAAATACCAAATCTTGAAAATTTTCTGTAATTCTAAATCCGCCTCTTGGGTCTTGTCAATTTTTTTCCTAGTGTATTTCTTTGAGAAAAAAAGCTCATGCATGCTCAAAAAAATGCTTAAGCCGCAAGTTATAAAGATAATTTCATTAAATACCAAAATTAAGTATTTTCAAATTCGCTGTATTCTCAATTTTTATTTCTGGGTCTTGGCAATTTTTTCCTAGTGCATTTTTGTTACTGGGAAGTTTTCGAGTACACGAAAACATTCTTTTTCTATTTGCAAAGGTGTTGAGATTTTTTGTCGGAAACAGAAGTGAATTAAATAGGAATTATCTCTTTAAAAAGGATTGATTAAAATCCGCAAAAAATCGGAAGGTCTTTTTTTACCTCTAGGCATGTAAAAAGAATGATAATCAAGAAAATTAAAAAACTCTTCAAACAAGAAATTTTTTAAACATTTTTTCACTTTTGGGTAACCAAGTCGCATGTCTATTGATCCCAAATTAATATTATACTTGTACAAAATCCCAATACGCTTCATTTTCGCATTGTAGCAATTTCAAATTCCAGAATTTTCTATAATTGAGCCACCCTAAATTCTCCAGATAACACATGGAGATAAATTAAAATATGTGAGTTAATTTTACTTAACTTTCGCCAGTTTAAACTCAAAATTAATGTAAAACGCACTTTTTTACGTTGACTGACTATAAGAGTCCGACATGAGTAATTATTCCAGAAAGCTTTATGTAGAGTGTATTTTAGATTTAATACAATTTTTTAGGAGTGGGAAAGTAGAAAAAATTTTTGTGAAAATTGTCAACAGAGGGGCCGTTTCAATCAGGGAAAAACTTACCGGTCCATTCCTGGTTTTTTCCCGGTCCGCAAAAATTTGTCACGGTCATTAAAATTAAAGAATTCAAACTGTTAAAGCTGAACATATTTTTATTTGGAAATTTTTGAATGAGATGCTCAATAATTTATATTTATGAAATACCATTTCAAAACTTTTACACACCTTTCAGATGTTCAAAATATTCCAAAAGAATTTCAGAAATTTAAAAATATTTCAGAAAGTTTCAAACATTGCGCAAATATTTTGAAGATTTCAGAAAGATTTCGAAGATTCCAAGAGATTTCAAAGATTTCGCAAAGATTTTAAAGATTACAAAGGTTTTAAAATAGTTTACAAAGTTTTTGAATATTTCACAATGACTTTTATGGTCATATCAAGATTCCAATAATTTCACAAAGATTTCAAAGATTTCAGAAGATTTTAAAAAGTTCACAAAGATTTCAAAGAACTTAAAATATTTAGAAGATTTCGAAAAGTTTCAAAAGATTTAACTAAGTTTTTAAATATTTTACAAAGATTTAAAAGATTTAGGAAACATTTCAAAGATTTCGCGAATATTTTCAAGATTTCAGAAGGATTTCAATCAATTTTAAATTATTTACAAAGTTTTCAATCATTTCACAAAGATTTCAAGGATTTCAAAAGATTCCACAAAAATTTTGAACATTTTAGAAAAATTTTGAAGGTTTCAAAAGAGCTAACAAAGTTTTTTAATATTTCACAGAGATATCATCAATGATTTTATTGAGATTTCGAAAAGTTCACAAAGATTTCAAAGATTTTGAAATATTTTAGAATATTTCAAATATTTCGCAAAGTTTTTAAATATTTCACAAAGATTTCAACGACTACATAAAGATTTTAAAATTTTCACCAAAATCTCAAAGATTTCAAAATATGAAGATTTAAAAGAATTTGCAAAGATTTTGAAGATTTCAAAGAGATTTTGAAGATTTCAAAAGAGTCAACAAAGTTTTTAAGTATTTCATAAAGATTTCGAAGATTTCTAAATATTTCAGAAGATCTCAAAGACTTCGCAAAGATTTTGAAGATTTCAGAAACATTTTCAAAATTTCAAAAGATTTCACAAATACTCCAAAGATTTCGAAAGAATAAAAAGTATTTCAACTAAACAATTTTGAATTAATCCTGTTAATCTGCAAAATTAAAAATGTTTAACTCTTGTAAATTGAACAGTTCAAAGATTTTTAGTTAAAAAATATAAATCCACGCTATAATCTGTGAGTGAAGTATTTCACGGAGATTTCAAAATATTTCAGAAGATCTCGAAGACTTCGCAAAGATTTTGAAGATTTCAGAAACATTTCCAAAATTTCAAAAGATTTCACAATGACTCCAAAGATTTCAAAAGAATGAAAAGTATTTCAACTGAACAATTTTTAATTAAATCCTGTTAATCTGCAAAATTGAAAATTTAAAACATTTATAAATTAGAACAGTTCAAAGATTCCTTGTTAAAAAATATAGATCCACGCTATCATCTGTGAGTGAAGTTATTTAAGAATTGAAAATAGTTTATAGAGTTTCAATCAGACGTTTAAATTTCTTAAACTTCTAAGGGTTCCTAATTGCAACAGTTCAATTTTCATCATCAAAACCTGTAATTTTTTTGATTTTGAACAGATTCAGCATCGTCTTGTGAAATCATTCATTCATTTGTATTTACAGATGATCAGCTTAAAAATATTTCGCGTCAAAAATTTTTAATTTCAGATGCCTTTGAATTTCAATTGTTTAAGTCTTCAAAAATGCATTTTAAAATACTTTAAATTGAAAATGAACGCTTAAAAATGAAGACCTAGAATAGAAAATTTCTAAAGTACAGTATTTTAGAATTACGCATTGTAAACTGAATGATTTCATGATTGAACAAGTTAACAATTCAACATAACAATAAAAAAAAATTGAAATCGAACTCATTTTAAATTGCATTATATCATGTGATATGAAATTTGGGATATTTCAAGTGACTGCATAGATTTTTCTTGTAAAAATTTGTAAAACTCCCGGTCAAAAAATAAATTTGATGTCATTTCCCGATGTTCCCCGCTCTCGAAAATTCCCTGTCATTTTCCGGTTTTCCCGGTTTCTTTTCCTAGCGGCCACCTTGCGTAAAGAAAAAGGATAAACACAAAGAAATGGAGACCACGCTACAAAGATAATACTTTGTGAAAATGCTGTTGACTAAAATAATAAAAATAATTTGACTGCGCTATTGAAGTACAATAATTAGCTATTATTCCTCTATATTTTTTTGATAAAGTAAAGTGATACTTCAGAGGGTTTGCAATTTGAGAAGTAAATCCTTCGGGAAACAGAACCAGAAGGAGAGTAAATAATATATGTCAGAAGAGTAAATAATGGTGTTTTGTGACATACAGAAGACAGTATTTTTACGGAGCACCGTCTTTCAAAGCAAAGAAAAAGAACCCTCGTCAAACGAACTGATGCCTCCTACTAATCGTGAACCTTTGAGTTTTTCTTCCAGACCCTAAGCCAAACCTTTAAGAAAAAGATATAAAAAAGGAGGACTTATTCGACTGTCCATTAGCAAAGCTATTCTTGAGGAGGGCTTATTAACCCCTCTAAAAGAGATTCCAAATTAAATAATCTCTTTAAGAAATAAAAACATATCAGTTGGCCGGACAAAAAAATCTGAACTCACATATCAACAGAAAAAAATTCATTGCCTACTTCATAGATATAAAATTTTGTCTTACGTTTATGGTTATAGCTTACAGTGGCAAGACGAAAGGAACTTGTCTCAAAATATGACGATTTCCGTTATGTCTTTCTGAAGGCCAATAAAAAAGGGACCAGATAATCTCGACTCAAATTTAAAAATGGATTTTCGTTAAATTTTCAAAAGAGCTATTTAAAAGTGAAAAAATCAGGATTTGTAGGTAATCACGACTGTAACCATCAGAAGTTTGCTTTGAGAAGAATAATATTGTAGTTTTCTATAAGGCTCTCCTAAACAGTAAGAAATACGGAAAAATGACTTCAAGACATTTAAGTCTAGCTCCGTCTCATAAGACAGACTTCATAGACATGAAAATTTGTCTTACGTTTATGGTTATAGCTCATAGTGGCAAGACGAACTAAAATTGTCTCAAGACATGAACATCTCTATTACGTCTTGGCTAAAGGCCAATAAGAGAGAGACCAGATAATCTGGACTTACATTTTTCAATGCATTTTTTTTCTAATTTTTGAAATAGCTATTTGAAAGTGAAAAAATCAGAATTTGTAGGTATTCATGACTATACCCTTCTAAAGTTTGCTTTAAAAAGATTATATTGTAGTTTTCTATAGGGCTTTCCTAAACCGTAAGAAATACGGAAAAACGAACGACTTATTCGGAATTTTTGCTAAACAAATGTAATAGTAAGAACTAATGAAATAGAATGGATCCATTTAATATGCATATTGAAAGAGAAATCAAGGAAATTATTTAAAAATAAATAATGATTAGCTTTTATCACAGTATGATTAATTTTTAAAATACCTATTTAAAAATAAAAAAATTAGGATTTGTAGGTCTCCACGACGATAGCCATCTAAAATTTGCTTCAAAAAGATTAATATTGTAGTTTCCTATAAGGCTCTGCTCAACCGTAAGAAATACGGAAAAATGAACAAGATATTCAGAATTTTCGCCAAACGAGTGTAGGGGTAACAATAAATGGAATGAAATAGATCCATTCAATATGCATATTTTAAAATAAATTTAAAAAATTGCTCGAACGTCAATCAGGACTAGTTTTTATGACAGTACGAGAATGAACCTTTTCGCCAGGGCAGGTACCTGTGTAAAAATATTTCGTCTTGGATTTGTCTTCAAGACGTCCCATTTTGCCTTCAAGACATTGAAGTCTAGCTCCGTCTCATAAGCCAGACTTCATAGACATAAAATTTTGTCTTACGTTTATGGTTATAGCTTACAGTGTCAAGACGAATGGAACTTATCTCAAGATATGACGATTTCTATTATGTCTTGTCTAAAGGCCATTAAAAAAGGGACCAGCTAATCTGAACTTGAATTTATGAATCGAGTTTTTGTTTAATTTTCAAAATAGCTATTTAAGAGTAAAAAAATCAGAATTGATGGGCCTTCACGGCTATAGCCATCTAAAATTCACTTTAAAAAGATTATTATTGTAGTTTTCTATAAGGCTCTCATGACCCGTAAGAAATATTGAAAAACGGACAACATATCCGTGATTTCCGCAAAAAAAGTGTAATGGTAACAACAAATGGAATAAAATGGATCCATTTAATATGAATATTGTACAATAAATTTAGGAAATTGTTTAAGAATAAATAAGGATTAGACTCTATGACGGTATCAGAATAACCCTTTTCCCCAGGGCAGGTGCCTGTGTAAAAATATTTCGTCTTGGATTTGTCTTCAAGACGTCCCATTTTGTCTTCAAGACATTGAATTTCAGCTTTGTCTCATAAGCCAGACTTCGTAGACAATGAATATTGTCTATCGTTTATGGTTATAGCTCACAGTGGCAAGACGAACTGGACTTGTCTCAAGACATGAAGATTTCTATTATGTCTTGGCTGAAGGCCAATAAAAAAGGGACTAGATAATCCGGACTTGAATTTGAAAATGAATTTTTTATTTCATTTTTAAAATAGCTATTTGAAAGTAAAAGAATCAGAATTTGTGGGTCTCCACGACTATAGTCATCTAAAGTTTGCTTCAAAAAAATTAATATTGTAGTTTTCTATAAGGCTCTCTTAAACCGTAAGAAACACGGAAAAACAAAGAACATATTCGAAATTTTCACCAAACAAGTGTGATAGAAACAGCAAATGGAATAAAATGGATCCATTTAATATGCATATTGTAAAATAAATTTACAAAATTGCTTAAACACAAATAAGTATTAGCTTTTGTGACGGTATAAGAATGGCCTTTTTTGCCAGAGGGCAGGTAGGCATTCGAAATCTTTTTGCTGCTTCAAGAGATGAATAAATTGTGGCTCCGTTTCATACTCCAGACTTTTAAAATGCCTTCAACAAATATTGAAAAGGTCTTGGTTGTCTGTCATCAAGACATAACCCAAGACGAAATATTTTCACGCGGGATGTCTACGAGAAAGGGTAAACAAAGGGACGAGGTGTAACATGGAAAGATCAAAGTGGGAGAAAGAGAGACAACAGAGGAGGAAAGAATGTGGTATAAGGGCGAATGTTAGAGTATAGCAAGAAATAGAGAATGAATGTATACTTAAGAAGGAAGAGTTGAGATGAAGAAAAAATCGTGTATTCAAGGTACAACAGATGGTATAAAGTAGTGAAGATGAAACGACAACCAGAATATTTGAGAAAGATAAAAAGGAGAGTAAGTGAAGCAACATTATATGATTTAGGATGGGAGAAGAAATGAGAGTGTAGGTATTGCGTGGATGAAGGAAGGAGAAGATGTAGTGTCTGTGATCACGAGCTGGAATCCTCGGAGCATGTTCTAGAAAGATGTACTAGGGAGGAAACAGGTAGTGAGAGTGTGTATGACAGAATAAGAAGAATCATGGATAGGAATGGGCAAGAGGAAAGTTGGAGGATGAAGCTGGTAGAAAGGAGAGAATGCAAAGGGCGTGTAGTAGGGAAAAGTCAAATGGGTAATCCTATGCAAGGATCTTAAAGAAAGATTAAACTAACTGTCTCATAACGGAAATGATAAGAGGAAATAGAGGCCACGGAAGGTCACTCATGGATATCATATTTAGAGTAGTTTTCAAGCTAAAACGATAGCTTATAAGTAGATTCAAAGGTATTTGAAGGTTATATAAATGGTTGTGAAAGAATACAAAGAGAGTTGTGACCCTCAAGCCCGTAAAGTCCTTTAAAATAATGGATTCCTAGTGTTTGAAATAATAAGCTTTTTATGCTAGCTAATAAAGAAAATAGAAAATGACAAACCTTACCCAGAATCCGACCAAGAACAGGACCAAAATACCACCATCTGTCGAATGAAATATCATACGATAAAAATAAGCTCGTGCACTCGTTTGTTTCGTAGCCGCGAACAAATTGCGCGTTTTCGGTAAACGCGGTCGGCAATATCGAATATTGGACTTCTGGCATCACTAGATAGAAGCAACTCGTAACTTTTCCAAAATGCTCACCAGTTTTCTCTTCACTACCGCAAACCGGGGTAAACTGGTACATTCAGAAAATAATTTTTCTGGCCAAACAAAATTATTTATTTTTTCGATTCAACCCGGAAGTGGAAAAGACTTCGAACATGAAAATTCTACTAATTAACTGATAGTTCCCCTAAAATATATCTTTAGGGTTTCGTAGCCCCAGGAAGAAGCCCTCATAGATTCGGTCGAGTGTCCATCAGTCGTACGAAAAAGGGGGAACGAGGGGAAGTGAGTTATGTAAGGAGAGGTGGAAGGGAAGGTGGCAGAAAATGAGAGGAAGTAGGACGAATTGAGAATAAATGAAGGGAGGGGAAAGAAAGTAAGGCGAAGTGAGGGGAAATGAGAGAAAGTAAGAGGGAGGGGGAATTATTGTAGATGAAAGAAGGAGGTTAAAATGGTGGGTGGTGTGGAGAAGGCAGGGGAGGAAAATTGGAGATAAATGAGAGAAATTGAGGCAAAGTGAATGGGAAATGAGGGGAAATAAGGGGAAGTGATGTTGGGAGAAATAAGGAGAAGTTAGCGGTAAGGAGAAGAAGGGAGGAAGGGGAACGTGAGAAGAAAATAGGAGAGGGTAGGTAAGGGGAAGTGGAGAGAAATGAGGGAAGGCAGGGCGAACTGAGGGGAGATATTCAGAAATGAGAGGAATCGAGGGCAAATGATGGTAGGAGAAATGAAGGGAAGTTAATGAAAATGAGGAGAATGGGGGAAGGGGTACTGAAGGGGAGAAAAGAGAAATTATGGAAAGTAAGGGGAAGTGATGGTAGGAGAAATGAGGAGAAATTAGGGGAAACGATAAGAAGGGCGAAAAAGAAAAATGAGGAAAAAATAGGAGAGGGGAAGTAACGGGAACTGCAGGGAAATGAGGGAAGGCGAGGCGAAATGAAGGGAAATACTCAGAAATGAGGGGAATCGAGGGAAAATAATGGTGGGGGGAATGAAGGGAAGTTGAGAAAAATGAGAAAAAAGGGGGGAGGGGAATGGGTACTGAAGGAAAGTATGGAGGAATGATGTGAAGTAAGAGGAAGTGATGGTAGGAGAATTGAGAAGAAGTTAGGGGAAATAAAATGAAGGGAAAGGAGGATGAACGAGCAAGATATGGGAGAGGGGCAGTAAGGGGAAGTGGAGGGAAATGAGGAAAGGCAAGGCTAACTGAGGGGAGATATTCAGAAATGAAGGGAATCGAGGGGAAAATGGTAGGGAAAATGAAGGGAAGGTTAAAGAAAATGAAGAGAAGAGAGGGGAGGGAAAGGGTGCTGAAGGGACGCAAAGGAAATGATGGGAAGTAAGGGGAAGTGATGGTAGGAAGAATGAGGAGAAGTTGAGGGAAATGAGAAGAAGGGAGAAGAGTGAAAATGAGCAAAAGATAGGAGAGGGGTAGTGAGGGGGAGTGGAGGGGAATTAGGAAAGGCAAGGCGAACTGAGAAAAAATAGTCGGAAATGAGAGGGATAGAGCGGAAATAATGGTAGGAGGATTGAAGAGAAGTTGAGGAAAATGAGGAGACGGGAGTAGGGGAAGAGGTACTGAAGAGAAGTAAGGAGAAATGATGGGAAGCAAGGGGAAGTGATGGTAGGAGAAATTTGGAGAAGTTAGGGTGAATGAGGAGAAAGGAGAGGAGGAAAAATGAGGAGAAAAAGGACAGAGGAAGCAGGAAAAAGTGGAGGAAAATGAGGGAAGACAAGGCGAACTGAAAAGAAATAACCGGAAATGAGGGGAATGGAGGGGAAATAATGGTAGGGGAAATGAAGGGAAGTCAAGGAAAATGAGCAAGAAGGAGGGAAGGGGAATGGATACTGAAGGGAAGTAAGGAGAAATGATGTGAAGTGAGGAAAAGTTATGGTAGGATAAATGAGAATTTGGGGGAAATGAGAAGAAAGGAGAGGAGGCAAAATTAGGAAAAGATAGGAGCGGGAAAGTAAGGAAAAGTGCAGGGAAATGAGTGGAAGGCAAGGCGAAATGAGGGGAAATAGCCGGAAGTGAGGGGAATCGAGGGGAAAAATGGTAGGGGAAATGAAGGGAAGTTAAGGAAAATAAGGAGAACGGGTGAGGGGACGAGGTACTGAAGGAAAGTGAGGAGAAAAGATGGAAAGTAAGGGGAAGTGAGGGAAATTCAACTCATTTAACTGCCTCAAAATAAAGAAATAAAAATTAGTTTTATACCAGCATTTTCCCTGATGACGGTAGTATGCAGTACAACAAAATGCTAGTTAAGCTTCACAATTTAAGGAAGAAGCAGGGTCAGGGATAGGGGGTGTAGAGAAGTCTCTCGTGCTTCTCGGAGCATCGTAATTTGAGAGAAATTAGAGCAAAAGAAGCAAAGGAACCTCGTTGGACAAATGCGAGCTCAAAAATTGCAGCTAAAAGTTTTCTAACGATAAAACTTGGCGAACCAAGAAGACGGGAATTTCGGACCATTATATTCCCGGTTTTGAACTTCAAAGCAAAGTCAATATTCTTTCATAGTGGATATCGATTCTCCCGTTACAGTTTTCTCTTTTAGGTATTTTCATACATTTAGACGCAATGTAGTTCTTGCGATCGCATAATTTCAAAGAAACGAAAATTGCCAATAATTATTATCAATCATTTTACAATACATTATGCATTTTAATTTTCTCTTAGGAGCCGTTTTAAAAAACAGTTAACCTTTGAACCCCAAATTATGAATTCTTAACCGAAGAAGATGATTTTCCAAATGAATAATTGAATTTTCAACAAACAAAAAAATTAATTTTAGACCGAACAGTTGCATGTACAACCAAACAGTTGAACATTCAAGCCAAAGAGACGAATTTTTAACCAAATGGCTGAATTTTCAACCTACATAGATGAATTTTTAACCAAGTGGTCGAATTTTTGAACAAAAAAGTTTGAACTTCAACGAAAAACAGTTTATGTTTGAACCATAAAGTTGAATTTTCAAGCCACAAAGACGAACTTTTTAGAAGAGGGTGGCATTTTCAACCTCAAAGGGAGAATTTTCAATCCTAAAAGACAAATTTTCAACATAGCAGTTCCATTCACAACCATCTAGTTGAACTTCCAAGGAAAATGGACGAAATTTCAACAAAATAGTTAAATCTTCAACTAGAACAGATTAATATTTAATCAAAAGGAATGACATTTTAACGAAATGATCAAACTTCAAACACACATCATTAAATTTTCAACAGATAAAAATGAATTTTTCAACCAAATGGTTGAATTCTCAAACAAAAGGTTGAATTCTCGAACAAAAAGATCAATTTTCTACCAAAAAGTCGGATTTTCAACAAAATACATAAATTTTGAACTAAATAGTCGAGTTTTTAATTGAAAAAGATACATTTTGAACAAAAAAAAATGACCTTTCAACAAAAGATTTGAACTTTCAACCTGGAAAGGTTTTTTGTCTAAAGCGAACAAAAGTCTTAACCAAATTCCTAAATTCACGAACCAAAAAGGCAAATTCTCCAGGTAGATTGGACTTTATAACCAAGAATATGAATTTTCAACCAGAAATGGAATACTTAAATTTGCACTTGAAGAAATTCGTTTTCAATCAAAAAACAGTTGAATTTTTAAGCTAGAAAGACAAATTTTCGACTGAATATTTGAATTTTAAACTAAAAACGATCAATTTTGACTAAAAGAGAACGAAGTTTCAACGAAATAGTTCAATTTTCAATCAAAGAGGTGGATCTTCAACTAATAAAATAAATTCTTGAAAACGTAATTCAACTTCCAACCAAGTCATTGAATTTCCAATCAGAAGTTTAATTTTCTGCTAAAAAAGATAAATTTACAAGGAAATACATCAATTTGTCACCAAATTTGTCACCAACAAAATTCTTGAATATAAGAGCAAACAGTTGAATTTTCAATTGAAAAAGATACATTTTGAAAAAAAAAGATCTTTCAACAAAAGATTCGAATTTTCAACCAGGGAAGGTTTTCTAGTCAAGAGAGAACAAAAATTTTAACCGAATTCCCAAATTTACGAACTAAGAAGGCGAATTCTCAAGAAAAATTGAACTTTAAGCCTAAAAATATGAATTTTCAACCAACAATGGAATGGTTAAATTTGCAGTTGGAGGAATTGATTTTCAACCAAAAAAGAGACGAATTTCTGACAAAATAGTTGTATTTTTAAGCTAGAAAGACTAAGTTTCTACAAAGCAATAGAATTTTCAGCCGCAAAATATGAACTTTCAACAAAAAAGTTAATTTTCAACTATATATCTGCATTTCAAACTAAAAGCGATTAATTTTCAACGAAAAAAAAAAAACAAATTCTCAACGAGATGGTTAAATTTTCAACCAATGAGGTGGATCTTCAACTAATGAAATAAATTTTTAACAACGCAATTCAACTTTGAACCAAGTCATTGAATTTTAAATCAAGAAGTTTAAGTTTCTGCGAAAACAGATGAATTTACAATTACAATTTACAATTTCCACCAAATTTTTCAACTTTCAACTAAAGACGATCAAATCATTTTTCAACCAATAATGGAATAGTTAAATTTCTAGTTCAGAAAATAAATCTCCAGTTAAAAATTCAATTTTCAACAAAAAAAGAAATTTTTCTACAAAATACTTCATTTTTTAATGAAAGAAATGGGTCCTCAATTAAAGAGGATTTTTAACAGAGTAGTTCAACTTTTTACCAAGCAGTTAAATTGTCAATCAAGAAAATCAATTTTCTACCAAAAAAAATACGAACTTACAACAAAATACATAAATTCTCAACCAAATTGTTCAATTTTCAACTGGAAACGATGAGTTTTCAACAAATAGTGGAATAGTTTAAAATTTTCAGTTTAAGAAATTAATTTTCAACAAAAAAGAAAAACGAATTTTCAACAAAATAGATAAATCTCCAACCAAATAGTAGAATTTTTAACCAAAAGAGATGAATTCTGAACCAAAAATATAACATTGGACTTTTTCATTGAAATGAATTAACTTTCAACTCAGAATAGCTTGATTTTCTTATTGAGATCTAATAATTCAGTTCGTATTCAAGCGAATAAACGCAAAAAAGGAGAAGTTCCTTGAAATCTGGGGGAAAAAAAGGAACTCTTTCAAAAAAGGATAAAAACGGAAATCAGGAAAATAGTGTGAAGTCTGTATTCAGATGCTTTACTTGTAAAATAACATCACTAATTTTCATTTTTTCAACCATTCCAAAAAATTGTTATTCACATTTATATTTTCCATTTTTGATGTCACATTCTGCATGAACCCCTCTCCCCACGTCGAAAATCGTCATAAAACCTGCCCCCTTCTCTCACGTCAGTGTGACGTAGTTTTTGAACAGTCCCTTATCTTGAGAAACAAAGTTTACTCTTTTGCATTTCCAAAGAATCTGAAGTATAATAATTTAACTTTTTCTATGATTCGCGAAAAAGTGCTAGTTTTTCCACCTGTTTTCTGTGTAAAAAGTGACCGATTTGTTATCGATGACGTGGCGCATGCGCAGTGTCGAGCTTTCCGGGCAACGGTGAAGAAAGTAGACGGACGCAGTGAAAAAAGTAACGCTCAGTGAAAAAAGTAAATAAAGTGCGAACTACTGAACGAACCCTGTGGCCTGCTTCAGTCAGTGAAGATGAACTCACAACTATTGCTTTGTATCTAATTTCAACATTCCTAATCTTCCTGACCAAACATTGCTACCAACTTACTGTTATGGCCATATTATTGCCATGCTTTTGAAAATTGCCATTGTTTTTGTTGCGTTAATCAACAACAAATCGCCTCCTTTTTGAACAAAAAAAAACAGGTAAAATAACTATCACTTTCCTAACAAATTACGGAAAAAGTATCGTGTCCCACATGTTGAAAAAGCGACGATTTGAAGTTCGTGTGATAGCCTTCACTAACTTCACACTCGTCTTAAATCTGTCACTTTTTCAACTTGTCGCACAATATACTATTTTGATAAACTGAATTTCCCAAGACCGGAAACTTAATCGAATCAACTAAATGTTTTCTTTTCTCGTCGGTTCGTATTGACTTCCATTGATTCTGGAAAGGTAACACACAGAGAATAGTCGAAGAGCGTGTGCACACAGGAGGAGAAAACGCATTTTCCAGAGACCGAAGGAAGGACGACAAGTTGGCCTTTTATCCGGAGGGTTCATCCCAATTTCAAATGCAAATACGAACTGAAGAGAGGCTCGCCCCAACGATTTTCGCACCCCATTTGCGGCAGCAAGTTGCCAAGCTGAATAGTCATTGCGGAGAAACTGTGTACGTTTCATTTCAATGGGACACAGAAAAATATGTCATTGAACTGAGCTCCAAATATGTATGTCAATGACACCAAAACTTGAATTTTCATGTCACAAAGATCTACACTTGAACCTCTCGCGATCAAAAAGGGATACTCGAGGATTCAGCCTGAGAAGTATTGTCCTGAAACTCAATTTTTTTAATCGTTCGAATTTTAATTTTTACTTGAGTAAGGCAGGATATCGTTTCGCAGAACTCGAATTTTGCAGATGAGAAAATTTTTTCATACGAACGATAATTCCAGAGCATACGAACTTGCACATGCAATACAGACTAATAAGAGTGGCTCACGGTTGTTAAATAGCGTTTAACTCAGTAAATGAAGGCAGGTTTTTTTTATAAAGATGAATAGATGGCGCAACGAATATATTGTTTGTTCGATGGCAAAAGTAAACAGAGTAAGGAGAATATTATCTTAACTATTATTAACATCTATCATTGAGAAAAAAAGAAGGTTTTCTCAGCAGGAATGAATATTTTTAAGTAAAGATCATCAAGTGTTGATAAAGACTAACTATTTAGTGTTATTTGAGGTAATGGTTGATTTTTCTCAACGGAAAGGGATATATTTAAGTGAAAATCATCAAGTATTCATGAAGACTAACTAATTACAGTATTTTGAGGTTATGGTTGACTTTTCTCAATGGAAATGGATATTTTTAAGTGAAAATCGTCAAGTATTGATAAAGACTAACTAGTTAGAGTATTTTGAGGTTATGGTAGTTTTTCCTCAGCAGAAATGGATATTTTCATGTGAAAATCATCAAGTTTTGAGAAAGACCAAATAGTTGGAGTCATTTGAGATTGTGTTGATTTTTTCTCAACGGAAATGGGTATTTTTGAGTAAAAAGCATCAAGTAACGATAAATGCCAACTATTTAGCCGTATTTAAGGATATGTTTGGTTTTCCTCAACGGAAATGATTATTCCAAAAAGAAATGAACAAGTATTGATGAATGCTGATTAGTTAGCTTTATTTGATGTTATGTTTGGGTTTTCTCAACGGTAATTGATATTTTTAAGCAAAAGTAATTAAATATGAAGACTAACTATTCTGCCATATTTAAGGTTATGCTTAGGTTTTCTCAGCAGAAATGGATATTCATGAACAAAAGTGATCAAGCATTGATAAACTCTAAGTAGTTAGCCATATTTTGGGTAATGTTTGGTTTTTTCCAACGGAAATTGATATTTCTGAACACAAATCATCAAGTATTGGTAGACTAACTAGTTTGGCGTATTTGACATTATGTTTGTTTTTTTCTGAACGGAAGGGAATATTTTTGATTAAAAAAAAAATCAAGTATTGATAAATGCTTGCTAGGTAGCTTTTTTAAGGTTATGATTCGGTTTCCTCAACGCAAATAGATATTCTCAAACAAAAATGATCAAATATTGGTAAATGCTAACTAGTTTTCCATATTGGAGGTTATGGGGGGAATGGATATTTTTATTGGATTGGATGAATTTCCAACGAAAGTGTTAAATTTTTAATCAAAAGAGATTTTTTAACCAATAAAGGAATAAAATTCATCCAAGATGTTCAATTTCTAACCTAAAAAGACGAACTTTCTACAGAACAGTTGTATTTTAAACCCAAAAATCTGCCCGCTTCGCGCTGGGTCGTTTGGCTCCAAAATTATAATAAAAATATTCCAATACTATTTTCTAGACTTGAAATACAAATTATGCCTCCTACCAGAAAATATTTAGAGGCAAGTTTACAGGTCTTCGTAAAAGCAACAATTCTGGCATCTCAACTTTCTTTCGTATTCCGCGTTATTTAGCTCAAAATTTAAATTTTCGAATTTTCAAGAAAATTCAAAAAGTTATCGTGCTCACAGACAGACATACATACAGACAGACAGACACATTCGTAAAAACCTGTTTTTCGGGTTCAGGGGGTCTCAAAACGTGGACATTTGACAAAAGTGGGGGGGGGTGGTTTAATTTTACACAAATCTAATACCTTCTCTGATGAGAATGTAAAAACAGTAAAAAATTGCGGGATATTTGAGAACATTGATTCTTAGTTCCTTCTGAGAAACAGACATGAAAGACGATAAAGATTTTAAAAGAATTTGGGGTGTCCTGTAAGAGACTAAATGAAAAATCTCTTGTGTAGAAATAGTCCCACTTAGCCCCATTAAAAGTAGGGTACTAGTCGAGGGCTAGTCACGCTATGCTTTTTGACAATGTTCCGAGTCGGAGACTAGTTGATAATAAATAATTATAAATCCATCTCAACGAATTAATTAATATTAAAGACATAACCATCACTTTTTGCATACAAATTTACTAAATTGTAAAATCTTGTAAGAGTCTATGTATGTAAGTATTCATCTCGCAAAATGAATAGACCATTATTTTCTTCTTAATTTACATTTAAAACTATGCAATTTGAAACATGATGTGGAGAAAATAATTATAATTTATTATATTCATGAGAATCGTTTTTGGCAGCATTCCCCAAATGTCTCGTGGCACGTGTTATAAGTACTCCTAGAAATCCATATCAATCGTAGATAAGACATTATTTTTTAACGTTTGTGAGTGTATAATAAAGTACGCGAAAAGTAATTCAGATTTTGTGGAGAATTATATTTTCAAGTAGAAGTAAAGTGATGTATTCCAATTTTTGAGGTGTACTACAGAGTGATAACCTCTTCAAGTATAATACGCGATAATAGAGATTTCGTTGAGTTCAAGTGTAATAAAATCCGAAGATTTTTTCATATTCGGTTAATCTTCATGCATTAATTTCAGGATCTTTTTTTATGCAAAAATGCAGACATATATTATGTACAAATACCTACATATACCTACGAATTTTCGCACTAACTCATGTCCGCTTGAAATGAGATACCAAGTTGTAAGTTTTTAAAATTAAATAACAGGCATTATGGATAGTTTATTTGTCCTCACGATCCATGGTGTCTTTTATTTAAATTTCCAAACTTCCGACTCGATATCTCATTTCATGTGGATATGAGTTGGTACCAAAAAATCGTACGGACTATATTAGTATCCAACCATACTCCCGACATGTACCATGACACAACTGATCGATAGCTAGCCAGTTTCCTTGACTACTATCGGCGAGAAAATTCGAGTCCTCTGGCTTTGACGTTCAAAAAGTAAGTGAAGAAAAATCAGTAGCTCAATGAATGAAGGATCATTTTAAAGGTTAAAATGTTGTACGTTTATGAGCCAAAAAGCAATATGCCTAAAAATTTTTTATAGCATACAGACCTGAAAATCTGACAAAAAGTAAGGAAATTTCACAGCTTTTAACGACAGTGAATTTTGGAGCATAGTTTTTTATTGAAAAAATAATATGAAAAATCTGAAAAAATTCATGGTGGTACTTTAAACATTTCTC
>JAUMHM010000088.1:13393444-13417634 GCA_032362435.1 Melikaiella ostensackeni
ACAGACAGACAGACACATTCGTAAAAACCTGTTTTTCGGGTTCAGGGGGTCTCAAAACGTGGACATTTGACAAAAACCAGGGGGTGGAGTCAAATTTTACACAAATCTAATACCTTCTCTGATGAGAATGTAAAAATATAAATATTCAACCAAGAAGATTAATTTCCTACCAAAAAAGATAATTCAATAAAATACATCAATTTTTCACCAAGAACACTAATTTTCAACCCAAAAAAAATGAGTTTTCAATAAAATACAAGAATTTTCAACCAAATAGTTTATTTCAATCAAAAAACACGAATTTTCAACGAAATAGTTGAATCTTCGACCGAAACAGATTAATCTTCAACCAAGCAGTTTCATTTTCATCAAAAAAGATGAAATTTCCATCAAAAGAGATAAGTTTTCAAACCAAAAAGACGAACTTTCTACAAAAGCGTTGTATTTTAAACCCGAAAATATGAATGTCCAGCCAAGAAGATCAATTTTTTACTAAGAACATTATTTTTTAACAAAATACATAAATTTTCAACTGAAAAAATTAATTTTTGACTCAAAAGGATGGATTTTCGACAAAATACATCAATTTCCAACCAAATAGTTGATTTCAACCAAAAAAAAAAACAAGTTTTTCACAAAATAGTTAAATCCTCAACCAAAACAGATTAATCTTCAACCAAGCAGTTGCATTTCTACCAAGAAAGATGAAATTTCAACCAAAAGAGATGAGGTTTCAAACAAAAAAAAAACGAATTTCCTACAAAAGAGTTGAATTTTTAACGAAGAGAGATTTTTTAATCAAGAAAGAAGAAGAGTTTCATCCAAAATGTTCAACTTTTAAACCAAGAAGACGAAGTTTCTACGGAACTATTGTATTTCCAGCCCGAAAATATAAATATCAACCAAGAAGATTAATTTTCTACCAAAAAAGATGAATTTCAATAAAATACATCAATTTTTCACCAAGAAGATTAATTTTCGACCCAAAAAGATGAATTTTCAATAAGATACATGATTCAACCAGATAGTTCATTTGAACGAAAAAACACGAATTTTCAACAAAATAGTTGAATCCTGAACCAAAACAGATTAATATTTAACCAAGCAGTTGCATTTCTAACAAAAAAGTTCAAATTTCTACCAAAAGAGATGAGTTTTCAAACCAAAAAGACGAGTTTCCAGCAAAAGAGTTGAATTTTTAACCAAGAGAGGTTTTTTAGTCAATAAAGAAGAAAAATTTCATCTGAAATGTTCAATTTTTACGCTAAAAAGACGAGTTTTCTACAAAACAGTTGTATTTTAAACCCGAAAATATGAATGTCCAGCCAAGAAGATCAATTTTGTACCAAAAGAATGCATTTTCAACAAAATACATCAACTTTCATCTCAGAAGATTAAATTTCGATCCAAAAAGTCAAATTATGAATAAAATACAAAATCCTTTTACCAAATAGTTGAATTTTCAACTATAAATGATTAATTTTCAACCAGAAACATTAAATTTCGACCACAAGAGATGAATTTGGAAGCCAAAAAGATAAATTTTCAAAAAAAGAATTGAATTTTTAACCTAAAAAAAATTTTTAGTTAATAGAGAAGAAAAATTTTACCAAAAATGTTCAATTTTCAAGCCAAGAAGACTAACTTCCTACGAGGTAGTTGTATTTTTCAGCCCAAAAATATAAATGTTCAACTGAGAAGATTAATTTTCTACCAAAAAAAAAAGAATTTTCAACGAAATACATCAATTTACAACCAAGAACATTAATTTTCGACCCAAGAATACGAATTCTCAATAAAATACATAAATTTTCTACAAGATAGTTGAATTTTCAACTGTAAAAATTAATTTTTGACTGGAAAGATCAATTTTTTAATTGAATGATGAATCTTCCATCGAAAAAATGAGTTTCAACATAATAGTTCAACTTTCAACGAAGAAGTTGAATTTTCAAGGAAAATAGATGAATTCTCAGTGAAACAGGTAATAGTTGACATTCCTACTTTTATTTAATTAACAGAATTTATATTTATGTTCGTTCCCTAAGTTTATAAAATCTAACTAAGATTTCGGGGGGAGGGCGGTCGGAGCAAATCTTTCGGTATCTCAGATTGGGGAGGGGGGCAGAGGTTGAGAGTTTCAGAAAAACACCTTCATTAATTTGTGGATGACCCCTCAGCTTTTAACTTATAATTTATTGGACATTTCTTCACAACTAAGTAATTTATAGCTCGGCCTCTTCCTTGAAATAGGACAATACTTTGTTTTATATAAACTGCACTTTTTTTTGAGGGGGCCTCCTGAAAAATTTTGCAGGGGGCCTCCATGTTCCTAGTTACGTCACTCATGAGAACAAGAGTCTCTAATTTTTAAATTAGTTGTGTTTAAGTTAACAATTCAGAATCGGTGGATCTTAACGACTATAGCCGTACAAAATTTGCTTTAAAGAGATTAAAATTGTAACTTTCTATAAGGATCTTCTCAACCATAAGAAACAGATTTAAAAACAGATGTAAATGTTTAAAATTGATAAGGAAAAAGTTCGCTTATTTTTAACATAGTTGTTTTTAAGTTAACAATTCACAATCGGTGGGCCTTAACGACTATATCCGTACAACATTTTCTTCAAAGAGATTAAAATTGTAATTTTCTATAAGAATCTTCTCAACCGTAAGAAACAGATGTAAAAATAGATGTGAATGTTTAAACTTGATTTGAAAAAAAAATTTCTAATTTTTAAATTAGTTGTTTTTAAGTTAACAATTTAGCATCTGTGGGTTTTAACGACTGTAGCCGTACAAAATTTGCTTCAAAGTGATTATATAATTTTCTATAAGAATCTCCTCAACCGTAAAAAACAGATGTAAGAATAGATGTAAATGTTTAAAATTGATGGGCAAAAATTCTATAATTCTTAAGTTAGTTGTTTTTAAGTTAACAATTCAGTATCTGTGGGTCTAAACGACTATAGTCGTACAAAATTTGCTTTAAAGAGATTATATAATTTTCTATAAGAATCTCCTCAACAGCAAAAAGCAGATGTAAGGACAGATGTCAATGTTTAAAATTGATGAGAAAAAATTCTATAATTCTTGAATTAGTTGTTTTTGAGTGAACAATTCAGTATCTGTGAGTCTTAATGACTATAGCCGTACAACATTTGTTTTAAAGAGGTTCAAATTGTGATTTTTCATGAAGATCTTCTCAACCGTATGAAACAGATGTAAAAACAGATGTGAATGTTTAAAATTGATGAGGAAAAAATTCTTTAATTTTTGAACTATTTGTTTTTAAGTCAGCAATTCAGAATCGGTTGGTCTTAACGACTATAGTCGTACAAAATTTGCTTTAAAGAGATTAAAATTGTAGTTTTCTATAAGGATCTTCTCAACCAGATGAAACAGATGTAAAAACAGATGTAAATGTTATAACTGATAAAAAAAAAATGGTTTAATCTTCAGATTAGTTATTTTCAAGTTAACAATTCAGAATCTGTGGGTCTTAACGACTATAGCCGTATGAAATTCGCTCTGAAGAGATTAAAATTGTAATTTTCTATAAGGATCCCCTCAATCGTAAAAAATACGTCAAAACAGAGAACAATTTCGGTATTTCCACCAAATAAGTATAATACAAATGAAAAACCGTAAATGAATTTATTTATTGTATGTAATATGTAAAAATATACAAAATTGTTTATCCATAAACAAAGATTAGCATTTATGACAGTCAGGATGACCCTTCTCGTTAAGGCAGGTATACCTGCCCTAGTCTATAGGGCTATAGCAAACTTTTCATTATCTCAAGACATCATAATTCGACTCAAGACATGAGCATTTGTCTTCAAGTTGTAAACGCTCGACTCAATGTTCGGAATTTTCCGATTATATTTATACTAGATTACGTGTTGATTCTTCTGAAGCCATTCAAAAGAAAACGTAAATATTATGATAAATAAAAGAGTTGTTAACTTTTTTGTTTTGAGACTTTGCAAAAATCACGCATTTACACCTCCAAGCGCTTCATCTATTAAGCGAATTTTAAGCAACGAAAAACTTTCAGTGAGAAAGTTATTGATTAAGGTTCAAAAAAAGTTTTCTGGGTAGTTTTGGCTTGATCGGATTAATAGTTAAGAAACTAGGAATGTTTTAATTTGCAAGCGGAAATCTTGACGCAGCCCTACACACATGTCTCCTCGGCTACGAACGTGCTGCAGCAGACGATATGAAGGTCAAGTCGGATACCAAATTAAATAATAGCAATCGTTTTTAGTTCTCTTCCGAAATATATTATAAATGAAGCAAAGAAACGGTAAATGGATTGTTTCTTAGAATAGCTGCAGAAGTATTATTTTTAAGATAGGTTTACTCCAGTTAATAGCCTATTTATTTAAGAAAGAGGGAAAAATGTTCCAGAAATCAGGTACGATTGAAAACCGTTGATGAAAATGTTAGATAAACTTTTATGATACTTATAATATTCTAGGACGACTTTTTCTCCTTCATTTCTCAAAAAATTATTTTATTGAATTATTTGTAGATTGCCTACAGTAATAGTTTTTATTTTTTGATGAAGAAGTTGATAGCATTATTTGTTATTATTTTAGGGGAAAGGATACACGATGAAGTCTAAAATAATAAGGACGGTATTTAAGATATAACAATCCCAGAGAAATCCTCCAAACCTACTGAATCCTGCTGTGGAGAAGATGTTACCAGAAATTTTCAAGCCTTCAAGAACAAAAAGTACGTGAGAACTTTCGGGATCTCGGGAAGTATAATGAGCAAAATTCGCTTTTCAATAGAATGTGAAAATGCAAAGATCCTATTGAAACGAATGCAGCTGAAAAAGTAGGGCGGTTAATTCATTGGATTTATTCATTTATTTCCTACTGACGATGAGAATGTTCCAGTCTGCAAGAAATTTTTCAGTGCTCTTTTGTGTTTGGGCAAAAAAAGAGGCAAAAAAAGGTTTTAAATAAGCAGCCTTAAGAAAAATTGGCAGGCGGACGACGCAAAAGTCATCCTAAATTGACGGAAGATTTAAAAAGAATGATTGAAGAACATTGTGAATCAATCCCACATTGCAGTTCACAATACCAACAAAAATTCCAGTATTCTAAAATATTTCCAAAATCTTTGATTAAATCTTATAAAACCTTACAAATTGTTCGATTAGTATTACTCAGAAAAAATAGGGGCTGAATTAATAATTATTTAACTGTCATGCTGGCTTTACTTTCAAATTACCTAGAACTGACGTATGCAACACAAATAAAAATTACACAGTGTTTTATTTTTTGTTTTCATTGTCAATTTATTTGCAAAGTAAAGTGAAATTTGTCACCCGTTTGGTGACATTCCTATTGCCAGTACGATAGGAATTTTGGCACATATTCGAAAAAATTGAGAAGATTAGAGCGAATTGAAGCTGAAGCTGAATATGTGGAAATTATTTGCAATGCTGGTTCTTCTTCATTCACAATGATCAAATATATGAATATCTTCTGCAGGATTTTTGAAAAAGTTTTTAAGGCAAAATGAGAGAGTCAAAAAACTTTCAAATCAGTGAAGTGTTCGTTTAAAAAATATTTCCTGATGGAAAAGTGGATATTTATGACAATCCGACTTGACTTTCATATCGTCCACTACAACACGTTCGTAGCTGAGGAGGCACATGCATGAGGCAGCGTCAAGATTGCCGCTCGCGAATTAAAACATTCATAATTTTTTAACCATTAAGCCGATTGAGCTAAAACTTTCCAGAAAACTTCTTTGAACCAAGTCAAAAACTTTCTCACTGAAAGTCTTCCATTGCTTAAAATTCGCTCGATAAACGAAGTGCTTGAAGGTTAAAATTCATGATTTTTGCAAAGTCTCCTAAAAAATTAACAATTTTTTTGTTTAACGAAATATTTACGTTTTTTTCCTTGAATAGTTTTAGCAGACTTAAACACGTGGTTTGATGTTACTGAAATTGAAAATTTCAGAAAATTGGTCAAGTTAACGTGGGTTGAAGTGAAATAAGATTATAATTTTTCGAAACATTTACTTCTTACCAATTACTTCAAAAACTACAAAACCTTTGAAATTTTCTGCGTCTCTTCAGTCTTGTGAAATCCCTAGAAATCCTCGAAAATCCCGTATAAAATCTTGAAATCTTTAACGCCTTAAAAGCTTTAAAAATGTTTAAATCTTTGAAATCCTTTAAAACGGGACACCACATAAAATCTCATAAAATCCGTAAAAATTCCTAGAAGTCCCTTAAAATTTCATTTACTTTCATTTATTTCATAAGGTTCTCCAGAAATTATTTGAATTTCCCTAAAATCCCTTAGAATCTTTTGAGTCCTTTTATGTCTTTGATACCCTTCAAAAATTTCTTCACATTTTCAAAATTTTCTGTAATCTTGTGAAATGTCCGAGAATCTTACAAATCATTTGAAATCCATTGAAATTTTTCAAAGCTTCAAAGTCCTTGGTGATCCTTTAAAGTGGCGTAGGTTTGACAAAACTATACAAATCCTTTAAAATAGTTTGAAATCCCGTGAAATACCTTGAAATTTGTAATATCTCTTGAAATTTCTTCAAAATTTTTGAAAACTTTGAAATCCTTAGAAATCAGATGAAACTTCTTAAAATCTCTTAAAATCCTTTGAAATCCTTGAAATTCTCTGAAATCCCTTGGAATCTTTTAAGATACTCTAAAGGCTTTGAAACTACATAAAATCCTTTGAAATCCCTGAAATCAGTTGAAATCCTTTAAAATCACTTGGAATCTTTTAAAATACTCTAAAAGCTTTGATACTACGTAAAATTCCTTCGGATCCCTAAAACCAGTTAAAATCCTTTAAAACCCCTCGGAATCTGCTGAAATCTCCGAAATCTTTTCAAATTTTGAGACACTCTTTTGAATGTTTTGAAATCTTCAAAATCCCTTGAAATACATGTTTTGAGATTTCGATTTTAAAGACGGCAGATATGTTTTTTTAACCAATCTGCGAAGAAGTTCGAAAATATTTTTGAAGTCAAAATGAAAAAATAGTCGCATTAGCAAAAAATTTGAGAAAATACTAGCATTAGTGTCAAAATGGCACATAGATTAGACAAGAAGGAACGGAATGGCATAAGGAGGAAGAAAATTAGGATAAGGATGGAGCAAAATGATGGAATAGATCAAAATGGCCTATGAATGTTTTGATTCATAAAGTACAGAAAAGGATAGTGTTTGAGGGAAGAAAAGTGTCTTGTCCTTACTGACGGAAATAGAAAATCCTATCTTTTTCTATTCCATAATGCTTATCCCTTTACAGAAAAAACAAAAGATAAAGTTTACATCGATTTCGGGTGAAAGATTTGCTGCAACAAAAATTAAACTTGCTGGTTAAACTTGACATAAAACGAAGATAATTTCGCGTTTTTGAGCTTTCCTCGGTAATCCTTTGCTTTATAATGTTTTATTTTTATTTGAAAAGTATCGAGAGTTACGACATACAACATATGACCAACCATACCAAAGTTTAAACTTTTTTTCCAGCTTTTCAGTGATAAAGTTTCTTTTAAGACTTTCAAATTCATTAAAACAGGCCATAAATCGATGCAATAAATAACTAAAGATAATGTTCAGTGGGCTAGCGTGAAGACGAATTGTTTATAATGTTATGAATAAAGTAATTAACAAATGTATATTTTTCGTGATTCGCAATGGTTAGCTATTTGAAGTCTATAACTTTTGTGTAAAATATGACATATATTAATATGCGCTTACAATTAGTTAAGAATATCTGCTGTTTTGCAATTACTTGAACAATTTTTATAAACAAATGCACATTTTGGCCATTTTTGCATAAAAAAGCTTCATTTTTTGCACGAAAGCGTCTCTTCCGTCCAAGCTGTATAGCTGTCCACAAAAAGCAACTGAAAAATGAACATTAAGATCGGATTTGGATCCAAAACTTTTCGCGATTTCACAATGATTCGTTCAAGAATTCTTTACCAATGTTGATGTTGATAACGAGTTTCATTATGTTTTATTACTTAATTATTGAATTATACATTTCCAATCGCAATTTGTATTTATTTTCTGACCAAGAAATGTCATCTTGGATTTAGAATGTTAAACGTTTACAGCTATATGTAACTCAACACCTAACTTAATACTAACAGAACAGGTCCTTGGCTTTCGAACATAAAAAAATATATGTAGTGGTTCAGATCAAACTTTCTCAAAATGAAACATGCAAAGCACCTGATATTGCGTCAATATCCGAAGTTCCCGAATGATCACAGGGTTATTGAAGTTCGTCGCTTGATCATTTCCGTAAAGAAATTGTTCGTGAATGAACTGGATAACAGCTCAATGTTCAGGGTCAAACTTAAGGATAGTTGAGTCTCCTATGTCTTAAGTTCTTCTACGAAGGCCTTTAAAAGACTCCTGGACATTGAAGTATTCTAAATTTACCTAGTGTTTAACAGAGTCTCCCGAAACATAGCTCCTCCCAAAAAGATCTAGATTCTCTGATGAATCTTTAAAAGAGACAGCGTTCTGGGTCAACCTGGTGGTTAACAAAGTATCCCGAGACCTAATTTCTCTGGAAAAGGTCTTCAAAAGACTTCTGGATACCTGCCTTATCATCAAGATGAACCTGGAGATAGACAAAAGCCTCCTGAGACCTAAGTTCTGTGAAAACGTCTTCGAAAGACTCCTTGACACCGGACCAGGGTTCTGGGTCAGCCTGGTGTCCAAGCGAGAGTACCGAGTTTTAAGTTCTCTGGAGAAAATCTTAAAAATACACCTGAATATGTGGCATATAATCCAGGAGAACCTGGAGATCGACGGAGCCTCCTGAGACCTAAGTTCTCTGATGAAGATCTTCAAAATACTCCTGGA
The DNA here is from genome assembly GCA_032362435.1 of Melikaiella ostensackeni. Classification (NCBI taxonomy): domain Eukaryota; kingdom Metazoa; phylum Arthropoda; class Insecta; order Hymenoptera; family Cynipidae; genus Melikaiella; species Melikaiella ostensackeni. The sequence goes on from JAUMHM010000088.1 coordinate 13,402,335, forward strand.
TATAAGGCCAACGTTTTGGGTCAACCTGGTGTTCAACAGTGTCTTCCGAGACCTAAGTTCTCTAGAGAAAATCAAAAAAATACACCCGGACATGGGACCCATCATCTAGGAGAACCTGGTGGTCGGCCGAGCCTCCTGAGATCTAAGTTCTCTGATGAAGCTCTCCAAAAGACTTCTGAACATCAGGTCAGCGACCTGGGTTAAGCTGGTTGTAAACAGCGTCTCCTGTCACTTAGATTCTCCGGAGAAGACCCTAAATAAACTCCTGGACATCAGGCCGATCGATGTGCTGTCATCCGGTCTTCGAGACGTTATATTTTCTCAAATAAATGAGGAGGAGGGGGCTTTATAAATTATGCTTCCTCGTGGAAGTTGTACAAAAGACATCTGGATATTAGATAATATCCGGGATCGTCATGAAGATTGTTAAAGTGCTATCAAGTGTAATATCTGTATTGACTTATTGGTTTTTCATAGTGCCTAATTTGAACAATTTGTAGTAACGAGAAGAGGTCGCGAGATGTTTCTTATGAAAGTGTAAATTTATATTTCTGATGAAGAAGTATGTAGAAATGAAATCAAAATTGATCATTCGAATCTTAAAATTTTTCCATATAATAGTTAAGTTGAAAATTAAAATTATAAGGATGACGAAGTGTGCACCCTCCGTTTCCATCTCAAGAAATGAGCATCCGTTCTATTAAAAACGTTTATCTGAAGGATGATGCGCATGCGTAGCAACACTTCTAAAAGATCAAAGACGAAAAAACTAGTAATACTATATAATAAAATCTATGTGATTGAATAATAATAATTTAACAATCAAGTGGTACGAAAATCTAAGTGGTATAAAAACTAACAGAAAAATGTAGATAGATATAATCAAACGCGAGATAGAAGTGAACTTAACATAATGAATCTAGAATCATGTTATAAGATTCATTGAAAAGGTGCCAACCATTTACTTTTTTGAGACAATTTTCGCCTTCTTTTTTAATGAAAACCGTTTCCGCAAAGGCACGCCTAAAATAATTTGGTTCAACATGTAGGATTTTAACGTCATGCCATTCAATGGCAGTTGGATCCTTTTTATAGCATTGAACCAAATGTTAATCTATAAATGTTATGCTATAACAGTTACATGTGAATTCATAAACTACGTTACATTGATCTAAAGTATATAATTTATCTTTTCCTAATTTAATGAATTTATTTAACTTGGATTCAACTCTAAAAAGAGTTTTTATTTTAAATTCATTTGATAGTCTTTTGAAATTTTGAGAAATCATCCCTAAGAAAGAGATGGAGATGATCTCCTGTTTTACGTCTATAAATCCATCAACATTTGGGGTGTCATTAGAAGGTTGGTTCTTCTTTGGATCTAACTCAGAAAGTCTTTTGTTAATGTGTTTCTGTACGATCTCATTAGGATAATTTTCATACCATAAATATTTTCCAACAATCTGTAGGTTATCTGAGTGGAAAGTATTATCAGATAGCAGAATAGCGGCATCGACAAGGTTTTCAACAATCCCTTTTTCATGTTGAATAGGGTGGTTGGATAAAAAATTGAGGAGTCTCCCAGCATAAGTTGCTTTCCTAAACCAATTAGTAATAAGTGGGTTATTATCGTCTCGGAAAAAATGTAAATTTGAAAGTTAATAGATTTTTTGTTTCCAATATCGAAGGTAAATTGTAATCTACTGTGGTAAGAATTAAACTGTGATACTGTAAAATCAATTTCATCTTCAGGAAGAATGAGAATGGTATCGTCTACGTAACGAAAATACACCGGATGTTGAAAACGCAATTTTTCTTTGACATTCGTTTCAAGATCTTGCATAACAATCTCAGCAAGAACTGCGAAGATAGGTGACCTTATAAGGGTGCTAAACGTCTGCCTATGAAATTGGTTTTCAAATTTAAAATAAGTGGAATTCATTAGGAAGATAATACCTTTCTTAAAATCATGTAGCGGAATTTGTGTATTTTTACTAATGTGATGCCACCTATTCTCTATACCTTTAATAACCAAATCTAAGGGGACGTTAATAAAAAGTGATGAGACATCTAAAGAAGCCATAATATGGTCATCAGGAATTTTATTTTTGTTAATGTAATCTTTAAAGGTAAGTGAATTTTTAACAGAATATTTATAGGTAGTTAAGGAGTCAGATATTATCTTGTTCAATATTTTAGCTAAGATATATGTAAGTGTATTGATAGAGGAAATAATTAGTCTAAGAGAATAATTCTGTTTATGGATCTTAGAAAGACCATAAAACCTAGGAATATTAGTGTTATCAGTTATGAGATGCTTTCTTTTAACGTTAGGACCAAGGAACTTATTTATTCTCCATTGATTAATTAATTTAAAAGTATTTCTTTGTGATTTTTGAAAGGGATCGACATCTATCTTTTTGTAAGTGTTGGGATCATTAATCATGTTATTAGCCTTATCTATGTATTCTTGTCTGTCTATCACAACAGTAACATTACCCTTATCACTCGTGTCACTAATAAGTCTTTATTGGAATTTAAAAAGTTATTTGTTAGTGTAATATTTTTAGTGAAGAGTCTATCAGTGTTGAAAATGTGTGTAGGTTTTTTGACATATTCAGAAGTTAAGGTTGAAATATTTTGCCTAATTTCATCTTGGGCCTTATCTAGTATTTTTTCTAAGTTACAATCCAAATCTTTCATAATGTCGAAATCATGTTGATGTTTCTTAGAGAAACAAAAAATCTATTAACGTTTCAAATTTATCACTCTGCCGAGACAATAATAACTGAATTATTATTAATTGGTTTAGGAAAGCAACATATTCTGTAAGACTTCTTAATTTTCTATCCAACCACCATATTCAACATAAAATAGGGATTGTTAGAACCTTGTCCATGCCGCTATTCTGCTATCTGATAATCCCTTCCACTCAGATAACCTACAGATTGTTAAAAAATACTTATGGTATAACAATCATCCTAATGAGTTCGTACAGAAACACATAAACAAAAGACATTCTGAGTTGGATTCAGAGAAAAACCAACCTTCTAATAACACACCAAATGTTGATGGATTTATTGATGTAAGACAGGAGATCATCTTCATCCCTTTCTTAGGGACAAATTCACAAAATTTTGAAAGACTATTAAACAAACTGAAAATAAAAACTGTTTTTAGAGATGAATTCAAGTTAAATAAATTTATTAAATTAGGAAAAGATAAATTGGATACTTTAGATCAATGATAGATATTATAATCCCAGAGAGATATTTCAAACCCATTCAATCCTGCTATGTATAAAAATGTTAGCGAAAATTTGCAAGTCTTCAACAAGAAAAAGTAAATGAAATTTTTAGAATCTGTGGAAGTATTATAAACAAAACTTGCTTCTCAGTAGATTTATTCATTTCCTACTGACGAAGAAAATGTTCCAGTTTACAAGACATTTTCTCTGCTTTTCTGTGTTTGGACAAAAGAAGAGTTGAAATTGTTCAAGAAAATATTTCAATAAGCAGCTTCTGAAAAATTTTGCAGGTGGACGAAGCGAAAGTCATGTTAAATTAATGAAAGATTTAAAAAGAATAATCAAAAATCATTGTAAATCAATCCCACATCGCAGTTCACATTACAAACGAAATTCCAGTAATCTCAAATATTTTTAAAATCCTTCATTAAATCTTATAGAACTGTGAAAATTGTTCGGAGAATATTATCCAGAAAAAATAAAGGTTAAATTCACGTTATGTGAAACTGTTTATTGTGATTATTTTAACCGTCATGTTAGCTTCACTTTTGAATTTCCTGGAACTGACATATGCAACGCGAATAAAAATTTCACAGTGATTTAATTTTTTATTTGATTGGCAATTTATTTGCAAGGTGAAATGGAATATGTGCTCCAGTTTGAGGACATTTATATTACCAGTGCGATAGGAATTTTCGGAAAAATTAAAAAGACAAGAAAGAAGTCAAACTAAAGCTGAATATGTGAAAATTACTCGCAATGCTCGTTCTTCTTTATTTACAATGGCCGAAAAATGTGAAGATCTCCTGCAGTATTTTGAAAAAACTTTCAAAGGCAAAATGAGAAAGCCAAAAAACTTCCATATCAGTTAAGCATTTGTCTTAAATTTTTTCCTGTTGGAAAAGTGGATGTTTATGACAATTACGAAATTCAAAATCCAACTTCTTTTTTCTTTATGCCTACGCGTGAACTAGAAAAACTTCCGAAAAACCCTTCACCTCGAATTGGATTAAAAGCGGCAAAATAAAAGGATGTGAAAAATCTCTATAATTATTAAAACGCTAAAGGAAAAGAATTTGTCGAATAATATTTCGTAAAAGTAACAACTCTGAGTCCAAATGCCAAAGAAACTGAAGAGAGTAACGAAGATGATTGAAAGTAATTTTTGATATATTCATTGTTTGAAATTTCTACTCAATAAATTATACCAGTGATAATATCTTAAGTATTATTTTGGAATCCGACTCGACCTTCATATCTTTCGCTGCAACAGGTTCGTAGCCAAGGAGGCACGTGTATAGGGCAACGTCAAGATTGCCGCTTGCAATTTAGAACATTCACAGTTTTTTAACCATAATTACGATTGAGCTAAAACTTCCCAGAATACTTCTTTGGACCTTAATCAACTACTTTTAATCGCGAGAGGTTTGATTCTATAGCATATTTCCACTTGGGTATGTCGTTAAAACAGAGACTATACAATTAAAAATAATGAACCCTTCTGTCGATAAAGAACTAGAATTCAATACCTAATGTCTGTTACTCATTGCAACATTCAAAATTACTATTTCTGGAAGGACTTTAGCTGCACTCTTGTTCATGGAGAATAATAACATTTTATGACAGAATTCCTATAAAGGCGATTCGTGTACGAGTATTTCACTTCAGAAATAAAAGGAACGTGCACGAGCGAATCTCTCGATCGAGACATCTTTGTCTATTGGGAGTTCCCGAATACAGCAAACATAACCTCTACGTACACACATTTGTTCACAGACAATCGGCAAAACCAGAGTCTGCAAACCTATAGTTATATAATAGTGCAAAGCGTTCAAAGTCCACACCACTAGTGGAATTTCTCTTTGCAGAGTCGACACAATTTTTTTTTCTCGATTTGACATTTCACAGATTCTCATTTTCTCACTCGCGATCTGTCATTTGTGGTAGGTGTCATTTAGTGAGTGACAGACAAAATGGAATAAAAGGATCGCGTAATAATTCTACCATCACTTGTCAGACTTTTCGATCCATTAATAGAGGTTTTATATCATTTTAAACATTTCATTTTATATAAGCCTCATTCAAAACTCCATCAATTATATATAATAATTTCAAATCGCTCATATTATGTGTTATGATTCAATTAAAAACATTTCTTTAAAAAACACAAGATGTGGAAAGTGATTTTTTTACAAATTTATGTATAGACAGGGCTGCCAGAACCTAATTTACTTGAAAAAAGTGACCTATTCAAACCGAAAACGTGATCAAAGGTGACTAATTTCTATCCCAAAAAGTGACTTATGTGCATTAATAATGTGACTTAATGTTCTTTTGAATTCAAAAGAACTCAAAAGAATACGATGAAGTTTGAAAGCGTTTCCGGCGAATTTGAACGAATTCAGGATAAATTCATAATAATTCGGAGTGAACTCGAAAGTAAATTCATATTATTTGAAAAAAAAATCCTAAATATTCCATCGATTTCTAAAAAATTAGAGTGACTTTGGAAAAATTCAAGGAAATTCGAGAAACTTTGATAAAATACATAAGAAATCGCGTGAGTTGAACAAAATTTGGAAAAGAAACGAATTTCCATCAAATTGAATAAATTGGAAGTGAACAGAATACAGGGAAAATTCAACAAATTTAAGTAAATCGAAAAAAGACGATGAATGGAACAAAGTTAGAGTGAATTTAGAGGAATTTAAAAAAAATGAGAAAAATTCGATAAAACAGATAAAAATTCAGGTTGAATTTTAAATGAATTGGAATCAATCCAAAATATTCAAATAATTTTAGTAAGAATGGAGTGAATTGAACAAAATTTGAAAAATTGAAAAATTTCCATTGAATTGAATGAATTAGAAGTAAAGCATTGAAAAAAATAAAATTGGAGTGAATTAAGAGGAATTCAAGGGACGAGCGACGAATTCGACGAAATTAATGAAAATTCAAGTAAATTGACACAAATTCAAAACTATTTTTAAAAATTCAAGGGAATTTGAAAGAATTCATAGTTAATTCAAAATTTCTAGGAGAATTCTGAAGAATTAAAAAGAGTTCAAAAGAAATTAGGATAAATTAATAAAAATTCAGGTTGAATTTCAAAAAAATTGAAAAAAAATCCAAAATATTCCGTTATTTCAGTAAAATTGGAGTGAAGAGAACAAAATGTTTAAAATCAAATTTCTGAGCGAATTCAACAGAATTAAAGTAAATTTTCAAAAATTAAAGAATATAAAAAAACCATTGGATAAAATGAAATTAGAGTTACGGTAGGAGAATTTAGGGAAAATGAGAATAATTCCATGAAATTGATAAAATTTCAGGATGAATTTTTAAAAGATTCAAGTATATTGACGCCAATTTGGAAATATTAAAAAAATGCAATGAATTCATTAATTTTTGAGTCAATTTAGGACAATGCAAGGAAATTAAGAAGAATTCAGATGAATTGAAAAGAATTCAAAGGAATTCAAAAGAATTCAGATTTCAATCATAAAATGCAAGAGAATTTCACAAAATTCAAAAGAATTTAAAAGACTTCAGGATGAATAAATAGGAATTCAGGTTGAATTCCAAATAAATATGAATGGATTGAAAAAAATCAAAATATTCCACTAGTTTCAGTAAAATTAAACTGAATTTGGGAGAATTCAAAGAAATTCAAGAAACTTTAATTAAAATCATAAAAACTTGGTTGAATTGAAAAAAATGTGATTTTAACTTGAGAAAATTTAATTGAGTTGAATAAGTTGGGAGTTAACAGAATTCAGGCAGAACTCAACAAAATGTAGGCGAATTGAAAAATATTCAAAGAATAATAAAGAAAACAATGAATAAAATAAAATTCGAATGAATTTCGGGGAATTTGAGAAAACTGAGAAGAGTTCGATGGAATTTATGAAAATCCAAAGTAAATTGGAAAAAAATTCAAGTGAATTAAAGACAATTCAAAAATATTTTTTTTTAATTCAAAAGAATTTGATAAAATACCTAAGAACTCAATGTGAATTTAGAAGACTTCAGGGTGAATTAAAAAATTCGAACAATCCATTAAGATAAGTAGAATTGTGTCAAGAAGAAGAATTCAAGTAAATTCAAAAGAATTCAGGGCGAATTAACAAAATGTCAAGAGAATTCCAAATAATTCAAAAGAAATTGAGGAGATTCAGGATAAATTAATAAGAATTCAGAGTGAATGCTAAATAGATACAAATGAATTGAAGAAAATTTTAAAGTCCAAGATATCTCATTGATTCCAGTAAAATTGGAGTGAATTTAGAAGAATTTAAGGAAATTTAAGAGAATTTGATAAAATTCATACGAATCCAAGATGAATTTGAAACTAATTCATGTGAATGAAACAAAATTTAAAAAATCAAAAAAAAATTTCATTGAATTCAGACGAATGGAAGTGAATATAATAAGTAAATCAGAATCTGATGAAATCGATGAAAATTCAATGTGAATTTGAAAATCTTCCAGGTAAATTTTAAAAAATATTGAAAATTAAAAAGATTCCATGAAATTTAGTGAATTTCAAAGGAATTCCAAAGAATTCAGGGTGAATTCAAAATTATTTGAAAGAATGACAGGAAATTGAGGAATGGGTAAAGACCTGAATTCAATAATAGGAAATATGTTTTAATTTATTGACAGGGCTGCCAGAGACCAATGTACTTAAAAGAAGTGCAAAAAGTAACTAAAAGTGACTAATTTTGAACACAAAAAGTGACTAAAAGTGACTACTTTTCATTTAAAAGATTAGATGAACTTGTTTTGCTGAATTCAGGAGTAAATACCAGTGTCACAATTGCTATAATTAATTTTTCAAGTAATATTCTGACAAATTGTATAATTAATTTTATTACAAACTAAATAAGGGCCATTTCATTTTATTTCGTCAAGGTCGGTTGCGGCCTAATTTTTTTGAATTTTGGTACTTACTAAATGATACTGAATATTTTTTGAAGTTAGTTATCACATATATTGAATCAATTACTTCATCTTCATTTAGAAACTTTATTTACAAAACACAAAGGTACAGAAAATTGTCATATTTATGCATATTACAAAACAGAGGAAATCTCAAATTTCAGATTTCAAATTTCAGAAAATCTCAGATTTTTCATATTTGTAGCCCTTTTTTCAACTTTTCATGTTGAAATACGAAAATTTTTTTTTCAAATTCAACAGTGAAGGTTTTTTTCATGTTCGCGGATTAATAATTCGTATGGAGAAGAACTTTTGCTGCGATGGTATTCAAATGATACGAAAATCTATATCAATATAAAGAAACGAAATACAGTTACATGCATGGATCATTTTTTGGCAAATCAAATTTATACGTTCAGATTTAGTATAATGCTTTGCAATAGGAATTTGAAAACCAGAAAATAATAAATTTAAAAAATTTAAATTTCAATATTGAATAGAATTTTCATATTATAAATTACGATATAGATTCCATTCATAAATTACTAAGATATTCTTATTTCTTTCAGATAAAGTCTGAAATGAGATACAGAAATGTAACCTAAGTGACATTTTCCTTAAAGAAAAAGTAACTTAAGTGATCTTCTGATTTGAAAAAGTGACTATAGTGACTTTATCTTGAAAATGTGCCTTAAGAGTGATTCGAGAATGAAAAGTGACTAAAAGTGACTTAACTGACAGTGTGGCAGCACTGTGTACAGAGAATTATATATTCTCAGGAGATATTCTGATCTTCCGTCTACTTGATTTTTCTTATCATAAAATCATTCCATGTCTCTTGGGCAAGGAATTTCGATTATCAAAATGACAAGATTTGGATTCTCGTCACGTTGTGAGAGCGGTGAAAAATAAAAAAATAAGCTTTAGAACAAGCAGCTTAATTTTGTTTAGCCCCTGCGGCAGTATTTACTTCTAATCGAAAATTTTGCATGTACGTCCCAGCTGAATTTCGGCGAGAGTCGTTGCATAGTGCATGAGTTTATTCCCATCCAGTACTATCTGTTGTCAAAAAACGAAAAACATCATTGTCAGATCGAATGCATTTCCGTACGGCAATATTATGTAAATTACGCTGTATTCAGGTCAGATCTATTCATGCGAAATCCCGAAATTACGTGCTGTGGAATAACGACAAGTTTTGAAAGCAAGTGATTCTTGTATCTCCTATTTTTTTTTTTAATCCCTTTAAATACAATATTTAAGGTACAATTATTAACATTTTATATTTTCATTATTAAAAAAAGAGTAAAAAACTAGATCCACGTAATATCAATATTCAGAATAGTTTAAATAGTGATTGGGGAAAGTTCTATGTGACGCATTAGATTCTATTCTCAAAATTATTTTAATAATATTGAGCGATTGAAATATTATTAAGCTATATAAATTTTGTAGCTCTTTCTAGACTTGTTTATATTCATTTATTCAAACACTTATTTAGGAATATGAAATATAATTGTACAAATGTCTGATCAACTTCTTGGATGTTCAGACAGTAACGTTTTTATAAGGCGACCTGAAGACTACAAAGATTTTTAGGAATCTCTGTCTGAAAGCCAGGAATTCATTAATATGTATATATTGCAATCTAAAAGTTTGTTATTTAAAACAAGGGATTTTAATCGGCACTTGAAGTCAAAAGCACATAACAAAAATTATGAGGCAGTTCAAAATGAAAGGAAAGCAGAATTACCATTGGATGAAAACTCTGAAATTTCGAATGCTGATGAAAATTTTGAAAATTCTGAACTTGAAAGGCGTTGCAGCAGATTCGAAAATCAAAATCAATTTAATGAAGATTTAGCTGACATTGTTCCTGGCTTCTGACAACCCAATGAAAAGAGTGAATAATTTTTTATTAAGAAATTTCTGTCAACTTATACCAGTAAAGAGGTTCCTGAAGAATCCACTTTTAGAAAAATATTTTTACCCAAATAGTACGATCAGGCTTAAAATGAAATTCGCAACAAAATTGGTAATAATCATATTCTGGTATCAATTTATAAAACTACTGATTCTTGCGGTAGAAAAGTGGTGAACGTAATCGTTGGTGGTTTAGGTGACAGTAAATCTACAGAATGTTATTTATTAACTTCTGAAGATCTTGATGCAGCAATTACTTTAACAATAGCTGATCTTGTGGGTTGATTTAGAACCAGTCTATTCAGATTGTTCCAGTTTTCAAAAAAGAAAAACTTAATAATCCAAACTAATAACACATTTCTGAAAAATTGCTAGCTTCATCAAAGTAAACTATATTTACGGACTTTGGGAAAAGGGGCCTCAGAAATTTTTTTGGTTGTATTCGGGGTCTGATGAAATCCTGGAATCCATATAACGTAAAATACATCGCGTTTCTTATGAGAAAATGAATATTTCGATAGAAAATATTCATTTTCTGAAACCTAGAAAACAACACCGAGCAGACAAATTCCAAAAGAGCGATGGCGAGTATCAAACATACTTGACTTCAGTCATATTTTACAGACACAACACCGACACTAAATAAAAAAACACTCTGTATAGCATCCTTCCGCAAACTAAATTTCACAATTATTCAATGCGAGATAGTAGTGAAAAATACTTCCGAATTTTTTGTAAACTATGCGACGGAAGATGACAAATGAAGAAGCAAGAGAAACCGACCTAGCAGCGCGTTCACAAGGCGGTAGCGGCCACTTTTCGTACGAAAATGATAAAATCGCAGATTACTCAAAGAATCGCGGTCGGTAATGTATCTTTTTCCTCAAAACTAACTATCGGAATATAAAGATAAAAATTAACAATTTTCGTTATAAACGTGCATCCTGAAATTATTTTTTGCAGAAATACAAAGATAAAATACTATTTATGAAGTTATTTACTCAGTTCACAAGTCATTTATAAATGCATAAATTTACTGAGTTTGGACAATCATTTATTGCTAACTTCAAAAGCCACTTTTCTTTATAAGTGAATAATTTTACCAACTTTGTGAAATTATTTAATTAATAAATACACAAGTCTCTGTTCTTTATGAATAAATGAATAAATGAATTTACCAAGTTTGCGAAATTATTTATTTTCAAATTCACAAGTCCATTTCTTAGAAACCAATAAATTCCCCAAATTGTCAAATTATTCATTGCTAACTCCACAATTCACTTTTTTTATAAGCAAATAAATTCTCAAGTCTCGGTCTTTTATGAATAAATAAATGAATAAATTTACAAACCTTGTAAAATTACTTACTTATAAATTCACAAGCCTCTGTCCTTTATGAATAAATAAATAAAAAAATTCTTTAAGTTTTCAAATTATTTATTTATAGAATCACAAGCCTATTTCCTTTATAAATAAATGAACTCATCAACCTTGTGAAATTATTTATATATATTTTCCAAAGTCTCCGTCTTTTATGAACAAATGAATAGATAAATTTACCAACTTTTCGAAACTATTTATTTCCAAATTCACAAGCCTATTTCCTTTGTAAATGAATGAATGGACTTGTGAATTTGAAAATAAATAATTTCGCAAAGCCGGTGAATTTATTTATTTATTTCTTCATAAAGAACAAAGACTTGTGTATTTATCTATAAATAATTCCACAAAGTTGGTAAATTTATTTATTCATAAAGAAAAGTGACTTGGGAAGTTAACAATAAATAAATTTATTTATTTATAAAGAAAATAGGCTTGTGAATCTATAAATGAATAACTTAAAAACTCATAGCATTTTTTTATTCATCTACAAGAAAGAAACTTATGAATTTGGAAATAAATAATTTCACAAAGTTGGCAAATTTATTTATTTATGAAGGAAATAGGCTTGTGAACTTGGAAATGAATAATTTCGCGAAGATAGTAAATTTATTTATTTACATAAGGAAAGTTACTTGTGAAATTAGCAATGAATAATTGTCTGAACTTAGTAAATTTATGCATTTATAAATGACTTGTGAACTCAGTAAATAACTTTATAAGTAGTATTTTATCTTTGTATTTCTGCAAACAATAATTTCAGGATGCATGTTTGTAACACAAATTGTTGGTTTTTATTCTGGAGGCATTTAATTCGAAATCGTCTAATTATAAATCCTTCAAACTGAAAAGTGTGCAACTATCAAAACTTTCAATTTAGTACCCTACGATTTCGAAGAATTTGAAAAACCAGAAAATTTTGTACGTTTAAAATTAAAACCAAACAATTCAGAATATTTATATCTAAAATTAATTGATAAAAAATTGACTGTCAAGGCTTTCAAAATGACATTTTGCAATTTAGAGATATTTCAGAGTGAAACTGTCCTGACGTCTTTAATATTTTTATTTGAAACCACAACAGTGTGAAATTTGAATCCTCAAAAAATTAAGAAATTTCAAACCAAATATTTTCAAATTCAAGCATTTGCGGCAAAAAAATCTTCAGTTTCAAGGCCTTAAAGATTAAACTATTTTAGAAATGCGCATTCAAAACTATAATTTGAAATTCAAATTATAGATATTTTTTAGATGATAAATATATTATTAATAATTATCATATTATGTAGTATCATGTGACTTTCAAAGTGATTGGATAGATTTCTCTACTGCGCTAAAATTTCGGGATTAAAATTGAAATGGTTAAATTTTCAGAACTTTAATTGAAAATCAAAGAATTTCTCATTTCTAAACGATTTAAATTTACTCATTTTTAAGGATTTGAGTAGAAGAAAGTTTTGATATAACAATTCTTAGCGACTAAATTCTTGTCAGTTTTACATGAAGTTTTAGGTTCAAAGCTTCTGGCGCATACATTTTCTCATTTTCAATGTTTCGCATTTAAAATACATTTTCACTTCGAACGTTCTTTTAGAATAATTTGAATCATAATTTTTTTAATTAAAAAAAAAAGATATTTCTAGAATATCAGAAACTCTAGCTTTGAAAAATTCAATTCAGTTTTCAATTTTAAATTGTCAACTTTTAATCGCTTCAAATTCAAATTCATTAAAATTCAAAAGTTTTCAATTTCAAATTATTCAATTTTGAATGCTTTCAAATAGAAATAACACAATTTTCATTCTTTTGAATTTTAAATGATCTATTTTTCAAAATTATTATTAAAGAAGATTCAGTTTTCAACGTTTTGAAATTTTTTGTCCTATAATTTTGAATTTTTCGCATAATAGCGCATAATTTCATATTTTTGCGAAATATATATGCAAAAATTGCCAAAAATGTGTTTTTCAAATACTTACATGCCAAAATTCGTCAGTAAATATAAAATATGACATTTTAAACTCATTTTGGATAATTTTTTAAAAATAAAAGTATAAAGAATTTGCATTTTGACCTTCGTGGAGTTTTATCATTTAAATTTTACGTAGATCTTTTAGAGGCCTATTTTCCATGTATTGAGATATAAGTCGAGCAAAAAAAAGTTGTGGTTTGCATTCAAAAGAAGTATAATAAAAATGGTTGAAATCGGTTAATTTCTTCTGTTCGGGTTTTGAATTTGAATATTGACAAAGATTTATATATATTTTTATTGTTGTTCATTACTAAAAACTGTAGCCGTTGTGTGTCTTTTTTGTAAATAACATTTTCTGTGATGAAAAATTATGTCAAATGAAAAACTAACTTTTTGAAAAGTTATAAGAGTTAAAAAATGCGCAAAAAAACATGTTTTTTAAATTTATCTAATTGTGAATAAAAAAAATTATTTATGTCAAATTTCTGTAATTAGATTCGAAGAAACATGTCACTATCTTGTTGCTATGGGGGAAAAAATATTAATCGTTCTTAAAGCCTTGAAACCCTTTAAAGAGGCAAAATACACGATTTGGAAATGCTTTGAAAAGCATGAACAATTTTTTGTTAAACTATTAAGATGAAATTTCGAATTCAACATGTATAACTTTTATTTAAAGAAGTGGAACCAACTAAATTTGAAAAACGTTGTGTTTTAAGTTTTCAAAAAACTGTACGTTTCACAACAATTTTTTTTGATTTCTAGTTTTTGTTGAAGCGAATTTAGAAGAATTCAAAAAGGATTTCATGAAATGCCTAGGAATTCGAGGCGAGTTTAAAAGATTTAACGGTGAGTTAAAAAAATAATAATAAAAATCTATTGGATTCTGTGGAATTGTGTGGATTTAGAAGAACTCAAAAAAATTAAAGAGATTTCCAAAGAATTAAAAAAAATCAAGATAAAATAATAAGAATTCAGGTTGCATTCCAAATGAATTCAAATAATTTGGAAGAAATATTAAAAATCCAAAATATTCCATTGATTCCAGTAAAATTGGAGTCGACTTAGAAGAGCTCAAACGAATTCAAGAGAATTCGATAACTTTTTTAAGAATTCAAGATGAATTAAAAATAATTCAAGTGAATGTAAGAAAATTTTTGAAATCCAAAAAAAAACCATTAAATTCAGTGAATTTGTAGAGGATTCCGAAGAATTCAAGAGAATTCAGGTTGAATTTTGAATTAATTCAAATGACTTGGAAAAAAAAGATCGAGATATTCCACTGATTTCAGAAAAATTTGAATTAATTGAAGAGAATTCAAGGGAATTTGAGAGACATTTATGTAAGTCATAAGAACTTCAGTGAATTGGACAAAATTACTCAAATAATTCCAGGAAGACATGATTTCCGTATTTACGTTTGTCAGTTTTTAATTACACATTTTGAAAAATCGAAATTTGAAATTACGTCAACAGAATTGAAGTAATTTAAAATAATTGAAAAACGATTGAAGAAATATAATTTGAGTAAATTTAGAGTAATTTAAGTAGTGATTTAGGGAGTAATTTGAAGAGTAATTTTATTTAATTTATTAAATGAGAAGAATTCGATGAAATTGCTAAAAAATCAAGACGAATTTTGAAAAATTAGAAAATGTTTTTGAAATTCATTCGATTCATTAAACCTGAAGTGATTTTAGAAAAATTCAAGAAGAATTTGATGAAATGCCTAAGAATTTAAGGTGAGTTTGAAAGATTCAAGGGTGAATTAAAGAAGAAAACTATAAAAAAATCCAATGAATTGTGTAGAATTGAGTGAATTTATAAGAATTCAAAA
>JAUMHM010000088.1:13417734-13442501 GCA_032362435.1 Melikaiella ostensackeni
AGATACTTTAAATCAAGCCCTATGTTAAAAAAATTCTGTAAAAAGACACTAATTTGGAGAGTCGAAATTTTTTCATTGAGAATGGCAGCATTTCACGCCAAACATATCTAGAAAAAAGTTTCATCCCTTCATCGCATATGGAACCTACCCCTAATGATTAAAAAATTCTGCAAATAGGCTCTTATTTGAAAAGTCGAAATGTTTTCACCGAGCGTAACCGAATTGCATGTCAAAAGTATCCAAGAAAAGTTTCATCCCTTTATCGCATGAGGAACCCACCCTAAATGTATTCCTAGAGTTTCGAAAATTCTTCAAAAACACACTAATTTGAAAAGTCAAAAATCTTTCGATGACAATGAAATACTTTCATGACGAAAGAACCACAAAAAAGTTTCACCCCGCTAGTGCGTGTGGAACCCACCCTAAATCAAACCTAAAGTTTCAAAGATTCTGTAAAGACGCTAATTTGAAGAGTCAAAATTTTCTGGCTGATAATGGCAAATTTGCAAGCCAGAAGGTCCCCAGAAAAGTTTCAATTCTCTAGAGCATATCTAAAAAGTAGGAATGTTTTCGCTGACAAGGGCAGCATTTCATTTCAAAATTCTTTTAAAAGAGTTTTATCCCTCTTGTGCATGTAGAAACCACCCCAAATCAACCTTTAAAGTTGAAAAGCTGGTAGGTTTGACATGCGCTAGGCAGAAAAAACTTTTTTTCTCTACTTTGAACATGAAATTCTTCCATTCTCAATGAAAGTATTTCGACTTTCCAAATTAGTGTATTCTTATAGAATTTACTTCAGGGGTTGATTTAGGTTGGGTCTCACATGCGCTAGAGGAATAAAACTTTTTTGCAGTGCTTTCAGCAAATTTGTGTTTCAGAATTTTCGAAACTTTAGGGGTTGATTCAGAGTGAGTCCCACATGCGATAAAGGGATGAAACTTTTTTGGGTAGCTTTCGGCATAATGTGCTGCCATTATCAGCAAAAACATTTCGACTTTTCAAAAAAAAAAAAATTCCTTTTTTCATTTTTCTCCCTTCTGAAACCTATCACATTATACCCTCACTAGATATTCATTTTGTGTTTCTTAACAAATTTTCCAAACAAATAAAAATAATCAAAAAAGTCGAATAAAAAAACGTTTAGATCAACGAACTTCAACATTTTATTTCTAAAAAATTTTGTCTTTATTTTAGTAACGATGTTGAAAACATGCTCCATGATATCATTAAGGTACCTGAACCTTTGAACAGAGAAAAATTAGTTTCCATCTCTAAAATTGAAGAAACATAATTTTCAACGATTGAAAATCTCATTTTTCTCGACAAAGTCGCAGAATATGAATACCAATTCATAACTCAAAATTGTTCCACTTTCTAAAATCTATAATATCACGCCCTTAACAAATGTTTATCTTGTGTATTTAAACACATTTTGCAAAAAATAAAATAGAAAATGTCGATACAAATCGACTAAAATAGCATTTAGTTGAACGAAGTTCACCATTTGATTTTTTGAACTTTTGTTTCCAGTTCAGTAACAGTGTTAAACTAAATTTAATTTTAATTGATTTTTATCGATTTTTTCTATATTTTTTTTCATTTTTTGAAAATACTCAAGATAAACCTACGGTGAGAGAATAATTTCATAGTTTTCGGAGAGTGGAACAATTTTGAACTATGAAGTTCCATTCATGTTTTACGTTTTTTTCAAGGTTAATGAGATTTTTAATCGTTGAACATGATGTTTCATCAATTTTAGGAATTAAAACCAATTTTTCTTCACTTTAAAGCTCAGGAACCTTAATAATCTCAAGGAATATGTTCTTCAAATTGTTACTGAACTAAAAACGCAAACGTTCTTTCTAATTTCTTTTTTGGAAAAATTTGATAAAATAGACAAAATTAACATCAAGTGAAGGTATAATTTTATAGGTTTTAGGGAGGGAAACAATTTTGAACTATGAAGTGCTATTAATGTTTTACGCCGTTTTCAAGAAAAATAAAATCTTTTGAAGTTAAAAATGAAAAAATCTTTTTTTTTTTTAAACGCGTTGTATTATATGATTTTTTCTTTCTTGGCTCAAAATAAGTAAAGGACATACTTCAAACACGTACGAAAGAGAAACTGAATGTACAAGCACTTCTAAGGTGAACTTATTCGAAGCTATCCGTGTGAGCATTCGAAGACATTTCCCATATTTTTTTTAACGAAAAATCATTATGTTTCGACGAATACTTGAACTATGTAAGTCTTAAGAAACATTTCTTGAAGGTAAAAAAAAATAATTCCCATAGCCATAAAGATTTATAGCCCAATATAGAAAATTGGAATTTTTCTACCACCCTGAAATTAAAATTTTCTAAAACATTCCTTGTTGGTCCTAGGATATTGTAAATTTTACAGAAGTATAGAAACATTTGTAGAAAAAGAAAATTTCCAGAATTGGAAATTCGTTTTTTTTTGTTTGAAAATAATTTTGATAACTGAAAAATCAACTATTTTAGTTAGAAATTCACCATTTAAGCTAGAAACTCATCTTTTATCGTTCACAGTTTTAATATTTAAGTGAAATTTTCTTCTCCCTTGACTGGAAAAACTTTTTTGGTTGAAAATCTAACTCTATTGTTAAACTCTATTGTTGAAAACTCTTGTTTCAAAATTCATCTCTCTTCAGAAATCTCACATTTTTGGTTGAAAATGCAATTTTTTGGTCGAAAGTTTATCTGTTCTGGTTGAAAATTCGTTTTTTTGTTAATAATGACTTTTTCAAACCGAAATTTTACCATTCCATTTCTGATTGATAGTTTATCTTTTGTAGTTGAGAATTCAACTATATGGTTAAAGATTCATCTCCTTGGAGGAAAATTTAACTATTCAATTGAAAATTCGTTTTTTTTTGTTTTTAAAAATTAATATTCCCAAACGAAAATTCAATTATTCCAATTTAGGTGAATAAACGTATATTTTTAGTCTTTTTGACTTAAAAATACTACTTTCTTTGTAGAAAATTCAACTATTCAGATGGAAATTAACTTTTTGGGCGGAAAGTTGTATTTGTTGATTAAAAATTTAACTGATTTATAGGAAACTCGCGCTTTTGGCTTGAAAATTTAACAGTATGGTTAAAATTTCCATCTCTTTTGCCTAGAAACTCTCTCTTTTTTGAGAATTCCACTATTTTTCCTGGAAATTCGTCTTTTTAGATTGAAAAATTCATCTCTTTTGATAGAAATTTTATTTTTTTGGTTAGAAATTCAACTGTTTGGCTCAATATTAGTCTGCTTTTGTTAAAAATGTAACTACTTGATTAAAACTTGAACTCCTTCGTTGAAAATTAATTTTATTAGTTGAAGATTTATCTCTTTGTTTAAAAATTTAACTATTCGGATAAGAATTAACTTTTTTGTCAAAAATTTATATTTGTAGATTGAAACTTCAACTGTTTTGTAGAAGATTTGCCTTTTGGCTTGAAAATTCAACAATTTGGTTAAAATTCGTCTTTTTGGTTTGAAAATTCATCTCTTTTAGAAGAAATTTCATCTTTTTTGGTTGAAAATTCAACTGGTCGGTTGAAAATTAATCTACTTTGGTTGAGGATTGAGAATTTTTAGTTGAAGGTTTGTCATTTTAGTCAAAAATTCATCCCTTTGGATGAAAATTTGATATTCATTTTCTTTTTTGCTGAAAACTATTTTTTAAAATGAAAGTGGACCTATTCCAATCTTGCTTAAAAATTGATCTTTTTGAATGAAAGATTCATGTATTTTATTGAAAATACGTATTTTTCTCGTTTTTCCACTTGAATGCGAAATGAGTGAATAGAACATAACAAGAGAATCCAACAATTTTTTGTTGAAAGTTAATTCTTCAATGTTTTTTGGTCAAGATATCGACAATTATATTTTTTGTTAAGAATTCATATTTTTTGGTTAAAAGTTCTATTGTTTTGTAGAAAATTCATGTTCCTGGTTCGGAAGTTGAACAATTTGGTTGAAAACTAATCTGTTTTGGTCGAGGATTCAGTTATTCTGTTGAAAATTCATATTTTCTGTTGAAATAGCAACTGCTACATTTTTCCGTGAGAATTTATATTTTTTTGACTGAAAATTCAACTACTTGGTTGAAAGTTGCACTTCTTTGTTAAAAAGTCTTTTTTGTTGTTGTTGAAGATCCATCATTTTAGTTGGAAATTCACATCTATAATGGAACATTCAACTTTTTTATGGAAAATTAATTTTTGAACTGAAAATTTAACCATTCCACGTTTGCTTACAAATTTATACATTTTCATGAAAATTCGTCTCTTTTGATAGAAAATAATTTTCTGCTTGGTTAAGAATTTATATTTTTCGTTGAAAATTTAACTGTTTGGATAAAAGTTGAACTAAATCGTCGGTCATGACTAACCTACGACTTTCAATAAAAAGTATAACAACCGCCACACGAGAGATATGCATGAAGTTGTATAAAAATTAATTTTGGATCCGCAAAAGTGGATCATTTTGATCTGAAGCTGATAATCAGAATGATATGCCACGGTTTGATATCCCGAAGTTTTTTGTAAGACCAAAAACTAAAAAAAAAAGAGGAACATTCAAAATCAGTACAAAGTTGTTTATGTTTCAACATGTCACTCCTAGTTATTTATTCATTATCCTTTTTCGGGTTTTTACATATCTAAAATTTTCTCTCCCATGGGAAATCGTCAGACATTAAAGCTTTTAGCTCAATCCCTTCACAAAACCCCTAATTACCTCAACTCTCATAACAAAGCTTCCAAGCAGTGTCTGACACACTCAATCGGGTAAGTTTTTCAAATATCTAGAATCCCCTACTGTCTGCAGCCGAATTATCATCAGAAGCGCTCGAATCCACCTGAAAATTTCGTCAGGGGAGTGGAAAACTGCTGAAAACGAAAACTCTCGAGTTCAGTCGACTACCGACCAAGGAATTTGGATGTAGACATTCGATGGCATTGAGTGCCCACATCCATCCTCGGCTCGCTCGATAGTAGTGAAATGCAGTGAAAACGCGACTAAGCCAGAATCCCACACGGTCACCCATCCGATCGCTAACCGCTCCCGTCCGTGCTTAACATTCAAGACCACGACTCGTCGAGAATCACCATCCAGCTACTGCCGTCGGTCTTAGTTATTTATTTATTTATTTACTTTGAAATTATTACATTTTATAATTCTTTTCCTAAATATCTTCGAATCATGGAAGGGGTGTCTAATTATCTACAGGTGATCAAAGATTTCTGAGTATAAAATGAAGTGGCTACTTTATAAAGAAATCTGTAGTACCTTCTTTGAGCGTCAACAGAAGAGGCGAGAGGATAACGAGTTCTTTTTTTCTCTTCTATTTCGCTCTTCTCCCTTTTTCTCTTCCGTTTACCAAGATTCACCCTTTCACCCATCGCGGTATTCTCGCTGGAAGCACGCAAAGGCGGCAGCCTATTTTTCAGCAATAAAAATCAATGGCATCTTTTACTCCCGCTAGCACGCAAGGCACGTCGGTAAAAGGCACTTCGCTCTTGGTGGAAGAGAGAGGGAACGAGCGAGAATGAGAGAGAAAAAAAGGGGAATCCTTGGATAGAATACCATAAGGCGCTTACCCTTTTGACTTTCATCCCGCGGCACTGAAGGCAAAGCTGCCGCTTCCTCAACAATTTCAATCCGACTTCAAATTCACTTGCGAGATAAGAGCGCTATTTTATCTCCTAAGCCACTACTTTGCAGCTACATGTCTTTACAGTCTGATTATCACACACACAAGTGAAGAAAATGTAGGGGAGGCCGGGGCTAGAAGTTTCGATTTTTGGTTAACATTGAAAAAAACTTACAAAAAAAGGAAGTTATTCAATTTTCTATTGATTTATTGAACATCAAATATATTGTACATGAGTGTTTTGAGCAGATTTGTTTTATAGGATCATTGTTTTCATTCATTAAAACCCATTTATTCATGGTAGTTCAGAGCGGAACTTCTAACACCGTTGCGGGGTTAGTTATTAATCGTTCAATTCAATTCAATTCAATTCAATTCAATTTTTCAATCGTTGAATAATAATTATTATTATTATTATATTTTCCAATATATTTTAGTGCATTTGAATATTCTTTACGTGTAGTGGGCATTTCTCCTACTGAAAACGCAATTTACGTTGAATATTTTACTTGAAACATTTTATCTTGTGTGAAACATAAATTTTTCAAAGGCCTTCATCTTAAAAGAGAACAGGTTTTCGAAACTTACGCAGAAAATTATAAAAAGTTTAGGCGGTCAGCCTTGTGACGATTTCGAATTTCAACACAAGAATTTGTTTGAAAGTAGTCATTAACGTACAGTGTCGCAGAATAGATTGTTCTTCTTGAAAGTACATTCGAAAATTCTGTCAATTTTCTTCCACGCCCTCAATTTCCAATATTTTTCAGTGTTTTCGAATATTTCTTACGTGTAGTGGACATTTATCCTACTGAAAGTGCAATTCACGATAAGTATTTCACTTGTAGCATTTCATCTTGAGTAAAACATAAATTTTTGAAATGCTCTAATCTTAGAAAATTTACGCAGGAAATTATAAAAAGTTTAGGCTGTCAATCTTGTTACGAATCCAAATTTCAACTCAAGAATTCGTTTGAAAGCAGTCGGTAACGTGCAGTGTCGCAGAATAGATCGTTCTTCTGAAAAGTACATTAAAAAATTCTGTCAGTTTTTTCCTACGCGCTCATTCTTCAATGTTTTTCATTGTTTTCGAATATTTTTCACGTGTAGTGGGCATTTCTCCTATTGAAAGCTCAATTTAAGATGAGCATTTTACTTGTAGCATTTTATCTCGTGTACAACATAAATTCTTCAAAAGCCCTGGTCTTAAAAGAGAACAGGTTCTCCAAATTAATGCAGGAAATTATAAAAATTTCAGGTGGTCAGCCTTGTTACGATTCCAAATTTCAATTTAAGAATTCGTTTGAAAGCAGTCGATAACGTGCAGTGTCGCAGAAAACATCGTTCTTCTAAGAAGTACATTTGAAAATTCTGTCCGTTTTTTCCCACGCGCTTATCTTTCAATATTTTTCACTGTTTTCGAATACCTTTTACGTGTAGTGGGCATTTCTCCTACTGAAAACGCAATTTACGATGAATATTTAACTTGAAGCATTCTATCCTGCGTAAAACATAACATTTTCAAAGACCCTAGACTTGAAAGAAAATACTTTTCCCAAATTTAGGGAAGCTTCTATACTCGTCAAGCTTTTCTTCACAGTTGAGATTTCTTGTCACATTTTTGGAGCATTGAATCGTCTTTTTCCATCTAAGAGAGAAAACTGCAGGAGGCGGGTGCCCTCCTCAGTGTGCAACACCAACCGATCATAACTCTTTTGGTTCTGGTTTGGTTTTCATACTTTCCTTTGCATGACCGAAGTTAGGTGGGACTAACCTTATGCACTTACACTTCACCTTATGACAATTTAGTTTCTTTATTTGGACATGATTTTATACTTATGGAATAAGCTTCTCGTATCAAGTTGTAGTTGCGTGTATACTTTTAACAATGATTAATACAAATACGAGTAATAATGCAGCCTCTGATGAGATTGACACTTCTGTTGATGAATGGCATGTCCTCCTAAAAGTTTCAGATGATAAATGAAGATTGGGTATTTGGAATGCTAGAGGTGTAAATAATCTTAAGGAAAAGGAATTGCGAACTACAATACGCGTAAGGAAGCTAGATATTTTGTGTGTATCGGAAACAAAGAAGAAGGGATCTTAGATAAGAAAGATAATAAATGGGCTATAAATTTATAAGTGTAGATACTAGTAGATGGGTTAGAATGAAAGTGAGAATCAGAAGGCTATTCATTATAGAATGCTGCACTCCAGTTGATGATGAAAGTGGTGATGTAAAAATACCTTCTTGGACTCGTTGAATAATATTATAGGTACTTATGATCCTGAGGAAAGAATCATTCTACTGGGAGATATGAACGGCTGGGCTGATGTGTAACGCAAAGGTACCGAAAGAGTACCGGGTCATTTTGGAGATCCAAAAACAAACGGTAACGGGAATAAATTGATTAGCTTATGCTTAGGAAAAGGCTTGTTTATTACGAATACTTGGTTCAAACATAAAAAAGTTCACATGTATACTTGATGCAGGAACGGGAGCCACAGTATGATTGATATTGTTGTAGCGGATGAGAGACTGAGAGGGCTTCTAAGGGATACAAGGGTTAGAGTAGCTCTAAGTGCGGAACAGATCACTACGTCATAGTTACAAAATTGAGTCTTGGTCAATGGTGGACTGAAAGACTAAATTGGACAATAAAGATGTAGAGTGTGCATGGATAATACTACAGGACAGCATGTTCAAGAGTGCATCTGAAGTGTGCGGTACTGCGGCTGTGAGGCGGCGTCTGACTCAAATTCGGATCAGTGAAAATTTCATGAGAAATCAGTCAGTATTTCCACTGTAATTATAGGTGCGTTTCACTGATTTCCCAGTAGAGAAAGTCAATGGCTATACGGTATTCTTTTGATTAGCATCAGAAATCCCTCAATCAGTTAAAGTTCACTGGAAAACCAGTTTGTTCTCACTGAAATTTCAGTAGTTTTTTCATTTATTTCACGGTGAGAAAAAGTTACGTTTTTCTACAGATTTCACAGTAGAAAAAGCTACTGAAATGTCAGTAAACGTCACTGAAATTCCAGTTACTTTTTTGCTGGAAACCGAAAAAATTGATCAACTATAAACGAAGAAGCCAATTGTTAGTTTTTTGAATGCTTGTAGAAAATAAGAGGATTTGAAGAGAAAACAATTACTTACAGAAAAAGAACAATCAAGCTTTTATTCTAGTTAATGAAAAGTTCTAATATTTACTTCATAGTGAAGAATGTTTAAATTGAAATCGTACTATCAGCAATTTTCAAGTGGAAGATTTAAAAATGTAAGGCCTCAAATCGAAACGTTCAAAATTGCTAAATGAGTCGGAAAAATTATAAATCACACAATGTTGGATGATAACGTAGACGATTTAAAATTATGATATTTAACATTCTCTGTATGAAAGTGGTTGCAGAGTGAAAAATGTAGAGTATATTTTGAAGCCTCTTCATCCAATATCATGTTAGATATCTAATTAAAATCCAGCCGAATAAGTATCAAGTACTCAAATCAGCATACAACGTAAAACTCGCATTTTGGAAAGTATCCAACGTTACTCTCATTTGCTTATTACCTACTGAATGGATTTAAACTCCATCCAATTACAATTAAAACAAAATTGGAAAATTTGCATAACGCTACTCCTAATCAATATTTCCACTACAGAAAATATTCAGTCCATTCGCAATTATAATATCGTACATTTTATTAATAGAAATCAATTATATACGGAAATTTTATCACAGGGGTTGAATTCACGAAATATTTGGCAAAGCTATAAATATAAATTATTTTACCGTTACATCTCAAAATATTCATGTCATACTAATTAACTACAATCCATACGTAAATCTCACTGAATTGAATAAAAACAAGTATATGTCTCAACACCCTTCAATTAAACGTTTTCTGTATGATCGAAAACTTTAATAAAAACGATCAGTGAATCGAATTTGGAATAATTAAATATTTTTTCAAGTAGTAGGATATTGTGCAACTAGGCAGGAAAGTAAGATATCCAAACCGCTGTGAAGTTTGTTGCCGAAGCGAAGCGAAGGCAGAAATCATAAGAGACGGAATAGCACTTCCCTCCAGTTCCACAAGATATTTTTTGTGACAGTTGTATATGGAAATCGTGATTACGTAAATGAATTATGGAGGCTAGATTTGGACAATATCGGTCGGCGTGAGGAAATAGCTTCCGCTACATCATCGATTAAAACTCCCTAGGGAGTTATAACAAAGCTGATTTGTGGCAGTGCGCCCTGCTCGACACTAGGTGAGTATCAAGCATTTTCGTCCCACCTTACATGTTCGAAAATTACGATTTCCATGCATCTGTTACAAAATAGTGCATTATGCATCTAGGGATGAAATACGCCTACTTCATCCCGTGGTGCATACGATATTTTTTTCAACTCATGGTGGAACCATATGAAACGGGCCCGACATTGCTGTTTATTGGCCGGAGAAAAAAACTGAAAAAAAGTCGTGAGAGGGGAAAAAGCTGGTGGCAGATGGGAAACAACTCGGACGTGCTGCCCCTGATGGAGAATCTTGTAGACGTTTCGTTTCGAGTTTCTTTTCCTCTGTCAGGAGTTTTTGTCCCAGTCAGAAGTTTTTTCCTAGTTCTTTTCGCCGGCGAACAAACAGCAATGTCCGACCCGCTTCACATGTCTCGAGTCCGCGATTTCCTACCATGCGGTAAAAAAAGTTATTACATTAGAAAACTAAAATTACTCGTTTGTGGCGAATTCCCTAAACTAAATGAAAACTCACACAAAGTTGTCTTTCAAATTCGCAAGAAGCGATTAGAAACTTTAATAAAATATTAATTAAAGCCGTCATGTCGCGCAACCGTGGAATGTTATTGTAGCATGCAACTAATTTGACTAATTCCAGCAAACACATGTATATAATAATACGTTGACGTTGAGATCTGGCCGTGGATTATTTTGCATGAATCTGCAACTGTGGCGTAGAAATTATGTCCACATCACTTACGCACAAGCAATATAACAGAGACAAGGGGTGGATGAGAGAGAATGTCTCGCTATAGTGGTAGACATTCTCTTGTGTGGGATATTCGTATGTGGAACGACGGAAGTTCCGCGTGCGTCCGACCGTTTCCTCCTGTCAGGTCTCTGGTTGGTCTGAAAACCGAGAACTAGGAATGCTTGGAATTTTATATTAAAATCGTTTCACCACTCCCAACTCCAAAGCTAACGTTAACGGCCTCCACGTTTCATTTCACGCTATGTTGTACGTTGTTCTACATTTGCAATGCAGATCCGCATCTCTGCGGTTGTTACACGCAAAAACTCCTTCAAAACTTGGACGCATTCACTTTCCATATCATTGCTCTCAAGTCCCAATTCAAAGTCAAGGGAACAGTTTAACCAATTTTCCAGAACTTAATATTAAAATTCCTTATCGGGAATCATGGATAAGAAAAGTATAGCGACAAAGTGATCATAGTTGGCATGCAACTTCTGCGGAATATATGCGGTAAAACGCTAATGAAGAAAGACAGAAATGAGTGGGTTCTCAAAGAATGCTGTGTAGGATAAACACTAATTGACAAGAGTGAAAAAGACTTGTTGAGATGGTTTGGTCATATTGAGAGAATGAGTAAAGGACGTTTGACGAAGCAAGTGTATTTAGGTGTGGAAATAACATGTTGAGATGGTTTTGTGATATTCAAAGAATGAATGAAGAACGCTTAATAAAGAAAGTGTATTTCGGTGTGAAAGAAACTTACTAAAATGGTTGCCATGCTATGAGAATGAATGAAGAACGCTTAAGGAAGCAAGCGTATTTGGGTATGAAAGAAACTTGTTGAGATGGTTTGATCATGTTGAGACAATGAATAAAGGACGTTCAATGAAACAAGTGTATTAATGTGTGGAAATAACTTGTTAAGATGGTTTTGTGATGTTCGAAGAATGAATTAAGGACGTTTTATAAAGAAAGTGTATTTAGGTGTAAAAGAAACTTGCTGAGATGATTTGGTCATGTTGAGAAAACGAAGCAAGTGTATTCAGGTGTAAGAAAAACTTGCTGAAATGGTTTGGACATTTAGATAGAATGAATAGAGGATGTTTAAAAAAGCAAGTTCATTTAGGTGTGAAAGAAACTTGATGAAATAATTTGGTCATGTTGAGAAAATGATTGAAGGAGGTTTAACGAAGCAAGTGTATTTAGATGTGAGAAAAAATTGCTGAAATCTTTTGGACATGTAGAGAGAATGAATGAAGGCTGTTTAACAAAGCAAGTATATGTAGGTGTGACAGATACTTGCAGAGATGATTTGGTCATGTTGAGAGAATGAATGAAGGACGCTCAAGGAAGCAAGCATATTTGGGTATGAAAGAAACTTGTTAAGATGGTTTGATCATGTTAAGACAATAAATGAAGGACGTTTAATGAAGCAAGTGTATTTAGGTGTGGAAATAACATGTTGAGATGGTTTTGTGATATTCAAAGAATGAATGAAGAATGTTTAATAAAGAAAGTGTATTTAGGTGTAAAAGAAACTTACTAAGATGGTTGCCATGCTGAGAGAATGAATGAAGGACGCTTAAGGAAGCAAGCGTATTTGGATGTGAAAAAAACTTATTGAGATGGTTTGATCATGTTGACACAATGAATAAAGGACGTTTGATGAAGCAAGCGTATTAAGGTGTGGAAATAACTTGTTAAAATGGTTTTGTGATGTTCAAAGAATGAATTAAGGACGTTTCATAAAGAAAGTGTATGTAGGTGTGAAAGATACTTGCTGAGATGGTTTGGTCATGTTGAGAGAATGAATGAAGGACGCTTAAGGAAGCAAGCATAAGTATTTGGGTATGAAAGAAACTTGTTGAGATTGTCTGATCATGTTAAGACAATGAATAAAGGACGTTTGATGAAGCAAGTGTATTGCGGCGTGGAAATAACTTGTTAAGATGGTTTTGTGATGTTCAAAGAATGAATTAAGGACGTTTTATGAAGAAAGTGTATTTAGGTGTAAAAGAAACTTGCTGAGATGGTTTGGTCATGTTGAGAAAACGAAGCAAGTGTATTCAGGTGTGAGAAAAACTTGCTGAAATGGTTTGGACATCTAGAAAGAATGAATAGAGGATGTTTAAAAAAGCAAATTTATAAAGGTGTGAAAGAAACTTGATGAGATGGTTTGGTCATGTTGAGAAAATGATTAAAGGAGGTTTAAGGAAGCAAGTGTATTTAGATGCGAGAAAAACTTGCTGAAATGCTTTGGAATCTGGAGAGAATGAATAGAGGATGTTCAAAAAAGCAAGTTTATTTAGGTATGAAAGAAACTTTATGAGATGGTTTGGTCATGTTGAGAAAATGATTGAAGGAGGTTTAACGAAGCAAGTGTATTTAGATGTGAGAAAAACTTGCTGAAATGCTTTGGACATGTGGAGAGAATGAATGAAGGCCTTTTAACAAAAAAAGTGTATGTAGGTGTGAAAGATACTTGCTAAGATTGTTTGGTCATGTTGAGAGAATGAATGAAGGACGCTTAAGGAAGCAAGCATATTTGGGTATGGAAGAAACTTGTTGAGATGGTCTGATCATGTTGAGACAATGAATGAAGGACGTTTAATGAAGCAAGTGTATTTATGTGTTGAAATAACTTGTTGAGATGGTTTCGTGATGTTCAAAGAATGAATGAAGAACGTTCAGTAAAGATAGTGTATTTAGGTGTAAAAGAAACATGTTGAGATGGTTCGGTCATACTGAGATAATGAATGAAGAGCGCTTAAGGAAGCAAGCGTATTTGGATATCAAAAAAACTTGTTGAGATAGTTTGATCATGTTGAGACAATGAATAAAGGACGTTTAACGAAGCAAGTGTATTTAGGTGTAGAAATAACTTGTTAAGAAGGTTTTGTGATGATCAAAGAATGAATTGAGGACGTTTTATAAAGAAAGTGTATTTAGGTGTAAAATAAACTTGCTGAGATGGTTTGGTCATATTGAGAAAACGAAGCAAGTGTATTCAGGTGTAAGAAAAACTTGCTGTGTGAAAGATGCTTGCTGAGATGGTTTGGTCATGTTGAGAGAATAAATGAAGAAAGCTTAAGGAAGCAAGTGTATTTAGGTGTGGAAGAAACTTTTTGAGATGGTTTGGTCATGTTGATAGAATAAATGGAGGACGATTAATAAATCAAGTGTATTCGTGTGTGAAAGAAGCTCGCTGAGATGGTTTGGTCATGCCGAGAGAATAAACGAAGCATGTTTGATGAAGCAAGTGTACTTAGGTGTAAGAGAAACTTGCTCAGATGGTTTGGTTATCTTGAGAAAGTGAATAGAGAACGTTTAACGAAGTAAATGTATTTAGGTGAGAAAGAAACTTGCTTGGATGATTTGGTCATGTTGAGAGAATAAATGAAGTATGTTTAACGCAGCAAGTGCATTGAGGTGCAAAAGAAACTTGCTGAGATGGTTGAGTCATGTTGAAAGAATAAATAAAGTATGTTTAACGAAGCAAGTGCATTGAGGTGTGAAAGAAACTTGTTGAGACGGTTGAGTCATGTTGATGAAATGAATGAAGGATATGTAACGAAGTCAGTGTACTTAAGAGTGAAAAAGACTTGTTGAGATGGTTTAGTCATGTTTAGAGAATGAATTAAGGACGTTTAATGCAGCAAATGTATTTAGGTATAAAAAAAAACTTGCTGACATGGTGCGATCATGTTGAGAAAAAATGAATGAAGGACGTTTAACGAAGGAAGTGTATTTAGGTGTTAAGAAGACTTGCTGAGATCGTTTGGTCAAGTTAAGAGAATGATTAAAGGACGTAAAATGTAGCAATTGTATTCAGGTGTAAAAGTAACTTGTTGAAATAGTTTGGTCATGTTGCGAGAATAAATGAAGGACTTTCAATGAAGCAAGTATATTTTGGGTGTGGAAAAAACTTGCTTAGATAGTTTGGTCATATTGAGAAAGTGAATAAAGGACGTTTAATGAAGCAAGTGTATTCGTGTGTGAGAGAAGCTTGCTGAGATAGTTTGGTCATGTTGAGAGAATAAATGAAGAAATTTTAATGAAGCAAGTGTTCTTAGGTGTGAAACAAACTTGTTGAGATGGTTTGGTCATGTTGACAGAATAAATGAAGTACGTTTCACGAAGCAAGTATATTTAGGTGCAAAAAAACTTACTGAGATGGTTTGGTCATGTTGAGAGAATGAATGAAGTATGTTCAACGAAGTAAGTGTATTTAGAAGTGAAAGAAACTTGTTCAGATGGTTTGGTCATGCTGAGAGAATAAATGAAGGACGTTTAATGAATCAAGTATATTTAGATATGAAAGAAACTTGCTGTGATGGTTTGGTGACGTTAAGAGGATAGATTAAAGACGCTTAACGAAGCAAATTTTTTCAGGTTAAGTGAATGGTAGTGTACCAAGAGGTAGGTCGAAGAAAGAATGGTTGGGAATTGCGAATGAGACTCTAAAGCAAAGAGATATAAGTCGTAAGAACACAAGAGCTTATATGAAAAGATGTACTATATGTGAAAAAAGCAAAAGATGTATGCAAGGATAGGGATGTGTGGAGGACAATTGTTCATATATATATATATATATATATATTTATTTATTTATTTATTTATGTATATATTTTCAAATTAGTTAGTCTTATGAAGAAACCTGTACAGGTTCCGAAACATCGCATGCAATTTTTTGGTGAAAATTTTTTTATTTTGCAATGAGTAATGAACCTCTCTAGTCTGTAAGTTATGACCTTTCTCTCCTTTTTTTATCCCTGTTAGATGACAATATTTGTTATTTTACGGACAGTTTTGATAAACAGATGAAACCTTAGAATTTATAAACCAACGCTAAAAACTAAAATTTTGTAGAGAATCGTTATTTTCAAATCAGTCTTTCGTTTCGTTTCGGTGAAAAAACAAGTCTTTTCGCTGAATAATGACTAAAACGAATATTGTTGAATTTTCCGAGAAAAAATTCATTGTATATCCAAAATCCATAGAGTTTGAAAATTTTTTTGTTTCGAGACAATTATTTAATAATTGTTTATACATTTGTTTCTGTACTGAAAAGTACTTCTGATTATGCTTTATTTAATTTTGCTCATTTAATTTACTTTGAATTGTGGAAAATTGGGAAAACTTCTGTCATTCATGTTCCGTAATTATGAAACAGCAAGAAAGCATGTTAATTGCGTATAGTTAGAAATTTAATAAATGAAAACTGAATTGAATTCATAATAAATTAAAACTTATTAATCTCTTTTAGGTCCAATAGTCGAATATTTTTTTAAACACATTTTTTTCATTTCTATACGAAAAAAATGTATAGCTAAGCCAGCGATATGTGTCCCCGATCTAGCTATACATATTGTTAAAAAATGACCAACGATATTGGTAAAATGTTTAAAGCAGTGATTTCTAGAAGAATTTATTGCAAGTATTATTATTACTGGATTGCAATAAGAATCGTTAAAACAAAGATATTATTTAGCTGAGTTGAGAATGATGAATCTCTGTATATGGCGCTAATGAAATAGGATTAATTTTGATAGAGCTTTGAAATTTATGATCGATTTAAAAGTTTGCCTCAAAATTAAACAGATTATAAGGTCCTATTTGGAATGAAAATGAGTGGAGTTAATAACAGAAACAGTTTATAAACATTTGTAATTTTTTTCAACTTGAATTGAAACTTATTTCTTTTCTGCGTATTTCTTACTATCCAAAAATTTGTACGTGATATTTTGATTTTATGTGACATCTGAAACTCATGACGTCACAAAATTTATTCAAATATATGAAAATCCTTAAATCGAGGTTACAGTTGGCTGTTCAAGAATAGAAATAACTTCATTCAAATATATTTTATTTTCGTTGATTTCATTTTTCAGTATTTTTGTGTTCGAACTACGAATTTTTTTCTGTGTAAGAATTTCGTAATTGAATTTTAATGAACTGAGCAATTGTGTTACGTCCACATTTTCTTATAAATGTTATAATATCTTGAAGATGTGAATATGGGGCATTCTCCAGAACCTTAAGATTTTCGTAAAAGAAATCTTGACAAATAGATAAATAGCGACACATATTTCCTTTCTTATATTGCTTCTTTGGATGATTACAATTATATTCTTGATCGTGCACAACGAAATGTACAAACGCTTACTTCAAATTTTTATTTTACAAAATATAAAAACGACAGACTTTAAGACTTTTTAAAATGTAAAATGAGCACTCTATTACAACGACATTTTGAATATATCAGGGGTAAATTTACTGCCTATATTATAAGTTAATGCACAAAAACTATTGATCGATGTAGTTTTCGTCACAGATAAACGTACATCATTGTCAATTAATCTTAATCCTATCACTAAACACCGATAAGTAACTAGGACGTAAATCTAGAGGTTACTGAGAATTGCCCATATATTTTTCATAACTACTCAAAATAAAAAAAGGCTAGGACTGCATGGGAAAGGAGTTTACTGTCTTACAGACTTTTTTGTTTAAAATAATAAAAACAAATTGGATGTGAAGGCATCATGAAGCAAACAAAATTTGAATTGCTGCTCTATTAAATTAGTCTGAAAATTTATTATCGTGGTTATCTCAAGTTTAATACCAATGTTTTCTTAATTTAGAAAATCAAAATTTTCACAATTTAAGGCAACAGAATAACCGTGTCAGCAAGTGTGAAGCTGTCTCGAATTTTTGGAATATCATATTTGCAGCAAGTCACATTTAAGGCATGTCACATTTGCAGCAAGTCTCATTTGCGGCATGTCACATTTGCGACAAGTTACGTTGTGGCATCTCTCATTTGGGAAAGTTTCAAATCCACATCAAACTGGCAAAAATGCGGCAAGTGACAATTCGGTGAGTCACATTTGACAATATATCACATTTGCGGCAAGTTACATTTTTTAAATGTCACATTTGCGTCAAGTCACATTAGGGCATCTCCCATTTGGAACAAATTTTTAAGTCCACATCAAACTCACAAGAATGTGGCAAGTCACATTGCGACAAGTAACATTTGACAATATGTCAAATTTGCGGCAAGTCACATTTTTAAAATGTCACATTTGCGGCAAATGTGGCATATCTCATCTAGGGAAGAATTTAAGTTCGCTTCAAAGTGGCCAAAATGCGGCAAGTCACATTGCAGCATCTTTTATTTGGGGATATTTATATTAGAAGAGGTAGGGGATATAATATTATTTATATTTCATTAATTAATTTAAATTCATCTAGAAATGGTTTTCGCGGATAAATTAAACCACATTTCTTTTTTTTGCGA
Organism: Melikaiella ostensackeni; assembly: GCA_032362435.1. Classification (NCBI taxonomy): domain Eukaryota; kingdom Metazoa; phylum Arthropoda; class Insecta; order Hymenoptera; family Cynipidae; genus Melikaiella; species Melikaiella ostensackeni. Next base: position 13,435,705 of record JAUMHM010000088.1, read on the forward strand.
TTCTGAAAATTTTTTAATCACTACGCATAATATTCCGCTTCAATCTTTGGAATAATTTAATTATATTTCGTGTTAAAGTTTTTTTAATGAACAATCCTAGAAAAGTTTGATTTTCCAATGTTTCATTTCTTCTTCTTCGTCTGAATCAATACGATGCACCATAAATTAATAATAATCGATGCAAAAACACAAATATAGTAAGAATGCAATTTTTTAGGCAACAATTTTATTGTTATAAACCAATAATATGAACAAACAGGCGTGTAATAGAACATTCATAGAGTTACATATTTTCTCTTCATGAACAATTATTTTTAAATACATTACAATGTTATCTTAAATAGAAAAGTTGTTAAACATGAAAACTCATAATTTTCATTAAAAATTTGTATACAAAATTACGTGTTTCATTCGCATGTGCTTACAGAAATTTTTTTTTTAAACCTGCGTACATCCAGTTGGAAAAGTTTATTGTACGTCAATAATAGGGTGGGCCGAAAATAAACATTTTTTGAAAATCAAAATTGGCTAGTGCTGATAAGTTGCTATGAGTTATTACAAATAGAAATCTCTTATGACTTTTTGAAACCAAAGTGGTCCTACTATGTCGCAATGAGGTCAACAGTTTTTAATTTTGAGAATTAAACAAAATTTCCCTGCGGGTTCCACAATTATGGGTTTTTCGATTTGACTTTTTAATTTTTAATTTTCTAATAAAAACTAAAACTAAAAGAATACAACTTTTGTTTGGATTAGAATTTCTTTAAATGAGCGAAATGACATTGTTTAAGATTGAGTTAATTTTTATGAATTTTTTTTAGAGTTTTATGTATAACATTTCTTTAGCTGCACTAGGCCAGTAAGGTATAACTTTCTAAGATCCGGAAAAAGAATTTCAGACGTTAAATTTGTTGAAAAGTTGTGAATTCGGTGATCTATGACTTTTTTTGACAGCCGTAAAGTCAAAAAAGAAATTTTTTGTGGTCCAAGGAAATCATATTTCGCTTCTCCAGTATCCATAACACTTTTTTTTAATTTTAATAAAAATGAACCAAATATTAAAAAGTTTCACTGTTGCTCATTTAAACAAAATTCTCACTTTCACAAGTTATATTTCATCAATTTTAATCTTTTATTGGGATTTAATACTGAAAACTGTTCACAAAAAATACCACAAATTTCCTACACGTAGATAAATTTAATTTAATTCTCAATATTAAAAATATTTTATCACATTGCAACACCGCAGAAATATAGATTTCGAAAAGTTCGTCGATTTGTTATTTTTATTAACATATAACAACTTATCAGCTCTAGTCATTTTCGATTTACAAAAATTTTATGTTTTCGGCCCACCCTATTTCTGACATACAATGAACCTTTGCAACTGGATTCACGAAGGTTTTTACAAATAATGATAATAATAATTATAATAATAATAATTTTTCCTGTAAAATCATGCAAATCGAAGACGCAATTTTGTATATAATTTGTTAACGAAAATACCTAATGTTTATGTTTAACAACTTTTTAATCTAAAATAACTTTGTATTGTATTTAAAAATAATTTTTCAGAAAGAGAAGATATGTAATCCTATAAGGATTCTATTATATGTCTAATCATTCATATTTTGTCTTTATTTCTTTATTTTATCTTTGCACTTTACTGATTCAGAAGAACACAAAAGATGGTAAATTGGAAAATCATACTTTTCTAGGATTACTCTTCTAAGGAAAATTTAACACAAAATTAAACGAGATTACTTCAATGATCCAAGTGGAATTTTATGTGTAGTCATTTTTTAAAAAATCGAAAAAATCGCAAAAAAATTCCACCTGTGCTTAAATTTATCCGCGAAACTCCACTTCTGCATAAATGCAAATGATGTTGCCGCAAATGAGACTCGTCACAATATTACATGCCCAATTTTTTGCCATTCTGATGTGGACTTAAAATTTATCGCAAATGAGAAATTCCACAATGTGACTTGCCGCAAATGTGACATTTTAAAAATGTTACTCACCGCAATGTTACTTGCTGCATTTCGGCCAGTTTGGCATCAACTTATCTTTCTTGCCCAAATGAGAGATGCCGCAATGTGAATTGCCGCGAATGTGAATATTTGAAAAATGTGATTTGCCTCAAATGTGACATTTCAAAAATATGACTCGCCGCAATGTGACTTTTCGCATTTTTGCTAGATTGATGCGTATCTCAACTCTTCCCCAAATGAGAGATGCCACAATGTGACTTGCCGCAAATGTGATTTTTCAAAAATATGACTTACCGCAAATATGACATATTGTCAAATGTGACTCGTCGCAATGTGACATGCCACATTCTTTCCAGTTTTATGTGAATTAAAAATTTTTCCTAGATGAGAAATGCCACAATACGACTTGCTGCAATTGTGACATTTTCAGAATGTGACTCGCCACAATGTCTCTTGCCACATTTTTGCCTCTTTTGCATAGACTTAATATTTTTCCCAAATGAGAGATGTCGTAATGCGAGTTGCTGCAAATGTGACACTTGAAAAATGTGACTTGACGCAAATGCGACATTTTGAAAATGTGACTTGCCACAATTTAACCTGACGCATTTTGACAGTTTGATGTGGACTTGAAACTTTTCCCAAATGAGAAATGCCACAATGTAACTTTCCGCAAATGTGACTTGTCGCGAATGTGACATGCATTAGATACGTATTATTCCTTTTAATCCAATAGACCTTAGTTTCCAAGTTATGGGGACATGGGTATTTACGCTTTCGAGGGCGTTCCGCGCTCGACAGTGGCAAGTCGAGTGGTCCACGCTCGACAGTGTTAAGTCAAGCACTCAAAAGTTAATACTCAAACCTCGATATCGTAGAAACTATTATAATACCCAGTGGATCCAAAGAAAAAATACTTATCTCATAGATTTTGATGCACTTTCATCCTGTAAAGTCCCAGTCGAATGGGCGTTCCGCATCTCGCAACCTCTTTTTGTTAATTGAGGTAAACGTCCCAGTAACCATAAGCAGAATCCTATTCTCCTTTTTTCCTTTCCTCCATGAAGGGCGAAAAGATAGAGAGGGGTTGAAATTCTTTGTTTGGGATCAGTGTCTTGTCAACAAAAAATGTCAGGTACGTAAGCAGAGGATCTGAAGCGTGATTCAGGAAGGCTGAAAGTACCCGGGCGTGCCAAGCCCATTTCGAAAGAGATACTGGCGATGCTAATATCAGTAATACCAACCCCACAACCGTTCCGACCAGACTTGCCATTTTAACCCCAACTACCCAGCTCCTGCACTGGAAGCTGTCCAACAGATATAGCTTATTCACTATCTTCGTGCAATGCTAAAGAGGCCTAGATCCTTTAGATTTACTGGCAACTGTAAACTTTCTAAGTCTGTCGAAAGAGAGAGAAGGAGATCGTAATCCAGAAAAAGAGAAAGAGGTGGATAGGGATTAACTGGTGCATAGAATCGCACGAGTACAACGACTCTGTGAATCCGACGACGCTGCTAGCAATCAATCTGATTTTTGTCTGCTTCTTTCCTTGCCAAAAATTCACAGCTTGTTTCGCTCAACATCCTACAACAAATGCGGACTATTGGTTTCTCTGCGAAAAAAGTTACTTCACTACCTAGATTTCTCTGAGGAATGTTTTTAGAGCAAAGAAGTGTGAATTATTCCATGCCTTAATTGCATTAATGTTACGTTAGCAAAATTTGGAATGCACGGAGAAAACTGTATGGAAGTAAGATCCATAAATATGGTTGTCACAACCACAAAAAATAGTGAAATATGGTACAACTACAGCTGTGGTTTCTACAAGTATATAGCTGATTCTATAAGAGTTTAGTTATAAGGTCTCAACTGTGTGGTTGTCGCAATCATATACTCTAGTTGTCTATCAAGGTTTCTTATGAAATTTTATCCTATTTAATCTACTCTTAATGTTATCTTTGATAGTCTCACTTTGGGTCTCAACTTGAGAAACAACCATCAACGCTTTCACTCACAAAAATCTCTGTTATCAAATCTCACGATGAATCTTTATTCAATTTCTCACGCACTCGGCGTTTCCAGACAGATTCGTGCCTTAGTGTGCCAAACTCGGATGAAAGAGTAGACTCTCCGTCCTGCCCACCACTCCTAAGACTTTGAATTTTCTCCGGTAATCTGACAATATGCTCAGTATTCACGCTTTCGTGTCCTCAGACAAGCTCGTGTTGTAGTACACAGAACTCAGGTGAGAAGAGTGAACTCTTCACCCTGCCCACTGTTCCTACTATCCGAACTTTGTCTGGATATTCGAAAACTTGAGATCTGCCAGTCAACACAGGCCTATGTGTGCACCAGACTTGGATTCGAGAGTAGACTCTCTAACCTGCTCACTGCGCCACTAGAAAAAAGGAAATCAGGACTCGGAGTCAACAGTAGACTCTATCACCTGCCCTGAGTGACCCTCCGGGTTGTTGTTGGATCGCTAGCGAGCCCCAGAATGCCGAAAATCGATCGCGCATCGAACCTCTTCGATCTCCTCGCGACTCCGCGCTCTCACTATCGCATAACGCGTGGATGGGAGACACCGAGTTTGCGCACTCCCTACTGAACGCTACCTAGCGCCGTCATACACGGCGATATGACTGGCTGCCGTTGTGCAGGAGACACCGCTCAGACAGCTTACAATACATCCATCCAGCAAATCTTGCATTCCTGTATATCTTGCACACATTTCTCCTTGATTTGCCATTGTCCATCTACGGTTAATATTTAAAGATGTCAGCACTCGTAGTCACATATCACTTGTATTTGCTGCACACAAGAAACAATTTAGCAGGCATTCGGATATGATGGCGTTAGGCCTGGTGGGTAACGCGACATGATGTGCGTTGGCGCACGTGAATCTGCGCAACTATGCGCACCAATCGAAAGAGGATGAGCTACAAACAGAGTGGCAGTGAAAGCCACCAGATAAGAAGCGGTACCAATCAAAACAGGATAAGCTACAAACACTGTGGTTGTGGGAGCCACGTGCCTGTAGCTAAAAGCGTATAGTTGTGACAACCATATCAAGAGAGTGCCTAGCTTCGCACGAAAGAAGCGGCACCAATTAAAAAAGGATGAGCTAAAAAAGCGTGGTAGTGGGAGCTACAAGACTGTAGCTAAAAGCGTGTGGTTGTAGCAACTATGTCATTTGGAACTAACAACGTAGATAAAAGATGTATGAATAACAAAATTGGACAATGCATCCAAATTTATGCAGCTTGATAATTTTAGCCACTGTGATCATACAAGTTTTCTCCGTGCAATTCCACAATTGGATGAAATTGGTTATTTACAAATGATTGCAAGTGAGCCATTCCTCAATTTAATTGACATTATTGTAGATGCCATATTCTTAAAACTTCAGATCAATAAAAGAGTTGAGTTTTCTGACTGAAAAATTTGAATATTTTAGAATACATTCGTCCTTTAGACTCAAAAGTCTGAACTTTCAACACAAAAATTCATTTTCAACCAAGAAAAATAAATTTTCAACCAAATAGTTGAATTTTCCATTCAAAAAATTAATTTTCAATCAAACAGTTGCATTTACAACCAAATAGTTAAACTAGTAAACAAAAGAGATGAGTTTTCAACAAAAAAATTAAGTTTTTTATCGAGTAACTAAATTTTCAACCTACGAAGGTGAATCTTCAACTAAATGATCGAATTTTCAAACAGAATAGAAAGTTCAGCCAAAAACAGTTGTAATTTCGAACAAGAGATGAATTTTCAATCCAAAAGAACGGACTTTCTATCCAAAAAAACGAATGTTCAACAAAATAGTTGGATTGTCATCAAAATAATGAAATTTCTCACCAAATAGTAGAATTTTCATCTAAGAGACGAATTCTGAATCCAAAATTTAATATTTGAATTTTTAAATGAGAACAATTAATTCCAACAACAAAAAATGAATTCTGGACCAAAAACATCATAGTAGAATTTTCAATTGAAAAGAATTAACTTTCAATCATGAAAGATGAATTTTCAAAAAAAAAGATGACTTTTCTTCCAAAAGATAAATTTTTAATCCAAAAGAACGAATTTTTTATCTAAAAAGACGAATCTTCAACAAAACAGTTGAATTTTCGACTGAGAAAATTACTTTTCAACGAAATAGTTTAATTTTCGACAAAATAGTTGAATTTTCAACCAAACAGTAGAATTTTAACTAAAAGAAATAAATTATGAACCAAAAATATCATAGTAGACTTTTCAAGCAAAAAAAAAGAACTTTCAACCAAAAAAGATGACTTTCTAACAAAATGGCTGAATTTCCAACCAAATAGCAGAATTTTTAACTAAAAGAAATCAATTCTGAACGTAAAATATTATATTCGAAATTTCAATGTTAAAAAATTAACTATTTACCAAAAACAGCTGGATTTTCTTATTGGGTTCTATTAATTCAGTTCTAATTAGTTCAGTTGGATGTTTTAACGGAGATAATTGGTAACACTGAACACAATTCCAAACACATTTTTTCCGGAGAGCAACACGAAACTTATTGCAAAAGTAAAAACAAATCTGAAAAATTCCTGGTTGTCAAAAAAAATCCCGGATATTTCCGGGCCTCTTCCCGGTGCTCAAAATTCGAGACTAATTCCCGGTTTTCCCGGTCAGCAGCAACCCTGAGTCTTAAATTTATTGAGGAAACGTACATTAATTACATGAAAATGATTTTTGAAATTTGAGAACTCCTCCCACCCCTGTTATAAGGCTTCGTCCGATTTTTGGGGGGGGGGGGGGGGGGGGGG
>JAUMHM010000088.1:13442511-13459963 GCA_032362435.1 Melikaiella ostensackeni
AGACCCCCCCCCCCCCCCACTTCTTACGTTAGCTTTTATATTTTTTATTCAATAATCAACAACATATCGAGTATTTTCACTGGAGACGAGATTTCCAGTAGTTTGAAAGGATTTCAACAGATTTCGAGGCATTTTTAGGTATTTCAAAGGTCTACAAAGTATTTCAAAAAATTACAAAATTTTTACGAAATTTAAAGAAATTTTTCAAGCTGTTTAGAGATCTCATGAGAGCTTAAGAAATTTCAAATGAATTCAAGGGATTACAAAGTTTTAAGTTATTTTAAACAATTCCAAAAGATTTCGAAAGGTTCCAAATCATTTTAAAAGATTCCAAGAGTTGAAAGAATTTACCTATTACGATTTCAGAGAGAATCTTCATTTTATCACGAATTTTGAAGTGCATCAGGAAATTTTAATGTAATTTCGAAGATTTGAAGGGGTTTCTAGGGATTTATAAGATTTTGAGGGATTTCAAGAGATCGTTTATTTTCAGGATTTCAAAGGATTTTAAGAGATTTCAAAAAATTCCAAAGTTTATGCACAAATATTAGAGATTTCCATAAGATCTCAAAATATTTAAAGGAATTTCAAAGGGTTTTCGAATATTATAAGGAATTTTAGGGGATTACTAGAAATTTCAATGGATTTAAAAATAGGCGTTTTAAGGGATTTCAAATTACTTCAAGGGATTACACAGGATTCCACAGATTTCAAGGGATATGTAGGAGTCACCAAAATTTGTTAGGATTTAAAGTTATTTTGATATACTCCAAAAAATTTCAAAACATTTCAAAATTTTTTAAGGGAATTTTAAGAATTTTGTGGAACATCCAAAGATTTTATTGAATTTCTATAGAGAACTAAATTCTAGATAATGAGAATTCAAGAGATTCCTAGCGATTCAAAAAATTTCAAAGGAATTTAAGCGATTTCAACTACAATTTCTTAAGAACTTTAGGGAATAAATTAAATTTCATTTCAAGAAATTCCTACGGAATATCATAATTTCAAAAGATATGGAGAATTAAAAAAATTTCAAGGGATCACAAAGAATTTTGCAGGATCTTCAAAAAATTTAAGAAATTTCAAAGAATTTCACAATATTCAAGAGATTTTATAGGATTTCTAAGTATTTAAAACATTTTAGGAGATTTTACAAATTTCAAGAAACTTCAATGGATTTCTTCAATGGATTTAGGGAATGAATTTAAAAAGATTCAAAATTTGAAAGGGTTCTAAAGATCTCAAAGGATTCAATTTCAAGGCGTCAATTTGCAAAGTTAATTTCTATACAGATTTGAAAACACAGAGATTTTGATGTTTTTTCGAATTTGTTTAATTTCCAGGCTTGCCATTTAAAATTAATAGTTAAATTTCAAGTACATATCAGTATTAAATTATTAATTTGGAATGTTTGGTTTAAGTAATTCAAAATTATCACTCTCAAGCGTTTGAAAGTATAAAATTTTAATTTTATTTAACGTGAAATACTTTTAATTAAGAATTCGTAATTACAATTGATTTGGAATTAAAATTATTAAGTTTTGAGCGATTCAAACTTATAGTTGACTATTAAGGTTTCCAATTTGAGGTTTTTATAATTTAGGAAGAATTAAAAATGGAATTGTCGTTCCAATATTTTTGATATTCGTAACTATTCGATAAGAAATGTTTTTAATATAAAATTATATAAATATTAAAGCATCAATTTGAAATAAAATAATTGTACAATCTGAAGATATTCGCGCAAGTGAAATTCGAAAATGATTCACTTTAAATTTTAAAGTTATATTATGAAATTTTCAACGTTTTCAACTGAAAATTGTTTAATCAATAGGGGTTAAATGCTCAATATTGTTCAAAATTGCCTTATGAAATTGCTTGAATTGTACGATCAGAAACATAAACATTAAAAATCTAACAATGAAATAGATTAGAAATGTTCAAAATTTACCCATTCAAAATTTGATCAAGTTTTAAATTCGAATCAAGAGTGTCAAGCTGAAATGTTCTCAACTATAAAATAATGAATTCAAAAAAAGGTTTCAAATTTTACGATTTATAATTTCAACCATTTTAAAATCGTTATTTGCAACTTCTCAACTGGAAAACTTCAATAATTGTTCAATTGCGAAAGGATATTAAATTTCTAGAACCTTTTAGATTCCAATACAAAAATAGACGATACAATTTTTGTAAGAACAACACTGGAAATTTTACTATTTCAGCTATGGATGCTATTTAATGATATTCTGTAATTGGACAGACAAAAACTACTGTATGCGATTAGATATCATGCTCAAGTCTCAATTTAACAGTTGTCGACATACCGCTGGCATAGAATTGCCGCCGGCTTGCATTCGTTGATGAGGGGGTTCAAGGAGCCGAGAGAAAGGTTCTGTGAGCTCAGCGGATTTATGTAGTTCCGGAGCCACAAGGCCGACATTCACAAACTCGCATGCATATTTCACATTTATTTTCAAATACACGCGGCAAATTCTCTTTTCATTGATTAGTTCCCAATTTTAAAAAAGGTCCATCCTTAATGATAAAAAAATCTAAATTTGTACAAAATAGAGTTAATAAATATTATTTATTCCTACTGAAAATGGTTCATATGGCCCTGACTGTTTACATCATAGATATTCTTGGAAGAACCTCACGGTCATCGCAGGCCATACCCGAGACTGGCGTTAAATGGAGAGTTGAGTGTAATGATTGAAGATATTCACTTATGTGAAAGGAAACGATCTATAGACTTTTATTTTTATTTGAAAACATTTAATTGACGGTTGACGAGAATTGTAAAATAAAAATAAAATAATGAAAGGAAATTAAGTATTGGGTAATTAATTACGAGAAATTTTGTGCTAATCTTTCGTTACGCTCATCAGAAATGTTTCGTTTTTCGTCTTCATTTTCTCTTTGCATTTCCAGCAACAAGGTCAGTTTATTTTTACAAGTATTCATCGTTTAAAAAATCTCATTTGTAGGCTAATCATTATAATTATTTAAAGTTATAACTAGGTTGTTTACCCGACGGATAATTTTAAATTCCCGATCATTTCGCGGTTTTCCCCCTATTGATTTTTTATTTTGAAATTTGGAACAGGAAATTTTGGAAAAGAATTATAATTCTGAATTTGAACGGGGATTTTTTTTGATTCCCTTCTTCTAAATCATCATTGAAATTATTTTCAAAAATTCCCGTTTCACGTCAAAAGTTCTCTGTTTCAAATCGAATGATAATTCTTCATAAAATCCCCCCTCCTAAAGTCTACATTATAATTCTTTACAGAAATTCTTATAATTCATTACGGAAATTCCCTATTCGAAAATGAAAAATCTTAACGGAAATTCCTTGTTCCAAGTCACAATAAAATTATCTTTATTTTAAAAAATTCCCTGTATCAAGTCAAAATTATAGATTTATTTAGAACATTTTCCATTATAATTCAAAGATATAGTAACTTCCTTTTTTTTAATTTGTAAGAGGGCGGTTTCCAATTGTGACGAATCCTGGCTTGGTACAAGTCAGTATTGTACATCTTGTATGGTACAAGGATTTTTTCGATTCCTCTACTCTAAATCAGAAATAAAATCCTTTTCAGAAATTCGCTGTTCCAAGTCAAAAATTCTTTATTCGAAGTCAAATAATAATTCTTTACAGAAATCCCCTGTTCCAAGTCAAATTATAATTATTTACGAAATCACCTGTTTCAAACTCAAAATTATATTTCTTTACGGAAATTCCGTGTCCCAATAATCAAAATTTCACTTTATTACTAAAATTCTCTGTCTCAACTCAAAAATTATAAATCTAATAGAAAATTCCCTGTCTTAAAATCAAAACTATAATTCTTTACTGAAATCCGTTGTCCCAACTCAGAATCATAATTCTTTCACAAAATTCACAAATGCAACTCAGAATTAGAGTAATAAAATATATGAAATCACTTTGGATTTTCATATCAATACATTCGAGAAAAAATCCCAGTCACTGTATCAAATTCCTGGGTATTTTCAGGTTCTTCCCAGTGAAGATAATTCCCGGTTTTCCTGATTTCCCGGTCAAGTAGACACCTTGATAAACAAAAATATGACAGTTTCTTTGTGAGACGTCACTCGAGATTTGCAAATCTAAAACTTTCATTCATTTTCATAACGGTCGACCGTTATCATAACGGCGTTATGAAAAAAAATTTTTTGATCTAGGTCAGGAAATATGTTTTTGTTCGGTAAGTACAATCCCGGAAGGCTAAATAAGAACCACGAGGAGATTATTATAAACTCTTCCAAAACTTTAAATTATATTTCAACTAATGCTATTAAAAATGTAATTTCTGATTTAATTGAACAATTTCAATTTGGATTTATTAGATTTTAAAAGTTTAGTATCATTTTGATGGTTACTTTGAAAAGTGGAATTTGAAACTTTACTTGAAAGAAATAATCATGGATCACTATTTTATTAAGTAAGTACTTTCATTTATATTACAACTTTTATAGAATTGTCAATTAAACCTTTTGAATTGCAAGATTGGAAATTCATTGGAGATTTTAATGTTTATGTAACTCTTTCTCTCCAAGTATTTTCATATAATTGAGTGCATTTCTGAGTCTATGAACAGCCATAAAAAAAGTTTTATTCACTGAATGCTACCAGATATCGAGGAAACGATCGTCCCTTGAGAGAAAGATCTGTGCACTTTTTAATGGCGTATCCGTTCTCACGACCAAGAAGAAATTGTCACAAGAAAGCTTTAGATCTCACGTGAAGTTTTTATTTTAATTCAAAGATAATTTTTTATTGTTGAGATACATCAGCATTTCGATAAGAGTTTTTTGAAAAACGTCTTCTATTTTCGAGAGCAAATCTCAATTTAGTAGAGAATTTTTATTCATATTTGTACCCCTGTACAATAAGGCAGAACCAAAAAATATATATTTTTTTTAAATTCATAGGTGGTGCCCAAAAGTTGTACTTTGGTACCCGTTTCTCCGACAATACGTTACAAATTAAAAAATATATATATATTATGTTCGAAAATCTACAATAAAGCTCAAAATAATTTTAAGCCAGACAATATGAATTTTCAACCAAAAAGGATGAATTTTCAACCAAATAGTTGAATTTCCAGCAAAAATAAATAAAATTCAACCAAACACTTGCTTTCACAACCAAATAGTTGAAGTTTTAAGAAAATAGTTGAATTTTTGATCAAATAGTTGAATTTCCATCCTAAAAAGATTACTTTTCTACCACAAAAGATCAATTTTCAACACAAAAAGACGAATTTTGAACAAGAGAGTTGATTGCTAAAGATTAAAAGAGAAATGTTTTTTTCTCAATTAAACTAAACTTTTTAGCTCAAAAACTTAACATATCTTCTTGGCTTGAAAATTCAACTCTTTTTGGTTGAAGTTTAATCTTTTTTGCTTGAAAATTCGATCATTTGATTGAAAAATCAACTATTTGGTTGAACTTTTTTTCGTGAATTGAACTACTTGTTTGAATATTCATCATTCTTAGTTCAAAATTCAACTATTTTGTTGGATTCGTCTTTGCAGATTGAAAATTCAACTGTCTTCTCCAAAATTCGTCTTCCTGGCTTAAAAATTCTACAATTTGATTGAAAATTCAACACTTTTTGGTTGAAGTTTATTTTATTTTTGCTCGAAAATTCAAACATTCGGTTAAAAAATCAACTATTTGGTTTAAAATTCAACTTTTTTGTTGAAAATTCGTCTCTTTTGCTTGAAACTTTCACTGTTTGGTTTATATTGAACTGTTCAGTTGAACTTTTTTTTTTCGTAAATTCAACTACTTGGTCGAAAAATCATCATTCTAAGTTTAACTATTTTTTTTCTTTTTAAGATTATATTTTTAAAATTTTAAAGTTAAAATTTTTTTTTTTTCATTCTAAAATTCAACTATTTTGTTGGATTCGCTTCTGAAGATTGAAAATTGAACTGTCTTCTCCAAAATTCGTCTTCCTGGCTTAAGAATTCGACAATTTGATTAAAAATTCAACTCTTTTTGGTTGAAGTTTAATCTTTTTGCTTGAAAATTCGACCATTTGGTTGAAAAATCAACTATTTGGTTAAAAATTCAACTATTTTGTTGAAAATTCATCTCTTTTGCTTGAAAGTTTAACTGTTTGGTTTAAATCCAACTGTTTGTTTGAATTATATTTTTTTGTTCGTAAATTTAATTACTTGGTTGAAAATTCATCATTCTTAGTTCAAAATTCAACTATTTTGTTGGATTCGTCTTCGCAGATTGAAAATTCAACTGTCTTCTCCGAAGTTCGTCTCCTTGGCTTGAAAATTCTACAATTTGGTTAAAAATTCAACACTTTTTGGTTGAAGTTTACTTTGTTTTTGCTTGAAAATTCGAACATTCGGTTAAAAAATTAACTATTTGGTTGAAAATTCAACTTTTTTGTTGAAAATTCGTCTCTTTTGCTTGAAAGTTTCACTGTTTGGTTTATATTGAACTGTTTAGTTAAACTTTATTTTTTTTCGTAAATTCATTTACTTGGTCGAAAAATCATCATTCTTAGTTCAAAATTCAACTATTTTGTTGGATTCGCCTTTGCAGATTGAAAATTCAACTCTTTTCGGTTGGAGTTTAATCTTTTTTGTTTGAAAATTCGACCATTCGGTTGAAAAATCAACTATTTGGTTGAAAACTCAACTATCTTGTTGAAAATTCATCTCTTTTGCTTAAAAGTTTCATTGTATGGTTTAAATTCAACTGTTTGTTTGAACCTTTTTTTCTGAAATTCAACTATTTGGTTGTAAATGTAACTTTTTGGTTGAAAATTATTTTTTTGTAAATTCAACTCTTTGGTTGAGAATTTATTTTTCTTGACTGATAAATCTTTTCTGATCAGAAATTCAGCTGTTTTATTAAAAATTCGCCTCTTCTGATGGAAAATTTAACTATTTGGTTGTAAAAGCAACTGTTTGGTTGAATTTTTTCTTATAGGAATGCAACTATTTGTTTGAAAATTCATCTTTCTTGGTTAAAAATAATATTTTTGTTATTAATTTATATTTTTGGGTAGAAAATTCATGTTTTATGGTAAGGAAGTCATCTTTTTCGCTGGAAAAATTCATCTTTCTTGGTTGAAAATAACTTTTTCGTGGAAAATTCATTTTTTTGGGTTATAAAATCAACGAAAAGCAGTCTTAAATAGTCAAAAGTCATGATTTTATATAATTTTTTTTAATAAATGGTTTTTGAGAGGTAATTATAGTTGTAAGTGCTAATTTAAGAAACCTTCCCATCTATTAAAAAATTTATTTTGTTCCAAAATAACAAAAAATTCACTATTATTCATAATTTTGAGCTTTATCATCGATGCGCGGATATAAGATATTTTTTTCCTATGAAAATTTTTTTTTTTCGCTCCGCTCTCCTGTACAATTTTCACAAAGTTAAAATTGTGCTGAATTTTACAGAAAATTCCATTTTCTTGATGATACAAGTGTGTGAAGGTTTCATGAGATCTGGATTTTCTAGAACCCTTTCGATCAATGAGAAAATCGTTATCAATAAGAAAATGTCATGTAATCATGAGAAAACATGATTTCTAACCTTTTTTCAACTCTAATGATAATTTACGATATATACGAATTTTTTATTGCTGCATAGCTTTCCAAATATAATCATAGTTGTCAGTGCTGATTTTAAAGAACCTTTCCATCTATTAAAAAATTTATTTCGTTCCAAAATAACAAAAAATTCGCTATTATTCCTTATTTCAAGCTTTGTCATCGATGCGCGAACATAAGATTTTTTTTCACCTGTAAAAAAATTTTTTTTTGCTCCGATCTCCTGTAAAATTTTCACAATGTTAGAAGTGTGCTGAATTCTGCAGAAAATTCTATTACCTTGATAAAACAAGTATGCGAAGATTTCATGATACTCGGATCATTGAACTTGGAGAGGATGTGTTTAAAGTTTCATGGGGAATTCAGAGTTTCCAGTTTGAAGGACTAAAAGAGGATTTCTAGAAGATTTAGCTTAGCTTCATCTCTCAGATACTTTACGATCTCTTCAAGAATTTATCCTCAATAAATAATTTAATTGAAGAGCAGGAGATAAAGAGAGGATATTTGAAAAGCTATTTTCAAAACTCCTGCAAATATAAAAAGTTGCGGATAAAGTTCCGAGTAAACCTTACTTCCGATTTCTTTGAAACTCCGTATTCTTATGTAATTTGACGCGCTGATTACGAAAATTAGATTGGAAACTGGCGCGAATTTGATTTTCATGGCAAAACCCATAAAACCCCATAAAAATCATGGTTTTTCACGCTTATCTCGAAAACCATTAAAAATTTGAAAAAATAATATGAACAAAAGTTGTAGACCTAGTCAAAGTAAACATTTTATATATTTTCCAATTTTTTCGTAGAAGTGAAAGTGTTAGAGATATTTGATGATAAAGATGAAAATTTCATACCTAGCCCCTGCCAAAAGCGTAAGTATTCCCGTGACCAATCGCTGCAGTTATATATTTTCTTACTTAATTTTATTTACGTCTCCCCACGAGACTTAGGAAAGGGGTAGAGGTTTGACCAACATAATTTCTGTGGCTAGACAAAGGGGGTGCCTTCCCGCCTCCCACGAAAATTTGGAAAGGGGAAGGGCTTTGACCAACATTATTTTTGTGGCCAACAAAGGGGTGCCTTTCCGCCCCACACGAGAAGTTGAAAGGCGGAAGGGGTTTGAACAACATTATTTCTGTGGATAGACGAAGGGGCGTCTTTCAGCATTGTAATTGACGCAACTGATGTAATTAAGTACATCATAAGTAATATTTCCTTCATAAACGTCTGCAGTTAGCCTATCCAAATTATAGTTTTGAGAGTTCACCACAAGGAGATTGCAGTCTCCTCGCCTCTTACAAATCAGGGTGCTTTATTATCGTGAGTCCCTAGCCTCTCACAAGCCGGGGTGCTTTATTATCGTTAGTCCCCTCGCCTCTCACAAATCGAAGTGCTTTATTATCGTGAGTTCCCTCTCCTCTCATAAACCGGAGTGCTTTATCATCGTGAGTCCCCTCGCCTCTTACAAATCGAGGTGCTTTATTATCGTGAGTCCCCTCGCCTCTCACAGACCGAGGTGCTTTATGCCCTAAGAAACTGAAAAAGGGGTCAAAGTGCCTCAAGAGGCGAAGAAAACAAAAAAAAAACAAAAGAGCCAAACTCCCTACAAAAATATACTCAATTTTTGTGACCGGGATAGCAAATTTTAATGTCAGCAACTAATTGCGTCAAAGGATCCGCACTCAATTCTCTAACCCGTTGTCGCCACAAAAGCTCGCAAAGATGGTCTGCAAGGTTGCAATTCCGCACTCTTCATCGTGACAAGAATCGTCGCATCCATCTCCAGGACTTAATGTTTTGGGTGTGAGCATGGTTCTCGCTACTCACAAATTCCTCGGAATGATTTACAGTTTTATGAACATAACCGTGTTCTGCCAAGTTTATGTAGCCTTTCCAGCAATCAGTGTGGATCTCTGTTCTCTCAGCTACATGTTTTTTACTTAGAGCAATCAAAGTATCTTCATTTTCTTATTGTCGAAACATATTTCTAACCGATACAGAGAGGCATGTCCCCTGTGGATCATGCCGAGGATCCATGAACCCTCCACCACACATCCTCTTTCATATTTCCGGCGGCCGATCTTACATTCATCAATTTCGACGACTTCGCCGACACCACCAATGCGACCTTCCTGTTCTAGATTTTCGTCAAGAGCAAGCAAGAACACCTCTCTGCAAAAAGAAATGCGATCCGCAATAGTTTCTCTAGAAACTTGCTGACCTTCCAAAAGGCTGCTCTCTCTGATGGTTTTCGCAAAACTGAAATTCACGGCGAAGCTGTATGTAATTAACATACATGAGGCTGCAGAAATATGACAGTTTTCAAACTATATATTTTCCGCAACAGTATGAGAGAGGAAATATTTTCCCTTTTTCTGAAAGGAAAACTCACCGCAGGTTAATTTTGATTCACTGAGAGCCATTTTCTGCTTATGCTTCCGACAGAATCGTCCCGTTGAAGTCAATTCAATATCCCGTAACCACTGAAGTGTCTCATCTCGATCTTGAAAAATGAGACTCAAACTAAAAATGTTGTGTCGCAGATTCATCCTGATGGTAGGTTTAGAACCTCCCAAAAAAACAAAAAAAAAACACAAAAAAATTGAAAACGAAACCTCTGCACTCACCTTTTGTATAACATAGTCGCTTCAGTTCAGTCGATCTGAAAATAATAAGAGCAACGTAACCAACTGCTCACGAAGTACCGTCAGCGCGGACGGTGAAGGAAGACCTATCACTTACTGCACTCAAGCCTGTTACACGTACTAAATTTCAATAGCGATTTTCTCAGAAACTATTACTCCTAATGATAAAGTATTATGTACAAAAAATGTATATCTTGAATGGATCTATAACTTTTGTTTGAAAACTTTCCCGAAATTTTTTGTATTTACTGAGATAAATTTGAAAACCATGAATTTCATGGGTTTTCCATGGTTCTCGCCATGAAAATCAAATTTGCGCCAATCCGCACTACCATTTTTGTAATCACCGCGTCAAGATACTTGCGTATGCGGAGTTTCGGAAAAATCAAAGGTAAAAATAATACATACGTTTTCAGCAGGCGCTAAACATGAAATTTTCATCTTTATCATCAAATATCTCGAAAAATTTCACTCGTACAGAAAAATAGATAAAACACAAAATGTGTATTTTGACTAATTCTATAACTTTTGTGGAATTTATGTTTCGAAGTTCTCAATCATTCTCGAGATAAGCGTGAAAAACCGTGATTTGTATGAGGTTTTTATGATTTTCACCATGAAAATGAAATTCGCACCAATTTTCAATATGATTTTCGTAATCAGCGTGTCAGAATACATAAAGATACGGAGTTTCAAAATAATTGGAGGTAAGGGCTATTTCGTACCACACCCAAAATTCCGATAAGGTCTTTGTAGAATAAAAAGAATATTCGCAATTATTAAATTATTCAAGTTTCTGGTGTTTCGACAAGTCATGTATTTGCAAAATTCATCGAGAATACAAAAGCTTGAGTTTTGCTTTTGAAATATCTTTTTTACGTTTCGATTCTTTCGAGCTCTCAAGACTGAAGGCTGGTATTACGACTTCCTGTGAAAGGGCCGGAAAGCATTAAAAAGCCATTGTTCATAAAACGCAGTCTATTGAAAAAAGGGCAATAATTCGTCCTTCCTGAATGTTTGAAGTTATTTTAAGTATATTGCTGAAGCTCGCAGCGTTTATAAAAGAAAATATTAATTTATTCTTTCAGAGTAAGGAAATAAACTTTTCATCAATAAAATAATAAATTATTTTAGACGGTTATCACGCAGTGACAACTACGTTTTAGCCATCCACGCACCCTAATGTATAATTTTTTTTTAATTATAATATTCCCCTAAGCGCTCAGTTCGCTGATTTTTTTTCACAAATTACTTGTACACTTAACTCTTCATTTAACCCTAGTCTCGGGTATGGCCTGCGATGTCCGTGAGGCTCTTCCAAGTATTTCTACGATGTAAGCAATTTGATAAGGATATTGGGATGAAAATTTGCTTGCTGTTATCCAACATCAAATACAAGTGAAATATGAAATAAAATCCAAGAACCGAGCGTTTAAAGAAAAATTAGAATTTTTATAGTTTTTACAATTTTTTTTAATTTGATAAATTTGTCTAAATAGCAGTCTCCCGGTAAGGATACTGGGGTACAATTTTTTTGCTATCACCTGAAATCAAATACAAGTAATTTTTGAAATGAAATCCGAGATCCGAGTGTTCAGGGGAAGATTAGAATTAAAACAAAATTTACATATCAGATAAGTGAATGACTAAAATGTAGTTGTCATTGCGTGATCACCGTCTAAAATAAATTATTACTTCATTTTATTGCTGAAAAATTTATTTCAGTAATTTAGAGGAATAAATTTATATTTTCGCTTATAAACATTGCGAACTTCGGTTACATAATTTAAATTAAAAAGTGTTGCATTTCCTGTTTAAATAATTGTTTATTTATGAGCCAACTCCAATACCAAGTGCAGATTGAATATTTATATGAAAATATATTGAATATGTAAGTGAAGTTATTATTCCGCTTATTTTCTACAAAAAGACTTGACCTGAAATTTGCATCTCTTACCTAACGATAATCCTTAACTGAATTTAAAAACTCGCTGAATAACATGTTTTCAAAATCAAACAAGTTCAAAAAGTTTGCTAGGTGGAAGACTTTTAAGCTAAATTTGCATGACAAAAAAGAATTTCAAAACGTATGCAAATTAGTGAAGACATTTTTATCTCGAAACCAAAGAAATCCTTTGCAAATTTCCACATTAGTGGGAGAAAAAATATCAACTATTCGACATTTTTCTTCTCTTCCTGACCTCAGAGTCCCTATGGGATAAAAAATTGGGTACAAAAGGTACTATTTCCATACTCATAAAGTACTTTTCTGACGCCTTAAGGGTACCCTTTTTACAAAAACGGGTTATGATAAAGAAGTTATTAAATGTAGTGGATTTTTCATATAGGTAGTCATTTTTCTGTTTTTTCAAATGAATTTTTCAGCTAGCTCTGGAAAATTCATCAAGCAGCTTAAAACTTCTCACAGATGAAAATGAATTATCAAAATTCAAAGAAGCTGAAAGAATGAAAAATAGATAAACAACATAGTTTGGAAATTATCATATTTGAGTTTATCTATTTTTAATAATTTCATCTTTTCTTGAGTTTTTTTCAGCTGAAAAAATTCTGTAGTCATTTTTAAAGCAAATTCTCAAATTAGTTGTTGAAAACAGTCGTCAGTGAAATATGAAATCATCTCTTATGGAACCACGAAAATATAAAAATTATGAAAATAAGCACGTTTTCATACACATTTCGCTAACGCGCAAAATCAAGCGATTCATCAATATATGTATTTATTTTGCTGATTTTACATAAGAATTTTGCGTTTATTTCGAAACCTACATCCTTTTGAATTTCAAACGTTTAAAATTAAAGCCTGAAATTTTTTCATTCAAAAATGTTTAATTCAAACACTCAATAATTTACATGTTAAAATAGAACTTTTCAACACTTTTCAATCGAACAATTTTAAGTATAAATTCAACGATTAAAAAATTTCTTGTTAAAAAATATAAATCCACGCTATCATTTTCAATGCTCCAAATTGAAAAGTGAGTCAATCAATTTGTAAACATTCAAAGTTATATCATTTTGAGTTAAATACATTAAAAATTGAACAATTTTACTTTTTTTTCAAACTGAACACTTTTTAAATTGGAAGTTAAATTATTTTCGTTTGAAGTTCTTCCAAATGAATGATTGTTTAATTGTTTTCTATACATCAGAATTTAACACTTTCACATAGAAACTAAAATTCAAAAAAACGAAACAATCTAAATTGTAACGTTCAAAGTTTAAATTTAGCACTTTGAAATTTTAACGATTCAAGACTTTCTATTACAAACATTTCAGTTTTAAATTGTTTAGTTTCGGAAATTTGATTCATAATTATTGCTCATTTCAAATAAATAGTCAAATATTGTTGAATATTTCAAAAATTGTTATGTCTTTACATTACCGGCGGAAATTATTTACGCACCTATTTTTTGAGCTGTTGCTAAAGTGCCTCAATTTTTATAATAATTAACATGAAATTTTATTCC
The DNA here is from genome assembly GCA_032362435.1 of Melikaiella ostensackeni. Classification (NCBI taxonomy): domain Eukaryota; kingdom Metazoa; phylum Arthropoda; class Insecta; order Hymenoptera; family Cynipidae; genus Melikaiella; species Melikaiella ostensackeni. Next base: position 13,456,267 of record JAUMHM010000088.1, read on the forward strand.
TCATAAAAGCACGAAAGGTAATAAAATTCTGCGCCTTATGAGCCCAATTTGAAGGATGGATGTCAATTTTATGAAAAAATATTGTAAAATTGTCAAATTTCGATAATTTCGGAAAAGAGAGTTATTATAATTTTCACAAATATCGAATTTGATGTTTTTTGCAATATATTTTTTAAAAATTTACATTTTGGCTTCAACTTGGACTTATTAGACGCAGAACTGTATCATCTGTAGCGAAATTACGAGGAGTAATTTGTCATGTTAATATTATAACAATTGAGGCACTTTATCAACAGCAGAATAAATATGCGTGCGGATGAGTTCCGCCGATAGTTCAATTTGAAAAATTCAAAGTGAATAGATTAAAAATTGAATATTTTAGACTGAAGGAATATTTAAATAGGATTCGAAATAAAATAAAAGCGTTCAGTCATGCACCTATTAATTTGAAATTATTTGAAAATTGAATTCAGTTTATAAAGCTTTATTCGGACGTTTACATTTGGTTAACTACTAAGGCTTCTTCGAATTGAAATAGTTCCATTTTTAATGTTCAAACCTGTAAATTGTTTCATTTTGAACAGATTCAGAATTGTCTTGTAAAATCATTTACTGTTCAATTTTTAATACTCGAACTGCAGATCAATTTTAAGAATCACTTATCATTTATATTTATAGCTGATCAACTTTAGAAGTTTTTTATCAACAATTTTAATTTTCGATTGCTTTTAATGTTTTATTTTTTTAAGTCTTCAAAACTGCATTTTAAAATTCATCAACGATTTTGTTAATTGGAAATGTACGCTTATAAGTGTGGACCTAAAATGAAAAATTTTTTGAGTAAAAGGTTTTAGAATTACGCAAGAACTGAATTTAAGCTTATTCAAAATTGTGACATTTCAAGTTATTAGATAGATTTTTATTCTAAAAATTTGAAAAATTCCCGGTCAAAAAATAAATTTACTGTCATTTTTTGGTTTCTCCAGGTTTCAAAGAACTCCCTAAGGAATACTTGGGAGGAGATTCAACTTAAAATAAAATAAAAATTAGTGCATCAACTGATAATAGGGTACAATGGAGACGAAATATTGAAAATAGGGTACTTTAGAGACCAAAACTAAATATAGGGGACAATAAGGAATATAGGTTATCCCGAATTGAACTCAAGTGAATAATTTCACAAAAAAATACTCTCCGATGAAATTTCGCAATCACTGATGCTAAGCAAATGCAACAAAGGTAAAGGTATCGACTGAATGATTCAATTCAATGAAATTTATTCTGCTTTAAATTAACAGGCTAACAGTCACCTTCACTCGAATGGTCAAAGCCTCCTAATCTCGAAAAACGAATATCAAATACTCTTTCATTCGAAACACCGGCATTTCCTAGCCTTGCGTGTTCACTTTTTTAAATGCCCCTCTGTATGTCACCGATATTCAATGATGAATTTTCTTTCGGATATTTATTTTATTTGCCTGCAGCCGAATATCAATCAAAATGGAGTCGGGCGTGAATAAATTCTACACAAAAAGTATTACTCTTTTGCCACATTTTTCCTGCGGGGTTATAAAACCATCGCATTAAGGCACTTTCATGGGAGTAATGCGCCCAACAAGATGGGGAGGATCATGAGCATGCAAAACTGCCCTAATCATTGAGGAACTATTTTCATATATTTGCTCAACGATCAGCGTAATTTGTTTCTTCTATATGAATTTTGACTTGAGACGATCTGAGGGTACCGCATGCTACCTGGTGGCTTAGGCGACCTTTTCCATTGTCTTGCACTACATGTACCCTAAGTTTAAGCTCTGTGAGTCGAGACGAAGTGATGCTCAACCGGAGGCTACTGTATTATATAGTATGTACACCCAAGAACATAAATTGTTCCCGTGGCCAGCTCCACATTGCTCAACGATCAGCGTAGTTTGTTCCCTTTATCTGAATTTGAGCTTAAGACGATATGAGGGTACCGCATGCTACCGGGCGACTCAGGCGACCTTTCCCATTGTCTTGCGCTGTGTGTACCCTAAACTCAAGCTCGATGTGAGTCAAGACGAAGTAGTGCTCAACCAAAGGATACTGTGTTATGTAGTATGTACACCCGAGAGCATAAATTGTTCCCGTGGTCAGCTCCACATTACTCAACGATCAGCGTAGTTCGTTCCCTTTATCTGAATTTGGGCTTAAAACGATCTGAGGGTACCGCATGCTACCGGGCGGCTCAGGCGACCTTTTCCATTGTCTTGCGCTGCGTATACCCTAAACCCAAGCATCTTGTCACTCTGACATAGATTTATTTTACTAGATTCCTGAAAGTGGAGGCGAACGGACTAGAGAGTCTACTCTCGAAACCTAGTACGTAACCAATCAAGAAATTCGTATTCTAAAAGTACACGGATTGATGGAAACTTCGAAAATTTTCGTATTTTCAGAGGAATGAAATGAATGATTCTTTTTTGAAAGTTGAGTTGCGAAAAACTCAATTAAGTTGAGGGAATCTGAAAGAGAAAAAGAGAGAGCGATTGAGACTTAGATCGAATTCCGCAGAATTTGAGCACTCCGACAAAAAGAGTATAGAAATAGACATATCTTTGCGTGATTTTTACCAAATATAAAAATATGTATATAATATAGAAAAATAAGTCCGGCAAATTAGAAATACCTTTCATTGCGAGTCGTAAATGAAGAATCAGAATGTGCTTCCTGGACAGACCAAAAACTACGAATTTGCAAATAATCGTTCCACGATTGGGACCTGTGGAAATAATTTCTTCAAAATGTTTCAAAAAGAAAATTCAGACTTTTGAGCATGAGACTTCACCATTCGATGAGAAGCTTCAAAATTCGGACCCCGTGGCTTTACTCGGAATCCATCCATAAAGTTTGAATTAGCTGATTAAAACTTTAGGGAATTTTTTTTTTAAATCAAGGAAAGTACTTTTTGAGGATTAAACGTGCAAAAAATGTATTTAATCAAATTTTTCGAAGTTATATTTTACTTTAATCAATTAAAAATTTTTCCTAGTAAGAAAGTCAGGAGAATTAAGAATTGGGTGGTTTTTTCAGTGCAATGTTAGGCAATTTAAAAGTTTCCTAGGATTTTTTACACATGCTAGCTCATGGCTTGGCTTAAATGCTTCCATATTTTTGAGTTCTCTAAAGAGCTTTATAAAATTGAGGAAAATAGCTACTTTGTTGAATGTAGGAAAATTTTCAAGAAAATTTGAGTTTCTTGAAAAAATAGTTGAATACATGTGAATGTTCATTTAAAATAAGTTATTTGTATTTTGTTAAAATTTTATCAAAAATATAGCAGCCACTTATTATTTCAAAAGTTTTTTTAACCACTTGTTTTGTAAAATTGTGACTTGGGTAAAACTTATATATTTTATTAATACTCCCAGTAATCTAAAGCGAACATTAAAAGTATATCATACTATTAATGCCATCGCTTCTTAAACAATTGTACATGTCAAAAAATTTTAATATTTATATCTCTTTTCACGTTACAAGGTTCATAATAGACTGTTTCGGAATTTAAATACTTTTATTACAATAGTGTTAGATTATTCATAATTGAAGTATATTTAAGAATTAATTCAAACTTTCGTCAGAGACTTTACTTTCTTCTGGATCAAAATGATGAAATAATAGGAAAACATTTTTTACAAACACATACTTCATCAAAAAT
>JAUMHM010000088.1:13461529-13473295 GCA_032362435.1 Melikaiella ostensackeni
TGAGTTAAAGGCTACTTTCCTTTTTTTTCGCAACCGATGAACCTTTCATTGTTATAAGATTAAGGCCAGTTACAGAAACGAAAATTATGAAAACATGGCTCAATTAAATTGTAATTGGGTGAATTATTTTTCATATAATTATTAAAAAAATGAAAAAAACATTGATGAAAATCGGTTAATATTTTCAGTAATAAAGAAAATCTTTAAGTACACACACAAGTACAATAATTTTCAAATTTTTTCTTTCAATTTAATTTTAATTTTTTTTATTTCTATTTTTCTATATTTCCTCGTCGTAATTTAATGAAAGTGATACAGCCTATTGGAGTCCGATTTATTATTATTTTTCCAAGCATCACTATTGATCAAAAACACTTATCGTGGTAGTGGTTCAAACGACGATTGATTTATTCAATAATTTGTTTCGCTACATCTACCAAATTATGCAGTATGAACAAAAAAAGTTGTTTATTTATTGAATGTACCCAAAGTTTAGTTAACTGTATTTCTAATGTATTTATTTGTTTGATTCAACCAAACTTTGATTGATTTAAACAAACAGCACGACGTATAATTTCCGTATATTCCGTTTTTCCCAAACTTTTTCTGCAGTTTTTGATGTGTGAGATGTAAAATTTTCAAAATTACGAAAAACACTCAGTGATTTCTGAATTCGACCGTAACTATGTAAATTTTTGGAAATTATGGTATTTAATAGATTGTTTAATTTGAAGTATTTCACGGTCAAACGTAATAAAATTACTCAGAAAAATTTTCCGATTAAAATCGGCGATTATTCTTATGTTTATTTTTACAAAAACAATTTTTTAAAAATTCTCACAAAAAACAAAATAATGAATCATTTTGGACTCCCTCCTGAAAATAGTTGATTCTGTTGGTAATTTTCTGTCATTTCCCGTAATTTCGAACTTTCCCGACATTTACACATCATTACTGTCGAAATTATGAACTTTGCATCCCTACACCACCCTACAATTTTTTCACGATACCAGAACTTGGAAAAATATTATCAAATTGAATTTTAATAGGCTGCATTAGATTCATTAGATTATGACAAGAAAATTGAAAAAAAATAGTACAATTCCCAGTTGAATGTTATCGTACTTTTGTATGCCATTAAATCTTTCCTTCATTACTGAACATATTAACAGATTTTCATAAATGTTTTTTTCACTTTCTTATAATTATATGAAGAAAATAACTCAGCTCATTCTAAATTTTGATAGAGTTTTTTTCAATTCCCTGCTTCTAAATCAAAATTAAAATAATTTCCCAAAATTCTCGTACCATGTTAAAAATTCTTTGTTACAAGTCAAATCATGTTTGTTTATGGAAACTACCTGTCCTAAAGTGAAAATTATAATTATTAATGGAATTTTCTATTCTACAAAGTGAAACTCACATGAAAACTATAATTTTTTACAGGAATTCTCAGTGCTATCTCAGCATTAGAATTCTTTTAGAAAATTATTTACTTAAATTTCTCGTCTTAAAGGCCAAAGTAAAAATTATAGTTCTTGACGCCTGTTCCTAGTCATAATAACATTTATAACCAAAAATTCCCTGTTTTGAGTGTGGCGAATTCTGACCTGGAATTGGGAATGATTTTGTGAACTCCCTTTTTATAAGACAGAATGGGAATTATTTACCATAATTTACTTTACGTGTCCAGAATTACCTGTCCCAAGACAAAATTATAATACTTTCAGAAAATTCCCTATACCAAGTCACAATTAAATTTCTTTTTGAAAATATCCTGTACCAACTTAGAAATTCATGAATTACGAAATTTTCTATTATAATTCGCAAATGTACTAGCTCTCTTTTTTCAAAATTTGGGAGAGAGAAGTTTTGAATTGTGACGAATTCTGACTTGAAACAGGGATATTTTTAGATTCCCTCTTTCTAAATCAGAATGAAAATTCTTTTCAAAATTCCCGCTCCACGTCGAAGATTTTCTGTTTAAAGTCAAATTTTAATTCTCTGTGGAATCTCCCTGTCCTAGAGTGTTTATCAGAACCCTTGACAAAATTCTCTATCCTAAAGTGAACATAAAATGAAAATTGTAATTCTTTACGGAAATTGCCAGTTCTATCTCAGTATTATTAGTCTTTTAGAAAATTAACTACTGAAATTGCCTGTCCCGAGTCAGAATTATATGATTTACCAAATTTTCTTCTATAATTCACAAATGTGGTGACAACTTTTCCTCAAAATTTGGGAGAGGGACGTGTTAAATTGTGACAAAATCTGACTTGGAACAGGGATATTTTTAAATTACCTTCTCCTATATCAAAATTAAAATTCTTTTTTGAAATTCCCGTTTCTCGTCGAACATTCCCTGTTTCAAGTCAAATCATAATTCTTTACGAAATCACCCTGTCCTAAAGTAAAAATTATAATTCTTGACGAAATTCCCTATCCTAAAGTGAACATAAAATGAAAATTGTAATTCTCTACGGAAATTACCAGTTCTAACTCAGTATTATAGGCCTTTCAGAAAATTCTTCACTGAAATTCCCTGTACCGAGTCAGAATTATATAATTTTTCCAAATTCTCTTCTATAATTCACAAATGTGGCGACTCCTTTTTCTCAAAATTTGGCAGAGGGAAGTGTTAAATTATGACAAAATCTGACTTGGAACGGGTATATTTTCGAATTATCTTCTCCTATATCAAAATTAAAGTTCTTTTCTGAAATTCCCGTTCCACGTTGAACATTCCCTGTTTCAAGTCAAATTATAATTCTTTACGGAATCACCCTGTCCTGAAGTGAAAATTATAATTCTTGACTAAATTATCTATCCTAAAGTGAACGTAAAATGAAAATTGTAATTCTCTACAAAATTCCCAGTTGTAACTCAGTATTGTAAGCCTTGCAGGACTTCTTTACTAAATTTCCCTGTCCCAAGTCTGAATTATATAATTTACCAAATTCTCTTCTATAATTTACAAATGTGGTGACTCATTTTTTTCAAAATTTGAGAGAGGGAAGTTTTGAATTGTGACAAATTCTGACTTGGAACAAGGATATTTTCAAATTATCTTCTCCTATATCGAAATTAAAGTTCTTTTCTGAAATTCCCGTTCCACGTCGAACATTCCCTGTTTCAAGTTAAATCATAATTCTTTACGAAATCACCCTATCCTAAAGTAAAAATTATAATTCATGACGAAATTCTCTATCCTAAAGTGAACATAAAATGAAAATTGTAATTCTCTACGGAAATTACCACTTCTAACTCAGTATTATAGGCCTTTCAGAAAATTCTTTACTGAGATTCCCTGTCCCATGGCAGAATTATATAATTTACCAAATTCTCTTCTATAATTTACAAATGTGGTGAGTCCTTTTTCTCAAAATTTGGGAGAGGGAAGTGTTAAATTGTGACGAATTTTGATTTGGAACGGGTATATTTTCAAATTATCTTCTCCTATATCAAAATTAAAGTTCTTTTCTGAAATTCCCGTTCCACGTCGAACATTCCTTGTTTCAAGTCAAATCATAATTCTTTACGAAATCACCCTGTCCTAAAGTAAAAATTATAATTCATGACGAAATTCTCTATCCTAAAGTGAACATAAAATGAAGATTCTAATTCTCTACAGAAATTCGCAGTTCTGACTCAGTACTATAGGCCTTTCAGAAAATTCTTCACTGAAATTCCCTGTCCCGAGTCAGAATTATATAATTTACCAAATTCTCTTCTATAATTCACAAATGTGGTGACTCCTTTTTCTCAAAATTTGGGAGAGGGAAGTTTTAAATTGTGACGAATTCTGACTTGGAATAGGGATATTTTCCAATTTTCTTCTCTTAAATCAGACTTAAATTTCTTTCCCATAATAACCGTTCCACGTCAAAAATTTCCTGTTCCAAGTCAGATTATATTTCTTTAGGGAATCTCCCTGTCGTAAAGTGAAAATTATAGCCCTTAACGAAATCCTCTATTCTAAAGTGAACATAAAATGAAAATTATAATTCTTTGCGGGAATTCCCAGTTCAATCTCAGTATTATAATTCTTTCAGAAAATTCTTTACTGAAATTTCCTGTTCCAAGTCAGAATTATATAATTTACAAAATTTAATTTTATAATTCCCAAGTGTAGCAACCCCATTCTCTCTGAATTTGGAAGGGGAAGTTTTAAATTTTGACGAATTCTGACTTGGAACAGAGATATTTTTAAATTACTTCCTTTTAAATCAGAATGGAAATTCTTTTTAAAATTCTCGTTTGACGTCGAAGATTCCCTGTTCGAAGTCTAATTATAGTTTTTTACGGAATCTGCCTGTCCTAAAGTATAAATTATAACTCTTAATGAAATTATTTATTCTAAAGTGAACCTAAAATGAAAATTGAAATCCTTTACGGAAATCCATAATTCTATCTCAATATTAAAATAATTTTCGAAATTTTTTTGCTAAAGTTCCCTGTTTCAAGTGATAATTATATATATTACGAAATTCTTTTTTGTAATTCACAAATGTAGTAACTTCCTTTTTTCAAAATTTGGAAGACAGAAGTTTTTAATTGTGACGAATTCTGACTTGGAACAGGGATATTTTACAACTCCCTTCTTCTCAATCAGAATGAAAATTTTTCTCAAAATTCCCGTTCCACGTCGAAGATTCCCTGTTCCAAGTCAAATTATAATTCTTCATGGAATCTCCCTGTCCTAAAGTAAAAAATTATAATTCTTGACGAAGTTCTCCATTATAGAGTGAACCTGAAATGAAAATTATAATTCTTTACGGAAATTCCTAGTACTATCTCAGTATTATAATCCCTTTAAAAAATTCTTCACTAAAATTCCCTGTTCCACGTCAGAATTATATAATTTACGAAATTTTCTTGTATAATTCACAAATTTAGTCACCCCCTTTTTTCAAAATTTGGAAGAAACAAGTTTGGAATTGTGTCGAATCCTGACTTGGAACAGAGATATTTTTGAATTTCCTTCTTCTAGATCAAAATTGAAATTCTTTTCCGAATTTCCCGTTTCATGTCGAAAATTCCCTGTTTAAAGTCAGAATTACATAATTTACAAAATTTTCTTCTATAATTCACAAATGTAGCAACTCCCTTTTTTCAAAATTTGGAAAAGGGAAGTTTTAAATTGTGGCGAATTCTGATTTTCAACAGAGATATTCCTAATTTACTTTCTTCTAAGTCAAAATTCAAATTCTTTTCCAGAATTTCTGTTCCATGTCGGAAATTTTCTCTTGAGATTGAAATTCTATACGGAATCTCTCTGTTTTGAAGTAAAAAACTGAATTCTTAACGAAATTTTCTATTCTAATGTGAACCTAAGATGAAAGTTGTAAGTCTTTACGGAAATTGCCTGTCATATCTCAGTATCATAATTCTTTTAGGAAATTCTTTGCTAAAATTCCCTCTTCCGTGTCAGGTAATCCTTTACGTAAATCTTTATGTTCCTTTTGTTTATTCTCTTTTCCAACTCAGATTTGTGAAAATCATGATTTGTGATGATTATGATCTTTTCACAAATTCCCTGTTCCAAGTCCGAACTAGAGTAATAAAAAATATGAAACCACTTTCAATATGCATATTATTACATTCGAGAGAAAAGTTCCGGTCACTGAATCACATTGCTGATCATTTCCCGGTTTTCCCCGGCAAACAAAATTTCCTGTCATTTCCCGGTTTCCAAGAATTCGCAGTCAGATAGACACTGCCCTTTCTGATAAACTGCCTTAATAACACGACTAAGCAGCTGAAATTGCTGCAAAAAAACTACTCATACGACCTACCTCAATCTCTAAAATCCGCCATCATATCGAAGCTTTCCTTCCTTTATTCTGAAACTTCAAAGCGATGTTCCACAAAATTCAGCTTTAAATCTTTTTCCTTGAAGCTCCGTTAGTTCCAAGTTCACTTATTCACTTTCGCACTTCACAATTTAACACAAAGGATTCCTCACTGGATCACAAAGTTGATTACTTTCTCTTTACTTTTTTTTTTTCTTTTGGTGCCTTGCACCAAACTCTTTGCTGTAAAACACTTGCCCCACTTTTTAAATTTGGATTCTAGATCCTTTTGATGCGCACCTTAGAAACACAATTCACAATGCACTATTTAATAATCAGTTGGTATCATTACTCGGCTCTAGAAAGTGTCCAATAACAATTTATTTGGTGTACTCTGAAACGTGATCAACGCACTCTAGGCATTAGTGACAAGGTCGGACGGGTTTAATCACGCGTTCGAAATTCTATACCGGCACCAACGACGATCAATCGCCTGGAGCAATAACCAAGGTGCACTGAATGCCCGATACAAACGGGATATCCTTGTTTACACTCCAAAACTTCTGAGAGATATCACTTCCGATCTAAGAAAGCACAAATGAAAAATATAAACAAAAATATTCTGGAACTTTAAACAAAAAAAATAACTTTGAAATTTTGTATTCACTGAGGCAAAAATCGTAAAGAAAATTAAGAAGAAACACACTTAGGTCACTGAACTTATATCGTTGCCAAAACTTCTCTTCAAGCAAAATCTTCTAAAATTAATTTTATATTTAACGATCTCGGGTTTTCGTTTTCAACATTTTTTCACTTGGGTTAATTATGAAACAAACATTTTATTTTCATTTTGCAGGGACACTTGATTTATTTTTGTAATTAATATAAAATAGACATTCAATTTTGCGGGGACTTTTCTGTTATCTCCGACCGCGATTAACTGACCGGCAGCGAAATCTCACGGCGACACCTTGCCATTCAAGACACCCGCGTTGTGCGCTCTCGGCGAGCGCCCTTCGACGAATAGCGAAAGCTCGGTCCAAAGCTCTCTGTCTCCACCCCCAGTGCTTGCGAGGTTATCCGGAATCGAGCGAAACATGCCGAATGGGGAAAAGAGAACGAGAGAGGGAAAAAGTGAGATGAAGAGCAATGGGGGAAAGGGGTGAGTAGGTGCCTGTAACCCTTCGTTACATCAATGAATTTCTTTTAACGAATCTACTCAAGATCCATTGAGAACACATACATTGGAAAAAGGCATATTTTATGAGGTACTAAATGAGTCCATCATCATTAGTTACCTAGTGAGCATTCCAACGTAACTAACTGGTTAGTGTTACGTATAGTGGAAGATAATAAGTTACGTGGTTGGTAACTTACATGCAAGTTACAATGAACATAACATGGGCAATCTCATTCACCTAATAAAATTACGTAACAGTTACTATTATTATTATTGCTATTATTATTATTATTATTACTATTACTATTATTATTACGTTGACCCATCTTCCACCCATAGGTACAAATGACCCGGTACTTCGCTACTTTACACGGTTGCGAAACGCGGCAAGTGCCAAGTAGATTCGCTGGTGTCAGTCGTTGTTTCGGAACTCTGTATTCTGCTTGCGCATTCGTCATAATTTACTATTAATACACACTGGAGAGCCCGTCTATGGGGATCCAACATTCATACAGAGGGATTGTCTAGCGTATCCTCTTCAGTGTCGCGGTTGTTATGCTTCATAACTTGACCTACGTTCAGTTTTGGGTCTCCGACATGACGCAGTACCCTGTCGGTACCTTCGCGTTGCACACCAACCGTGCCGTTCATATCTCTGAGTAAAATTATCCTTTCACCAGGATCGCAAGTACCTATAATATCATTCCACGAGTCCCAGAAGGTATCTTTTACATCCCTACTGTCTCCGTTAACTGGAGCGTAGTATGCTATGATAAATAGCCTTCTCATTCCCACTATCATCCTAACCTATAGTAATCTAGAAGATACACATTCATACTTTTTGACATATTGTTTGCTCCTTCATTCACAATCAGACCGACTCCTTGTCTACTATATAATTCACTATCTAATCCCGACCAAAGTTTGAGTTTATTCTCTATCCTTCCTACCTCACATCGCATCCTTTTTGTTTCTGGTACACGTAAAATATTCAGCTTTCTTACGTGCATTGTATCCCAAAATTCCTTTTCCTTAAGATCACTTACACCTCTAGCATTCCAAACATCCAATCTCCATTCATCAACAGCAACTTTTCCGAGGACATGCCTTTCGTCAACAGCAGTGTCAGTCTTATTCGGGGCTACATTATTATTTGTATTATTCATTGTTGAAAGTATACACGCAACTACAGCTTGATGTGAGAAAGTTATTCCATAATTGAAAAATCATGTCCAAACTAAGTAGCTAAATCGTTATAAGCCTAACGTCAGTCCCACCAAACTTCGGCCATTCGAAGAAAAGTATGAAAACCAAGCAGAACAAAAGAAGTGATGATCGGTTTGTGTCGTGCACTGAGGAGGGCACCAGTCTCTTGCAGTCTGGCCACTAAAATAGAAAAAAACCATACATTGCTTCAGAAATGTGATAAGAATTCTCAACCGTGAATAAAAACTTAACAAGCTCATAAGCTTCCCAGAATTTTCATTTGGAGAAGTCAATTTTTAAAAACCCTTACAAATCTCCGAAGCCTTCCACAAACTCGAAATCTTTCCAGAAATTTCCATGCTTTCCCAAAACGACTCATACTTCCAAAAACGTTCTGCACGCTTCGAAAAATAAGCGCATGGAAGAAATTGACGTAATTTTTCAAAAGTATTTGTTTGAATAGCGATGCGAAGCGCTTTAGACAACGATTTCCATAAGACTGTTTAGGAGAAGATACTCGAGGTGTAATATGATGCCTTTACGGTGCTCGTTTTCGTCTTGCAGAAGGAAATTTTTAAATGTGTTGCGTGAATTTCAAAAACCTGTCCTGCTTACAGATTGCAGCCACTGTGAAATCTCAGTTTGACAGAAAAGAAAATAGTGCAAATAAAATAATCATCGTAGAATTTTTTGACACTTCAATGATCCTGGAATATTAGGATAGCACGACACTTGTTCGTTCGCTTTAGAAACCCCAAGAATGATAATTTAAATTTTAAACCGGAACATTCCAAGGGGAAAAAAATGCCAGCTACACCAATTTTCAACCCAAAAAGACAAGTTTTCAAAAAAAAAAAATAATTTACATCCTACGAAGATGCATTTTCAAACGAATAGTAGAATTTTCGATCAAGAAAGATGTATTTAACAAAATGTTTAAATTTTCAACCAAGAAGATTAATTTTCTATCAAAAACAGTATTTTTAACAGAATACATGAATTTTCAACTAGTTGAATTTAATGGAAGGAGACGAATTTTTAACAATATAGTTCAATCCTCAACCAAACAGACAAATTTCCAACAAAGAAGATTAATTCTCTATCCAAAAAGACGAATTTCCAACAAAAGAGTTTAGTTTTCAACCCAAAAAGTCGAATGTTTTAGAAAATAGTTGACTTTTGAACCGGAAAATATAAATGTACAAGTAGGATCATTTTGAATCAAGACAGATAAATTTCTACCAAATAGTTGAATTTTTAACAAAAAATACAAAGTTTGAACCAAAAATGCAATCATTAATTTTCTGCTTAACGTATTAATTTTCAATATAAAAAGCGAACTTTTATTTATTTGAATAATTTACAACCAAACAGTTGAATTTTGAACCAAAAAGATGAATATTCTACCAAAGGAATTAATTTTCAATCAGAGATATGAATGTTCTATTAAAAGTTTATTTTTTAGCAGAAAAGTTAATTTGCAACCAAATAATTAAAATTTTCTGCCAAATTGTTGAATGTTCAAGACAAAAAGACGAATATTATACACCCAAATATTTAAACTTTTAACTAAAATGACGTATTTTCAACCAAAAAAAATGCATTTTTTACAAATCAGTTCAACTTTAAATCAAGTAGTTGATTTTATAACCAAAAAATATGAACTCTCAACAAAACATGTAATATTTGATAGTCCAACCAAAAACAATGCATTTTTTACCAAGCAGTTCAACTATAAATCAAGTAGTTGATATTCCAACCAAAAAATTTCTCAATTTTATCTCAGAAGCCGTTGAATTCAACCACAAAAGACTATTTTTAAAAAAAAAATGTTGAATCTACAACCAAAATAGATTCATCATCAACCAAACAGTTGCATCTTTAACAAAAAAAGATGAAATTTCAACCAAGAAGATTAACTTTTTACCATTAAAGACGAATTTTCAACAAAATACATTAATTTTCAATCAATTAGATGAACGATCAACCAGAAGAGATGAATTTTCAATTAAAATTATCAGTTTTCAAACAAAAGTAGACTAGTTACAGTTTGAGTTACGGAAGGTAATTCTGAACAACAAAAAAAGAGAAATTTTCAACGAAGTAGTTAAATTTTCAACCAAGGGGATAAAGTTTTAACTAGAATGAGGAATCTTCAACAGAAAGAATAAATTATCAACACGAGAGTCTAACTGTCAACCAAGTATTTGAATTTTCAAAACCAAAAACGCGGAAAAAAAAAAAGTTTGCATCGATTCCAGGTGAAAGATTCGCTGCAACAAAAATTACACAGTCACACAAAAAAAAGCGCAAAAACTTTTGATGAGACACATGTATTCCTATGAATTTTGAGTCCCTGAATCCGAATCTGAAGTCAAAATAGCACCTTTCACGATTAGTTTTCGGCATAAACTCAAAAAAACCCTTTTCCAAGTGTGTGATGGAAAAACATGGTTTTTTCTTATGAATTTCAAGCCGCTGAATTCATAAATGAAGTCAGATTAGTGATAACACTAAAAATTCCGTGATATAACCTCCAAAACATATTGTTCAAGCAGCAAATTTTGTACCAACATTGTATTTTTATGGATTTTGAGTCAAGGAACCTAGTTTTCAAGTTAGATCAACATAATCACGAACGAATCTCAGGCATTATTTGAAAAACGTACATTACCACAACAATCTCCTCATGGAAAAGTTTTCCTTATAATATTCTTCGTAAGAAAACTCACTTCGTTTCTTGTGAACCATGAGTTCTGAGCCTCTTGTGTTATGATTCATTCACAAATCGTTGGACTTGGGTATCCATTTATTTGCATTCATTTAATTCACTATAAAACTCAGTGTCAATATCTGCTGCTGCACTAGGTACTGGAAATGATTACAGCTGCCCTGAAAAGGGATGTGTAGAATGATTCACCTTCCAGCCCAGTCAGTAACGGAGCCAGCGAAGGCGCGCTGCCCCAAAGTGGGACGTTAGGGTGTGATAGTGAAGGCGTCATGTGTTCGGCGATGAATTAACATTTTCCTCATCCAAATCGGAAAGCCCTCATACTTAGCCTTGGGAAGGTATGAGGGTTATCACCCCCAGGACTGTAGACTCGCGTGCGATCGGGCCAGTATCATTAACGTGCGGGGATTGAAATAACCATAGCTTCCAAGAATAAAAACAAACTTGAAAATGAACGCACATTTGTGTAAACAATCAGGATCAATTTTGTTACATTTGTACGAAATACGAAATCCCAAAATATCGGAAGAACATTACTGGAAAAATTTGGGACATGTATGCAAAATACTTCAACGTGTAGTTTCCAAAACGAGATGAAAGCTGGAGTCCTCATATTATATGTTTCGCTTGTCATGGAATGTTGTAATGTGAAGATAGTACAAACAATGGAAGCTTGAAGTTTACTGTACCAGCAATCTGGAAAAAATCGCAAACTGAAAGGGATTTTTACTTCTGCATAAACGATGAGAAGAAATGGGGAATCTTCAACACAATATCAGTTACACTCGACTCTCGAGTCTTTGACAAAATTGTGAACGCGGCCGCTTGGGTCTTTTACACATATGCACCCGCCCATC
>JAUMHM010000088.1:13473395-13487212 GCA_032362435.1 Melikaiella ostensackeni
TATATATAAAATTAATTTTTCGCAAGTTAAAAAATGATTTTCTTTAAAATAGTTTTTTGTATAATTTTTTGCTTTGAAAGTTTATTGGGAAAAAAAATTATAAATTTCGCCTTATAATCTCAAGTTGTGAATCTTGCGTTCAGCTCATTGCCAAAATCCCGAAAATTGTTTCTAAAAATTACTAAAATTCGTAAAATCAAGTGTAAATATGTATATTCGAATCTGTACCAAGACCGTGAGTAAATATTGTGTGTTTGCTCAGTACACGTAAAAGGCTTCGTGAAATGAAAATTTCTGCGAAGCTAAGAATACGAGATTCGTCGCTTATCAGATGCAACGTCAGATTCTAAAGCAGGAAGCTCCGTTTTATATTTGGAAAATCTAACCCTGATTTTTCTTAATTTGAAACATTTTTTCTAAAATTAAATTCAGTTCTAAATTTAAAAAATTTTAAATTAAATTTTATCTAAAATTAGATAATTCAGGCAAATTGTTTTCTGGACGGAAATCAAACTTCAGCAAAGTGTTGTCCTTTTGGATGGCAAATTATTGAAAGAAATTTTGCCATCAGGACAAATATTCACCGAGGGAAAGGGGGTAAATTTTTTTTTTTTTTGCGAGTACCATTGACTTCAGCAATTTCTATCTCTTCACATATCAATCAAAAAAGAAACGTTGTTATCCACAGTTTCGATAGGATATTTCGCGCCTTTTTCATTGATCATGAGTATTTTTTGGAGAAAAAATATATTTGAACTTCAAACATGAAAGTAAAGAATGAATTTCACTTTTTTCTGGATTTGGATCATTTTTGTTTCGTTTCATTTTAGGCTCAAGAGGAGGCTGAGTAATTTCTTATCTATAAAAATAAGTGTAAATTAGATTTCTGAGGATGATATCGGACTCGATAATTCAAAAATCTTTTAATATCAATGAATAAAATTTGGTCTTCTACAATTTCGATATAATTTTCCACACCGTTTTCATTGATCATGAGCGTTGTTTGAGAAACAAAAATTTCATTTTTTTCGAGTTTCGAACATTTTTTTTGTATTTCATGTTCAGAAGCAAGCTGATGTTTTTTTGCTTCAAAAACATTGAGGTGAAAAGTTGACTGACAATTGTGGTTTATGAAGATAAGCGTTAAGCACTTCGGCGTGCCCCATGACGCTGGCCATCGTCCACCAGATTACTTAACGTATATTTTCATAAACAAATAATTATTATCCCAACCTTTTGCCTTGAGGTTAATAAAGGAGAAAACCTCCGCTCTCTTATAAGCCTTGAATAAAACAAAAAAATGGTCAGAATTCGAAAAAAATTAAGCAGTCACGTAATATTTATTCGCGTCATTGATTCACATTCAAACAGTATACTCCGCTCTTGATTTTATGAATTAAAAAAATTCATGAGAACAATTAACTAGATTTGACGATAATTTGAACGCAAGATTTCGAAACGATGATTTTGCCGGAGAAACCTTGGACTTTAAAGCTACATATTTTTGAACCAGTATCGTAGTGGGATTTATATATCTGATGCGAATATGATTTTCCCGGTATAAATCCACATTAGACTTCCCAGATTTTTTCCTTAGTTATTCCTTTGACCTTCTCAATAAGTATTTTGGTAAACTTTTAGCCCACGGTACGTAGTAGGCTAATCGTTCTATAATTAGTATAGTCACGTTCACCAGCCTTTTCCCTGTAGACTGAGAATTTAAAATTTCACTATTTATAGCACACATATCCATAAATTCGCTCACTCACACAAAGAAACATTCGCCATCGCTCTTAAGCATTTCAGCGGTGATATCATCCACAACAGCAGCCTTACCATTCTTTAGCTTCTTAATTACGGTTATAATGTCGTTGATATCTATTCTGCTCCCGCTACCTACAGCGAGATTGCCTAAAGTATCCTCTTTAATGTGGAGGTTGTTATGTTCCATAGCTTGACCTTCATACAATTTTTTGAAAAAAATCTCCATCCACTCTTTCACTTTGTCCAAATCCCATACCGTTTCACGATCAGCATTTTTAATTCCCACTACCTCAGTGCAAGTACCTCCTTTCCTAAATCTCTCAACCCATTCTCAAAATAATTTTTTATTTTTGCAAAATCATTTTGCATTTCTTTTATCTCCTTCCGCTTTGATTTTAGCCCTGATTTCATTGACTAGTACCTTGGCCTTTCTGTTTTTATCCTTATAATCATTTTCTAATCTAGTCCTCTACTCATAGCTAAGACTTCTAATTTTCAACATTGTCGAGTACTTGCTTTTTTCTTGTTGATAGTCACGAAGAATTCATCACTCTATCAATCACCTTTAGCATTCCTTCCTACAGACGCAGTACCGCACACTTCAGATGCTATTTTTATTGCTTTAATCAGTCTTCCAGTCTTCTTTATAATGCCCTTAATGTATATTCAGCTTTTCACCATAAAAGCCGTGACAAAGACAGATATGAAGACAAACCGGAGACAGAAAAAGAAGAGAAAAACGGAGACAGAATCTGTATCGAAGGTGAACACGAGGACATAAACATGTACAGCAACAACGACTGAGATGTAGAGAGAAACTGACACAGAGAAAGAAATTGAATAAGAGTCAGATGTAAAGACGCAGATCGCACGTAGATCAAAAACAGAAGCATAGACATCAACAAAGACAGAAGCAGGGGGAAAAACTTATCAAAAAAAATATAAGTAGATTCGTAGGTAAGGAAGAAGAAGAATGCAAGTGCAGAAAATCTGATATTAGGGTGTAATCGATTGATGGAATCGGAAAACTTTTGTAGTTGATCTAGTCCATATCTCTGGGTGACAAAAGTGTCTTCAACGTAACGGCACCAAAATTCCGGCTCAAGCTTGGATTTCTTATTTTTATCGGTCTTTCAGCAAGAAAGCTGCGTCACACCGGTTGACAAATAAGGTGGACCAATCTTCTCAGTGTGATTACATTTAAAACACGATTTTCATGCCACTTCGATCTGAAAACCACTTACCCAAGGGATTTGTGAGTCTCTGATAACGAATCTTAAGTCAGATTTACACCATTGTAAACGGGTAATCCAGGATGGCGAAGCACAAATAAAAAAACGGTTTGATATATCATGAGTATCACAATTTGAATGCTACTCGTTACTGTTAATGTTACCGACTAAAGTAAATTGAAGTTCCTTCAAAAGTTACTTCTTTATTTAGAAACAGAGTTTCGGATCTTAGTAGGTGATGAAATGCATTTATTACAATATTTATAACATTATATAAACAGTGAATACAAAGTCAACCGAACACTGGAAAAAGGCTCATATGAAGTTCTTATCAACTTATAGCAGCAGTTGTTGCTCATAGGTACTTGGTCAAAATGTTAGAAATATTAAGACTTAAAGTAACTTCAAAAGTTACAAGTTACAGAAAGAGTGTAAAAGAGTAACGTTACAAGTTACTTTCATAAAATGCAACTAAGTTCCGGCGAAATTTACTGTAACTATAACTTTTGGAGAAATTTTATCACTTGTGACTCGTTACTTCTCAACACTGCATAAAACACAGTTTACTAGCTTAGGATTACCTATTCTGGTATTTCTTTGGGACGCTGATACCGAACCTAAAATCAGAATTCTTAAACTGAAACGGTTGATCCAATATGCCAAGCCACATCTAAATGAAATATTTTATATAGGCGTGTGCAAAATAATTCGATCCGATTTCAAAGCGATTTTGACATTAACGAAGTGTTTGGAATTCCTAATATTCGTATATTTTGGTACTGACGACGTCACTATCACTGGTGGCTAATAAGATGGTCCAAAAAAATCTTTTTTAAATTTTTCAGTAGCCATCATAGAACCAGATGTTCTTTTGAAAAAATGTATAGAGGTTGCTTAAAGCACTTTTGAGCGGAAAACGGTGTTTTCATGAGTTTTTGATTTTACAACCACAGAATTATTAAGGCTATAAATGTCTTTTCTGCATAAAATTACTGGTAAGTCTATATCGAAAAAATGTTGTTTTTTCGTAGTTTGAAGAAAAATATTCGATGCGTACAGGTGATAAATATTGCAATTTTGCAGGAAAGGTTAAATGTAGGAGCATATTCATGCTCATAAACATTTTGTATACGGCGCTTTAAAATTCTGGGATGCTTTCTATATGGTAGAGAAAAAATCTACTATGGAGATGAGGTTGAGATATTTAAAATTATTCTGTGAGAAATCAACAAACATTGTGAATGTTCATTTTTCCATGTAATAACAAATGAGCAGTTGGGTGCAATAACTATGGTTGTTATGACACGAAAAAATAGTTTTATTGTTGTTGATTTTTCAACTTCATAGTAGATTTTTTTCCTAGCATACAGAGAGTATCCCTGAATTATTGACGATCCATATAAACAAAGCTTAGTGATATAAATGTGCTGTCATATCTAGAGGGTCCTGCAAAATTGCAACTTTTATGAACTATACAGACATCAATTTTTTTTTTCTACAGAAAAAAACATTTTTTGCCATATATTTAACAATAATTCTATGCAGAAAAGACACTCATAGCCTCAATATATCTTTGATTGAAGAAGTCATAAAAACACCAATTTTGACATAAAAGTGTCTTGAGCGACCTCTAAATATTTTTGTGAAAATATATGTATATCAAAATTTCTGGGTCTATCTCTAGCCCAGAGAAATATACAATTTCGTGTTGGCGACTGAATTTTGAGAGAGTGGAAGTGAAACTGGAAAAGTTTTATAATCGCTCCCTTGCTACTGCTAGAAAATATCGCGGTGCGTTTATTAGCAGTTTCTAACGTTGCTAATGTTTGATTTTTATAGCAATGAAGCACAAATGTAGTCGTCTACATAATGTAGGAAAATTACTTAGAAAGGGGCATGAAATTATTTCTACCCTTAAAAGTCTAGGTCTATGATTCTGAAACAACAATTACGTTTGTTTCTACTGTGTGTCACATGTCGGATTTTTCGACATTCGAAGCGGGCAAGATCGGATCGCTTCTTTTCGGATTCGATTCCGAGGCCCGTCAAATCGAAACTATCATGTTCGATCCGACAGAATGCACACGTCTAATTTTATAATTATTACAGAACTTAATTTGGTGACCTGAAATTTCTTGGGATTTTTTGGACCGCTGACACCGCATCTGAAGTCAAATGTTTTATATTCAAAATGGCTGATTTAATATTCTGGAATATGAAAAGTAAAGTTTTTTATTATCCGACATATTACATCAGACATTTTGAATCTTAAAGATCTGACTTTACAGTCCAAGGGCGAGTGATTTTGATATCAAAGCGGCATGAAAATCATGCTTTGAATTTCATAGACATACTTGCCAAATGGGGTGATTTTTACGGTCACACTTTCCGCGTGTTTCTTATGAGAACGGTGAAAACTAGAACGAATTTAGTTTTTCAGATTTTTCTTTAGGATTGAAAATGTTCATGAAATCATACCTGTTTCATCAGAAAATGTTAAATATTTACTAAATTTAAGACTTTTTGTAAAGGCCTTATTTTTCCGCTACTATCAAGTCTTTTAATCTGACATTCAACGATTTTTAACAATTTGAAAAACCAGACAATGTTGTACGTTTGAAATTAAAACCAAACAATTTAGAATATTTATATCTAAAATGATTAAATTTCGAACTGCCCATCAATGTGATATTTTGAAAGGCTCAATAGTGAAGTTTTCGTGATATTCTGAGTATTCGAATTCGAAACTATGAACGAATCGGGAGGATTTCAATTTGAAAATGTTGAATCATTAACGCTATCAATTAGAAGTCATCCAATATTACTGACTTCAGAATTAGACACTATTTTAAAATAGAACATCTAAAATTGTACAATTTTAAAGTTGTGGCAAAAAAAAAATTGTGAGATTTGAAATTGTAAACCTCCAAAAATTGAGGAATTTCAAAAAAAATGTTTTCAAATTTAAACTTTCCAGGCAAAAAAACTTTTATTTCGAGGCTTCAAAGATTGAACTGTTTTAGAATTGCGCATTCAAAACTATAACTTCGAAGCAGAATCATGGAAATTTCAAAGATAATAAATATTATTAATAAGCATCATATCATGTTGTAGCAAGTGACATTAAAACTGATTGGATAGGTTTCTTTATCAAAAAATGAGATTTCTGTCTCAGAAAAATCACTGTCAAACTTGACCTTTTGCAATTGAAGAATTTTAAATATTGTTAACCTTTAAAGTTTAATTATTCTAAGAAAATTAATAATTATATGCCTACTAATTGAAAACTTTCATGATTAATAAATTCATACTTGAAGCGTTGAAAATTAAACAATCCCAAAATTCTTTTAAAAATTAGTAACAGTAGGCGCCGCCGCCACACCACGATCTCTCGCTAGTCCCAGATTCTATAGTACACTTGAAAACTCCAGCTCTAACATTAACTAAAATCATCACTACTCCCAAACTATTAATTATTTTGATCTGAAACTTTTCAAAAAACTTTATCATAGTTTTCTCCGTATTTTTGTCACGAGAAGTCTTTGCTTGCTCAAAATTCGCTCGATAAACAAAATGCTGGAAGCTACAAAAGTCCGATTCACGCCGAGCATCAGACAAAAATTAATAAAAATTTTTCAAAATTTTTATTTTGAGTTCCTGTTCCTCTATGAATCGGAGGATACCCTAAGGTATATTTGCTGGAAATTCCATCCAAAAATTTCAAAACTGACGAACAGAGCACGAGTTGAAGTGAAAAACGGATGAAAATCGACTTTTTTAGAAAAGTAAGTTTTTTGCCTTTAATTTTATACTAAAGAAATTAAAACTTTTTGTTTCGGGAAAAAAGATGCACAATCAAATCTCACATCCATACATGTCTTTTAAAAATTAAAATTCGGAAATTTTTTCGAGAGCCTCCAGGGGACTTCGTTTTCGCACGAGAAAATTTTATGTGCCCTTATTGCATCCGCACCCTCAATTGACGATTTATTAATTTGGAAAGCTTATAGTTTGAAACGACCAAAACTATTACATGGACATGATAGAAGAAGTCGCGCCACAAAAATCACGCGAAAAGCGAGCGGAAACATAGGAGCTTCAATCTGGACGAAGTGAATGAATGAATGAATGAATTAATTAATTAATTACTTAATGGACGAATAAATGAAGTCGTAGATTATTATAGTTAATATTTACTAATAGAATTAAAGATGACCACCAAGGTGAAGACTAGAGTATAAACGGCCCTCATTTTTCACGAGTATGGGAAAACTGATTATTGTATCAGAGAAGTAATTGCTCAACAGAGTAACTAATAAATATTCGGGTGTTATTTATTATTATTATTATTATTATACCATTGAGCCAAATTCCTTTCAAGGTAAGCGTAACTCGTTCGGTTCTGGTCTCGTTCTACTACTAAGGATTCAGGAATTTGTATGGTAACTTTGGGTACGGGATGCTCTAGAGAAGAAGGAATATGTTTTAGATAAATCTCACAACAACGCGCCGACACTAGTAGCTTGATCAATCTCTCTAGCAATCAACCCAGGAGAAGAGCTACGCAAAGTAATTATAATAACGAGAATAATTATAATAATTCACTCAGAAAATCACTTCACGTGGGGCCATTAGTATCCAAAATCTTTCGTTTCAGGCATCACTCTTTTTGCATGGTTTCATGCACGTTCTTCTATTTCTACGACTTCAAATATCACTTCTCTTCAGCGTCTCATTCGCACATTCCAACCATCCTTTCTTCGGTCTATCTCTGGATGCGCTACTTCTCACTTTACCTAAATACTCGTAAACTTGATTCGTTGAACGTTCTTCACTCATTCTCTCAACATGACCAAACTATCTTAGCAAATTTCTTTCACTCTTGTCGAACAATGTTTCTCCTACATGACAATTTTTGAGCACCCACTCATTACTGACGTTTTTCATCAGCGTTTCACCGCACATCTTCTTCAGGAAATGCATTCCAACCGCGTTAACTTGGCTCTTATCATTTTCTTGAAACGTCCAGGTCTCGCCACCGTTTAACACTGTTAGTGCAAGCACAGAGTTACACTCGTATATTGCAACATTAGCTTTATTCGTGACATTTTCACTTCTAGTAATCGCTTGTACACTGCCGATAATCTTTCTACCCTCATTTATACGTCTGGATATCTCTGCATCAATCCTTCCGTCAGCAGTAAATAAGCTTCCAAAGTACACAAACTCATCATCCTGCTCTATCCTCTCTTCTTTCAAGGCAATATTGCATACTGTTTTCTCAACCCTTCTTTCAAGAACGATAATTTTTGTTATATTTGCGTTAATCTTAAGATCCATACTCTTCATGCTGGTATCCAGTCTGCTTATCATTCTCTGCAAATCGTAAGCTGATTCCGCTTCAACAATCTTGTCATCTGCAAACGCCAGTCCACGTACTTTCGCTGTCCCAAGATCAACAGCTTCTCCCTCTACAAGGGCCATTCTTAGACATTTGTCCATGTATATATTCAACATCCAGGAGGACATAACGCAGCCTTGCCTTACTCCCTGCTTCATATCAAACCAATCGCTCAATTATCCATTCACTCTTACACTCGCTTGACTACCATCGTACATTGTTTTTATTGCTCCTAGAAGCCAACCATTCACTCCATATTCTTTTGGGACTTCCCAGAGTTTAGATCTATTTACCTTATCGAAAGCTTTTTCAAGATCAACAAATGCACAGAAAACTCTTTTGTTTACCCTCAAACTGTTTTCTGTGATCTGTCTCAAGCTAAATATCTGATTCGCACATGATCTTCTCGGCATAAATCCACATTGGACTTCCCAGATCCTTTTTTTAGTTATTCCCATGACCTTCTCGATCAGTATTTTGGCAAATATTTTGCCCACAGAACTTACTAGGCTAATCGTTTTATAATTAGCACAGTCGTCCTTATCATCCTTTCCCTTGTAGAGTGGGACGACAATCGCCTTTTCCCAATCACTTGAAACTTCACTATGCATAGCACACATATTCACGAATTCGTTCAGCCACACAGAAAAATATCCGCCACCGCTCTTTAGCATTTTAGCGGTGATGCATTTCATACCAGCTGCCTTACCATTCTTTAGTTCCCTAGTCACGGATATGACGTCTTTGATATTGATTCTTCTTCCGCTACCTACAACGAAATTGTCTAACGTATTCTCCTCAATGGGAAGGTTGTTATGCTCCATAGCTTGACCTCCATACAATCTCTTGAAAAAATCTCTCATACAGTCCTTCACTTTGTCCGAATCCCATACCATTTCACCATCAGAATTCTTGATTCCGACTACATCAGTGCTAGAGCTCCCTTTCCTAATCTTCTTAATCCATTTCCAAAATAATTTCTCATTTCCTTCAAAATCATTTTGCATTTTTTTATCTTCTTCCGCTTTGATTTTATCCTTGTTTCCTTTGACTAGTATCTTGGCTTTTCTGTTTTTATCCCTGTAATCATTTTCTAATCTAGTCCTCTGCTCATCGCTAAGACCTTTACTATTTAATGTTCTCGGGTATGCTTGCTTTTTCTCGTTGACAGCCACGCAGATTTCATCATTCCACCAAGCATCTCCAGCCTTTCTTCCTACAGCCGCAGTACCGCACACTTCAGAGGCACTATTAAAGATGCTATCCCGCAGTATTATCCATACACCCCCTACATTTTTATTGTTCAATTCAGTCTTCCAGTCTTCTTCTTGATGTCCTAAATATTTATTCAGCTTTTCACGGGATACCAATTGTACTTATGGTTTCTGCAAATTCTCTATCATAACTCGCGTCTGCTTCGGCTTATTATTAATTCTTCTTCTCCTCCACCCTTGACCTTCACTCATTTTTGAAACTAAGAGGTAGTGAGCTGTTCCGCATTCAGAGCCCCTCATAACCCTTGTATTCCCCACAAGCACTGTCAGTCTCTCATCCGCTTTTTTTCAATCAATCAGTCAAGCAGTCAATCATACTGTGGTTTTCGCCTCTGCACCAAGTATATATGTGGATCATTTTATGCCTGAACCAAGTATTCGTGATAAACAAGCCTTTTTCTAAGCATAAGCTAATCAATTTATTCCCGTTACCGTTCGTTTTTGGGTCTTCTAAATGACCCAGTACCCTGTCGGTACCTTCGCGTTGCACACAAACTCAGCCAATCATATCTCTGAGTAAAATTATTCTTTCGCCAGGATCGCAAGTCTTTAATATATCATTTAACGAGTCCCAGAAGGTATCTTTTACATCCCTCTTGTCACCGTCAACTGAAGCGTAGCACGTTACAATAAATAGTCTTCTAATAAATTCCCACTTTCATTCTAACCCACAGCAATCTAGATGATACACATTCACACTCCTCGACATGTTGTTTTGTTCTCTCATTCATAATCAGAGCGACTCCGTGGTTACCATATTATTTATTATCTACTCGTGACCAAAGTTCGAGTCCGTTCTCTATGTTTCTTACTTCACATCCCTTCTTCTTTGTTTCCGCCACACATAAGATATCTTGCTTTTTTACATGCATTGTATCCCGCGATTCCTTTTCCTTAAGATCATTTACACCACTAGCATTCCAAACACCCATTTTCCATTCATCACCTGAAACTTTTCCGAGGACATGCCTTATGTCAACAGAAGTGTCAATCCTATCCGAGGCTACATTATTACTAGCATTATTCATTGTTAAAAGTATACACTCAACCACAACTTGATGCGAGAGATTTATTCCATAAGTATAAAATCATGTCCAAATTAAGCAGCTAAGTCATCATAAGGTTGAACGTGTATTCATAACGTCAGTCCCACCAAACTTCGGTCATGCAAAGGAAAGTATGAAAACCAAACCAGAACCAAAGGAGTTATGATCGGTTTGTGTTGTATACTGAGGAGGGCACCAGTCTGCAGTTTGGTCTTGAAGATGAGAAAAGACCATTCAATGTATATCGTATGCATATGATAAGTGGATATCCATAAAGGTTTGTAAGATGATTAATTTAGTATTAGTTATCCCGTCGTTAATAAAGTGAACTAATTGTGTAATATTAAAATCGCCAAGTATCAATATTTTATTATTCTATATTGTAGACAAAGTTGTAAGAGTTTCGAAAAAGTCCTCTGATTCCTTGGCAGAGATCTCAGGGGGGATAACAGTAGCGATAAGAATAAATGTGTTTACATCAGAAATGATCTTAACGGCAGTCGCGTTTATTTTAGGTGCCGTGTTAACAACAGAGGAGACATTAATATTTCCAGAGGTAAAGTAGCTTTCACAGCGATAAGTACGCCCCTTCCCCCTTCTGTTCAACCCGTCATTACGATGAACATTACATAGATCAAGATCAAAAAGTTCAGAGCTATTCACATTGCTTTGTAACCAGGTTTCTGTGGAAACAATGAAATCATAATCAGCTAAATCGGCGGAGATACATCACTACTTTTGGTATTGAGTCCGCGAACGATTTTTTAATAAATATATAAATCGTTAAACAAATCGAAATCTTCTACATGTGAATAATTAAATGTATCGTCTACCTTTCTGGAGTTGTGATTTGATTCGTATTCTAAAAGGTGTGAGTAGTTATTTTCTTCTTCGTTATAATTTTGAATTTCCCGCGAATTTCCCTGATGCTGATATCTGATTCTCCTCTGCTGCGGCGTTCCTGAAGTGTTCTTCGCAGATCTTTGTATCGTTCCTTTTGTAGGAGAGTGCGATCCTGGGCTAATATCATTTTGTTCTAAGAGTTCATTGCGCGTGGACGAGAACTCACACTCTTCCAGTATTCCTGAAGAATCAATCTCACATTCGTATGTTTTGATGATTGGTCGAGGTGGATGAGAGTTATGTTGAGTTTTCAGAGTACTTTAATGAATAAGTTTAATTTCATTTATATTCAAAAGATTTCGAATGATTTCTACTAATTTTTATGGATTTTTATGATTTCGAAAAATTTCAAGGTATTTCTATGGATTTTAACAGTTTCAACAGATATGAAGGAATTGAAGAAATTGTAAAGGATTTTAGAGACTTCAAGTTATTTAAAAAGATTCCAAAAGAATTTTAAGAGAATTAAGAAATTTCAAAGGATGTCAAAGAATTGTGTGGGATTTCCAAATATATCAAGGAATTGAGAAGAATTTCACAAGATTCAAGGGATTTTATAGGACCTCCAAGTACTTCAAAGATTTTGGAGATTTTAGAAATTTCAAGGGACTTCTAAAGAACTTCAGGAAATATGTAAAAATTAATTTTATTTTTGAGGGATTTTAAATTATTTCTACAGATTTCTAACTATATTAAAGGAATACAAGAGGGGTTAACAGATTCCAAGAGATATCTTCGGATTCGAACAGGTTTCAAAGATTTCAATGGATTTGAAAAAATATTTCCAAAAGAATCAACGGATTTCAAGAGACTCCAAACAATTCTCATGGATTTCGATAAAATTCCAAGCGATTTTAACAGTATCAAGGTAATTCACAGATTTTTTTGTGCAGAATTGCTATTTTTGTGTACTTCATATGAAATTATGAGTGGGCAAAACTTATTTTATTTATATATTCTGGGAAGTTCGTGTCCTGGAAAGCTTTTGCATTTTTTTCGAAATTTTTGGCACAGTTCTAGAACAAACTTAGAATAAATGTTATAGAACGCCTGTGATTGGTTAGTTCTAGAATACTTCAGTAACAACTTTTCTGTAACGGGTCCTTATTCTTGTTTTTAATTTGTCTAGAACATATTTGTAACAGCGTTCTAGAACGTTGACATAACACCGTTACAGCATAGTTCTAGATCAAAGTTAAAATAAATGTTATAGATCGTCTGTGATCGCAACAGTGCAGAACCGAGACAAGAGATATATTTTTGAAGCAAGAGTAAATTATTTTTTTTTTATATTTATGTTACGCAGTTGACTTTGACCTACCTACGCAATAGATTTTGGTAATCCCACACACCTCTGCGACTATAAGTAGGGCCAAGCCTGCGGTCTCCTGTTAGTTCTAATCTTCATCTATGATTATAAACTTGTACTAATTGTCCAAAAAATTAATAAAGAACGTCGAATTGCCTAAAAAGCAATTCGACTATTTTTTAAAAACACAAAATATTATTTCTACGCATAACATTTCTGGCGATCCTGTCAGGATGGCTCTCCAACGATTGTAATTTCCACGGAAATAATTGGACAATCAAAAGAGGACTATCTAAGTAACGAGCCTTTGGAACAACCCGGACTTTCTCTACGGGAAAGCCTATTAACCAAAATTGGCATTCAGAATTCTACGGAATTCTACAAGGACTCCGGACTTTCTCTACGGAAAAGCCCGTTAACCAGGAATCGAATCTAATTAATACAACTAATATTTCATTAATTAAAATTCGATTCCAAAAGGAAATTGAAAGGGTACGCAATATACCGCGGTAACAACCCTACGAGGCCCGCAAACAGGCGGATATGAAGAAAAGAAGTCTACAAGCCATCAACGAAGCCCTCAACATCGCGAATTCTCTTCGTGGAACAACAACAACCGATCAACGCGGCATACAACACGCAACACTCAGCGTTAACTCAGAACAAAGCAAGGAGTCTACGGCCTTCAAAATTGAAAATAGTGAGTAAAGAAGAATAGGTATAAGAAGTGTTAGATTTTTTATACAGTTTGAAGATATTTGTAAGGCAAATTTTGTGACTAAAATCATAAATTTTTCGTCCAAATACTACCAAACTTCAGGCTCACGTCCGTACACACGCTTATGGTGCTCCCTGGCCTCTGTGTCCGTCAATAAAACAAAATCTACC
>JAUMHM010000088.1:13487504-13505640 GCA_032362435.1 Melikaiella ostensackeni
TTTGTCCATGTATATATTGAACAGCCAGAGGACATAACGCTGCCTTGCCCAACGCTCTGCTTAATATCAAAGCAATCGCCCAGTTGTCCATTCACTCTTAAACTCACTTTCCGATCACTATATATTGTTTTTATTGATTTTAGGAGCCAACCATTTTCTCCACACTCTATAAGGACTTCCCAAGGTTTAGATCTATTCACCTAATCGAAAGTTTTTTCCAGATCAACAAATGCACAAAAAACTCTTTTGTTTACTCTCAAACTTCTTTCTATGATCTATCTCAAGCTAAATATGTGATCCGCACATAATCTTCCTGGCACAAATCTACGTTGCACTCCCTAGATCCTTCCACTAGTTATGTTCATGATCTTCCCAATAAGTATTTTGGTAAATATTTTGCACACGGTACTTAGTAGGCTGATTGCTCTACAATTAGTGCAGTCACCCTTATCAACCTTTCGTTTATAGAGTGGGATGATAATCGCCTTTCTCCAATCATTTGGAACTTCACTGTTCACAGCACACATATTCATAAGTTCGCTTAGCCACACAGACAAATATCCGCCACCGCTCTCAAGCATGTCACCGGTGATACTATTCACACCAGCAGCCTTACCATTCTCTCGTTCCTCAATCACGAATTTCTTTCCTCATCGCTAAGACCTTTAATATTTAAAATTCTCGAGTTTACTTGCTTTTTCTCGTTCAAAGCCACGCGGGTTTCATTATTCCACCAAGAATCTTAGTCTCTCGTCCACTATAACAAAGTCAATCACCGAGTAAAATTATCTTTTCGCCGGGATCGCAAGTACTTAATATATCATTTAACGAATCCCAGAAGGTATCTTCAACATCTCTACTGTCATTAACAACTGGAGCATAGCACGCTATAGTGAATAGCCTTCTGATTCACACTTTCATTCTAACCTATCCATTTCTCTTTGTTTTCGGTACACATAAAATATCTACTATCTGTTTCATAAGTCCCGACCCCTCTACAAATCGTTGAATAACTCAATGAAAAAATCGCTTAAAAAGAGGAAAAACATCTTGTTAATTCTCATTTTATTACAAATAAGTAAAATATCATTTGACCGCGATGCATTCACAAGTTTCGATGCAAATTTGCGAAGGACGTGAAGAAACGTGGTTAAAAACACCTTTTATACTATAACTTGGTCAACTTTTGACTATCGTATTTCGTGAAAAAATGCATGAATTCTTTTGCAAAAAATCAAGTAGTTACTTTGAAGTTATATTGATGCGTACATTTTTGAAAAAATCGAAAATATTCATAACTTTGGTACCGGTAGTGAATAAAAACGAAGGATGCTAGCTCAGCTTCTAATCAAGCTGAAAGGCTCTACTGAGGCTCAAAATTTTCCAAAAAAATCAACAAATTTAATGGTGGGTTTTTAAAAACAGTTCATTGCATCAATAACACGCTTTCGCACATAATGTTTTTCAGGGTTTTTTTTGGGACTGGAGGCACAAAAGACTCGCAGCGGATTCAAGGGTATCGATGTCCTGCTTGATCCTTCGCCTAATAAAGTGTACCAAATGTCTGTGAACAGAAATGTCGAACGTTTATGGAGAAACATTTTTATTTTCTTGAAAACTTTGTTTACGGGTGATAATCCAGAAATCAACACAATTCGCAAATTAACTTGTTTTGGAAAAGGTATTTCGTATTCTAGTGGAACATTTTCTCCATTATGCCTGATCCATATTATGATAAAAATAGAGATATGTAAAATGAAGTAGGTTACTATGATTTCAAATTCATCTTCTTAATGTTAAATAATAAAATGTGTATTTTAACGTTCGTAAAAACTCTGTAAAGCTGAAAATAATTTCTAGAAATACTTGCAGATGCTATATAACATGTAAGAATTATTTTAGTTATTGTTTTTATTGAGAAAAACTGCATATAAAAAATACAATAATGTCAAATTGAAAGATATTCATATGCTATCATGAAAACTCTCTTTGTAACTAACTCTTTCATTCAAAAACAGTAAGAATAGGGTCTGGTGGCCGAGTGACATCCAGTTTTGGGGACACAAAAAAAAGCAATTGACTTGATCTATATCAAATCAGACAGATTCTGTACTTGAAGTCGCTGAATCTCAAGTGACAAATGTGCACACTTTAACAAGAGTGAAGTTAGAGCACTTTTTTAAAGAAAAGAAGCATCGGAATGATGTGAAAAAAATGATGAAGATTCTCCTAACATTTATGAACATTTTATGAAAATACGCAATTACGTTCTTTCTCCGTGAGAATCGCGATATTTTAAGGCAATTTTTTGTAGTAGAAAATAAGTATTAAAAATCAGTGGGCTACCTTTTTTTCAGCGGATAATTCTCGCTTTTCGGATCGAGTTGTGATCGGCATGCTATATCCCCTGAAATTGTCGAAATTTTAACAAAATGGTTTATTAAACTATCATTTTTTGTTGGCCTGTTAGTTTTTGCAAAAAACTCAAGAAAGCATATTATAAAATTATATTTTTATGCATTGCTTATGGATATTTTGCAGGTTCATTTTCATAATTAATTAGATTATGATAACACGCATAAAACTTCCTTTGTACATTTTTGCATCTGACCCATAGTTCTTTTCTCACTCACCTGAAGGACCCATAGAGTAAAAAATTTGTCTGATACTTTTTTTCGTATGCCAAATAATTGTTGCAAGAAATCAAAAATTCAGTTAGAAGAAAAGAATTCTTTAAAGATCAACTGATATTCAAGATATTAACCGATTTCTATCTTTTTTGATTTCCTCGTGATAATCTAACAAACCTCATGCAACCTATTAAAATTGTTTTTAATAATATTTTACAACATTTTAAATTTTCTCAATTGGCTCTAAATTTTTAACAATGAGAAGATCGTGCGGGCGATTACTTACTTAACGAAACCCTAAGTTTATACAATCTTAGTCAGATTTTGGGTTTGTAGAATGATACGAATATTTATTAATGGCTACAAAAGAAAGATGTTGTAGATTAATAAAAAAATAATATGCAATAGTGTGTTAATGATGTAATTAACTGTACTTGAAAACCTACCACTGAATTTGTTGATTTTTTTGGAAAATTTTAAGCCTCAGTAGAGCCTTTCAGGTTGATTAGAAGCTGAGTTAGCATCCTTCGCTTTTATTTACTGCCGGCACCAAAGTTATGAATATTTTTGAATTTTTTGAAAATGTACGCATGAATATAACTTCAAGGTAACTACCTGAATTTTTGCTAAATAATTCATGCATTTTTTCACGAAATACGATAGTCGAAAGTTGACCAAGTTATAAAAGGTGCTATTAACCACGTTTTTTCACCTTCTTTGCAAATTTGCATCGAAACTTATGAACGCATCGCGGTCAAATAATATTGTACTTATTCGTAATAAAATGAGGATTAACAAGATGTTTTTCCTCTTTCTAAGGGATTTTTTTTATTGAGTTATTCAATGATTTGTAGACGGGCCAAAATTTATGAAACAGATAGTACGTAATGATTTCTTTGGATCTTATTGCAATGTTTCCGAGCATACCTTTGGAATGAGTTAAAAAAGCAATTTCAAATAGATGGAAAAATATTAAAATAAGTACTCAATTAAGTCAAAAAGACTTTCTAAAGGGATAGATTTCATTATGAATTCAACTTATTTTGAATATAATGGAAAATTTTATGAGCGAAAATTTGGTACTCCCATAGGTTCAGTTATGTCTCCTATTTTAGCTGAAATTGTCATGGAAGAACTGGAATATTTTGCATTTAAAAAATTATGTTTATATTTACCCTTTTACTCAGGGTATATAAATGATACTTTTTTATGTATTCCTCTAGCGAAGTTATAAACAGTTATTGATGCCTTTAACAGTTTACATCCAAAACTTCATTTTACGTATGACATACAAAAGTAATAAAATCAATGTTTTAAGCATAGAATTATTTAAAAGTCAGGATGGTAATATTATTATTATTACTAATTGGTATAGGAAAAGTACATTTCCATATAGAATTTTCAATTTCTCTTCAGCTCATTTTATTCATGAAAAAATTGCAAAAATTGAAAACTTATTTGACAGAGCTTTAGATTCGTCCCATGATTCATTTCATGAAGAAAACTTGAATATTATTAGGAATATTATATTTTCAAATCATTACTCAAAAAATGAGATGATAATGAGAGATGATATGAATTCTCCATTATTCTCTCTCATCAAACTTAATAAGATTTAGAAAACATTGGACAATTATTATGATAGTATGATTTGTTATATTTAGAGAGCATATCAGCGCCACTCGGCTTTCATATGCGGCGAACCCCAGTTAGACGATCATTTGTTCTTGATAATTTTGAATTGAAAGCGTTTGAAATTAAAAAAAAATGTATGAAATGATTTTAAACTGAAAAGGTACCAATTCAAAATATTTTACAAGTAAAATTTTAAATAAAGGACAATATTTCGAATGGGATAAAACGGAATTGAACTTGTATCATTTCTGAATAAAATCGTTTAACATTGGATAATTATAAATTGCAAAATTTTAAAACAGAAGCTTTCCAAATTCTAAACATTCAAACTAAGATTTTTAAATTTAGAAAATTTCATTAGGGAGGAGTTAAAAATTGTATCATTTCTAATTCAAAGCATTTAAAATCAAACAATTTTATTTTGAATTTAAAAATCTCGAAACTGAATGATTTCAGATTAAATTTTTGAAAAAGGATAATTTGAAAACGTTAAAAATTGAGTTTTTCCTATTAAAATTTAAAAAAATAGATCATTTAAAATTCAGAGGAATGAAAATTGTATTATTTTTAATTAAAAGCATTAAAAAATGAATAATTGAAAATTGGAAACTTTTGAATTTTAATAAATTTAGATCCGAAGCGATTAAGATTTGACAATTTGAAATTGAAAACTAAATTGAATGTTTCAAAGTCAAAGCTTCTGATATTCTAGAAATCTGTTTTTTTATTAAATGAAAAAAATTATAATTCAACATAAAAAATTGAACAGACAAATTTTTCTAAAATCAGAAAATAAATTCACCTTTATTTTCACAGCTCAGAATGGAAAATTTTTCAATTAGGAACTTTCAAAATTGAATTATTCTACAAAAACGTTCAAAGTTGGGAGTAATTTCAAATGGGAAACATTAAAAATAGAAAAATTTCTATTCTAGAACCTTTAAACTGAAAGAAATCCGAACATCATTTAAAACTAAACAAAAATTTATATGCGAAGAATTGTGATTTTAAAACTTTTTTCTACTCAATCCCTTCAAAATTTCTATCACTTTAAGTAAATTCAAATCGTTTGGAAATGAACAGTTTTCAAATTGTCAATTATACTTTTCCAAATTCAACTAATTAAATTTTTATCGCAAAATTAAAGCTACTGAAATTACTTTAAACTTGAATCGTTTAGAAATTAACCATTTTTAAATTTTGATTCATACTTTTCGAACTTCAATGCGCATTTCTGAAATAGTTTATTCTTTAAGGCCTTACAACAGAAGTTCTTTTTGTTTCAAATGCTCATATTTGAAAATATTTGGTTTGAAATTTCTTAATTTTTGGAGGATTTGAATTCCACACTGTTGTGGTTTCAAATACAAATATTAAAAATGTGAAGACAATTTCACTTTGAAATATTTCTTGATTGAAAAATTTCATATTAAAAGCCTTGATAGTCATTTTCTATTCAATTAATTTTAGATTTAAACGTTCTGAATTGTTTGGTTTAAATTTCAAATGTACAAAATTTTCTGGTTCTTCAAATTCTTCGAAATTGCGAAGTAGCAAGTTGAAAGACTTGATAGTTGCACACTTTTCAGTTTGAAGGATTTGTAATTAAACAACTTCGAAGTAAACGCCACCAGAACAAATTCAAAACAATGAAAAATTAAGAAGATAGTTACTTAAATCCAAGCCTTGATAATGAGCAGATTTGAAAACCAGACATTGAATACTGATTTTTTTCATTTGAAACAGGTTCTAAAAAGTTCAACATTTCAAACTAAACTTTAAATTAATTATTATTTAAGTATTTTCAATGTTAGATTTCTTGATGGTTGAAATGATAGCTGCAACTGTCAAAACCATTCTTAGATTATCAAAAATGAACGCTTTCCTTCTATTGTTTAAAATATTAGCGTATCGAGAGAAACCGCGTCTACGTCTACGGATGTGATGAGTGTATATTTCATCTTTTTCACCTCATCTTCAGAGTAGACGCAACCTTTAATATTTCGAGCATCGAAATTTTGAGCAATCAATTCCAATATTTGCATGTCTTTATTTTTCGCAAGGACATTGTTTGATTTTTGTTCAGCCTTTCTTAACGCTCGTCCGCCTTGCTTTGCTACAGTTTCCCTTACATGCTGAACATACTCGTAATGCAAGCTTTTTTGTAATGTTAGTCCATAAGTTCACAAGTTTGTGATGTGATTGGCTAAAAATTTAAATTTTTTTGTATGTATTCTAAGTCTGCACACTAGGATGATTTGTGGAAACAGTTTGAGCCTTTTTTAGGTATTTAGCCCCTTTCGAATTCAAACTCAATACAACAGAACAAAATTTTTCAAAATTTTCTGCATAATATACTGCTGCACTTAGCCACGTTCCCCATCATGTTATAACCCGCTCTAGTGGCAACGATCATCCAGGAATCATTTGGCGGAAAAGAGAAATTCCTTCCGGAGACTTGAGTTTTTTTTTTAATTTGCAATTTATTTATTTACTGTATTGTGATACACACGAATCGCTTCAGCAACGCGATAAAGGCCATGTACGACACATGTAACGTGCAACACTTTTGGAAAAAGTTTTTTCAATTCATTTCCAGTTTTAACCATGTAAGGTGCTGCATCATATAAAAATAACAAAACTCTATTGTATTGAATATCGTCAGGTCATAGCAACTGCATTGCATCGTGAAACAGATCAACTATTATTACATTTTTCGCTGCACTAAATTCTTCGGAAGTCAAAAAATAACATTCTTTAGATTTACTGTCATCTAAAACTACAATTATTACGTTTGCTACTTTTCTACCGCAAGAACCAGCATTACCAATTTTGTTGCGAATTTTATCTAAAGTCCGATCGTACTATTCGTGTACAAATATTTTTCTTGAGTGGATTCTTTAAGATCGTCTTTACCGGTATAAGTCGACAGGAATTTTTGAACAAAAGGATTATTTACTTTTTTTGTTGGGATATCTGCAGCCAGAAACATTTCAGCTTAATCTTCATTAAATTTATTCTGATCTTCAGATCTGCTGCAACACCATGGAGAGAGCATCATGGAGAGAGCATCCTGTTTTCATTATGCACAATAAAAAATAATGTTCAAAATGATACAGGAAATCAATATCATTTTGATATGCAACAAAAATGATACCTAAATAAGGAGCATTTTGATTGGTCGGAATTAATGATCGATTTTTGAGGTCATAATGATTTAATTCAGGTTCATGTATAATCAAGTCAAGCCGAGATGGCCGACCATCTTGGAGTACTTCAGCTCATTTGCGAGCTTTTTATGATTTCTGATCATGTAGTCTA
The DNA here is from genome assembly GCA_032362435.1 of Melikaiella ostensackeni. Lineage (NCBI taxonomy): Eukaryota > Metazoa > Arthropoda > Insecta > Hymenoptera > Cynipidae > Melikaiella > Melikaiella ostensackeni. The sequence continues at coordinate 13,495,091 of JAUMHM010000088.1, forward strand.
CCTGAAAAGTTAAAAAATAGCAAAACTTGATAACAGAATATATTTTCTGTTAAGTTTATTCGTCACTTGCACGTGTTTAGACAAAATATCTAGCTTATTACATCCGCACCAAGAACTGGCGGCCATTTTGCTTATGCTGACGGATGACGCTGAAAGCAGATCGAAATGATCCGATTGAACAGATCATTATAATCTCGAGAGTCAAATGATCGCAGGAGCAAAATACTCTGCAACAAAAATGATCCTTTTTTTCACAGTGTGGGCTTCGACCTGCTGAAGAATTTTTTTCAATTCGATTAGAGACGTTTGAGGGTATTTGCTCCAAATTTTATCGTTGGATTCTTGGTTTTTTTTAATTTCCAGGAATTTTGGAGTCAAATGCACTATTCTTCACATTCACTCAAATACATTATAAAATATATATTCAGCAGAACAACTTGTCTCGCGAAAAAATTTCGATCTATTGGAATGAACCTTGTATTTGCCAAATCTAAAAAGGAAGATTAAATAACGGAATAATGTTTCGACATCAATCACATTCTGTCGTCAGCTTATAGCCGATAATTTTCAACAAACACTCTCGGCGCTTAAATATCGGCAAACAATTAAACCGTCGCAGTACCTGAATATTTTTCACATTACGAACTCTTGCTAGATCGTTGTATTCTATATGAAATGCATATGTATGCACACCTTTATATCCTTTGCCGGTTTCTGTATGACCTAGGTCGTAAATATTTGACGAGTAGCTCCCGGTGTCGTAGCAATATTGCCACTGATGAAACTGCACATGAGAATGCACTCGAAACATATACCCCCATGTGTGAACATTTACTGACAATATTCAAATGCCAGCTTCATAAAGTTCTTGGGGAAATAGAGTCTGGTGCAAAGTCATCAAAAACAAAATTCAATTCGTCTGGTAGAAGCTTTGAATCTTTGATGTTATTTTGAAATATAGTAAATGTATGTAACTTGTTTTCTTGCTTTTACGGGTTTGAGGGCCACCGCTTCCTTTAAATTATTGTACACGCACTTATGCTACCTTAAAATACCTTAGAATCTACTGATGAACTATCGCATAAGCTCAAGAATTACTCTTAATACTATACGCACGAGTAAGCTTCCGGGACTTCTATTTCCTCTTGCCATTTTTAAGATCTTTGAATAGGATTACCCTTTTGACATTTCCCTACTACAAGCCCCTTGCTTTCTCTCCCCTCTTCCAGCATCATCATCAAGTGTGTCCCTTGTCCATTCCCATCCATGATCCACCTTATTCTGTCATACACACTCTCACTACCTGTTTCCTCCCTAGTACTTCTTTCTAGAACATGCCTCCAGGATTCCAGCTCGTAATCACAGACTCAACATCTTCCTTCCACTTCATCCATCCAAAACCTACACTTTCTAATTCCTTCTTCCATCCTAAATTATATAAGGTTTTTCCACTTACTCTCCATTTTCACCTTTCTTATGTTTTCTGGTTCTCCTTCCGTCTTCACTTCCCTATCACCCCTTTTCTATACTTTTTCACACATTCCTCTATTCTCTCTTTACTCTCCTTACATTATGCGTCTAATCACCTCCTCTTCATTTCATCCTTCTCCTCTCTTGGCCTTATCTCTTCTTGTATCCTCTTTGTTATTTCCCTTGATTGTTCAAGGCGTGTGTCCACATCTTCCCCTTTTGAGCTCCTGAGCTACTCGTTCTCACTTCTTTCCCTAAATTATCTCAACTTCTCCTCCCCCATATATGCATTTTTACTTTCTCTCTTTCATTCCCTCCCTTCTTTTCTTTATGCGATCTATCGTCGTCTCCCCTTTTCCTATAAACGTCACTTCTCCTTCTTTATCTCCCCTCCTATTTCCATTGCATATAAACCACCCCTCCGCTCCTAAAAGGTTCAAAAGTGTTTTAGCCAAACAATATCAAACGATAATAGTGATGCGCCGAATCATCCTCAGTGGCGGGTAACTTGAGGCAAGTCCAGTACTCCAGAAAAATTAAGACTGACCTATATTATGTATTTTTTATTTGAAAATCTTCTTTCGCTTGCCATAGCCAAGATATCAAACTACCTAACGTAAATTTTTCAATTATTTACTTTTGTGAGCTACCTAAGCATTGCTCCTGTACAGTGCAACCGTCTTTACAGAGCCACGAACGGGACTCAGCACCCGGCGCCCATAAAACGCGCAGTTGCGGTATCTCCCACCCACGCAAACTTCGCGAGAGAGGATATGCGACTTCGAAAAATCAAGAAGGCTGGATGCTGGTCCCGAAACCGGCGTTGGGGAGCTCGCTGGCGAGCAAGAAGGATCTAGGGTGATCTGGAGGCAGGCCAAGGATTCTACTCCTGCAACCACGTTTAAATCTACCCTAGCTTACCGTGTAGGTGAACAGGCTAGAGAGTCTACTCTCGACACCGAGTACGAGTACGGTGAACGTGAAGGCCTTCTCCTCGACTCACGAGATTTTGAAGACGCGACCTTCTGTACCATCTTCGAGAAATTTTGTTTAAAAATAAAATTTTGTTCAAAAAATTTGTTTTAAAATAAAATCCCAAGTCCCAAATTTCGCGTGTGTTTTTCGATTTTTTTAAAAATTTTTGCTTGAAAAAATTTGTTTTAAAATAAAATCCTGAGTCCGAGATTTTGCGTGTTGTCACTCTGACTCAGATTTATTTTACTAGACTCCTGATAACGAAGGCGAACGAGCTAGAGAGTCTACCCTCGAAACCTAGTACGTAACCTATCAAGAAATTCGTATTCTAAAAATACTCGAATTGATGAAAACTTGAAAACATTGAAAAATTGATCAAAGAAAAGCAAGAATCTTTCACGATTGTATATTGTTTTCTTTATTCACTTTTTTTAGGTGCGACAACGTACCATGCTCTCCCCTGAGCTTTGTTTTCTCATAGTCGTTAATTTCATTTGGGTAAATTTTTAAGAGGCGGTTTTTGATACAATTTTATTTCCGTGAACTTTCGGCGTATAGCTCTGAATTATTCTGAGCACAGACTTATTTTCTGCGTGTTGTAATGTCTAATCCAAAAATCTCTAAAAGTGTGTACCAACCAATCAAACCCCGAATCTATAAAACATAAGCATTATACTTTCTAATATCTTCGCACACGCGGTAGGCACTGAGTTAAAGTAAATAACGCATGGAATCGAGCCAAATGGCCCACGCTGATGATTGTAGTCAGTTCACTCACCACAAAATATGTATTTCACGTACCAAAAACATAATTTCCATTATCTGAGATATATATAATGGTACCATCCATCAATTAAAAAAGCTCTCAAGGAAATTAAACAGAAAAATATCATAAGAATAAAGAGATAAAATTTTTAACTGAGAAATAAGGCGGAAGAAAATCGATGAGAAATGCGGTACTTCTAGAATCTCTTCAAATCTTCGGCTTATTTATGGAGCAAGCAATTCGAAAAATTGCAGACAATAGGAACTAGTTTTAGGAAAAATAAAAGTCTGCATTAAAGAACCTCTTTTAAATAATACATTTTAGTTTCATTCTCAACTAGGAATTAGTTCAAAAATGTATACTTAAGGGGAGTCAGTAAGGTATATTATAAAACTTGACTCTTAGAGTTGGAGCCGAAATAAAAATTTGCCTGTCAGAAGTAACCAATTCGTTTGTAGAGAAACGAATGTACAAAAGTCTCTTATTAGATTGGTTGAACGAAATTAGCCGGGCTACAAAACAGTCAAACCATTAACCCTTTCCAAACCTCCTGCCAGACGAGGTTTGCTTAGAGTAAAAAAATTGGCGAATGTTTCACAGTTCCACAATCCCACTGAATTTTTTCAACCAATAAAACGATAGACTTTCGTAAATTTGTTACGCTGTGAATGAATTATTAACTTTTGATAGGCTTATTTTCATCTCGACTTCTGCTCTGAGAGTTAGGTTTTGGAATAAACTCCAGAACTTGATGACCAACAACATGGGAATTTTTCAGAAGAGTGAAAAATCATTTTGTGAAATCGATATCACTTCTCAAAAATAGAACAAGCGTCCGCTTCCGAACTGAAGTGGTGCTAAATTGAGGTCAAAAAAGTTTTTTTCCAGGTTCGAGGAATTAGGTGTGGAAGTTGACAAACTGAAAGTGACACTAACCCAAAATTTAAGCAGGCTCAGCTAACGCGTACCAGGTCAGGAACATCAGAACTGTGGCCTATGTTATCATTATATTAACTTCGCGCTGAACACCAACTCAGCCATTCACATCTCTGAGTAGGATGATTCTTTCTCCAGGATCGCAAGTACCTATTATATAATTTGACGATTCCCAGAAGGTATCTTTCACATCATAACTCTCTCCATCAGCTGGAGCGGAGCATGCTATAATAAAAAGCCTTCTGATTACCACTTTTATTCTTCCCCATAATAATCAAGGAGATACACGTGCATGCTTTCTGACATGCTGTTTTGCTCTCTCATTCATGATCAGACCGACTGCCTGGCTAACATGTAATTCATTATCTACTCTTATCCAAAGTTTAAGTCCATTTTCTATCTTTCTTATCTTGCATCTCTTCTTCCTTGTTTCCGGCACACATTAAATATCTAGCTTCCTTACGCGCATTTTATTCCGCAATTCCCTTTCCTTGAGATCATTTACACTTCTAGCATCCCAAAAACCCAATCTCCGTTTATCACTTGAAACTTTTTCGAGGGCATGCCTTTCGTCAACAGAAGTGTCAATCCTATCCGAAGCTATGGCACTCATTTTAATATAGGTTGGTGCAGTTGTAGTGCTGTACAGATAGTATTTTGTGGCTAAAGAATCTTTGAAAATTTTGATAAGTGTTACCCTATTTTCAAATTTGAGGGCAATTTTTTTTTAATTGTAATATTTTTAATACTTTATTTCGGATTCTAATGAACTTATAAGCACGATGTAAAACAGAACGCTGTTTCATACAAAAAAATGAAAGAAAAATTGACGGACACTCGCCCGGTTCGCGAGTTATGAATATTCAAAGAGCAGGAGTCCAGTCGAATGCTTGTCCCGCCGCTCAGTGGGAGAAGACTGTATTTTTTTAGAAAAATCAGTCTGCAGGTCAAAATTTGTATCGGATCAATCAGTCTACAGGTCAAAATTTTTATCGGATCGAGACACTTTTTTCAAGAATTGAAGCCGATTATATTCTGCAGAGACCCTATGAGGCAGATTTTCAGATTTTTGTTCTCACAAAAAACTGTATGGGGAACAGGAAATGTAGAAAAGGAATTTTCAACAAAATCACTTCGTAATTCGCAAAAAATAAATTGTGTGAACTCACAATCGATCAAAATAAATGCATCTGCATTAAACGAGCATACGTATACATTATAAACATTTTACCGAGCACTAAGAAATGGTATGAAGTAACAACTTATATTGTTAAAAATGAATTATATTAATAAGTACTCCATTATAACAATATCAGTTTTCATTATATGGAATTTTTCATAGCTAGTTAAAGCTTAGATAACGTATTGGAGTAATTCAAGTGAAAAAAATCTGCCCGCTTCGCGGGGACATTCTCATCGCGCGCTCCGTGCACAGCTCGCTTCGCTCGCAAGTTTGAGCGCGCCTAGGGCAAATAAGAAAGGGAATTTATTTACTTAATGCTCTATTGCCCTTAAGGAATACATTTTCATCATAATATTCGCGCTTTGCGCTCGATTTTCTGCACTCACCGTCTAATGTTCACAAAAAAATTGCATGTGAAAATGTTATAATTGAGAATTTGTTAAAATATTTTATTTATAACCACTTGAATTATTAATTTAGAGTATTTTGATTTTTTTGCTAGATATCAATGCAATATCGAATCACAACAATTATAATCGAGAAAAATCTATTTCTGTGCCCTAATCACAGATTTGTGTAATTATATATAAAGTTTGCTTATAACAATCAAATGAATTATAACCTGGATTATTTATGATGTGTATGATTATTCATGATTATGGTTATGATTATATGATTATGTTTATTCCTCTAGTGCTTATTCATTCATTTTGATCAATTCTACGTCGATACAATTTATTTCTTCAGAATAGAAAAATTTTGATGAAAATACCCTTTTTTCACTTTTCTTCTTTACACATTTTTTGTCTGATCAAAAATGAGGAAATCCGCGTTAAAATAGTCTCTGCAGAATTTAATCACCTTCAATTCAAAAAAGGTTCTAACCGGATTAAAATTGTGACCTGCAGATGTAAACTGATTTGTCCAAAAAAATCCGGTTTTTCCCACTGCGAGGTGACTGAAGCATTCGACTGGATTGCTGCTCTTGGAATATTTATAAGACGCGAAGCACATGAGTGTCCACCAATTTTTTTTAATTGAGAGATAAAAGAACAAGGAATATGATTCTAAAATAACATTGAGCAAAATGTGCGTTTTCCGTCAAAAATCAAAGTAACCAATTTTTTTAGTTTTATTTCGTGAAAATTAAAAAAAATTCTCATTCTTTTTGTGTAAAACAGCATTTTGTCTTACAACATGCTTATAAGTTTCATTAGAATCCGAAGTAAAGTATCGGAAATATTACAATTTAAAAAAAAGATGATCTCAAACTTCAAAATGGAGCAACTCATAGAAATTTCGAATTTTTCAAAAACGACCTTCGCCACAAAATATTAGTCATACAGCACTACAGCTTTACTAACTTTCGTTAAAATCCATGACATAGACCACAGTTCTGATATTCCCGCTCTGGAAATCTTCAGCTGCAGATTGTGATAAAAAATTCAATTTTCAGTTTAAAAATAATTAAAATATGAGCAGAAGATATGAAGTTTATGAATACGGATTAACAAAGTTTGATGTAAAAAAGTTAGCTAAGTCCGGAAAAATCGACCGAGAATTTTAAGATTAAATTCTCATGGGTTTTTAAAATCGGTTTTGGATAGCGATTAAAAATCGAATTTTCAATTTTTAAGTAAAAAAAACTTTCACCCGAGATAGGTGGGAAGTTCAGTGAGGAGAAAAAATGTTTGATCCATCGAAAATGCTTTTCAAAAAATCAAAAATTCCATTTTATAGCAATACTATACGAGATATGAAAAAGTGTATAGAAGCGAATTGTTCATCTCAAAAAGGTCTAAAAATTTCCTTAAAACTATTTTTTAAATAAAACGCGTGATTTTGTTCAATCGTGAAAAATGTTAATGAAAAACAAAATTCCACTTTCCAGAAATACTATACTAGATATGAAACAAATGTTTAAAAAAAATGATTCATCTTGAAAAGATCTACAAATTTGTTTGATACTTTTTCTTTATGACATGCACAGTTTTTCTTTTAATCGTGAAAAATGTTCTTAAGATAACAAAATTCCACCTTCCAGCGAAATATACGAGACCTGAAAAAAATGTTGTGGAGCAAAATTATTCATCTCTAAAAGATCTACAAATTTGCTTTAGAGTGTTTTTTTGATGAGACGCATAGTTTTCATTTAAACCGTAAAAAGTGTTATTGAAATAAAAAAATTCTACTTCCCGGCAAAACAGTATGAGATACGAAAAAATTGTTATAGAACAAACTTGTTTTTCCCAAAAAGATATACAAATTTGATCTCGATTTTTTTTTTTTTTTGATGATACGCATAGTTTTTTTCAATCATGAATAATGTAATCAGAAATAAAAAATTCCATTTTCCGGTCAAACTATGAAAAAATCAAAAAATTGTTGCGAAGCAAAATTGTTTAGCTGAAAAAGGTATACAAATTTTTCCGTACCATTTTCTAACAAAACGCATAGTTTATGTTCTAATCGTGAACAGTAACATTAAAAATAAAAAAATAAAATTTTTGAAAAAAACGACACAAGATACTACAAATTGTTTAATGAAAAAATGTTTACCGAAAAAGATGTAATAAGATGTTCAAGACAAAATTATCCACCTCAAACCGTACTCCAGTTATTTAATTGAACTTTACTTTTATCGAATTTAAAATTTTTAAAAATAGGATAATTGCACTATTATAATTTGTTAGGCGATAAGCATACTCGTAATTAATTGAACAAATTGAGGTGCATAAATTAATATAACATAAATTTATTATAATGGAGTTCAGCATAATATAGAAAATTTTTTGTTTTGGACATATACTTCAATCGAGTGCGAAGCGCAAGACACGTGATGAGAATGTATTCGATAAAACTGAAGGAGCTCTAACAGAAAAAGAGAATTCACAATTACCAAATTGCAGTTTGTTATGGTTTAGATTTTAATTTTGAAAGGTCCCTGCAGAAATACGGGTGAAATACATAGAACGAGCGCGTAGCGCGAGGTAAATACGTTATAGAGCGCGAAGCGCAAGAACTAACAGACGTGCCCGTTAGGCGCGCTTAAACTTTCGAGCCGCGCGAATAGCGCGCGATGAGAATATGCCCGTACAGCGGGCAGATTTTTTTCATTAGGTTATAATAATTTCAAGAAATATTAATGCTAAGAGTTTGAAAAAATTATTACCTCCTTTAAATGTTAAGTCAATGTTTACTGACATTTTATTAAATTTTTAAAAAATTATTGTATCAAAAAGTTAGACTCCAAGAAAATCCTTGGGTGTACTTCCGAAAATGTCAGACCTCCGATTTTCTTGAAACTACGTATACTTATGTATTTTCACGCTCTAATTACGAACATAATAGTGAAAGTAGGCAAAAATTTGATTTTCATGGCAAAAGCCATTTTAAAAAATCATAAAATCATGGTTTTTCAATTTTATTTCCGTAGATAATGGGAATTTCGTAAAATATTTCAGACAAAAGTTGTAGATCTTATGGAAATGCACATTTTATGTTTCATTATTCTTTACTGTAAAGATGATAGTTTTCCAGAAAAAGATAGACAAAGTTCAGAAGTTGTAACAAGGTGGGGTACGATAGGAGTCGGGTCTTTCTTCAGCGTTCGCGCTTCCGGGTGCGTCTTCATTATTCTCGAGTATTTGGAGGGGGGAAGGCACCCCTGTTACTGGTCACAGAAATAATTTACATAGGTCACACCGTTACCCCTTTTCAACGTTTGGTGGAGGGCGGAGGGAACCCATATGATTGGTTAAAAAAATACTTAAAGAAATATGAAATTTTGTTATTTTCCATCTTCAAGTCCAAATAATTCGAAAACTATTACTCGTGGGCTAAAAAGAGAGAGAACCAAGAATATGTCATTTCACGAGATCTACAACTTTTTCTGGAATATCTTACTATATTTTCTGTATTTATTTGAAAAATGCGAAAAACCATTTTCTTCATAATTTTTTTATAGTTTTCGTCATAAAGATTAAATTTGCGCCAATTTCCGCTATCATATTCGTAATCACCGCATCAAAATACATAAGTATAGAAATTTTGAAAAGAAACGGAGGTCCGTCGCTTTCGGATCTTCATCCAAATCCTGTTAAAACAATGTGCATTTGATTTTTAAGAAAATTTGTATGCAATAAACACATTTTCGATTAAAATGTTGGTTACCTAGTTCTGTATTTTCACCCTACAGTTAGGATTTGATAAAGAATCTTTCAGTTTTTTTTGTTTTAATTGATATGTCGATAGAGCAATAATACGTATTTGAAAATCTATAAATTAGATTTATAATTTTGATTCTCTAAAACCTAGAACTTAGCTCTATTCTAAAGAAAAAAAAAATTAAACAGCATTGAAGCCCTCCTTCTATAAAACTGATGTAAATGAAAAATAAATCGTTTGTTCCAGGATATAAAAACCTTTATTTCTCAGGAAATAAAATCGCTTTTTACGGTGCGAATCTCTCGTGTGTTGAATTTCTAATGCATACAGCAATTAAACTCGAGTCGAGAGAACAGAATCGTTTTCCAAGCAACAAATTCACAGACTGATAATTAATTGAATCTACTGTTTAGAGAGGAAGAGAGAGAGAGAGAGATTCGGTACCGACGAATCCCGTTTAGGAAATTAAACATAACGAGCTGGATGGGATTATGGTAAACTTCGGTTGGAAACGAAACTAATTCCACTCTATTAGCTATGAAATTTCATGACCATCATTACCCGCCCTCGCGGTGGTACCCGGTTGACTTTTCCATCGTTTATTCGTATCACTGTGGGTCCGTCTACGGCGGCATTGAAAACGTTTACCCAGAATAAAACCTGCATTTCGTCCTTTTTTCTGCCAATCCATTAACACGTTCAAATTACCAGCATTCCGCAAACGCGCGTTTTATATAACCACTATTTTCATTAAACACACGAGCAATGTTTGTGCGTGCAACCAGAAAATATTTTTTCAGCGAAATATAAATTTTCCTTTGTTTATACGTTCCTTTTCGTATCTGCACTACTTTTTCTCCAGCGGCGCAACAATCTATCTCCTTAATCTACTTATGTTATTACACAGCGATTACTTACAAATCTTTACGTTTCTGAGCGACTCAGTCACCTCCGTTTCCTTTCTCTTTCACTGCTCTTCTACCTCAACCTTGCCATTTGCCAATCACTCTTTCATTCTTTCTCATTCCCCCCTCTAGCCCCCCCCCAATTTCC
>JAUMHM010000088.1:13505740-13521021 GCA_032362435.1 Melikaiella ostensackeni
TCGCGTAAAAAGGACTCTACCACAAAAAGAATTATTGTGGAATATTTTAGTGATACTTTTCTGGGTTTTTCAAAAGATACTGCTACTGCAAAAGACATTTTTCAGGGTTTGGATGCAATTTATGGAGGACGAAGTTCGGCAACCCACTTGGCTTTGCGAAAACAACTTTGAAGTTTAAAATTGCAAGGCGAAGTAACCTTGCTGCAACATTTTACAAAATTTAATACGATAATTGCAGATTTAATAGCAGCAGGTGCTTCGCTTGATGAGATGGACAAGATCACCCACCTTTTATTGACCTTACTCGGCACGTATGATGGCATTGCAACAGCACAAACAAGAAGTGGAAACCACTCAAATTTTTAAAAAAGCAGCAACGATCAACAAATTCCATTTCATCAAAGAAAAGTGGTTTCAAATCCACATACAAATTATCCAAAGTGACTTGTGAACATTGTGGACGACACAATCATGAAGAATCCGATTGCTATTATTATAAACGGATGACACAACAAGGAAATTTGAAAACCATGATTTGCATTTATGATGGAATGCTCACATCCGACTACCAGGACTTACTAACGAGATGTTATTCTTGCTAGATTCGGGATCAACAGATCATATTGTCAACAGAGAAAATGTCTTTATGACTTGTCAAATTTCATAATCGTCACTAAAAATCCTCGTAGGAAAAACGGAAGAATCAATCACCGCTATCAAAAGTGGAATCATTCAAGTAACTACAAATCTTGGAATCTCAGAAGTTTTAGAAAACGTCCTATATGACTAGATGCTGCATTCAATTTACAATCGGTTCGTCGTCTGCAAGAAAAAGGTTTCGAGATAATTTTCGACACCAAAGGGGTCATCGTAGAAAATGGTGAAGGAAAAACCATTTTAACAGGTAAGTCAGTAAATGATGTATTTAGTATGGTATTTAGAATTAACAAAAATATAATAAATGGAAGTCATATAAATGTCAATAAATCTAATAATTTCAAGTTATGGCACGAACGTCTTAGTCATATAAGTAGTTTTGAATTCGATCAAATATAAAGTCAAAATTTTTTTGAAGATGTTGATGACTTTGATGACGTCCAGCCTACAAATGAAATATGTGAACCTTGCATTTTTGGTAAGCAAGCGCGACTTCCATTCAATGAAATTAAAAACAAAAACCATATTACAAGAACCTTGTTTATTGTCCATACAGATGTTTGTGGGCTGATTACACCACCCACTATTGACAATAAAAATTACTTTCTCAGTTTTATTGATGAGTTCACTCACTACACAGTAACATATTTGTTAACTTTCAAATCTGACGTTTTTGATGTATTTGAAGACCTTGTAGCAAAAAGTGAGTAGCGGAACGAATGAATCGAACAATTGCAGAAAAAGCTCGCGCAATTATAAAGGCAGCAGCTTTAGACAAACAGTTTTGGGCTTGAGCTGTATTAACAGCAACTTATTTTATAAATTTAATACCTGGAAAAGCTGTTAAAAGTTCGAAAACTCTGTATGAACTGTGGCATAATAAAAAACAGAGATTAAATCATTGAAGGGTTCTTGGTTTTACCGTATATATAAACTTAAGAACAAGAACCAGTAAATTTGATAATAAATCACTCAAGGGAGTACTTGTCGAACGTGAACCAAATGGGTACAAAATATGGAACATTGAAGCCGAAAAGTTTCAAATAGCGCGTAATGTCATTTTTGATGAAACATATTTCAAGGTTTCAAGATCAAGGTTATCTGAAGGATCTAATTCTTCTATACAAGTTCCGGTAACCAATAGCGAGAACTGTGATACTGACATCGAGCACGCAGGAATTACCGAAAGTAGTAAAACTTTTTTACCTGAAGTCAAACCACAAGAAAAAAATAAAAAACAACCCGAATTGAGAATAAGTGATAGAATTAAGAATCGTCCTCAGCCCTCTTGCACAGAAAATGAAAACGATGAGCTCGATTCATATTCAGCCTGCACACAAAATTTCATTGACAAAATCCCTAAAAATTTCCAAGAAATTAAAGGAAGGGATGATTGAACTCAGTGGGAGTTGGCTATAAAGAAAGAAATTAATTCACTTCAATTGAAGAATACTTGGAATATTGTATCAAAACCCTTCAATAAAAATATTATAACTTGTAAATGGGCATTTACATTAAAAAATGATGAATTTGAAAATCCTCAAAATAAAAGGCAAGGGTAGTTGCGCAGGGTTTCAGACAAAAGTATTCAGTAGACTATAACGAAATTTTCTCACCAGTCGCAAAAATTTCCACTTTTTGTTTTCTTTTGGCATATGGTAATCAATTTTATCTTTTAATCCATCAAATTGATGTAAAAACTTCCTTCTCAAAGGGCATATTGCAAGAAAAAATTTACATGCGAATTCCGGAAGGTGTCGAGGCAGAAAATAATCAGGTGTGTAAATTAAATAGATCTATATATGTATTAAAACAATCATCTCGTTGTTGGTATGAACTTTTTGATAAAATAATGAAGAAAAAAGGTTTCGAAAGTTCTTCAGCTGATAAATATTTATATTATTTGGACAAAGGTGACGTAAAGAAAAATATTGACTTACCTTTATATGTAGATGACATTATTGTAATAACATACGATCAAGAAACCAGTCCAAATTTGAACAATATCTACAAAGTTGTTTTAAAATAAGTAATATGAACGAAATGAAAGTTTTTTCTTGGAATTTTGATTGAAAGAGGGGAAGAAAAAATATCATAAAATCAAACTTCATATTTGAGAAACGTTTTGAAAAATTTTGGTATGAGTAATTGTAAATCCATAGACACACCTTTACCGTTAAAAGTAGATTATGATGCTTTGAATTCAGTTGAGCATTACAATGCACCTTGTGAAAATTTAACTGAGTGTCTTATGTATACGATGTTATCGACAAGGCATGATCTATGTTTTCCAATTAATTTCTTGAGTCGATATCAAACTAATAATACGAAAGAATTGTGGAAATACTTAAGAATAGTGTTAAGATACGTAAAAGGTACTTTGGAATTGAAACGTACATTAAAAGTGAGTATAAAAATATGTTAATTTGCTACGTTGATGCTGACTGTGATAGCAATGAAATTGATAGAAAAAGTGCAACCGGATATCTGTTCAGAATTTTTGAAAAATGTACTATAACGTGGAATACTAAAAGACAAAATTCTATTGCGACTTTATCCACAGAAGCTGAATACATAGCGCATTCTGAGGGTGCAAAAGAAGCTATGTGGCTTCAGTCGCTCTTAAGGGATCGTTCTCCTTTAGGCGCTTGAAAAAAAGCTTTTTATACGATTTTTTTTAAAGTTGCTATTATAATAATTGACAAAGAACTTGTTAGGCTTAATAAATACACTCGTGAAGTAAATTTGAAAAAAAATTTATCTGCTTTATGCACTTTTTCCATATAAAATCATCAGGTGAACGTGACACCTCAGAAAGTATGTCTGCGCTGCTGATGAAATCTCGGAGATAGACCATCTGTAACAAAAAATACAAATAGTTTTAAATTCAGTGTGACCTTGGCTATTGAGAAAACCGCAATTTTTAATATATATGCGTAATTAACAAAATGGCGCGAAATATGCAATATGGAAATTGATCAAAGTTTTAAATTGAATAAAAAATCTGTATTTTTGAGTAAAACAAAAGTTGAATGATAAAAGCAGTATATTATCATTTTGTATTGTCTAAGAGATATTAGAATGTATTTTCTCCGTAAATATTCAGTTTAGGCTTCTACGTAATTATGTAAAAAATATGCTAATAGAAATTGCATAGAAAAATCCATTTATGGGCTGGAAAGGCGGGAGAGGAGACGCTGCAGGGGTTCCAAGAATGATGAAAAAAGTGCGGAAATTATGCTAATGAAATAATGCATGCAAAACGAGTCGAGTACCGGTTAACTTTCTGAAATCGATATGCTCTGCTCGCAGCTTTTGTTTCAGTTACGGACCACTTCTCTCCGGTGGCAAGATTTTAATTAGCCATTGTTTTCTCCTTTTTTAAATTTCATCTTTTCTATGTTTTTTAACAAATTACTTGACACTCAGATTCTCGATGAAAAATTGTTACTATATTTTTTATTCGAAGAATTCGGTAAATAATTTAGTCAATATGTACCGGAGGAAGTTATATTGAATTATTACATTACTAGCAAAATGATACGCCCGTTACACGCGCGATAAGTTTTTTATTTATAGTTCAGCTGGAAATACAATTCATATTTAGTATCCATAATTCCTCAACTTTTTATTTTTCCCCGCTTTTATTGAAAATAAAAAATTTCAAATTCATATATAAGTTTCAAAATAGGAGATAAATGACAATCGAAATATATCGAATATCAATAATCAAAAATAATTTAAATATGATAAGGCTTTTAATTTTCAAACAACTTTGAATTAAGAGACTCTAACTTAAATAGATGTAAAGTTGAAACTTTAGGAATTGGACAATTTGCTAATTGGAAAACTTAAAAAGTTCATTATTTTTAAATGAAAGCTGCCAAAGGTGAACGACTTAGTTTTAAGCTAACAAACTTAACTAATTCGGAGTATAGCAAACGTAATTTTTTTTTAAATTGCGGGTAAGTGGTGAAAATACAAGGCGTACCAGAATTTGATAGAGATTCTTGAAATATGTTCTAAAATTTCATTTTTCTGACTTATTCTGGTCAAAAGTTGCGTTGAGGCCATACAAATTCTTTAATAAATTAAAAACGAAGTGACTTGATCCTGTTGATTTTCGATTTAAGCTGATTAGTTCATGTCACTTAGGGAAAGGTGTAAATTTCTCATATTTTCTCGAAAAAATCGGTTTTACCGAATATGAATTGTTTGAAAATTGCGGGTAAGTGGTGAAAAAAACAAGGCATACCAGAATTTAATGGAGTTTTTTGAAAAATATGCCAAAAACTTGATCTTTCTGCCTCACTTTGGTCAAAAGTTACATTAAAACTATAAAAATCGTTTAAACAATTAATTATTTTTTAAAATAATAAGAATTTAATATTCTAGAATTTCAGAGATCCTTCAGAAGCTTAATCGCTTTGAATTGAAAATTATTTAAATTCAAAAGTTTTCAGTTTTAAGTTATCCAGTTTTATACGTTTTTAGTTGAAAATAATACAATTTGCATTCCTTTAAGTTGCAAATGATTCAATTTTCAAAATTATAGTCTGAAATTTTCCAATTGTGAGAGCTTTTTACTTAAAATTTTTCAAACTCAGATTATTCAATTTTAAACGCTTTTTTTTGAGAATTATACAAGTTCAATTCCTTTTTGCCCCTTTCGAAATAATGCCCTTTTTCAAAGTTTTACCTGATCTAGAATTGTTTGATTTGGAAAGTTTTCAATTAAAAATCGTTCAATATATTAATATTTTATCAATATATTATATATATTATTGTTGAAATCTGCAAATAAAAGTTATATTTAAATACTACACACATTCGGGTAATGCGACGCGGACGGCCATTTAAATGGTAAAATGTCGAAAAGTTGAATATTGTGTGTACATAGCTTTAGA
Organism: Melikaiella ostensackeni; assembly: GCA_032362435.1. Classification (NCBI taxonomy): domain Eukaryota; kingdom Metazoa; phylum Arthropoda; class Insecta; order Hymenoptera; family Cynipidae; genus Melikaiella; species Melikaiella ostensackeni. The sequence goes on from JAUMHM010000088.1 coordinate 13,511,305, forward strand.
TGCTAATCACTCCCAAAATATAACCTCCAATATATTTTTTAAACTGAAAATGAATATTGAAGTAATTATTCAGTTTTTTTTTATATAATTACTTTTCAATTGAAGAATGTAAAATTTATTTTATTTTATGAGAATGAAATACATTCTTATTGTTTCATTGGAGAAAATCTGTTTGGGAATTTAAATTTGCTTTACGAATTCACAACTACCTTTTTTTTGTAGGGTACTTTTAGTCAAGTTATTAGCTTTTCGGAGTACACTTGCCCTACTCTGTGAAACAATTTCACTGCATCCACTATACTACTATGCAGTCATTGATCGTAAAAAAATGGTGTGTGTGTGAAAGCGTATCGAGATAGGATGCACACTGCACATTCTGATGGAATAAAATTCGTAGAGAGCAATTAATTAAAAGTGTTAATGCTGTAAATCACGTTCATCACATTATGCATTCAAAGAAATACAATTATCATTAGAATCTTACGAAAAAAGTAAGAATTTCTCTTAATGTATTTAAGAATATTGACTTTTGTTTTTCGAATTGCAAAATTTTGAACCTTTCATGCAAATTAAAATTTATTTAATTTTTAGGTCGTCGATTTGGAAAACAAGTTTCTCTTTCCATTGTTGCTTTATCGGAATTGTTCAATTTTACAGACTTAAATGCAGTATTAAGGACTTCAAATTGTATATAGTATGTCTGAGCAAGCCAAGTTCAAAATTATTCAATTATTAAATGCTTTGAGTTTTCAATTGGTAAATTTTTTAATTAATTACTTTAATCTGTGTGTGCTAAGTATTGAATTATTCATATTTAAAGTCCTATGAATGAAAATTGTTCAACTTTGATGGCCTCCACTTCAAAAGTGTATAATTATGAATGTTTCTCATTTTCCAACTCGAAATTCTTCAATTACAAACGCTTCTAATAGAAAATTACATAAATATTTGGGGCTTGCAATTTGATATTCTATACAATTTCAATAGTTTTGAATTTGAAACTATACAATTTTGAACGTTTAAATTTTGAATTGTTTGACTGTTAAGCTTTTCAGATTTAGATTTGAAACCATACAATAAATTTAAATTTAAGATTGCATATTGACGAATCAAATTATCATAGAGGGCCTTTCAAATTGATAATTTTCTACTGCTTGAAATACGAAACACTGCTTTGAAAGGACTCTAGGAAAAAGTTTCGTCAGATTCTCGAGAAAAATCGGTCTACCAAATCACGACTTCATACTCGGGTAAAGTGATTCTAATTGGGATGATTAAGTTGCACGTCGCTGACTTCACAGTCAGTAATTAACGATCCTTTTAATTCTTCGAAGAGCTTGATGGTAATAATGACTCTGGTTTTCTGTATTTTTATATGTACAGAAACCTAATAGAAACTTTGCTGAATTTTCTAAAATTGTATCACTTGCGAATTTAATTATATGGTTAGAGCATTAATCAGTGAAGTACATTTTGAGACCTTGATGAATGGCAATAAATGTTCCTATAATTATTTTTAGTTTGTAAATATTGAACTGTTACAACATGCGACTTCAAGAATGAAAAATAAAAATTGCTTTCACTAATTAACAGCAACAAAATCCAATTGTAACTGAATACGTTCGATTGTGATATTTCATTTTATTCTACTAGAATCTTTTACTAAGAACCAATTTTTTGCAGCTATTCATTTCCAACGATGGGCTCTGTGGTTTCAATTTCTTAGGCGTTCCTTGAAACGGTTTTTACAGGAACATGAAGGAAGAAATTGCGATGATAGAACTTTAAGACAGACGATTTTTGCTCGATCGTCCTGGGACTCAAGTCAACGAAGCGATTCTTCCTCATGTTGGTCGAACGAAAAAGTAACGAGGATGACATTTGTCCAACGAGATGGGAAGGTCGCACTTCGTTTCGATTACTAAAAGCACAATGCTATCTCTCCAGCTTCTATATCTCCAAGAAATGAAACCTCAGGCGTTGCTCTTTGTTACGAAGTAATATGTACATTATTATTAAAGTGTGATATGGATGTGTTTATTGTTTAGGATTGAGGCTCACGTTATTGGAGAACCTATTTTATAAGTTGAAACCCATTTTGAAGTGCGCAATCATTTTCTAGTGCAGGAAATTTATGTGAAGTTAGCGAAATTTATGCAAAGTTTGGAAAACTTATAGGAATTTTTGAAAGTGGAGGAAAATGTTTGGAACTTTTAGAAAATTGTGGGGATTTTTGAAAACTTTAAAACTTGTTGACATTTTTTAATTTGTTGGAAATGTTTAAAAAAAAATTGGAAACTTGTGGAAATTTTCAAATGTTGATAGAAATGTTTGCGAATGTTTGAAACTTTTGGAAAACTTTTGGAGGGCAATGGAAATTCATGGAATTTTCTAAAGTTGTCAAGTTTTATTCAGAGTCGAAAATTTTTATCATATTTATGGAGTAATAAATGATCTTTTCTCAACTTAAGGACCAAACTGCAGGAGACTGGTGCCCTCCTCAGTATACAGCAAAAACCGATCATAACTCCTTTAGATTTGGCTTTGTTTTCTTACTTTCCTTTGAATGACCAAAGTTTGGTGGGACTGACGTTATGAATGGATACACCACCTTATGACAATTTATCTGCTTAGTTTGGACATAACTTCATAATTATGGAAAAAATTTCTCGTATCAAGTTGGTAGCTGGGCATATACTTTAAATAATTAACAATACAAATAATAATGTAGCCTCGGATAGGACTGACACTTCTCCTGACGAAAGGCATGCCCTCGGGAAAGTTTCGAGCGATGAATGGAGATTGAGTGTTTGGAATGCTAGAAGTGTAAATGACCTAGAGGAAATGAAATTGCGGAATGCAATGCGCGTGAGGAAGCTAGATATTTTATGTGCACCCAAAACAAAGAAAAAGGGATGTGAGATAAGAGAGATAGAAAATGGACTAGAAATTTGGTCAGGCGTAGATAATAAATCACATGTGAGCCAAGCATTCGGTCTAATTATGAATGCGAGAGCAAAACAGCATGTCAAAAAGTATGAATGTGTATCTCCTAGATTATTATGATTAGAATGAAAGTGGAAATCAGGAGGCTATTTATTATAGAATGCTACACTCCAGTTGACGGTAATGGAAGTGATGTGAAAGTTACCTTCTGGGGCTCGATAAATGATATGAAGGGTACTTGTGATTCTGGGGAAAGAATCCTTCTGCTCGTAGATATGGATGACTGGGCTGGTTTGCAACGCGAAGGTACCGACAAGGTATTTGGTCATTTCGGAGACCAAAAAATGAGCCTTAATGGGAAGAAATTAATTAGCTTATGCTTAGAAAAAGCCTTATTTATTACAAATACTTGGTTTAGACATAAAATCATCCACATGTGTATTCGGTACAGAAACGAAGAATATGAGAGTAAAAAAGAAATTTAGGTGGATGATTGAAGGTGGGAAGGTGTGGCGTCTGGAGGGAGAGAACCAAAGGTGTTTGGCCTCAAGGGTTAATAGATGAGCGATGTCCTCATGTATCAGGTCAGACACTGCATCACCTCCCACGTCCGCTATTAGGAATGCAGATTAGAGCCTCTCTCCCATTACCTAGTATCTGATCATCCTTCATCGATCCTTTTTATTCTTGATGGAAAATTCATGCGAAAATTCAAACCAACATTCTTTTTCATCTCAAAGTGCTCTTCCATTTTAGCCTCATCCTATCCTGAAGTTCTGAAAAAATGATACACGAAAATTTAAACGAAAATTGTCCATTTTCCGAACCAAGACATTTTTTCGGAATATTTCACATACAAATACAAATATATATTATAAACTTATGTCTAGTGGGTTTTTCCTACTTTCAAAATGTGGGGACAAAAATCTTCAATTGGAATTTCGAGGGTATTAGACCAATCCTCGGGGATTCTCGCCAGAAAGGAGTCTCGCCAGAAAAGACTCTCGATTCGATGGAAGCGGTTGCTGAGAAGAAAGTTGTTCACAAATAAATGTTGTTTGCAAAGTTGTAGAAACTTGTTCCCCATAAAACTGTACCTATAATCTCAACTTTCCTGAAAAAGTAAGGGTTTTAAATTTGAAAATATTTTTGAATTTCTCGTTCGCTAAAATTGCTAAAATTTCATCAATGTTAACATTAATGAATGCATGATGAAGGAAAGTTGAGTTTTTTCTTCAATTTTCCTCATCTCGGTTACATAAAAGTAATTAAGGTTGTACTCGGTGAGCGAGAAACCGCGCATACCATCGTAATCTCTCCTGACTTTGATGTCGTAGAGCAATCTACGACAGTGGCTCTTTAATGTAACATATCTGTACAACGTCGACGGTGCGGTGAGCGAAACTACCATTACCTATAATCGAAACTTGGCAGGTAATAATTTAATGGAAATCAGAGAGAGTTTGTTTACCATCCCAGTAGACTTACCTAATTCTAATCAGTACTGGCGAAGTTACTGCCCAAATTAACTCAAGTAACTTAAGTAACTTTCAAAGTTATTTTTAATACAGAAAGAGGATCACAGAACTTAAGAGAATGATTTTCTTTTAAATAATTTACCAACGAAAATATCTGATTTTTAGTTTCAAACTTAGACAAAATCAGTCAACAATTTATCATATGCACATTAAAAACTTTGTTCAATAAAGTTTAAATGATTCTAATTTTGAGCACTGCCTACTTTGAAATAGCGTAAATGTGAAAATGTTTTGTTTGTAAATTTTGAATTAAAATTTTTTCAACCTTGTATGCTTATACATTTTAAGGCACATGATGAGTCATTTTTTAAAATAAAAGCTAACTTAAAAAATACAAGAGTTATAAAATAGCTGAAACTTTCTCTAATCGTCTATTTAAGCATGAATAATTCACAAATATCGCCTGATTGAAAAAAAGTCCTATTGGGATCTCACATAAAGTTCTGATAAGTATTGGGTATGAGACAGATCAGTACTTGAGTACCAACTTCTTGAAAATATTTCAAAACTTTTTAGACCTTTTTAGGTCTAAAGTCCGGAAAAGTCCCACTTCATTTTTTCTCTGAAATGTTACAGGTCCTAAATAATTTCTGGGACAAAAGTACTGGAAAAGTTTCATTTTATTTCTTTCAAAATTTTTACAAGTTCTGTTGGTATCCATGTCGCAAAAAAGTACTGCTGAAATAGGACTAAAGTACCAAAAAAGCCTATTTCTTTTGACATTTTAATGGCGGCAACAAAAAAAACAACCAACATAAATTTCGAAAGAGTGTAAATGAGAAGAACAGTGAAAAAGTTATATAATTGCGCTCCAGAACTTTTTGAGGACTCAAGTCTCGCGAAAATCCCACTTAATTCTTTTGAAAATTTTACATATTCTAAATAACTTCTGGGACAAAAGTATTCGGGAAGTTTCATTTTATTTCTTTCAAAATTTTCACAAGTGCTGTTGGTATTTATATCCCAAGAAAGTACTGCTGAAATTTCAAAATATGTTCTGTTTCACCAAGGGGGCGATTATGTAACTTTTTCACTTCCACTTCCACTTTCTCAAAATTCACATCAGTTGCCTCTTTTCTTTGACATATCATGATAAAAACAATTGAAAAAATAGCCGCTATGAATTTCGGAAAAGTAGAAGTGAAAATGAAAGTGAAAAAATTGTATAATCGCTCTCCAGAAGTTTTTTAGGAATAAGAGAAGAAGTTATATAATCGTGGACTAGGACTTTTTTTGGACTGAAGTCCCGGATAAGTCCCACGTAATTTTTTTATTTGAAAATTTTACTAGTCGTAAATAATTTATGGGACAAAAGTACTAGGAAAGTTCCATTTTATTTATTTCACAATTTTGATAAGTGATGCTGGTATATATGTCCCAGAAAATTACTGCTGAAATAAAACTAAAGTACCAAAAAAGTTTGAAATATTGTTTGTTTCACCAGGACTTTTTTAGGGTAAAAATACCGCAAAAGTCCTACCTAATTTTTTTGTTGAAGTTTTTAAAGGACCTAAATAATTTATAGGACAAAAGCTCCATTTTTTTTCGAAAATTTCGAGCTTGTAAAATTAAAAAAAGAGGGACATTTCCGGTATTTTAGTCCTAAAAAAGTCGTGGTGAAACTAGGAATATATTTTACTTTTTTGATATTTTAATTCTATTCCAGCAGAGTTTTTTGGGATATAAATCCCATCAGCACTTGTAAACATGTTTAAAAACTAAAATGGAACTTCTCTAGTATTTTTGTCCCTATTTGGACTTTAAAAATTTTTAAAGAAAAGTTGGTACTTTAGCGGGACTCTATGCAGGATCCCAATGGGATCTCAATGAGACTTTTTTTACTCGGGTCACTCTTGTCATTAAAAAAAAAAAAATTCTTCGTCAGAGAATTATAAACATGTTTAGCTTAACAAATAAATTCAAAAGCATGTGAGTGTTCTTCAATTCTTGAAAGCTTTTTAATTTTAGAAGTAGAAAAATATCCTTAAGGCGGTGAAATGAAACAAATGATACTGACAGTGAATATTCTTTCTTGGAAATGATTAAAATTTAATGAGAGGCAATTTTTTTTACTTTTGGGACTTCGAGTATTCATAAACTAGAGGAGAAATTTGAAGCTTTCAAAATTCGATATCATTTAATGCAAAGTTTTACAACCAATAGTCAATAGAGAGAGAAAAATATGGAAAAAAGTCAACCAGGATATTGAGATGGTAAAATGGGAAAAATATTTTATGAATTTGTTAGGAGTGGTAGAGAAGACATTTAGGAAGGGAGGAAAAGCAGGAAAGGAGAGAGACGAGAAAGAGGACATAACAAGGGAAGAAATATTCAAGGTTTTAGGAATAATGAAAGATAGGAAGGTTTTTTTAGAAAGGTTTACACGAAATTTGAAATTAAGCCGTAAAATATGTATTTTATATATATGAAATATGTATTGTATATATGTATAAGATGATAAAAGAGGAAGGAGTACCGAAGTATTTAGAAAAGGAATATTCACGATGAGTATTTTATTTGTACTATTTCATTTTCTGGCAAACACATATTTCTCAAAAGCTTCAGTTTTTGAAAAGAAGAGGTTTCTATAAATTTACGTAACAAATTTTAAAATTTCTTTCAGGAAAGTGAAACTCGGCATCTTGAAGGAGTCATATTACACCTCAAGTATCTTGGACTAAACAGTCTAACGAAAATCGTTGTCGAGGTCGGTTTGAATCTCGGGATTTAAAGAAAAATAATTCGAGAGGAAAAAATCACGTTAACTTCTTTTACGCGCTTATTTTCAAAAATCTCTTGCGTTTTTCCTATATTTTTTCCGAGTGTAGTTGGCGTGTTTGCCTATTGAATTTTTTAGTTTAAAGATGTAAATAGTATCTTTGAAGTTTTTTTTTTTTAAGCGAACGATGACTTTATTTGTACTATTTCATTTTCTGGCAAAAGAAAGTTCATGGAAATTTAAGATTTTTCATAAATTAACGTGAAGTTTCGGAAATTTATGGAAATGTAGGGAAACTTTGGGAAATTCATGGTAATTTACGAAAACTTTCGAAAATTTATGGAAATTCAGGGACTTTTGAGAATTTTCGAAGTGTGCGGAATCTTGGGCAAATATATGAAAAGTTATAGAAACTTTTGGTTCATACAGAGTTTTAAGGAAATTCATGAAAAGTTTACAAAATTGTAGAAAGCTTCCGAGATTCATAAGAGTTTTGGAAATTGACGTTTCTAAAGGAGAATTTAGGGAAGTTTATGAGCTTCTTAAGTTTTTGTCTACCGTTGAGTATTCTTGTCATATTTTCTTTCAGTGGTCTTTTTTCATCGTCGAGACCAAACTGCAGGAGACTGGTGCCCTCCTCAGTATACAACACAAACCGATCATAACTCCTTTGATTGTGGCTTGGTTTTCATACTTTCCTTTGCATGACCGAAGTTTAGTGGGACTGACGTTATGAATGGACACTCCACCATATAACGATTTAGCTGCTTAATTTGGACATGATTTAATGCTTATAGAATGAATTTCTCACCTCAAGTTGCAGTTGGGTGTATACTTTCAATAATGAATAATACAAATAATGACGTAGCCTCGGATAGGATTGACACTTCTACTGACGAAAGGCATGTTTCCGGGAAAGTTTCAGGCGATGAATGGAGATTAGGTGTTTGGAATGTCAGAGGTGTAAATGATCTTAAGGAAAAGGAATTACGGTATACAATGCGTGTAAGAAAGCTAGATTTTCTGCGTGTACCTGAAACAAAGAAGAAGGGTTGTCAAGTAAGAAACATAGAAAATGGACTCGAACTTTGGTCAGGAGTAGATAATGGATTATGTGTACCTAAGGAGTCGGTCTGATCATGAGTGAAAGAGCAAAACAACATGTCAAAAAGTACGAATGTTGATCACCTAGATAACTATGGGTTAGCATGAAAGTGAGAATCAGAAGACTATTTATTTTAGCGTGCTACGCTTCAGTTGATGGTGACAAGAGAGATGCAATAGATAACTTCTGGGACTCGCTAAATGACATACTAGGGACTTGCGATCCTGGAGAAAGAATAATTCTACTTGGAGATATGAATGGCTGGGTTGGTGTGCAACGCGAAGGTATCGACAGGATACTGGGCCATTTCGGAGACCCAAAAACGAACGGTAATGGGGATAAATTGATTAGCTTATGCTTAGAAAGAGTCTTGTTTATAACGAACACTTGGTTCAGACATAAAAAGATCCACATATATACTTGGTGCAGAGGCGAAAGTCAAATTATGATTGACTTTGTTGTAGCAAATGAGAGACTGAGAGGGCTTGTAAGGGATACAAGGGTTATGAGAGGCTCTGAATGCGGAACGGATCACTACCTGTAAGTTTCAAAAATGAGTCTAGGTCAAGGGTGGAGGAGAAGGAGAACTAATAATAAGTCGAAGTAGACGCGAGTTAGAAAAAGGAATTTGCAGGAACCAGGAGTACAATTAGTACACCGTCAAAAGCTGAATAAATATTTAGAACTTCATGAAGAAGACTGGAAGACTGGATTGAAAAATCAAAATGCAGAGGGTGCATGGATGATACTACGGGACAGCATCTTCAGAGTGTATCTGGAGTGTGCGGTACTGCGGCTGTAGGGAGAGAGGCCGGAGATGCTTGGTGGAATGATGAAATCTGCGTGGCTGCCGAAGAGAAAAAGCAAGCATACTCGAGAACATTATATAGTAAAGGTGTCAGCAATGAGGAGAGGACTAGATTAGAAAACAATTACAGGGATGAAAACAGAAATGTCAAGATACTAGCCAAAGAAAACAAGAATAAAATCGAAGCGGCAGAAGATAAAAAAATGCAAAATGACTTTGAAGGAAATAAGAAATTATTTTGGGAATGCGTTAAGAAGATTTGGAAAGGAAGTTTTAGCTCTGAGGTAGTCGGAATCAAGAATGCTGTTGGTGAAGTGGTATGAAATTCGGACAAAGTGAAAGACTCTATGAGAGATTTTTCCAACAGATTGTATGCAGGTCAAGCTATAAATCATAACCATCTTCTCATTGAAGAGAATGCGTTAGACAATCCCGACGACATTATATCCGTGATTAGGAAACAAAAGAATGGTAAGGCTGCTGGTATGGATGGCATCACCGCTGAAATGCTTAAGAGCGGTGGTGAATATTTGTTTGTGTGGCTGAGCGAATTTATGAATATGTGTGCTATACATGGTGAAGTTCCAAATGATTGGAAAAA
>JAUMHM010000088.1:13521121-13546231 GCA_032362435.1 Melikaiella ostensackeni
CCGATTTGGCTTTCCGTCCTCCCGGTTTTTTGAAAAAGACTTGATTGGCCAATCAGGTTCGACCAGTCCCCATGGTGATCGCTCTGGCCAATCACAGGCATCTTAGAGAGTACATATAGAAACAACATAACCTGCAGCTTCACTTCAGGTTAGCCCTGAAGAAGTAAACTGCAATGTTCACGAAACATCGGCAAGATTCGTAGTTTTGCACACGACTAAAACCCGAAACACCTCCTTTTATCATAATGAATCATCGTGAAAGAATTGAATCTATTATAAAGAATTACTCTCCTTAAGAGACGCTCCGCAGATTAATTCAATTCTTGTTAGTGAATAATATATAGAAAACACAGATGTGAAATCTTCGAAGTGTGCGAATAACTGGCCGATTTTATCCGCACAAGGTTAGGTGAGCGCGAATAAATTCTGCTATACGAGGGTCCTTTGATAAGTAAGGTGAATTTCCCGCTAGATGGCGCCAAATCGGTCCTCACATCGGATATGGTGGCAAAAATTCATCATATGGTTATGAAAGATCGCTGAATCTAGGTGCGTAAGATTTCTAAGGCAGTAGGCATCTCCACTAAATAAATCTGTAACAACTTGCACGAAAAAGTGGAGGCTAAGAATATATGTGCAAGATCGGTGCTGCGATTGCTGACTCCCGATCAAAAGCGTAACCAAAGAGACGTTTCAGCCCAGTGCTTGGCAAAGTTTAATCGGAATCCACAGAGCTTCTTGCGTCGATTTGTGACTGTGGACAAAACCTTGGTCTACCACTATACACCCTAGACGAAGCAGCAGTCAAAGCAGTGAGTACTGCCGGATGAAAGTGCGCCAAAGAAGAAAAAGACTATCTTGTCAGATGAGAAGGTGATGGCCACAGTATTTTGGGTTACCCAAAGAAATGTCCTTATTGATAACTTGGAGAAGGGTAAAACTATAACAGGAACGTACTATGCATCATGACTAGACCGCTTGAAAGCCAAGCCACAGAAGAAACGGCCACGATTCGCGCACCAAAAGTGCTCTTTCATCACGGCAAATCGATGCCGTACATGCGTATTTTGCAGACCTCGAGAAATCTTACCTTTCTGAAGAGATTAAAAAATTGGAATCTGGCTGGACTTAGTGTGTTGCCCCCGAGGGAGACTATGTTGAGAAATAAAGGTACAAGAAACCAAACTTCGCACGCAGTTGTTTCAAAAGAGCAATTTGATAGTGAAGCCGTCTGACATGAGCTACTGGTAACGCGTCGACAAAGTGAAAAAAAACCTCCAAATTGAAGTTGATAATCCGTCAATCAATTGATAAATCTGTAACTTCGTTGTCTCTCAACTCGCTGCAAAGCCGCATTTCTCGTTTTCGGTAATTAGACAAAATATCGTGTGCATCGTAGGGGAGATATAGGCGATTACTCGTGGGATTGCTGATTGCAGCAAACTTCACACATCACAAAAGTATTCAAGAGAATTCTAAAGAACTAAAAAAGGAGGAGACGAAAGTGAACGTTATTTTCGTCGAAGTATAAAAATAAATAATAATTCGTGCACAACGACATTCACAATGAATGCGATCCACCTTTCTCTCGTAGATTTAGCCTTTCGCCTTTTTGTCCTCTTATTCGTAACTCAGCCTCCTATTCGTCGAGAATAGATGCCGTTATTATCCGCTGATTTACATCAGTAGTTGTTTCTGCGGCGACGCCCTTTTTTCCAACCCCTCGCTTCGGAAAGTACTTCCTTTCTCTTTCTCTGATTGCTCCCGTCTTCATTTCCTCCTTCCTTCTGATCAGAACTTATTTTCCTTTCTTTACTTTTCACCTTCAGTTCTACGAGGGAAATGGCTTGCGTTAACGACCTGCTCCCAGGAAACATTGAAGACAGAAATTCTCGCAAGAAAAACTTCATTTACAAAGATAAATTAATTTTTCAGAAAAATGGAATCTTCTATTTTCAAATTGGGTGGACAAAAAAAATACAGACTTCGAAATTGTGTAAAATTTAAAAGAAGTTTAAAAAAAACTTTCCTGTGTTGTCTCAATAAGATCAAACATGTCGAATATTGTGATTTTTCAATAAAATCTACTGATAATAATTAAGTCTGATATAAAAACTCCAGATGGGCTAACAAAAATTAGTGATATTGAATTGATGAATGCCAAAATTCCGAAATTCTCTCAAAATAGGGGAAATAGGGTGACTTTTCACGAAAATAGGAGAATAATAGGAAAATAAATTCTTATAAATAAAATTAATGTATATAGGTACCATTTCGAATTCAATATTAGAAGCTTAAGATTATAAGTCAAAATGTATTGCATCTTCGATAAAATAGTTGAATTTTCAAACAAAAATGATAATTTTTCAACCAAACAGTTGAATTTTCAAACAAAAATGATTGATTCTTCAAGCCAAAGAGACGAATTTTTCAGAAGACAGTTAAATTTCCAATCAAGAAAGACGAATTTTCAAAGAAGAACTTTTCTGCCAAAAAAGAAGAATTTTCTACCAAGAGGGACGAATTTTCTATGCAAAAAAACGAATTCTCATCAAACCGTTGAATTTTCGAATAAATGAATGACCTTTGAAAAAATAGTTGAATTTTCAACCAATTGGTCGAATTCTTGAACAAAAAATATCAAACTTCAACCAAAAACAGTTGCATTTTGAACCAAATAGCTGAATTTTCAAAAGAATGAGAGGAACTTTTCAGAAGACAGTTGAATATCCAATCCATAAGGATGTATTTTCTTTCAAAAAGACAAATACTTTCAAAATAGTCGAATTTTCGACCAAAATGGTGACTTTTCAAAAAAATAATTCAATTTTCAACATGATGGTAAAATTTTCAACTAACAAATTTTGAACGAAGAAATTAGGCTTTCAACCAATAAATTAAAATTTCCATAAGAAACGATTAATTCTCAACGAAAAATGTAATACTTGATATCTCAACCATAAAACATTTTAATTTTAAATCAGAAACAGTTGAATTCAACCAAATAGACGAATTTTCAACTAAAAAAGATAAGATTTCAACCAAGAATGGAATCGTTAAATTTTCAGTTTAAAAAATTAATTTTCAAAAAAAAGAATTTTCAACAAACTTGTTGAATTTTGAAGTGAAAAAAAACGAATGATCTAAAAAAACCGTTGAATTTTCAACTTAGAATATGATTTCTCAACAAGAAACTTAATTTTCTACCAAGTACCTTAATTTTATACCAAACTGTTGAATTTTTAAGGCAAAAAGACAAATTTTCTACCAAACAGTTGAATTTTCAACCCGTTTATATAAATTTTCAACCAAAAATTCAATTTTTAACCAAATAGTTGAATTTTTAAATAATTTACAACCAAATTGTTCAATTTTCTACCAAAATAGTTGAATTGTTAACCCAAGAAGATAAATTATCTACAAAACAATTAAAAATTTCCAACCCTAAAATATGAATTTTCATTTTAAAAAATCAATTCAGAAACAAATACTTAAATTAAGGAATAATTTTTTACGAAATAGTAGAATTTGCTACCAAAAGATTTGAAAATTCAAGATAGAAAGACAAATTTTCTACAAGACAGTCAAATTTTCGACACTAAAATATGAATTTTTAACTAAAATTCATCAATTTTCAGCTCAAACTGGATAAGTTATATTTTTCGTTGGGAGAAATAAATTTCAAACAAAAAAAAAACACGAATTTTCAACAAAATAGTTCAATCTTCTACCAATAAAATGTACACTTAACAGAGCAGATTAATTTTCAACCAAGAACTCGTAGTAGACTTTTCAACAAATAAGATGAATTCTCAACGAAAAATATAATTTGAAAACAAAATTTTTTTTTATTTTGAATAATACATTTGACTTGAGCCACAAATGACGAATTTTCAACAACAAAAAAATAGTTGGATTTTCAACCAGGAAAGTTTTTTCAGTCAAGAGGAAAAAAAAATTTAACCAAATTGTTGAATTTTGAAGACAAAAAGATGAAATTGGTCCATTTAGTTAAATCTTCAACCGATAAAATGAATGTTTAACAAAGTAGTTCAACTTTGAAACAAGTAGTTGAATTTTCATCGAAAAAGATAAATTTTCATAAAAAATCCAATGGTTGAATTTTCAACTGAAAACGATCAATTTTCAGCCAAAAATATATTAATTACATTTGCACTTTAAAAAATTAATTTTCAACTAAAAAAAGAAAAAATCAAAAAAAAGTTAAACCTTCAACCAAACAGTAGATCTTTGATCCAAAAGAGGTGAATTCTGAACCAAAAATATAATAGTAATCTTTTCAATTAAAAAGAATTAACTTTCGACGACAAATATCTGGATTTTCTTATTGGGTTTTATCAATTCAGTTCACATTTAAGCGAAAAAATGAGAAAAGGAGGAAATTGGGGAAGTTTCTTGAAAACAAGGGAAGAAAAGTAATTCTTCAAAAAAAGGGAAAAAGAGGAATAGGGGAAAGAATGTGAAGCCTGTATTGAGATGCTTCACTTGTAAAATAAAATCACTAATTTTCATTTTTCAGGCATATAAAAAATTGTTATTCACATTTATATTTTCCATTTATTTAGTCACATTCTGCGTTAACTCCCTTCCCCCTTGCAGTGTGACGTAGTTTTTGAACGACTTCTAACAGGATAAGCCGCAGATACCAAATTTTGAGAATATAGGAAAAATACTATACGGAATCACAGATTATTATGACCAAAAAAGGCTAATTTATTTGTAGCCATTTTTGCTATGTTTTCGAAAGTCAGAAAAGATTTTCCAAATTTCGACAAAGATCAAAACATAAGATTAGGGAGTCGAAAATGTAAATGAAAAATTCTTGGAGTACTGAGCATTCTGTTTTTCTGAATCATCTTTCTTTAGCTGACATTACAACATGTTTTAAACTGCTGAAGATATTCTACTGATAAAGATAAACAAGAATAAAAAAATACGAGAGTCTCAGGAATCAAAAACGGAAATACATCTCTACGAAACAGAAACACCGCCTAAAACTTTTTTCTGGAAGATATAATTTATCAGCTTTTCGTACTAATATGCTTATCTGTAATGGATATCTACTTGTGTTAGTTATCTTTTATTTGCTCTGACATAGTCACGGAGACGAGACACTACCTACAACAAAACTGGGACGAAACATTTTATGAGATTTTTATCTATTGTAACAAATTTAGTCTAATCTTTTCTTTAATATTGGATACTTCGGCGAATTATTGATTGATTTGCATGAGAGTATTTAATTATTTAATTTTGAAATTTTTTCAGAGATTTTTTCATTATCTTTCATCTTATTATAGTAATCTTCTAATGCGTTGATTGCGTTGTAAAAGTAATTTTAGATCTTCTAAATTTTACAGTAATGTTTACATATGCCTTTCACCTTGAAGTTGGATGTTTGTTAGAGTTTTATTTGAAAAGCAATAAACAGGTCTATGAAATACAAACACAGGAAAAGATAAAGTTTTATTTTAAACAAAGGAACGACGTCAAAAAGTACTGAAACAAAAATGAACCAAAATTGGTTCATATTGAGCAATAGGAATATTAGAAACAATTTAATTGTTTTTTCAGTTCTAACACTGATCAAGAGAGCGAACATAATATTGAAATCCAAAATGAGTTTTGAAGAAAACGACCTAAAAAAAAATTGAAGCCATAGTTTTTTCTGAGAATAGCTCAGAAAAAATGAGCTTCTTTCTATTAAATTATCTTCTAGAACATTGACGCAATGGTTTACTTTTTACGGTGATTTATTTACAAAAACTTCGTCTTGAGAACGAATGAAGATAGGACGCCGTTTAATGGCTCAAAATGTGCAGTTTTGTCATGCAAATGCAATGCAATAATTAAATTTATGATTCATTCATTCTTACGGAATAGATATCATTTTGAATATTTCTGACTTTAATTAGTGTGGGCATGTGACCAGCACGGCGGGATAAGTGGCAGCAAAAAAAGTACCCTTTGTATGACAATAGTAATTCCAGAAGCAAGCGAAATGCCCGGCACCGATGTGATTGAACGAAGCAGGGCCGTCTCAACGTCTTCAAGATACATTTACAGAGCGGGGCCAATGAAAATCGAAACCCAATTGCGAATACTAACCCAATTAAGAATATTTTCGATAGAAAAAAATTCAAAAAATAAATAAATTTCTCTATAACTCTGCAGAAAATTTTCTTACTCTCTTTAAAATGTTTTCGAATGCTTCATTTTTTTTCAATTTTATCTTTTGAAATACATTAGTCAAAATAAAAAATCATTTCAATTTCCGTAGAAATGTTGGGAAAATTATTTTATCCTCTTTAAACCTATCAAAATTCTCAAAAAGTATGCAAATTTTATTTCGAAATCTAAAAAAATATATAATTTGCTTAGAATGTTTTGAAATATTACCAAACTTTTGATTATTAAGTATAACATATATCTGTTTCAAGAATTATTTATTCATTAATTAAACTGGAGTACCTATTTATTTGCAGTATAGATAAGTGTCCCCAATAGAAATTGAAGCAAAAAATGGCAATGACTGCACTTTCGATGGGCTTTGGAAATATTTTCGTTTTAACAATTAATAATTTATTTATTGGTGAAAAATGATTAACTATCCATCTTGAACATAAAATTAGCTCTCACTTGTAGATTTAGACATTTTAAGCTTTCTAAGATAAGAATGAAAAAAATTAAACATTTGAAAAGATTTTCCAAGTTGTCGAAAAAGAATCCAGAAAATTTAAAGGCACATATTTTATTTTGGAGGATTTTTTGAAAAACTTTAGCAAAAATTCGAATCATTCTAAAAGATATTTAAAAGTTCTGAAGAAAATTGAAAAATTATTTACAGTTTGGAAATATTTTTAAAAATTCTAAGCAAATTATATATTTTTTTAGATTTCGAAATAAAACTTGCGTGCTTTTGGAGAATTTTGATAGGTTTGTAGAGAATAAAAAATTTTTCCTAACATTTCTGCGGAAATTGAAATGATTTTTTTTTGATTAATGCATTTCAAAAGATAAAATTGAAAAAAATGAAACATTCGAAAACATTTTTCAAATTGCCGAAAAAGAATGTAAAAAATTGAAAGTCACTTTTTTCATTTTGCAGGATTCAAAAAAATTTAAGGAAAAATTCGAATCATTCTAAAGGTATTTAAAAGTCCTGAAAACAGTTGAAAAATTATTTACAGTTTGAAAATATTTTAAAACGTTCTAAGCAAATTATATATTTTCTAGATTTCGGAATAAAATTTGCATGCTTTTTGAGAATTTTAGTAGGTTTAAAGAGAATAAAACAATTTTCCTAACATTTCTACGGAAATTGGAATGATTTTTCATTTTGATTAATTCATTTCAAAAGATAAAATTGAAAAAAAATGAAACATTCGAAAACATTTTTCAAATTGTCGAAAAAGAATGTAAAAAATTGAAAGTTATTTTTTTCATTTTGCATGATTAAAAAAAATTCAAGAAACAATTCGAATCATTCTAAAAGATATTCAAAAGTTCTGAAAACAATTGAAAAATGATTTACAGTTTGAAAATATTTTAAAACGTTTTGAGCAAATTATATATTTTTTAGTTTTCGGAATAAAATTTGCATGCTTTTTGAGAATTTTGATAGGTTTAAAGAGAATAAAACAATTTTCCTAACATTTCTACGGAAATTGAAACGATTTTTCATTTTGATTAATGCATTTCAAAAGATAAAATTGAAAAAAATGAAACATTCGGAAACAATTGAAAAATTATTTACAGTTTGAAAATATTTTAAAACGTTCTGAGCAAATTATATATTTTTTACATTTCGGAATAAAATTTGCATGCTTTTTGAAAATTTTTATAGGTTTTAAGAGAATAAAACAATTTTCCTAACATTTCTATGAAAATTGAAATGATTTTTCATTTTGATCAATGCATTTCAAAAGATAAAATTGAAAAAAATGAAGCATTCGAAAACATTTTAAAGAGAATGAGAAAATTTTCTACAGATTCATAGAGAAATTTATTTATTTTTCAAATTTTTTTCTATCGAAAATATTTTTAATTGGGTTAGTATTCGCAATTGGGTTTCGATTTTCATAGCACCCGCTCTGTAAATATATCTTGAAGATGTTGAGACGGCCCTGCTTCGTTCAATCACATCTGTGCCGGGCATTTCGCTTGCTTCTGGAATTACTATTGTCATACAAAGGGTACTTTTTTGCTGCCACTTGTCCCGCTGTGCTGGTCACACGCCCACACTGATTAAAGGCTGAAATATCCGAAATGATATCTCTTGCGTAAGAATGAACTTATCATAAATTTAATTATTGCACTGCACTTGCATATTTTGAGCCATTAAACGGCGTCCTATCTTCATTCGTTCTCAAGATGAAGTTTTTATAAATAAATCACCGTAAAAAGTAAACTATTGCAGACGCTTTTTAAGAAATTTTAGAGATTTTTTTATGCGAGTTGCAATCAGAAGAAGTGAGGGGCCTCGACATTTGGCCCCGACTTTAGTTACACTATTGACGAAATTTTTCAAAAAGGTGTTTAGAAAATATGAAGATCGTTACTTTTGCCCCATTTTTCACCTCAGTGATTTGTCTTGATTCTATTAGTAAATATAATACATAATTTCATATGCATACATATATAATTTTGAGTCCATTTTTAATTAAAATATTATTTATTTTATATTAAAAATTGTTCTTTATATTAAATTGACGAGTTTGAAAGTATCAGAATTCATCATTTTCTACTTCTTTGTACAAGGTAAGTTCACAGATCTGGGAGAAAATACATCCTGAGCTTGAAGTTAAAATAATTATTCGTCCAATTCGTGACGATTACAACATATAATTATTCGCCCACAAGGATTACAGTACCGATATTCCCAAAAAGCGAATTTCACAAAAAACACAGAAAGCAGTCTAACTTAAACGCATTTAATTTTTTTTATCGAAAAAGTACTTTCGAGCTATTACTTAGCTCTATCAAACCATGAAAGGAGCATCCTAAAAGAAGCAACCATCTCCGACAAATCTTTTGTCAAAGGAACGGCGCGTCCCAAAAAATGCTGATTTTGATTGAGAAAGAGTTGCATAACTTTTTTATTTTTAAATTTAAAAAAAAAGACAGAAAAGTACTTTCGAGTTATTACTTAGCTCTATGAATCGCAAAAGGAACGCATAAAAGAAGCAAACATCTGCGAGAAAACCCTTATGAAAGAACGGCATGTCCCGAAAAGGGCCGATTTTGACTCAGAATGATTTGCATAACTTTTTTGTTTTTAATTTTAAAAGAAAAATAGAAAAGTTCTTTTGAATTATTACTTAGCTCTATTGAATCGCGGAAGGAACAGTTTGAAAGAATCAACTATTTTCAAGGAATACTCTTGTCAATGGCGTGACGAGTCCCTAAAAACGAAATTATTGACGCACGAAGAGTTGCATAACTTTTTTATCTCTTAACTTAAAAGAAACAAGAAAGTAATTTCAAGCTATAACCAAGCTCTACTGAATCTTGAAAAGAACAGGCGAAAAAGAAGAATCACATTTTAAAAAATTATCAAACATGGATTTTGATCCACTTCTAAATCGAACTGAACCATAATCTACAGGGACATGAGTTAGATCAAAACAAATACTTTAGGCCAATAAAACCAATTTCCGAAATTTGGCACTTACACCCCTTTGCCCGGTGACCCTTCAATTGTTAAAAATGAATTTTCAACCCAAAAAGATAACTTTTCTACCAAAAGATGAATTTTTAATCCAAAAAGGACGAGTTTTCTATCTTGAAAGACGAATGTTCAACAAAACAGTTGAATTTTCGACCAAAAAAGTTACTTTTCTACCAAAAGATTAATTTTCAATCCATAAGGACCAGTTTTCTATCCAAAAAGACAAATGTTCAATACTTTATTCTGTGCTCTATTTGGTGACATTACACTTTTATGTCCCCGAAATGATTATCGAAAAGCGGTTTTTCAGTTTATTTGCCAAATATTTAGAGTATCCCTAAATTATAACTTTATTGTGCCAATTATTAGTAATTAATTATGTGAATGTAGGTTACCTATGTTATTTCTATGTTTAATATCTAAAAAGAAAGTTTTTGTCCTCAAATATAAAAAGAACTTTAGTATTCCAAAGATCCATCAACACAAGCTTTAAATCCTTAAATATATATTATAGAAGGAACATTAATTTTTTTACGAAGAATTAACTTTAAAATCTCAAATATAAAATGATCTTTGATATTTTAACGGAGATATTTGGTAACATTGAGCACAATTTCAAACACATTTTTATCGAAGAGCAAGCTTAGTAAATACATAAAAGCATAGTAAATGACCGTCTACATGCACAATTAAACCTTAGTGATCAGAGAAATTTCCTATATTTTTTTTTACGAAGAATGATTACGTTTCGACGAATACAAGTATAGTAACACTTTTTGAGAAAAAAAATAATTTCCACAGTTGAATATTTTTTTTTGTTGAAAATTAATTTTTTTACCCGAAAATTTAACCACTCAAGTCGAAGATACATAATTTTGGTTGGAAATTCATCTCTTTTCAAATTTTATTATTTGGTTAAAAATTCAACTGTTTTGCATAAGAATCGCCTCTTTGGCTTGAAAATTCAACAACTTGGTTGAATTTTTTCTTCTCTCTTGACTGGAAAATCTTCTTAGTTGAAAATTTCACTCTTTTGGTAGAAATTTCATCTTTTTTAGTTAAAAATGCAACTAATTGGTTAAAAATTAATTTTTTAACTAAAAATTCAACCATTCAAAACGAAAATATATCATTTTAGTTAAAATACATCTTCTTTTTAATTTTATTATATGGTTAAAAATTCACTGTTTTGTATAAGACTGTCCATTTTTGCTTGGAAATTCAGCAGCTTGGTTGAAATATTTCATCTCTCTTGACTGGAAAATCTTCCTTAGTTGAAAATTTCACTCTATTGATAGAAATTTCATCATTTCTTCTTGAAAATGCAACTATTTGGTTGAAAATTAATCTGTTTTGTTTGAGAATTCAATTTTTTTTATTAGTCTTTTTTGTTTTAATCCAACTGTTTTTTTTTCATTTGAAATTAAAATCAGTTTCCGTTAAAATATCAACTATTACATTTTCCTCTATGAATTCATCTCTCATGGTTGAAAATTTAACTACTCAGTTGAAAGTTGAACAACTTTATTGAAAATTCATTTTTTTACTTGAAGATTCATCATTTTAGTTGAAAGTTCATCTGTTTGGTTGAATATAGAAATACTTTCTTGCAAATTCATTTTTATTTTTCTTTAAGATTAATTTTCATAAATGAAAATTTAACTATTTCATTTTTTATTGAAAATTTATCCTTTTTAGTTGAAAATTCATGCATTTTGTTGAAAATTTGTCTTTTTCTCGATTGTCCACTGAAATTTGAACTGAGTTGATAGAACATAATAAGAAAATCCAACTATTTTTGGTTGAAAGTTAATTCTTTAATTCTTTTCTGTTGAAAAGTCTACAATTATATTTTTTATTGAGAATTCATCTTTTTTGGTTAAAAATTTTATTATTTGGTTGAAAATTCAATTATCTGTTTAAAAATTCATCATTTTTGGTAAAAAATTAATCTGTTTCAGATGAAAATTCAACTGTTTAGTTGAAAATTCATGTTTTTTTTGGAAATTCGTTTTTTGAAGTAAAAAATTATTCTTCTAGTCTAAAAATTAATCTTTTTGGATGAAAATTTATCCGTTTGGTTGAAGATTCAACTATTTGTTAAGAATTCCTCCTTTTTCGTTTAAAATGTTTTTATTTGGATGAAAATTCAATTATTTTGTTAAAAAGTCATCCTTCTTGGTGAAAAATTAATCTATTTTGGTTTGAATTCACCTTCTTGCTTGAGAATTTATATATTTTGGTGAAAACATTTTTTTTTTGGCAAAAAATAATTTTTTCAACTGAAAATTTTATTGTTCCAAATGAAGATTCATCATTTTAGTTATTTCATCTCTCTGGCTGGAAATTTAATATTTTGTTAAAATATCGTAATTTTTTGGTTGAAAATAATTTTTTCAACTGCAAATTGAACTATTCTATTTTTTGTTGAAAATATATTTTTTTTAGTTGAGAATTCAATTACTTGGTTGAAGTCATGTATTTCGTTGAAAATTCGTCTTTTTTGGTAAAAAATCATTCTTATTTGAAAATTAATCTTTTCATGTAAAAACGCATCCACTTCGGTTAAAGATTCAAGTATTCTTTTGAAAATTCGTATTTTTTGGTTGAATCATCAACTGTTACATTTATTGCTAAGAATTCATCTTTTTTGGTTGAAGATTCATCTCTATAGTTGAAAATTCAACTATTTCGTTGAAAAATTCGTTTTTTTGTTTGTTGGGAATTCATTCTTTTTAACTGAAAATGTAACTATTCCATTCTTGGTTCAAAATATATCTTTTTCCTTTTAAAATTCAAGTATTTGATTAAAAATGCATGGATTACATTCAAAATTTGTCTTTTTGGTATAGAAACTTGATTTTTTTGGTTGAAAAGTCTACTGTTTTGTAGGAAATTTGTCTTTGAGGGTTGAAAATTCAACTTCTGATTGAAACTTCAACTATGTCGTTGAAAATGAACTTTTTTGTCAAAAATTCTTATTTGCATATTTTTAATATATAATATATATATATATATATAATATATATAATAATATTTTTAATTTAATTTAATTAGTTGCATAAATTTAATTTAATTTAATTAATAATTTTTAATTTTTAATTCACTGTTCTTTAGGAAATTCGTTTTTTGGCTCGAAAATTTCAATAAGTCAGTTGATTTTTTTCCTTATTGGCTGACAAATATTTCTTGAATGAAGTAACAACTCTTTATGGTAAAAATTGGTTACGCCTTTCAATAAAAAGTAGAACACCTGCCTCTCGACAGATATGTATGAAGTTGTATAAAAATTAATTTTAGATCCGCTAAAGTGGATCATTTTGATCTGAAGTTGATAAAAAAAATGATATGCAACGGTTTGATATCCCGTGGTTTACTGTGATACGATATTTATTGCGAAAGTAAAAACAAATTTGTAAATTTCTCAGCTATTTCCCGGCCTTTTCCCGATGCTCAAAATTCCAAGCTAATTCCCGGTTTTCCTGGTCACTGGCCACCCTGAGCAGTATAAAAATCTCACATTGATTAGAGGAGACTTTTCAGACTTCCAGAGACTTTTAAAATTTGTCTAAAAATAAATTATACTTCTTTAGGTCCTAAAACATTACTATTCTGTACACTATTACTTTTAACTTTCAAAATTTTGTACAGCTGATAATTTTTTTGGTTATCGTTGAAAAAACCTAAATCATTAACGAAATTATGTGCTCCCAAGATCCTATTAGCGGCCAATTTCAGCAAAAGCGTTTATTTTCTGATGTTTATAGATAACGCGTTTCGATAGAGATCTGTATCCTTATCAAATAATTTTTCCTAACAAAAGATCGTTGAAGCTAGAAAAACACGATATTTTTTTAATATCATTGTACAAACATATAGTGTAATTTATAACCTGACAAGAAACAAATAAATCTAATGCTAAAAGAGAAAAAATATATTGACCTCATCGGAGAAATTAAAGATAGTTGAAAATAATTAAAATAATGTACAAAATGTACAAAAGATTTGGAGAGGATTACGATTTCTACACTGCTAGTATTGTCAAGGAATGGAAAAGGCTTTTTTTTATTTCGAAAACAACAAGAAATTAGGGATATATCTGCAGAAATTAAACATATTAATAACCATCTTATTCGAAAAAAATCAAATTATTAGAAAAACTTCTAATCAATTTTTTATTGATCTACAAACTTGGACAACTAACGACACCCACAATTTTGTTCAAAAGTTATTAAAAGAATCTTTGTTAAAATTAGAGAATCTTCAATTACGACAAAAATGTAAATTAGTCACAGATCATAACAAATGGGTTATCAGCATGTCTGAAAAACCCATACCTGAAGATATAAAAGAAGTGATAAGTCTTGGAGGTAAATTTGGTACTTCTTTTAGTAGAAATAATTTTCCAGTGGCAAAAATTATAACTAACCTTGAATATTTAATCAAACACATTACAGTAGATGGTCGAAATAACATCAGAAATTAAATATCTTACTGGACATAAAATTGGATATATAATTTTAAATTTGATACAACTAATTTTGCACTTAAACAAAAAATTTCAAAAACTAAAATCTTTTTAGAACCCAATAAAGATATCATTTTAACTATTGCTGAAAAAAGTAACAAAAATATTATAATGAATATGCAATATTACATCATAAAAGAATTATCAATTTAAACTGATATAACTTTTATCATAGAACAAATAGTAATTCACCCAGGTTTTATAGTTTACCAAAACTGCATGAAACAAATTATCCTCTGAGACCTATCATTTCTTTTCCAGGCTGACCGTTACATAATATATCTAAATGTTTAGCTAAATCTTTACCAAAAATTGTAGGCAAAAGTAATCACCACATTAAAGACAGCTAAGATTTAAACAAAAAATTGATAAAATTAACATGCCTGATGACTACACAATTGTATCATTTGACATTGTTTCAGTGTACACAAATATATCTTGGAAATTAATTCCAAACTCCATAAATAAGAAATGGAAAAAACTGAAACAATATACTTTTTTGAATAAAAAAGACTTTAATGAAATTCTCAGTTTATGTCTGGAATCTTCTTACTGCAAATTCAATAATATTTTTTATAAACAGACATTTGGACTTCCTATGGGGTCATCAATTTCAGCAGCAGCTGCCAATGTTGTTATGGAAAATATTGAAAAAGATATTTTGAATAATTTAGACTATCAAATTATCTTTTATTATAGATACATAGACGATACATTAATTTGCCTTCTAAAAAATAAAGTAGATGATATTCTTCAGAAATTTAACTCAGCAAAGAAAAAACTAAAATTCACTATTGAATCAGCAAAGGAAAATAAAATCAATTTCCTAGATTTGACACTCACAATAGAAAATAGCAAAATAATAACTAATTGGTATAGAAAACCTGTATGGTCAGGACGTTTTCTTAATTTCGCTTCATATCATCCAATTTATAATATGTTAAAATTGGTGTCATTTTTGGTCTGGTTGATAGAACGATAAAATTGTCAGATACTGGATTTCACAATGGAAATTCAAACATTGTAAAAAATACCTTATTAAAAATGGGTATCCCATAGATTTGTTGAAATTGAAAATAACTGAACGTTATAAGACGTTTTGAGAGAATCAAAAAAAAAAAAAAAATTACAGATCTTGCAAATCAACAGATAATTATTGTAATGCCATATATTAGTGATTTTGACGAAGTTCTTTTTAGAATTTTCAATAGAAAGAGCAACATTCGAATTATTTTTTCTGTTGAAAATACTTATAATAAAGTTCTCTTTCAAAATGTTAAAGACTTAATTGATAAATTTCATAAAGTAAATATCATTTATAGAATATCATGTTTAACTTGCAAGATGATATACACTGGACAATCCTGCAGACACTTAGGTGTTAGAATTAAAGAATATGAAAAATGATATGATTTAGATAATATGAGATCATATGAAATATAATTTAGATAAAAAATGAAGAAAGCAATAAATTACAGAACTAATATTCAAAATTTAAGTATTATAAACCACAGTCTTATTTCTCATATCAAAATTTGAAAATTGTCAATTTTCCCGGGTAAAAATATCACATGACATCTTAACTTAAGCTTAAAAGCTGTTATAACGTTTAACCCATAAGTGGCACATGTTCGTCTTCAATTATTGTTTGAAAATGTTACTATTTATTTTTTAAGATAATCCAGGATATTTTTCTATGATTTTAAAAATTTTCTACAATGTTTATTTCATAACGTTTATTTGATTTATAAGATTTTTCTGGAAAAAATGGCATCAAATTTCAAATCCATATTTCCTTAGAGGTTATGTATTTGGTCTGATGTTCAAATGCTATTTTTGAATAAGCATTATTATGCTTTTAATACAAATCAACATGATATTCAAAAAATATCGTGTTTTTCTAGCTTCAACGATCTTTTGTCAGAAAATAAAAGCTTTCACTTGGATTAGCGAATAATGGAATCTTAATTCATTTAACCAGTCTAACAGAAATAATTTTCTAAATTATTTTATTGAAAATTATGTGCTTCCTTTAGCCGATAAATTCTGTTGTCCGAGAGAATTTTGGAAAGCCGAATTAAACGAACGAGGATATTATCAAGATTTACAGTATCAGAGAAACTCGTCGTTCCTCTCGCTCGTTCGTTCACTGACTGACGGGAAATGCCCAGTAAAAAAAAAATTAACGAGTTCGATAGCACGCATGGAGTAATGGCTATCGATATCCTAATTAATGTGAAAATTCTATCGTTTGCATCGACCTCCAACACTCGACGCGACGCTTACGTGTGCCTTCTCCTTCCCACCGAGTCACACTCACATGTACTACATTCTAAAGCCTTCTATGCCTTTATCTTGCGTAAACGACTGTAGCAGGAACAATTCTCAAACGCATTTTGAGTCTCTCGCAAGCCACCGCATTTTTTTCAATCTCCTACGTGACCAAAGGTACCATTTTTTTAAACAATAATAATAAAAATAATAAATCTATCTATAAGAGCACACATGTAAAGCCAGTGTTATTGTATCTTTGTTGCGCCTGAAGCTCGACGAGTGATGAATCAACAAACTAAGCATAGATAAGGAAAAGTAACATATGGAATATAATCAGTGAAAGGCTTGAAGACAAGAATTGGTTAGTATTTTGATCATTTTCAAGCTACAAGTACATTATTTAAAGGTCGAGTATTCCCTTCCGTTACGATATGCCGCATATTCATTTTCTCTTCCGGCATAATTTGCCGAATTTAGATTTTCTCTTCCGGCATATCTTATCGCGAACGTAATTTAATTCTTAAGTATTCTAAAGAATTCAAGATTAACTCCAACAAGTTTAGAAATTAATCTCCGGGAAGATATGACAAAATAGAAAATTAAAGGGTGATCTTTGTGACAGATGGAGGTTATGTTTCATCTTTATATCTCCACCCCCCCCCCCCCCAACGAAAATCTGGAAAGGGCAATAAGTGTAACGGAACTCGGTCTTGAATTCCAAAGAATTTGTAATGAAATCCAAAGAATTCAAGGTTGATTCCAACGAGTTTAAAAATTGATTTCCGGTAAGATATGCTGGAATAGAAAATAAAAGAGTGGTCTTTTTAACAGATGGGCGTCATATTTCATCTCTATTCCGCCCCCCCCCCCAATGTAAACTTGAAAGGAAGGATGAGTATGACCGATGTCGCTCTTGGATTCCAAAGAATTCTAAAGAAGTTATGATGAAATCCAAAGAATTCAAGGTTAATTCCAACGAGTTTAAAAATTGATTTCCAGCAAAATATGACGCGATAGAAAATTACAGATTGATTTTTGTGACAGATGGACGTTATATTTCATATCTACCATATACCCTCGCGTACCAACTGCCACTTTTACGGTGGCACTTCGGTGGCAGTTTGGTGGCACTCGGTGGCAAAAAAAATAGATATTTTTTTCCGACACAGACTTCGAAAATGCTTTCAAAATGTTATCATCGTCAATTTTATCGACTGATAGTTGTAAATCAATGAAAAAAGTCATAAATAATACGCTCTTATCCGAATTCATAAATAAAATCATCTTGTCGATTTCATTGGAAATTGAAGCGCCATCATCGGTAAATGGACAGTTTAAATCTCTACCCTCAACCGTCCTCTCATGAAAACTTAGAGAGGGGGACAAGTGTGACCAAATTCGCTCATGAATTCGAAAGATTTCCAAGAATTCATCAGGAATTTCATAGATTTCAAGGTTAATTTCAACTAGTTTAAAAATTAATCTTAGGTAGAATATGCCGAAAAAGAGAATCAAAATCTGGTCAAATATGCCGGAAGAGAAAATTAAAATCCGGCAAAATATGCCAGAAGAATATTCCATACGTTATTTAAAATAAAAAATTACAGGCATTGCAAATTTATCATTATTATACATGATTATTGATAAGAAAAAATTTCAAAAAAATGTGGAAGGAACCGGACCTGCTCTTTCAGAGTGTGTACGATATACGTATCCATGAGAGTAGTTTTTTAAAATTTAAATTAACCATTTTATTTCTGTTTATTTACAAGCATGACATTAAATGAGTATATCACATGGCATTGCAGTCTGAGTTTTACGTAGCTGCTTCAATCGAAAAACTGGTTTCACTGCAAACATGTTCCAGTTTTAGAACTTTCCGCGTTCCAACGAGACTAATAATGAATTTCCGGGAAGATATGGTGGAAAAGAAAATTAGAGAGTGACCTTTGTGACAGATGGACATTATATTTTATCCCTATATCTCCCCCCCCTCCCCCCTCGGAAACATAGAAAGGAAGATAAGTGCGACCGAACTCGCTCTTGAATTCTATAGAATTCCAAAGAATTTATGATGAAATCTAAAGAATTCAAGGTAAATTCCAAAAAGTGTGGAAATTAGTTTCCGGCAAGGTATGCCGAAATAGAACATGAAAAAATGATCTCTGTGACAGATGGACGTTACATTTTATCTCTATATCCCCCTCCTCCCGCTCCCACGTAAAGTTGGAAATAAGGATGATTGTGACCGAAGTCGCTTTTGAATTCTGAAGAATTCCAAAGAATTTATGATGCAATTCAAAAAGTTCGAGGTCAATTCCAACGCGCGTAGAAATTGATTTCCGACAAGTTATGCTAGAATAGAAAAATGAAAAATGATCTTTGTGACAGATGGACATTATATTTCATTTCTGTGTCACCTCCCTCTTCCCTACAAAAACTAAAAAGTGGGATAAGTGTGACCAAATCCGCTCTTGAATTCTAAAGAATTCCAAAGAATTTATGATGAAATTCAAAGAATTCAAGGTTAATTCCAAGAAGTTTGAAAATTAGTTTCCGGCAACATATACCGGAATAGAAAATTAAAGATGACAGATGAACGTTATATTTCATCTCTATATCCCCCCCCAAAAAACTTGAGGAGGACGATGAGTGCGATCGAACTCGCTCTTGAGTTGGAAATAATTCCAAAGAATTTAGGATGAATTCCAAAGAATTCAAGGTTAACTGCACCGAATATAAAAAATGATTTTCAGCATTTATGTCGGAATAGAAAATTAAAGAGTAAGCTTTGTGACAGATGGACGTTGTATTTCATCTCGATATCCCCCCCCCCCCATGAAAACCTGGAAAAGCGGTTGAGTGTGACCGAACTCGCTCTTGAATACTAAAGAATTCCAAAGAATTTATGATGAAATTCAAAGAATACAAGGTTAATTCCAACGAGCTTAAAAATTAATTTTCGGCAAGATATGCCGGAATAGAAAATTATAAAATGATCTTTGTGACACATGGACGTAATATTTCACCTCTGCATCCCTTCCTCATCCCCCCCTCTACAAACACAAAAACTTACAAAGGGGGATGAGTGTGACTAAACACGCTCTTGAATTCTAAAGAATTCCACAAAATTTATGATGAAGTTCAAAGATTTCAAGGTTAATTACAACGAGATTAAAAATTAATTTAAAATTAGAGTGATTTCTGTGACAGATGGACGTTATATTTCATCTCTATATCTTCCCCCCCCCCCCCCAAAAAAAACTTGAGAAGGGGGATGAGTGCGACCGAACTCGCTCTTGAATTGAAAAGAATTGCAAAGAATTTAGTATGATTTCCAATGAATTCAAGGTTAACTGCAACGAATTTAGAAAATGATTTCTAGCATTTATGCCGGAATAGAAAATCAAAGAGCAAGCTTTGTGACAGATGGACGTTGTATTTCATCTCTATATCCCCCCCTCCCCATGAAAACCTGGAAAGGCGGTTGAGTGTGACCGAACTCGCTCTTGAATTTCGAAGAATTCCAAAGAATTTATGATGAAATTCAAAGAATTCAAGGTTAAGTCCAACGAGCTTGGAAATTGATTGCCGGCAAAATATGCCGGAATAGAAAATTATAAAATGATCTCTGTGGCAGATAGACGTAATATTTCACCTCTGTATCACCCTTCCCCCCCCCCCCCCACACAAAAACTTGGAAAGGGGGATGAGTGTGACTGAACACGCTCTTGAATTCTAAAGAATTTCAAAGAATTTATGACAAAGCCCAAAGATTTCAAGGTTAATTACAAGGAGATTAAAAATTAATTCAAAATTAGAGTGATCTTTGTGACAGATGGACGTTATATTTCATCTCTGTACCTCCCCCCACCTCACAAAAACTTGGAGAGGGGGATGAGTGTGTCCGAATACGCTCTTGAATTCTAAAGAATTGAAAAGAATTTATGACGAAGCCCAAAGATTTCAAGGTTAATTACAACGAGATAAAAAATTAATTCAAAATTAGAGTGATCTTTGTGACAGATGGATGTTATATTTCATCTCTGTAACCCCCCCCCCATCTCACAAAAACTTGGAGAGGGGGATGAGAGTGTCCGAACACGCTTTTGAATTCTAAAGAATTGAAAAGAATTTATGAAGAAGCCCAAAGAAATCAAGGTCAATTCCAACAACTTTAAAGATTTATTTCCGGCAAGATATCCCGGAATAGAAAATTAAAGAGTAATCTTTGTGACAGATGGAGGTTATATTTCGTCTCTATATCTCCCTCCCCCACGTAAACATGAACATGTTCCAGTCTTAGAACTTTTTCGCGTTACCAAGCGCTTCAAGTTTCAAAGACATAATGCGCCTGTTTACACAGCAACAATTTTTGCTACGGTAGCAGAAGCTGCTACGCTGGGCAACCAATTAGTAGCGTCGGTTATAAATAGAATACTTCTGATTGGCGGCCGAGCGTAGCAGTTTCTCCTACCGTGGCAAAAATTGCCATGGTAGCAGAAACTCCTACGTAGCAGGTGGTGTAAATAGGCTTAATTTCAATTGTTTTTACACTGGTACCTTGATTGAAGCACGGTTTCATGTATGGCCATGAAATGACCTTGAATGTATATCAAGTGCGCTCTTACGTAATCAATCAGGGCCGTATAAACCATTTTTGGTAGGAATACATCATATTTTTTAACTATATTTTGTACAAATGTAGATTTTTGGTATCATAAAAGATGGACTTGTTTTTAATAATGACTGATTATTGTAAAGTGAATTTCCCGCGTGTATTTAAGAATAAATACAAAATATGCACGCGAGTATTCGAACTGTCCGCTTCGTGGCTACGGAACTGCTCAACTCCGCTGCGCTCACAGCGCCTCTCTCTCGACCCCTTGGACTCCTTCATCACGGACCGAAATTCTCGGAACAGCCTAAGTCAAGGGAGCTTCAATCAATAGTGGATAAAACCGTTGCATAATGGAAAAATGATTTACATCCACGTAGGAAGATGTAAATGTAGTTGTAATTTGCAATGTATAGTTATGCAGTTGTAAATTGTTTCTCAATTATGCCAGGCTTTGATCCACTTTTGAATCAAAATTTTACACCTTGAGATTTAGTATGATAAGGGTAGTATTCCTTTCTGAAATAAAACAGATAAGAAGTAGTATACGTGCATTACACGATTGAAATCTAAAATATGGTGACAACAAACTTTTTTGAACGTAAAATTTTTATTATATAAATGGTACGCTGAGGATAAGTCATATTTTTGTTTTATAAGTATTTGTAGGTTAAAATAGAACGATAAAATAGAAGAAAAATAAATTTAGCTCGCAAGCTTCTCGAAACCAATCCTCACGGCTGTACTCGAGTCACGCACGGTTTGTTGAAAAATCCTCGTCTTTCATTGATACATCAAAACTTTACTTATGAGATCTATATGTGTGTGTACACTGTGCAGTGTACAGTTTTATATAACAAGAGGTGCAAATCAAATTTTCTATATGATTTTTTTATATTTGATTCCGATTCCTCGTTAGAATTTTTGAACGTCATTTGTTTTTGTGATTCAACAGAATTCACTACCGAAGATGGAGTCAGAAGAAAGGATTGACTCGCAAATCACCCACAGAAAAGGTAAGAAACTTTTATTTTAATTATAAAATATATTTGAATAAAACCTGGGTCCATGTTAGTTCGCACAGTTTTACTAAAAGGCACATTTTAAAATTCTGACAGTTGATTCTAACGCGTTCATTTTTCAATATTTGCAATGTCTTGGGATTTTCTGTAGGCATGGTGAACCTTTTTTATTGAAATTTCGCGATTTTTAAATTTTACTCGTGACGTTCAATAAACTGTGACAAACTTCGTACAACGCAGAGGTATGCCACGATCCATTCTGTATCTGGAAAAATGTGTGAATCCGTGATTCAAAAAAAAAAAAAGAATTACATGAAGTTGAAAAAATTCAATAATTTATGTTACACGATATTCTAATTAACTTAAATATACTTGAAATTTTATAAAAATGGAAACGTTTACTCTGTATTGCACTAAAAAAGTAGCGAGTAGAGTGACGATCGCAGCGCCATAATCGTACTTCCTCTTCCCGCCGCAGGAACAAAATTTCAGAATGTCGTGTCATACCACTCGTGCAACGCCAATATTTTAGGATAATCAAAATGAAAACAAAATTAACGATGAGTATTTTATTTGTGCTATTATATTTTTGATTAAAAAATCCATTTCCCAAAAGTTTAAGTTTTCAAAAGAAATAACAGGTATCTAGATTTTACGTAGTGGAAATTTCTGATTTTCAGGAAATATATGGAAATTGTTAGACATTATTGAAAATTTATGAAAATCTTCAATATTCTTGAAAATTGATGAAAATATTCAAAACTTTTGGACATTTATGTGAATGTTTGATGCTTTGGAAAATTAAAAGTTTTGTGAAAATCTTGCAAACTTACGGAGGATAAAGGAGATTTATGAAAATCTTTCAAGTTTCTGTAAGTCTTCGAAATTGTTTCATAGAGGGTCATCGAAATTCATAGACTTTTCAAGCTCGTCAAATTCTATTTGGGGTTGAGAATTCTTATCACATTTCTGAAGAAATAAATGGTCTTCTTCCATCCTAAAGACCGAAGTGCAGGAGGCTGGTACCCTCCTCTGTATACACACAAACCGATCATGACTCCTCCTTTGGTTCTGGCTCTGTTTTCATACTTTCTTGTGAATGACCAAAGTTTGGTTGGACTGACGTTATGAATGGGCATACCACCTTATCACGATTTAGCTACTTAGTTTGGACATGATTTTATACTTATAAAAAACATTTCTCGCATTAAGTTGGTGGTTGGTTGTAAACTCAAAATAGTGGAAAATACGAATAAAAATGTAGCCTCGGATTGGATGACACTTTTGTTGACGAAAGACATGCCTTCTGAAAAGTTTCAGGCGATGAATGGAGACTGGGTGTTTGGAATGCTAGAGTTGTAATTGATCTTAAAGAAAGGGAATTGCGGGATGCAATGTGCGTGAGGAAGCTGGATATTTTATGTGTACCTGAAAAAAAGAAGAAGAGATGCGAGATAAATGAAGAACAAATGTGTATCTCCTAGATTATTATGGGTTAGAATGAAAGTGGTAATGAAAAGGCTATTCATTATAGCATGCTATGCTCCAGTTGATGGTGACAGTAGTGACGTAAAAATATCTTCAAGCACTCATTAAATGATATTCTAGGTACATGCGATCCTGGGGAAAGAATCATCCTACCCAAAAATATGAATGGCTGGGTTGCTGTGCAATGCGAGGGTACGGACAGGGTACCTGGTTTTTCTCGAAAACCCAAAAACGAACGGCAACGGGAAGGAATTGATTAGCTTATGCTTGGGAAAAGGCTTGTTCATTACAAATACTTCGTTCAGACATACAATGATCCACATGTATACTTAGTGCAGAGGCTGGAACAAAGAACTAGGCAAAACAAATTTGGAGGGTGCATAGATAATACTATGGGGTAGCGTCTTCAAGAACGCATCTAAAGTATGCGGTGCTGCGGTTGTGGGAAGAAAAACAGAAAAGAAAAAACTCTAGCTTGGTGGAATGATGAAATGTGCGTGGCTGTTAACGAGAAAAAGCAAGTGTACTCGAGAAAGCTAAATATTGTAGGTCGTAGCAATGAGGACAGGACTAGACTAGAAAATGATTATAGGGACAAAAACAGGAAAGCGAAGATACTAATCAAAGAAAGCAAGGATAAAAGCAAAGTTGAAGAAGATGAAAAAATGCAAAATGATCTTGAAGGAAATAAGAAATAATTTTGAAAATGGGTTGAGAAAATTAGGAAAGGAAGTACTAACACTAAGTTAGTCGGAATTAAGAATGCTGATAGTGAAATTGTATGGGATTCGGGACAAGTGAAAGACTATTATGAGTAATTTTTTTAAGAAATTGTATGGAGGTTGAGCTATGGAGCATAACAACAGTGACACAGAAGAGGATACGTTAGACAATCCCGTTGTAGTTGGCGAAAAAAGAATCGATAGCAAAGACATTATATCCGTAATTAAGAAACTAAAGAATTGTATAGTAAGGTTGCTGGTGGAGATGGTATCACCGCTGAAAAGCTCAAGTGGTGTATTTTTGTTTGTGTGGCTGAGCGAATTTTTTGAATAAGCGTACTGAGAGTGGTAAAGTTGCGCATGATTGGAAAAAGGCGATTATCATTCGACTCTACAAGCTAAACTTTGGGAAGTTCTGAAAGAGTATGGAACGAATGGTTGCCTTCTAAAATCAATGAAAGCAATATATAATTGTATTAAAGTGATTGTAAGAGTAAATGGGCAACTCAGCGCTTGGTTTGATATCAAGTAGGGCGTTAGGCAAGGCTGCGTTATGTCGAGAATGGCTCTCTTATAAGAAGGAGGTGTTAGTCTCGGACAGTGAAAGTGCATGGACTGGCGTTTTCAGATGATAAGACTGTTACGGCAGAATCAGTCGATTCGTTAAATGCTATTCTAGGCACTTGCGATTCTGGGGAAAGAATCATTATGCTCGGAGATATGAATGGCTGGCGTTGTGTGCAACGCGAAGGTTCCGATAGGGTATT
>JAUMHM010000088.1:13581020-13603424 GCA_032362435.1 Melikaiella ostensackeni
TTTGCCATAATCAGTGAAAAAATTTTTACTTTTCAATTAGTGTATTTTTACTCAATTTTTGAAACTTCAGGGGTTGACTAAGGGAGGGTTTCACATGCGCTAGAGGTATGAAACTTTTTCGGGTACTTTTGGCAAGAATTTTTGTCATAATCAGTGAAAAAATTTTGATTTTTCAAATTAGTGTGTTTTTACTGAAGTTTTGAAACTTTAAGGGTTGATTAAGGGAGGGTTACACATGCTCCAGAGGGAGGAAACTTTTTTCAGGTTTTTTTGTCAAGAAATTCTGTCATAATCAGTGAAAAAATTTGTACATTTCAAATTAGTGTATTTTTACTAAATTTTTAGAACTTTAGGGGTTGATTAAGGGAGGGTTTCACATGTTCTAGGGGGATGAAACTTTTTTCTGGTACATTTCGCATGAAATTTTGCCATAATCAGTGAAAAAATTTTTACTTTTCAATTAGTGTATTTTTACTCAATTTTTGAAACTTCAGGGGTTGATTAAGGGAGGGTTTCACATGTACTAGAGGGATGAAACTTTCTTGGGGTACTTTTGTCATGAAATCCTGCCATAATCAGTGAAAAAATTTTGACTTTTTAAAAATTAATTTTTTGTTTTTTTCGTTTTTTGCAAACGTTGGAAACTTCAGACTCAAAAATAGACTCAACTCTGAATTTATGTCGGGTTTTGGGTATGGCCAGCGATGACCGTGATACTCTTCCAAGAATTTCTTCGACGTAAACAGAGTCGTGTGAACCATTTCCGGAAGGAGTACATAATATTTATTAACTGTATTTTGTACAAATGTAGATTTTTGTTATGATAAAGGACGAACCCTTTCAAATAATGAAGACTAATTAATCAAAAGAGAATTACATATAATTCTGAGATTATATTATATTATAATATAATCGAAAATTATATTATATAATAATATTCATTTTAGATTCAATTTAGGATAAAAATTTCGTTAAGAATTATAATTTTCACATTAGGGCAGGAAGTTTCCGTAAAGAATTATAATTTAACTTGGAACAGGGAATTTTTGACGTGGAACGGGAATTTTTGAGAAGAATCTCTATTCCAAGTCAGAATTCGTCACAATTTGAAACTTCCCCCTTTCAAATTTTTTAAAAAAGGAGTTGTTATATTTGTGAATTGTAATAGAAAATTTTATAAATAAAAATAATTCTGATTCAAAACAGGGAATTTTTTAGAATAAATTTAATTGTGATTTGGTATAGGCACTTTTCTAAAAGAATTATAATTTTGTCTTGGAACAGGTAATTTTTGACACATAAAAGGGGAAATTTTGAAAAATAATTTAAATTCTGATTTATGAAGAGGTAATTTACAAAACCAATACCTGTTCCAAGTCAGAATTCGTCAGATTTTGAAAATTTCTTGTTCTGGTCAGAAGTTTTTGAATTTAAACATTCTTTTTTGTTCCAAATCAGAATTTATTTCAATTTAAAGATTCTTTTTTTTTTGTAAACGAAAGTTTTCCAGAATTTGAGACTTCCCTCTTCCAAATTTTAGAAATAAGGATTTATTATATTTCTGAAGTAAAATAGAAAATGTAAATAAATATTATTCTGTCTTGGAACGTAAAGTGAAATTTTGCAAAGTAATTTAAGTTCTGATTTATAAAAAGGTAATTTACAAAACCAATCCCTGTTCCAAGCCAGAATTCGTCAGATTTTTTAAATTTCTTGTTCTCAATCAGAATTTGTTTGAATTAAAAATTATTTTTTGTTCCAAATCATAATTTGTTTCAATTTAAACATTCTTTTTTTTTTGTAAATGAAAATTTTCCTGAATTTGAAACTTCCCTCTTCCAAATTTCAGAAACAAGGATTTACTATATTTCTGAATTGTAATAGAAAATGTTGTAAATAAATATTATTCTGACTTGGAACGTAAGGAGAAATTTCGCAAAGTAATTCAAATTCTAATTTATCAGAAAGTAATTTTCAAAACCAATCCCTGTTCCAAGCCAGAATTCATCAGATTTTGAAAATTCCTTGTTCTAAATCAGAATTTGTTTAAATTCGAAAATTCTTTTTTGTTCTTAATCAGAATTTGTTTCAATTTAAACATTCTTTTTTCTTGTAAATAAAAATTCTCCAGAATTTGAAACTTCCCTCTTTCAAATTTTATAAACAAGGAATTATTATATTTCTAATTCATAATAGAAAAGGTTGTAAATAAATATTATTCTGACTTGGAACAGGGAATTTTTGGAAATAAATTTAATTGTAACTTAGAACAGGAAATCTCCGTAAAGATTTATAATTTAGACTTTGAGACAGGGAATTTCCGTAAAGAATTATAATTTTCACTTTCAAACGGGGAATTTCTGTGAAGAATTATAATTTTCATTTTGGAACCGGGGATTTCCGTAAAGAATTATAATTTAGACTTTAGAACCATGAAATTTCCGTAAATAATTTTCTAAAAGAATTATAATTCTGAGATGGAACTAGGAATTTCCGTAAAGAATTATAATTTTCATTTTAAGTTCACTTTAGAACAGGAGATTTCGTTAAGAATTATGATTTTTACTTTAGAACAGGAAGTTTTCATAAAGAATTACAATTTGACTTAGAACAGAGAATTGTTTACATGGTACGGGAACTTTGGAAAATAATATTGATTCTGGTTTGGAAGAAGGGAATTTAAAAAAATCCCTGTTCAAATTCAGAATTTTAATTCTTTTGCAAACTTATTTGTTTCAAATCAGAATTGTAATTCTTATGACCAAAAATTATCTAATATTCCAACTCAGAATTGAAATTCTTTTCCAAAATTCCTTGTTTCAACTCAGAATAGACCGGGAGAAAACTTAGAAATGACCCAGAATTTAAATTCATCCGTCGGGAAGACACACTGATTTTTGTTTACATTTGAATCTTTTTCATAAATTCCATATTTTATAAAAAGGCGTAAGCTCAGATAATTTAAACATTTTCAAAATTAATTAAATAAAATTAGCATTCATTCTGCGCTTATCAGATAAAAATCTGTTCCATTCCAATTTAAATTCACAATCATTTTTCGATTGATTAAATTAAGTTTTCAATTGGAAACGTTTGACACTAACTGGGAATTCACAAGTATTTAAACTTATTAATCCTTTATATTATATTTAACTCATGTATTATAACGTTGTTCAACATTTCCAATAAATTCTCAGTGATTTAATTTATAAATTATGAAATCGAATCAACATTATTGGTTTTTACGATGCATCAAACAATTTGAAGGTGAAATCAAATATAATTTTTGTATTTGTCGATTTAAATTTTCTAAATAAAAACACATTTACATAACTCTTATCATTTCCATATTTCAAACTTGAAGCATTTGTTTCAGAATTCGCCAATGAAGGAATAGAGCAGCTAGTTTTGGTTTAAAAATTCACAAAAATCAGTTCAATGGCTGAATTCAATGTAAGTATTATTCAGAAAATACTTTCAATATAGTACGTACAGATTTTCAACATCCTCTTTCATCAATATCTTATACAATCCATATTAATATCCTCGCCACAAAAATTTCAGTTTTTCCAGTTAATCCCCGAAGCAACCTTAATGGATCCATTAAGCATAAAATCAGAAATAAAAATTGAAAGTGAGCTAAGTGAATCTGATAAAATTGATCCAATTGACATAGGCAGTACATTCGATGTCAACGAAGGTGGAAGAAGAGCAAAGCAAAGACGAACTGTTGATTTAACAGTATGTTTCGCTATTTTTATTTTTATATACCCATTTTTCTATTTCCAAATAGTAATTTCATCCTGCTTCCTGTAACCTATCCATTTTTATAGATATTTTCTCCGGACACGACATCTTCTTCAAGAATAACTTCAAATAACGAAAACAGCAACAAGTCTGTCGATTTTACGGATTGTTACATGAGATTTCAAAATGGAGAAAACAGTGACAATACAAAATCAGTATGATTTAATTAATATAAATATAATTTAAAAAATACATCAACTCTAGCACATTTTTAACAAACAAGAGAACTAATCTTTCAGGAATTGGAAGTACTTCTAACAAAAGGAGGCGATGGCAAAATAATCAAAAGATCCTACAAAACCAATGGAGGATTTCTTCCTGACACTGTCCGAACAATTTTAGTCCATCTCATCGTGAAACACGAAATGGATAAAGCTTTGTCAACTTTATCCGACGATGGTCAAGAGAAACTAGAAGAATTTACGTAAGTATTGTTACCCTAAATCAAATTGATCTACTTTATAATTTAATTTATTTTTTTAATAATGATTTTTATCTCAATGTATATGTTTCAAACAGGATAACTTCGAATCAAATGCAGAATTATGCAAACGACATCGTGAAACTATTCCCTAGTGAAAAGACAGATACCTACTTTGGTGGATTTAAAACTTTGAATGGAGTACGAATCTTGGCACATGGAAAATTATGGGACCATTATAATTACATGAAGTCAGTTCTCAGAGATCAAGGCGTCTTGGAAGGTCGGAAATTCAAAAAGAAGAAACCTGAGAGGCAAGCAGTAGTTGACGGTTCGTTTTCTCATTTTTACATTCTCATCTCAATGAGAAGGTATTGGTTTTATGTAAAAATGGACTTTCGCGGATTTCATCAAATCTCGACGTTTTCGGACTCACTGATTTGAAAAAAGTTGCTTTTACTTCGGTGTCGTCGTTATGAACCAGCCATTTTTGATCAACGGTCTGGTTTTATCCATCCAAAATTTTTTTTTTCCTAATAAAAAATTTCATTTCCCAGAAAAACTATATGAAATACGAAAAAAATTTTAACAAGAACATCTTGAAAATTCGTCTCAAAAAGGTCTACAAATTTGGTTAACACTATTTTTTGATAAGACACATAATTTTTGTTTTAATCGTGAAAAATGTAATTAAAAATATAAAATTTAAATTTTTGAAAAAACAACACAAGATATAATAAAATGTTTCATGACAAAATTGTTTGCCTAAAATAGATCTACAAATTTGCTCTCCACATTTTTTTTTTTTTTTTTTTTTTTTTTTTTTTTTTTTTTTTTTTTTTTTTTTTTTTTTTTACAAGACACGTAGTTTTTGTTTTTAATCGTGAAAATTGAGATTGACAGTAACAAATTTAAATTCATGGAAAAATTACACAAGATACAATAAAATGCTTAACGGCAAGATTTTTCACCTAATTCTGAACTCCCGGACATTTAATGTAATGAAGTTCAACATAACATAGGAAATTTTACGTTTAATCGAGTGCGAAGCACAAGACACGTGATGAAAATGTATTCGTTAAAGCCGAAAGAGCTTTAACAAAAAAGAATTCACAATCACCAAATTACAGATGTCAACGGTTTGACTTTTAATTTTAAAAGGCTTTTTTTACAAACGTGGGGGAAGTACAAAGACCGAGTGCGAAGCGTGAGATAAATACATTATCGTACGCGATGAGAATGTGCCCGCGTAGTGGGCAGATTTTTTCATTATAAAAAGGTGTAATTTGAAAAACATTTTAGTTCATAATAATTTGCATATTAAATTTTACTTTCAGATGAAACACGGAAAAAATTAGACTGGTTATTAGACAATCCTCTTCCATGGTCCGATGTTCTCAAAAATTGGAAGGAAACTTTTGAAGCTAGAACTGAAGGTCATTCCGAACTAGAATTGAAGCAACTTTCTGAATATTATCAAACCTACCCATGCCTTCGTGATCAGCAAGCTGTAGTTTTGGTAGTTTTCAAACCTTCCGGTTATACATTTTCTATTTAAATTAATTTTGCAATAATGTATTATTTTGTGTTACAGATTCAGAGCGACTTTGATCAACTTTACAAAAAGAAACCTTTCAATTTCACCGAGTCGTGGAATAAATTAAAGCCTCATCTCATTTCGAAGTTGCAAACCTGCAAAACGATCAAAACATTGGATGATAAGGCTTACGTTCATTTGTTGCCTTCTTTAACTTCTGGTACATGTTCTAATTTCAAAATATGTCTGTAAATTCATAATTTTAAACTTAGTATTAAAATTCAATTTTATCTGTACATTTTTAGAACAACAAGACGGAGTTATTCTCTTCTTGCTTCCCTACTTAGTACCGTGTGGACGCAAAAAGCGAAGAAATGATGATCAAGAAGAAACACGAAAATTGACATTTACCGAGCGAAGGGAGACATTCGTGATCTACATTCCTGTAAGAGAAACTATCTAATATTTAAAATTCAAGGAACTAAATTCAGAATAAATTTAAATTTAAATTCTTTTTTAACGTCCAACATTCAAATTTATGTACGAAGTTCTTGGATATTTAAAAAAAAAAACCAAGAATCTAACGATCGAATTCTTCCTTCTTGTCGTATCTTTTTATAAATCGCAATCAGAAAAATTTACAAAAAATCTACCAACGTTGAAAAATTGGCATGGATCACAGTCTTTCCCCTATTTCCCTGCGTTTCCCCTGTTCTCGAAAAACTTCCTCTTTTTTACCTTTTCTCTTTGAATATACTACTTAAAATTTAACAATGTTTGACTATAGAAGAAAAGCTAAATGAATCTCCAACTGATTTTAACTAATTTTCAATTATATGAATATATGAATGAACATAATACTGGTAATATATTCTGCAAAATTGAAAAAATAATTTTAAACAATTTATATTCACGATCCTAATTTAAAAATGTTACAATTTGATGAAAATTAAAAAAAGTTTATAGGATTTTCAAAATTTTCAAAAAGTAGCATAAATCATTTTTTCACAGATTAAAAAAATGTAATCTAAATTTTCAGTAGATATTTAATATAGTTAGAAATTAACCCCTGAAGTTTTTCGAGTAGACTAAAATTCAAACAAGAATTACAAGATTTACAACAGATCCGAATGACATTTTTTGATTTAATGCAAATTTAATAAGCTCTAGATTTTGAACAATATTTTCAAAAACTGTCAAAAACCATCTTTCAACAGTTCGGCAATTTTAAGTGCAGTTTTTATTAGATTATCAAATTTTTTCTTTAAATACACATTCCATATACAATATTCAATTAAAGTGAAGATTCATCAAGATTTAAACATACTTCTTTCTCTTACTTTTTCTTAAATGAAGAAACCTGAGCTTTTCTTTAATAACAAAATATGGTCTTTTTTATTTAAAAATTTAAAAATTAAAACAATTTTCAATTTAAAAATCTTTTATTCCTCAGAGTTTAATTTGAAAATATTCATGATTGAGTCTTTTAGTTTTGCTTCATACATTTCAAAATTTTAAAATAGATACTGTTTTTAGTGCTTAGACAATTTCAAATTAGTACCGTTTGAAATGAAACAATTTTCATTTTGTAATATTGGACAATTTTTAGATGTTTTAAATTCAATAATTTCTTAATTATTAATTGTACATGTAAGTTCTTCAGACAGGAACCATTTTTAATTGAAGATTCAAAGAATATTACTATTCAACATTCAACAACATATGGTCTTTTTTATTTAAAAATTAAAAAATTAAAACAATTTTTAATTTTAAAATCTGTTATTTCTCAGGGTTTAATTTGAAAATGTTCATAATTGAATCTTTTAGTTTTACTTCATACATTTCAAAATTTTAAAATGGATACTGTTTTTAGTGCTTAGACAATTTCAAATTAGTAGCGTTTGAAATGAAACAATTTTCATTTTGTGATATTGGACAATTTCTAGATGTTTTAAATTCAATAATTTCTTAATTATTAATTGTACATGTAAGTTTTTCAGACAAGAACCATTTTCAATTGAAGATTTAAAGAATATTACTGTTTAACATTCAACATTATGTAACTAACAATTTTTATAGAAACAGTTAATATCGCCAGAAACGTAAAGAAAATTGGCATCCATGAAAATTTTAAAATTACGAAAGTGAGGATTTTTTCAAACATATCTTACTAACTAGAATTAAGCATGTCCTAAATTATTTAACTTGTTTCAAAAATTGTTAGATGTCTTCAATATTGTTATTATTTATTTTCAAACAGTTTATGATTTTTAAATTAGAAATTAAGAATCCAGTGTCGTGAACGCGTGAAAAGCGCGCGTGCATTTTCTTCCAACGGTTTTTAAAAAAAAGAATTTGATGAATAATTTAAACTTAATTTATGTGCAAGGAATTTCAAATGATTTCTACGTATTATAATAGATTTTTCACGATTTCAAGGGATTTTAAGGAATTTTAACGGATTTCTATAAAGCTTTGGAAAATAAATTAAATTTTATTTCAAGGGATTTCTACGGATTTCAACAATTTCAAGGGATATGAAGGAATTCGGAAATTTTTAAAGAATTTTAAAGATTTTAAGTTATCCTAAAAGATCCCAAAGAATTTCAACAGATTTTTTTTCAAACATTTTTGGAACTCTTAAAATTAAAAAAAAAAAATTTGAATTTTAAGTAGTTTATGTTTTTAATACTAGAAAATAAAAACCTAGGGGCGTGTCCATTTGCTACTAGTATATAAATTATAGTAAGGATGAAATAACAAATCTTAGAAAGAAATATTTAATTATACTCATAATTATCACGATTTAATTATTAATAAAGACATTTTTTGAAGAGGAAATATACTTAGTTATAAGAACGAGTTAAAACATATAAAAATTGTTTATTTAACAAATTTGATTTTTTCTCGGATATTTTTATATCGCTGTGGATTTATTTTCAACGACCTAACTACATCCAATTTATGAGAAAATCTTTAATGGCAAAACTC
Source organism: Melikaiella ostensackeni (assembly GCA_032362435.1). Taxonomy (NCBI): domain Eukaryota; kingdom Metazoa; phylum Arthropoda; class Insecta; order Hymenoptera; family Cynipidae; genus Melikaiella; species Melikaiella ostensackeni. The sequence goes on from JAUMHM010000088.1 coordinate 13,589,777, forward strand.
ATTTAAAAATCATTTAACATTATTGAAAAACTATGTGACTTCTTACAAAAAGATTGTTTCTTTTTTCCTACATGTAAAAATGAATGTTTAATATTTCCCCTATTTTTCCTCTTTTTCGTGAAAAAATTACCATATTTCCTCTTTTTTGAGCTCCTTTTGCACTGTGATCCCTGAATTTGTTTTTATTGTCTTGGAAACGTATTGAATAAACACCGAAACATTGTTAGATTTTTCATAAATGGTTTTTGAAAGTGATTTAAAAAATAAATAAAAAACGAGAGAAATACGAATGAAGGGTATTGGAGGTTGCCTTTTTTTCTTTGCGCCTTTTTTTTATTTTTTAACTTGAATGGAGACATTTAAGAGTGTGTTGTCCAAATTTAATCGGTAAATTTTTTTAATATCCCGGAATTTCGTAGTCTTCTTTTGTTTTTAATTTACAAGACTTTCGTATTGATATTTAATATTTATTCTCAGATTTGTATTTTATTCATTTAAAGTAATGTCAAGGTAAATTGAGATATTTAAAAAAATTTCAAAGTGACTGTAAATTTTTAAAATTATTTTTTAAATTATTACAGTCAGCAGCGGATGTTGATTCAATCCTGAAGAAAAAAAGAGAAGACTTGAAAAGAACCGGACGAACATTGCACCCAACACCAGTGGGTGTGGGATCAGTTATGGGTGTCAGTGCTGCATACGTAGTAGTCGATGATACCAAATACGAAGTCTCGTCACTCCTGAATGCGATTGATTTGGCTTATAAAATTTACTATGCAGCCCACTGTGACTTTCCAGAAAGTTGCCACAGTTTGTGGCTTTTTATACAGAAAGCTTTGTTCGATATAAATTATCCCAACGACAGGGCTACTCCGTCATTACACGCTTTGGTTGGAGAAGCAAGACGCGTTATTGATTCTAAAAGTAGCAGTTAAAGTAGCACTTCTCATTTTCATTTATTTTTTATTTTTGTAAAGTCATTAAACTGCGTTATGTTTTCATTCAACAGACCTTCCTCATTTGTACGCACAAAAAGAACATGTTTTCTGCTTTGTGCTGACTCGAAAACTGTTCTTTAAAAGTCTGAGACCTCTCTATTATTACATTCTGATTCATAAGAGTGAAATGAATTGCCTAAGTTTTTTGTATAAGGATTTAGAGATACTGACTGACTAATATTGCTAGTGATGAAAGCGTTTGTAAATAGAGAATACTAAAATAAAATTTTGTAACAAAGAATAATTGAGTAATGATTGTCATATGGTTTTGGAAGAGTTTATAAAAGGAAACTTGTTTGGCTTTCCTCAATCCTTGCTTGTTAAAGAGATTGTTTTAGAGAACAACAATTACATTAAAAATTTCATTTTTCGGCGATCAGTGATCCAGGGATCAGTCCCCTATTCCCCTTTCTCCACCTATTTTTCTCAAAATACCGTATTCGAGAATTTTGGACATCTTTTCCCCATTTTTTTGAGGCTGCGATAATTTTTCAAATAAAAACTTATAATATTAAAAAATGCACGCCTCAGTCTATACTTGTGCAGCTAAATGAGGAATCCTAATCTTAAAAAAGTAGAAAATTTAGAGGAAATTGAAATTCAATTTGAAACTATTCAGATTTAAAGATTGGAGGCCTTAAAATTTGAAAAATTTCTAGCTAAAAAGTTTAAAAATTGGAAAACCAAATTTTTAACCCAATTCCAGTTTTTAAAAAACTTACAAATCCAAGTAATAAAAAAATTGAAACTTTTAAATTGAAAATTTGGAATTTGAAAGAATGCGTATTTTAAAAAAGTAGAAAATTTAGAGGAATTCCAATTTGAAACTATTCAAATTTAAAGACCTTTACCAAATAATTCTTTAAACTCAGAGAAAGATTTAAGAGCTTCTGAATTTAGAAGCCTCTAAATTTGAAAACTTTCGAATTTAGAAGCTTTAAAATTATCAGTTAGCCCTAAATATTTCAATTTCAAAACTTAAAAAAAAACTTTTGCAATAAACACGTTATAGTAAAAGGATATTTTAAAACAATAATTTAAAAACAACATTCAAAAAAAACTTTAACGTAGTAATAATTTTTTTGAATATTTTATCATTTATAATTTGTATTTCTTGAAATTATCATTTACTGAAAGAAAATTTTTTTTCGGATTTTTTAGCATATATATCTCCATATCGCGAAAGTAAATTTCTATTTTTGCATGTTTTTTTTAACTTTTTTTGAATATTTTTTGAATTTTCGAGAAATATTTGATATAAAGAATCCAGCGGTACATTCGTTCTTCCAGTCAAAAAATAGAAAAATTAAAAGAAAAAAATTCCCCTACTTTCCTTAAAAAGGAAGTGCTGAATCACTGTAATCCCTGCTAATTTCAAGTAACTACCTAAAATTTAACGACTTTATTACTTGGTTTAGTTTCTTTTGAATATTAAAATATATTTTCACTAATTTTTTCGAAAAACGCTTCTTTACTACAGAAATAAAAAAACTCCCATGAATAAAAAAAAACATACATATTGTTATTCAATATCATGTTTAAATTGTAGTGAGCGTCAATAAAAAAAACTGTTTCAGTGGTAGTGTGTGTCAATAAAAAAAACTCTTCAAGTTGTAGTGAGTGTCAATAAAAAAAACTCACGACCGTGACAGGACTCGAACCTGCAATCTTCGGATTCGAAGTCCGACGCCTTATCCATTAGGCCACACGGTCAGATGAAATGTGTCTCGTTGTGGAGCCACACGCGCCCGAAACAGTTTTATCGGCATATAAATCTACGAATTCAAGGAAATAACTAATAAGTGCGTAAACAGCATAAAAAGGTCACCTTATCAGTTTAATACGTACTACCGGAATCGGATTGAATCGTGAATAATATTAATATTATTCATAATAATTATAGATATAACTAATTGTAAATTAATTCTTTCAAACTAGAGGCCATATTAAAGTATATACTAACAAATTGAGAAAATGTAAAGCTTTAATTAGTCAAACATAAAATATCATAATATAAAAAAATAATTAAAAATGAAAACAAATTAGTGTGAAAAACATTCACTTTTCAAATTGTATTGTTAATATTTATTTTAATTTATATTAGGAATGATCGTCTTAAAGTTTGAATCCAAAAGAGTAAATTAATCATTTGCAACTACTCTGGCGAAAGTTTTGGATAGGAATTCATTCCGAATTATTCCGCAATCTGTATACGAACCAATCCGAATCAATCCGAACCAATCCGAGAAAAGTTGTCCATTTTTTTCGCTCCAAATCGGTAAAAAATTAATCCGGCTCAATCCGAATCAATCCGAACCAAATTTTCAATCCGAATCAATCTGAACGTGGATTGATATATACTGAATTTTTAATCCGAATTAATCCGAGTTCGAACAGAATCGGATTCATTCGGATTGAAAATCGGTTTACGTTAATCCGAGTTCGGTTTCATTCGGATTCATTCGGATTGAAAATTTGGTTCGGATTGATTCGGATTGGAAGTTCGGATTGAATCGGATTGAATCGGATTAATTTTTAAGCAATTTGGATCGAACGAAATTGAGAAATTTTTTTGGATTCCGGTAATTTTTTTCTATTTTAGTAGAAAAAGGTTTTCAAATCACTTCGAACATGACTTTCAAGAATTTTCAGTCTTAATTTTCAATCGTTCATTTTGGAATACAAAATTTTTTAAATATACTGTTAGAAACTTGAGCAATTACAAATTGAAAGTGTTTGAAATTCAACAATTTTGGTGGTAAAAAAACGTTTCAGGTCGATTAACTGTAAATTTAAATGAATTAAAGATTTTTTTAATTAATGTGTTTTACTAAAAATTTAATAATAATTGACTGAAGAAAAATTTAAGAATGAACCAGTCTAAATCTGTTCAAAATTGAACGAATTTTAAATTGAAACTTTTTAAATGTTTTAAATGTTCTAAGTCGAAAGCCCAAGTGATAAACAATTGCAAACTTCAAATTAAAGCTTCATGAATTATTTCCAATTTTTTAATAATTTCATATTCGTAGATTCATAATTAGACGGCACTGACAAATTGAAAACGTTTCAAATTGAACAATTTCTAATTGATTACTTCAAAACCTTAATCTTTTAAAGTTGAGAAATATTTGATTGTTCACTCAGAATGGACAATTTTAAATGAAGTTTTCAAAATAAAATGAATTAAAATTGAAACGTTCAAAATTATATGGGTTGAAACTGCCCAAAAGACAACCATTTCAAATTGAAAGTACAAATAGTTTATAATTTGTTTAATAATTGACAAATTTTCGAAATTTCCTAATGTTATATTTTTAGTTTTAAGTGTTACCATTTTATACATTTTTTTTGTAACTGAAATTGTTGAATTATAAAAAGTATAAATTGCAATTTGACAATTATTAATTTGAAACGATTTAAAGTAAAATAATTGTACTTTAAAGTATTTCAGTATAAGAAAACTTTTAATTCCACAATTCTCATTTAAAAAGTATGCAGTTTTAAACGAAGTTTAGGAACATTCAATTTAGAAAGTTTCTCATATTTAAAATGTCATTTTGAACGTTTTTTGGAATATGTAGTTGAATTCGGAAGGTTTACAATTTAAAATTCTTTAATTTTTATTGAGTTAGATGAGACGAAATTTTTTTTTCTGAATTGGAAGAGGAAGCTTTTTATTTTCAATTTTTTTAATTGAAAGAAGGGCCTTTTTTATTTTGAATATTTATACAGACTTAAAAGAGAAGAAATTTTTTTTCTGAATTGGAAGAGGGAATTTTTTGTTTTTAATATTTTTATTGTATTGACAGATGACCAGTTCTGCTTTTTTTAATTTCCTCAAGATGAAAGGGTGGAATCTTTTTTTCTGAGCTGGAAGAGAAAAATTTGTTATTTTTAATATTTTTATTGAGTTAGAAAAGAGGAAATTTTGGTCTTTAATTTTCTTTCTAGATTGGAAGAGGGCATTTTTTTATTTTAAATGTTTCGAGTTCAAAAAGTTACACTTTAACTTATTTAATTTGTATGTAGTTTAGTTATGATTACTTTAAATTCAAACATTTTCAGCTTTAAAAGATTGAATTTTTTAATTTTAATTATAGGTTAAATTTTTCAATAAATATTATTTTCTATTTGGGAGTAATTTGTTACTTATAAAAAATTACATTTCTTTAAGTAAAATATGTATAAAAACGACAATTTTCTCATTTCCCCCTACTGATTCTTGCGTTTGATGATAAGTCCAAGGTATTTAAATAAAAATCGCTAAATGGATGAATTTGGGATAAGCCGTGATTCTATGGTATTATAAAAAATGATAATGCTTGAAGCTTTCAAATAAAAATATATGCTTACACAATAAAATAATAATTTCAAAGCCTTTGAAAGCTAGTAAACTTCAAAGTATACAAATTCGAAAGAATCGAAATTTAAAGGAATAAATCGACAATTAAAAACATATAAATTTACTATTCTAATTGTATCTACATATTATAAGTCATTTGCTCCTTTAAAAAAATCTTTTCTATGACAACAAATTTTTTTCTTTTTAATGTTTAACCTTGATCTAGAGAATAGAAAAATTGTATAGGTCCTTCAGTTTTATAAAAACGCAGTTTTCCCTGCAGTACTTGGGATTTTTTTACATTTTGACTTATACACTGGAATTCCAATATAAGTCCATCTTTGGTTCTTGCCTTAAATGGCATTGGACATATATCCGTGGGACTCTAATGTCAACAATCAGGGCCGTATGAACCATTTCTATTTGATTTTCGTTCGCAGCAAAAAATATTTATTAAATTTCTTTAAACGTTTGTTTGTTTTGAAGGATAAACGCTACCTCTTGTTCTCCTACGATATTTTTGTAACACATAACGTAAACACTGAAAGCGAATGAAGCGAAGTGCGGACCGTGTGAACTGACGGAACTATGCGCTTGTGATACAGCCCGCTTCGTTAGTGCGGTACCGGATGAGTTTTCTGGCTTTAGAGCCAAGCTCTCTCCACCCCGCCGCCCACTAGTCGTCGAACGAAATTCTCGGAAAGACATATTGCAGACAGACTTATTAGAGACTTTCAGTGTACTTTAAAAAATTCAATATTTTTTTGCAGTCTGTCGCAAGTATCCAATCAGATGATGGCAGCAATATTATTCGCGGGTTGATTTAGAACCAATCTATTCAGATTATTCCATTTTTCAAAAAAGAATAACTTAATAATCCAAACCTATTGGGGATTTAAACATGCTATGCGACACTGTCGGCCCCTATGCGAACTAACCAATATGGCCATGGATGACATATTAAATACGCGTAAAACATCGCGAAAACCAGTAAAAACATAGAGTTTAACTGTAATGATCTTCCAAATGAATAAATAAATGCTGTAATAAGTAGTTCTGATGAGCAAAATACCTCCGAGCTGACAATTATCTGTTCCAGTAATGGAATTTGCACGCCACTATAGAAAATCAGTAAGTTTCGGAGGTTGTTGCATCAGTAATTGTGATTCCAAAGAGAATGAAAACTTCAATTTCAGTTTTCATAGAGTGCCAAAGCTTGGAAGTGTTAAAACGAAAAGGCGAAACTTATTTGAAAAAATTGAAGTTGTGGATAAACACAGTGAGTGTTGGAGAAATTTAAATGAATATATTTCAACTTTTTCGCAAGTTTTTATATTAGCTCCGCACATAACAATCATACCAGAATTAAGAATATTTTGAACTTCGTTCATAATTCTGGATGCAGGTGTAGCTGTTGCGTAACTACACAAACTATTTAAGTCCAAAAATACCATTTTCTAAACAAACACTCTTTTTAATTAAAAAATTGCTACTACTCCATATCAGGCCCTCCAAGTCTCAATGCATTTACCTGTTACAAAGTTTTGGCTACGAAGTACCGGTACACGACCGCCGGTGGCACCACATTTGCCACACTAATAAAAACATCTTGTCAGTTATAAGCACGGTATGTTTGTGTGTCAACGTTATTTACCGGCTAGCGTGATAGTCTCTTCCTAATAAAACATTTTATTTCAAAATTATTTTTGCAAATAGTTTCAATTTTTTTAAAAGTATTTTAAAAATAAAAGGATTCCTGCAGGCTGAAAGCCACAGTATAAATCGATCCTTGTACATATCGGGATTCCGAAAATGGAAAAAGGACCTCCCTTGGATCGGCAGGAAAGAACTACACACATTCTACCCATATTTATCTAAGAACATGATTTTTTCTATCCATAAAATATTTAACTACACAATTACAGTTTTCATTATTGAAATTTGAGGTTAGGAATCGAGGTTGGGAACACAAAAAATCAGGACTATTCATTTCTAAAAATTGAAATTAATTTCTATTTACAAAAATATTGATACATACTTCACATGAATCTTCTGACCATCAATTTCAACTAGTTTTATATTATTTTTCCTGCGTCACGAAAAATGCATTGAGGCTTGGAGGGCCTGCTCGTGCCTATAGAAAGCAATAGAAAATGAGCTCTATGGAAACCAATTAAAGAGCTTGAATTTGTTTTCAACGCCTTTAGGAGTGAAAAGCCGCGAGTTCATTTTGAAACTTTTTTATATGTCGACTGTCCCGAAGAATAAGTCACTAACAAAATTTTCCGAAAACAGAGCGTATCAACTATATTATGCTTCGCTAGAGTGTGTGCTCTGTTTGCGGAAAACTTTGTTAGTGACTAATTCTTCGGAACATTCGATGTCTGACATTTATCTAAACAGTCTATTAATATAGTGAGAATATCGGCCGAATACATTCGGTATGACAAAGAATTAATTGAAGTGGTTCGGGCCAACGAGTGTATTTATCAGAAGCAGAAGAAGTTTGAAGCAGGCAAGAAGTTGAATCAATTGAATGCAAATCAGAAAAATCAATAAATTAAAATTCCATAGAGCTTTAATCGGATCGGAACTTCAAAAGAATATACAAAACTTCGTTAATCATTTTTATACTGCTAGCATATTTTTCTTTATATTAATGATTTGTTCCAATTAAAGAATTACAAAAATCATAGGTTAATCGCCTTGCTTTTGTTTCAGGAATTTTTTTTCAAATATACCATCTAAAACAAAAATTTGTAACTTTAAAATTTTTAATATGTGATGAGTTTCTTGTGACACTCTTTTTGTCATTTCAATCAATATCAATGTTATTCTTTGATAAGTAAGTCTAAATATCACGTCTGTCTTTTTAGGACTTTTGTGTATGTATTTTGATTTTTAAAGATAAATAATGATAGGTAAAATCTTTTGGCTTTTAGCAAAATATAATGAATTTCTTACCAAAAAAACTGTAGGCAAAGTGATTTGAATATTTGATTTCGCGCCAAAAGTTATGTAAGCTCGTAACGTAACTTCATATGCCATTAAGAGAAGAAATATATTATTCAAATATATTGTGTTTTTATCTCTTTTTGAAACTTTTAATGAATTAAAACTTTTCAACGCGATTTATTCTTCTTGAAACTGATTGTATCTCAAATATGACATTTCATTTGTCAGGTTCACAAAAGCAATGTAGTTTACTTCTATATTTCTAATTTCCTCTTACTTCATTCTTCGAATTCTTTCAAAAATTTTGTTTTAAAATATGCGACCTTTTTTCTTTTTTTACGGAACTTTGTTTTATAGGTACCGTGAATATTATGAAAGTAATATTTTCTGATTGTAATTCTTGAAGTGAATCTTCAAATTCCTAAAATCTAAAAAAGCAGCATCATTTATCTTGCAGTCTATTCGTCCAGCTCATCAATTTGCATATATAACCATTTTTATAAGAATGAGACCGTTTTCAAATTTGTCATCAGCCATATTGAGTCAGCTATCTTGAATTTTGAAATCTTACTATCCAATTCAGATTCAATGAGCCGAAAAACTTCAGAATACTCACTTTTATAGAAATCAGATCATTAATGCAGATTTTTAAAAACGACTGATGTTTAAAAAAATATTGTTTAGAAAAAAATGAAAAAAAATATTCTTAAGCTCGAATACGTACTGAACATTTCTCATTCTAGGAATACCTGCTTCGAAATACTTTTTCAAAAAAAAGTTGCTCCTATCTAAAGCTACCTTGATATAGAGAATTGGACGAATGAAAATGGTACAATTAATGGAATCGTTTGAGCTGAGCATCCGAAAAAAGTGAATTTTTGTTAAATAGGCTGTAGCCTAGCCAAGATAGACGTAGCTGGAGAGGGGAAAAGGGAATCCTCGCCCGGAAAGTTCTGAGTCTTATGACGTCACACGCTAGGAATTCCCCAAACGTGAAAATGGAAAAATGTGGAGCGTAGGGGGAAGGGGATTCCTTGCTGGAAAGTTCAGAGAGCTCTGACGTGATAGTGGTAGGGTTTCCCCCGGAGAAAGATATTGAAACGATTTTTAATATTTTTTAAGTAAATGAATAATGTTTTCAATTTCGTAATTTTGATAAAAAGATTTAATATTCATCTCTGAGTGAAATAAGTTTATAAAAAATAATTGTCTTGAAAAGAAGGGTAAATAATAAGAGCAGCAGTTTTTTCGGTTAAACCTATAAAAATAGATTTATTCAATTTTTGAAAAAAAAAACCTTTCATTGAAATAGAGCTAGTCGAACTGTTTTATGTTTCGGAAAAATCTAAATCTATCTGAGAATTAAATATGCATGTATAATTATGTTGAAACCAGTTTATGATAAAAAATAAATAAAAAAATAACTTACAGCTGAAAGATACGTATACTTAAGATTAACGGTTCTCCTACTCCTGTTTTGAAACAAGTCTGTATTCAGAGTTAAAAATTGGCTAATTTCAATATTTGTGTGTAAAATAATTTTTTGGATTTTAACTCGAGCATTAGAAAAAATCGTTTTACACAAAAAGTATTGAAATCAGCCAATTTTTCACTCCGACTACAGACTTGCTTCAAAATAGAAGAAGCCCTAAGTGTCTCGTTTTTATGGAGTAAAATGTGCCAATTCAATTTTAAGGCTAGGGCCTGGTTCCATCGACTTTAAAGTTGCTAATAATCTACTAGTGAATCTACAGACTTTATTGCTACTGCCATTTAAGATACTGCAGCACCTAACAACATCCTTTTTTTTGTTAAATTCTGAAGCATAATTTTTGAGCCGAATGTGAATCAAAGCATTGCAAACAGTTGATACGCAAATTAGTAATTTGTCCTATGTCTCTTTATCTGCACAGGAAGGCATACATGCACTCCACTGTACAACGTAAACTGTAAACGGAATTGTTCTGGAATAAAATGTTGACAATCTATACTTCATGAAGAGAATTGTCACTGAACACGATTATATTGATTTCAATTCATATCGTTCTTAATGAATAAATATAAGTTTAAACATTCGCTAAAATTATTCAGAATTAAAATGAGAACTATTTTTGGATAAAATAAATTGAAACGTTAAATTGTCGCCTTCTTACCGAAATTTTCATAACCATACGTGTATAATTTTTAATTTATGCATGAAAACGCCTTACAGGTAAGAACTTTATCTAATCTTTCGTGAAAGGTAAATTATATTGTTTTTACAATTATTGATATCTCTGGAACTAAAAAACATTCTTATGTTCCTTCATTTATTTTAAATACGAAATTATACACTTTTCTTCAAAGACTTTCAAGAATCCGAAACTTCAAAAAAGTTCGCGTAAGAAATCTTTAGAACATATGGTAAAAGTTCTAAAAATTTTTGAGGGGTATTTAAGAAATTTTCATCTCGTTTAGTTTAATTTGATATCAAACAAAAAGACAGTCAATTATAATTTCGTTTCGTTATCATAAACAAAGTTGTAGTCTCAACACAGTTTTCAGCATCAATAACGAAGTTATTGAAATATATTGAGAATGAAACCTTCTGCGAATACGTTTCATTTTCCTAAGGGAAATGAAAAAATATCTTCTTATTGAAGAAAAAAATTGAAATTTTTCAATTTTCGTTTTATTATAAGAACCAAGTCTAAAATATCGTATCATATTAGTTTGATACGCAAAAAAATAAGACTCTCTTTTAATTACGCTTCCTTTTTCAGAAGCAAAACAATAAAACTCTTTTAATTTCAATTTTGACTTCATAATGAAAGTTATGTCCTCTTACCATTTTTGCATGACCATACCGAAGTGAAAGTTTCTTTTAAGGGTCCTGGAAATCGAGTATAAATCGAACTCATAGGATTGAGGCCAAACGGTGAAGCCATTTTGTCTGATTTTTTGTATAAATAATCTAAAGAGTATAGAGACTCCTGGTACAGGCCGCTTTTTAAAAAAAAAAAATTTTTATGTAACAATTAAAAGAAAAAAATGCGCCTCGATTGCATCGTTGCAGTAGAGTGTTCTACTATTCAGCAAAGCAGGTAGCAGGTAAGGCAGTTTTCGAGCTCGAACTTTCCTTTGAGCGACCCTACTGAGAAAGGGAAAAACTACCATCCGTTGTGACCCAAGTTGCAGGTAATAAAACGCCCACTATGACCAGCATTGATTCATTCAGGGGTGAACATACCGTATACGAATAGTAGGGACCCCTACCCAAATGAGTGGGTGAATTCCCAAAAGGTTGGGGGTGGATAATATCATGAAATGCAGATTTTAAGTAAAATAAAACTGTAAACAATATCTTATCACAAGTAAATGTAAAGAAAAACGGTTTCTCATAAGAAATTCGTCCCCCGATTTCATGCATGCAATTTTCACGCCGGATCAGTGTAACTGTACAATTTTCGGCAATTTGAACAATTTACTTCGAAAGCAGTACCTTGTACATTAAATACAATCTGAAGCTTAAATACAAGCTCTCTGCACGAACGGGTAGATTATACAAACATGCGAGATATCAATAACATGTGTCGCCCAATTTCCTCCGAAAAACATCAGATTCATTCGCATTACACACAAACTTTGCATGTTTGTGCAACTCAGGGGTTGTTGGTCTAGCGCTCCGTTCTGTTGATCCTGAGAGCTTGTAAAAAATGTTTCAAATTTTATTTTTTCAAACATATATTTAAATATGAAATTCAACTGCGCATCTTTCTTCCCACATGGAAAATTTTATAGTACGTGTATTTGTTGAAATAAATAGGAAATTCTGCCCATTTTTTTGCACAAAATGGCCTTTTTTCAGCTACTTTGACTGTACTCTATGTACAGTTGTACGTGATTTTGTTCAGAACAATAACTATCGCTCGTCTTACCACTGATGTGGCCTGTACTGGGAGTCTTTATACTCTCTAGATTATTTATACAAAAAATCAGATGAAATGACTTCACCGTTTGGCCTGAATCCTATAAGTCTGATTTACACTTGATTCCCAGGTACCTTAATATGTTTCATTTTCACAGAAAAAATACAAACATGTTCCAATTTGCGAAGCAGATCTAAATTTTTTCCATTCTTGTTTCATTATATCTGAAACAAATTGAACTTCTCTTCCAATTATGATTCACGTTCAGAAAAAAACTGAATGCTCCTATAATTTTATGTTTAAATGAAAAATCAATTAAGAATCTCATATAATCGCGCTTCCGTTGCAAGAAACAAAACGAAACTCTCTTCCAATTTTCTTCGATTTTACAAATAAGGATAAAGTCACATACCATTTAGCTACACGAAAAAAAATCAGTTTCAGAAGCGATCGGCAAGAAAAACTTAGAATGTATGTATCTTGATCTGGTAATATTAATATAGTGGTGTCTAGATGACTGTATTTTTATATTATTTTCTCTTACCAATTCCGCAATCAATATTTCGAGTTTCCACCAAGGATTCCAATACTATTCATCAAATCATGGATTTTGTATACACTTTACCTCACTTCGTATGTATTTACACTCTATAATATCCCTTACATTGATCATATGACTTTGAGCCTCTTCCTAAATACAAGTCAAAGTTAAATAAAAATATTAATTTCTCAACTCGGATGGACGGTCATCCGCGCATTTCAAGAAAAAAGTGAAAGTTTTACCAAATTTGTTTAATTTTCGAAAATTATTTTAAAATATCTTCCAACAACAAAATGAATATTTTTTCAATTATCATTTTGAAATCTGAAACAAAGTAAAACTTCCTTCCAAATCTGATTCATTTTGAGAAACAGAAGTAGTACAATGGAAGCCGTGGCTGCGTGTACCGGAATTTCGGTACAAATAGCCGGATTTTTTTAGCATACATAGACACTACCTACAAGGTCTACAATAAAGTAGAATGCTGAAAACTATTACACGTAAAAATCAATCTGTAATTAGTGCATAAGCCTGAACATGTTAAGCGAGGCTTCTATTGGTTACACCTTCAAAATGGAAAGGATAAAAAAAGTATATGGAAAGTCGAGGGGTTGACAACTCGACTGAAAAGTCTACACATACTTCTGACTGAAAGATAATTCGAGATAATTTAGGATATTTCAGATACTTCAAGATAGTTGAAATATTTCAGGATACTTCAGAATATTTCAAGATAATTCAAGATACTTCAAGGTACGACTTCAGAATATTGAAATGTTCTTCGGGATAATTCACATACTTCAGGATACTTCACGTACTTAAAGATCGTAAAATTATTTTGGAATTTTTGGTGATCGAATTGGCTTTAGGGTCCAATAATTGAATACAATTTAAATTGCTT
>JAUMHM010000088.1:13650875-13679990 GCA_032362435.1 Melikaiella ostensackeni
CAAATCTAGTCAGCGGATAGCCTGAAACAGGCCTGACATTTTCTCTGAGAATATTCTGACATTTTCTTTCGGTAGGAAATGCAGATGTTGCCAGTTCTTTTGTCGCCTTTGGGTGCACGTTTTGTAGCATTTTCTATTATAGGTGGTATGCAAACGGTCGTAAAGTCTGGGTGTCTAGCGACCTGGGAAACAAGGAAATGGGGAATTTGTCGGCAATTTTCTGCACCTTAAAAAATACGAGTAAATGCCAGGAATTCATGAATAGATCCGGGAAATCTGTGGTCATTAGTTTAAATTAAAATTTTTTATTTCTTTGTAAATTTATTACTATCTAATAAAAACTTTTACAAGTGTAATCTATCCTATTTAGAAAGAAGGCGCAAAACACGGCTAATTAGCCATTTCATGTTCCAATATGGCGATCGAAGATGGCCATACGCTGGTGCATGAACATTGGCAAGAAAACTTATGGTGATATATCATTTTCTACAAAGATATTGAAAGGAGGAAGTTGAGTATCATGTTTTTGGTGCCAATGTTTATGCACCAGCGTATGGCCATCTTGCCAAATTTTGCCCAGTGATGTCACAACGTGAAATACCTAATGAACATCGTTTTATTTGAGGCATGCGCAGAGACGCAAGACTTCGACTTCGAGAGTCTACTACCCACCCAGGAAAAAAATGCATTCACTTGCATTCAAATGCGTTCTAATGTCTTTTGAATTGCGTATCTGTCACTGGAATTCGAGATTGCAACTCATTGGTAATTTTTTTCAGAGACCCATTCAGCAGCGATTATGAATGGGTATCATCTGATTGAGGAACAAAAGTTCTCACAGAAAATAATTTATCTAGAGTGAAAAATTGTTTATTTAGTTCAAATGATTTACTAAAAAATCATTCAATTAACATCTTTTAAACAAATCCTGACATAAAGAGTCCACTTATATTTACAGACGAACTATTTTCAGGTATTTTAATGCATTTCGTTGAATTAATTTTTTTCCACTTATTTGCATCACACTACATCTGAATTTGAAAATGTTTACTCTACTATCACATTTTTAATATTTTCGTGGTAACTCAAAGTAACATATCACTCAATGAAGTTAATTATTTGATTCTTCGCTTGAGATAACAAATTTTGAAAGAGTGACTATATTTGTCAACAATTTTTATTATTTTTCACTGGAGATTTCACGTCGACTGCATAAATTCAAAAAACGCAAAGTAAACGCCCTGTATATTTCACAAATTAAAAACTGAATTTTTTCTTTAATTTTATGTTTACAAATTTTTGTTATGACAGAAAGTGAAAAATTAATAAGTTACAATCTTCAGGTTATGAAACTTCATATTCACCGTATATCAAGCTGAAATTCAAAGAAACTATCACTCGCGTTTTATTCTATAGAAATTAAGATTAATAAGAATTTGGGTATTGAAATTCTGAGCATTCGGGTGTTTGCGATGCAAATAGATATAATCGGATTGCGGAGTTTGTTTTTCTCTACCACATGCACACTCTACTGCCGTTCGCATGTGCAATGAATGATTGAATTAGTGATGGGATATCAATATCAAACTATCGAAAATATCGATATTCAGAGTCCGATATATCGATATTTCATATCGATATATCAAAGTCAATATCGATATTTCTTCATAATTTCGATATCGATATCCCATCACTATTTTTCTACTTAACAGAATGTGCTTTTCAAAATAGCGAGTGAAAAAACAAACAAAAACTGAATACAAGTAAACGTAAGTATACATTGTATTTCTTATTTATTATTTATCGTTGTATCCTCTCTAATCTGTATAAATCGAATATTTCTAAATAATGTAAGTCTCAGGTCTCAAGGAATGCGTGCTCACTTAACCTCAAATGCATATGACACCGCTGGTAGTTGAGAGTAAACTCACCGCATGCCATCGGTTATTAAAAAAGACGTCTGTCTTTAAGTCTCTTTCATTTTTTTTCTTTGTAATATGATCATAATGCGAATTTTTAGAAATAATGTCAGTCTCACGGACCACGTGCCTACTTAACCTCAAATGTATACATACATTGTTCATGCATACATTATGCTGATCGTTTCTTTGGAACGCGAGCTACTATTGAAAGTTTCAACATCTATATCAAAGTGAGAATTTAAAACAATGTTGAAATTGTATTTCACATGATTTAAATCAGATAATAATATTGTCCATAAGAGAATATCGTTTCTGAAAGACAAGTGCCTTTTTTACAACCTGTGCGGTAATCATACATTTGAATTACCGGCAGCAGTATCTTTTCACCTCAAATTTTCATGTTATTAATCTCTGTGTTTAAATAGGTTGAAAAGATTTTGACGCCTATTCGAGATGGGGAAAAGGAGTGAGTTATGAAAGCACTTTGTCGCTAAAGACAAAAACACTGCTATGTGTCGTTATTGTGATAAAGAAATAAAAAGTTCAGGAAACACGTCAAACATGCGAAACCACATGCAGGTTTCCCATTTGTCTATTTGGAATGGAGAAGAGACTAATTCTGTCAAGAAGCTTGAAGTGAGAATTATTTTTAATTAATTATATTTGATATATTTATTTTATTTTATCCTGAAAAAGAAAGTTATTTTTATTTTTCTCTTTGCTTTATCCTGTCATCATAGTTGCTTGTCCCCTACGTGAGGGAACAAACTTTCAAAATTTTGAATTCGACTTAAATTTGAACTAATTGATGTTAAATTAATTAAAAATTATTACAGCACGAAAAAATAAAAACTACACTAGAGAACACTGCCAGTAGTTCATCTCGGAAGGATTCTTATGCCTCACCTGCCGAAGTCCCGTCCACTTCATTTGAAACTCAAAACGTCCCTTCTGCTGCATCTCATTAAAATTATTTTGTTAAGAAAGCCAAAGAGAATATACAAGAGAGTTTTAGCAATATCTCGTCTTTCAAATAAGGCGGTAAAAAATATAAACAACTAACAGAAAAGATATTGTTCATGGTATGCAAAGATTGCGAGCCCTTTTCTATTGTAGAGAGAGAAAGTTTTACGACTATGATGAAGTATGCCGTTCCAAACTATAAAATACCATACAGAAAGTCCTTTACCAAACTGTTACACGAAAAATACAAGAGTCTGCGGACTATAAACAATATTCAAGGAAAGCTACCGATTTAACATTGACCACAGATGTATGGACCGAGACATTGAACACCCGCAGTTTTTAGGGAGTCACAGCGTATTTCATCCACAATGGACAATTAACGAGTGCAATGTTAGGCGCGTATGAATTGTCGACTAGTCACGCAGCTGAACATTCAAAGGATAAGCTGAAAGAAGTGTGCGAGGAATGGGGAATAGCGCTGAGTAAAATAACTGCTATCGTCACAGATAATGGAGCCAATACAGTTAAAGCGGTGGACTTATTCCTAGGGAAAAATTTTCACTTGGCGTGCTGTGCCCATACACTGAATTCAATTTCCAAAAGGTGCATTTAATCGGTGGAAGGCTTAGTAGAACTGCTACAAAAAGTAAGAACTATCGTTACTTAGTTTGAACACTGTGTAAACGCAAGTGACGATTTGAGGAAATAAACAGGGTTGAAATTGAAACAAGATGTTCCAACACGTTGGAACTCAACGTTATACATGATTGAACGTTTTATTTTGCTACGAGGAGATATAAACGGAATTGTAAACAACTATGTATCCGCTCCTGCAATGATAACTGCCAAGGAAATGGAAGAACTCAGATCTATTTCAGAAATAATGCGTCCATTGGAAGCAGCAACAACAGAACTGTGCGGGGAAAAAGACGTGACAGCTAGCACAGTAATACCCTTGATTAATGAAATCCAACACGAGGTTTCCAAATTGTCGCCTACTCATGATTCAGCGTTCAAACTTAGACAGGCTGTGTTGTCTGAAATTAAACATCGTTTTGGCCAAGTTGAATCTGTTCACTTCTTTGCCATTGCGTGTCTCTTAGACCCAAGGTTTAAAAAGTTGCATTTCAAGAATCCTCTAGCTTGTTCGCACGCAATCATTCGAATCAAAGAAAATATGTGGATGATTGCCTATAAGAAAACTGAAAATCTTCCAGAAAAATCAGGTGCAAATGGTGAGTCTAAGAAGTCAGTCAGTACTGGTAAGTTGGAGTTGTTTTTGAAATTTAATCAGAATATCAATATAAGGAACACAAATAAACACATAATATAATAGTAATATTCATAACCAAAGATTAATTTTCATTGATTGTTGTTATGACTTGACTTTCATTTTATGCCTTCTTAAAATGAATAAAAGGAACAGCAAACGAGAAACTAAATAAACGCAAAGTTTCAGCATCAAGATGACCAGTTATACGAATAAAAGAATCTTACACAAAATTCTGTTCTTTATTTTTGAGTATTTAGTAGAGGTTACTTCCTTTTCACAGGAGAGAAGCCGGGATTTTCTGTATGAAATGTACATCATGACGTGGTGAAAAAAGTTCAGAGCCAAAAAAATGACAGCTTCCTCGATAACGATGCCGTAACAGATGAACTAAATATGTTTCTAAAGAACTTGATTGCGCCATTCAAATCCGACCTTATTCGCACATGGTTGGATATGACATCTGTTTACCCTATCTTGTCGCCAATAGCTCTCAAGTACCTCAGCGTGGTGACAACGTCCGTGCCTTGTGAAAGGCTTTTCTCAAAAACTGGACAAATAATTATGGATAAAAGAAATCGCATGAAAGGAGCAACTTTGAACAAACTACTGTTCTTGGGAAAAATCGACAACAACTTTTGGTGATATGCGTTGAGTAGAAAAATTATTCCCATTCCTGCTTGAAGAATGTTTCTATTTGAAGGTTGAAGAGTAACCCCTTGGTTTGTTAATATTATATTCATTTTCAGCATATTCAATTTTTAGAAAATGAATCTTCTGTGTGAAAAAATCATCTTTTTGGTTGAACTCTTGCGCAGAAAATTTATTTTTCTGTAGATTCATCATGTTACTTAAAAATTCATCTTTATACTTGAAAATGTTACTATTTGGCTGAATTTTTTTTTCTGTCAAAACATACTTCTTTAAACTTATATTGTAACTATTCCATGTTTGGCTCATAATTGATATTTTTTATTGAAAATTGATCTTTTTCAGTTGAAAATTCATGTATTTTTATATGAATTCGTCTTTTTGGTCGGAAAATAATGCTTTGGGTTGAAAATTTATTCTTTTTGTTAAAAAATGCATCTATTTGGTTTCAAATTAATCTGGTTCTGTTGAAAATTAACTGTTTTGTTGAAAATTCATTTTTTTTTTTTAATTTAAATTTTTGTTCCAAAATTGAATTATGTTCATAAGCATTAAACTTTTCAGTTTAAAATTAAACTTTTTTGTTGAAAACTTTTTTTTTTGTTAAAAATTTATCTCTCATCTGAAAATTTCACTTTCATATTTTTGGTTAGAAATTCATGTATTCTGTTGAGAAACGAATATATATTTGGATTAAAAATCTTACGAATTTGAAGTGTTTGATATTGCATTCAATATGATATTTACATTAACTTTCTTTGGAAGAATTTTGTCCTGCATTATTACCCTATTTTCGTGAGGGGCGGGGGCCTGAAATTTATAACGTAGTTTGTGGACAGCTTCTTCTATAGAATACCCTTTTTCATAAGAATACTGAAATTACATTCCGAATGAATTACTTACACGTAAATACTGCTGTCTAACTTAGAAGACTTATATTTAAGATATAGTAACTCTCTTCTTCAAAAAATAAGGGTATATTTCCTTCGATTTATTCTCTTACAACTATTAAACCTAATCTATTTTGTTTGATTAGGCGAATTAACACTCGCAGAAATCAACCAAAGATATGGAATTTAAAACCAAAGCAACAAATTCTAAAAGTTGTGTTGCAGAAGTTAACGAGTGACAATGCAATACGTAGCAACGCATATTAATTGTGAGTCCTTTATTGTTTAAGGGGTTATATCTACTTGTGCTTGGGAAAATAAGGGTATTCTTATAATCGCTTTTAGTCAGGGCGATAAAATTTTATCAGAATACACTACAGCGTATCGATTAGTTCATGTTTCGAGGTAATCGTATGAACTCTTTTAAAATGAAATCTCGACAACTGGGGGAAATATGGCCGTTGCTCAAAAACACCTTTTTTTATCGGTGAGCACGATGAATCTGAAACTGCTTATCTAAAATCAAAAAACTGAAAAGATTCTGTCAGTATACTTCTATATAAAGTTCGTGAACGAAGGGATTTTGATTTGGATCAAAATTTCTATATTTTAGGGGGAAAAAACGAATTGCCGGAACTTCGAAAATCTAACATTTTAGAAAAATCATCATCATTTTTAAAAAAATCGTAATTTTGCTAAATCCTTCATTCAAAAACTCCGTGTAAAAGTATACTAGTGGAATCTTTTTGGTTTTTTTGAATTCAGATGAGCCGTTTCAGATTTATCATGCTCACCGCAAGTGATGATAAAAAAGAGGTGTTTTCGGGCAATGACCATATTTTCCCCAGTTGTCAAAATTTTCTTTTGAAAAAGCTCATACGATTACCCCGATGCATAAATTAATCGATATTTCGTAGTATATTCTAATAAAATTGTATCACTATGACTAAAAACGATTATGAAGAAACCCTTAATTTTCCAAGCACAAGTAGATATAACCCCTTAAAGAAAATGTTTTGGTTCAAGGTTATAGAAGAAGATATTTTTGTTTTTGTATAAACTTACTTTCTGTTTCAGGTTGGAGGGGAAAATTAATATGCAAAAATCATTATATCAAACTATTTTGTTGCTTTAATAAATGATTTTTAACAATATTGCGTTTATACTCATCATAATTAATTATTTATTTTAAATGAAAAATATTTAAAATATCGATATTTTTATCCGATGTATCGATTTTTCGATATTTAGTTTCCGATATATCGATATTTGAAATATCGATATTTTTTCGATATCCCATCACTAGATTGGATGGCACCAAATAGCACTGATGCCTAACTGTAAGTCTTATAATTTCTGCACACAATGAAATGTTGAATCAATTACATCACAATATTATTTAATTAAAATTTCTTTAATCTTTATTTAATCTGTACTTTCCAATTCAAATTTAATATTTCATACTTCTTATTTAAAACGATCCATCGTTTAAAATTGTGATCTGCATTTCCCACTCAGTTAAACATAACTGATGCAAAGTACTTTTCAGTCTTGTGTTCAATCATCTCATGAAGATGTTTAAACTGCCTAGAGGTCATTCGGGTGAATTCCAAGAATTGATAATGATCATGCCTTTCAAAAAATAAAATTAGCGCATGGTATGCACCAAAATTTAGACTTATGTGTTCTTGAATGTGGGGTTTGACTCAACAGCTTCGATCTCTTTTTTTTTGAGATGCTCAAAAGCCCACAGGAAATAAGAAAAACAGATGAAATTTAAAAACACCATATCATCCACTGTTGAAAAAAAAAACATAAATTCAGGAACACAAGTAACTTGTCTCATTTTCGCAGAAAATGTAATAAACTCACAACTGCTCATAAGTGCACTTCATAACATTCGAAAGTAAACAAATGTTTCGAGGTTATGTTTGAGGGTGAAACCGACTATGAAAGTGCGCAGGCGTGGAGATCCAAAACGTTTTTCATACGAAATCGTTCGAGTCCACGATTAGCCGACCTGTTACGATATCGTAGTCGCGTAAATGCCGCGAAATTTCGAAGTTTAGAAGAACCTTTAGCAAGATATCACCTTTTTTTTAACTAACCCTATTGAAAATTTTGACTTTGAAATGAACGTGAAAAACTACGTCAAGAATGACGTGAGAAATGAAGTCAAAAACGACGTCAAAAAAGGAAGTCAAAAACGGCGTAACAAATGACATCACAAATTGGGATAGTTTTTGACGTCACTTTTTACGTGATTTTTGACGTCGTTTTTTGCGTTATTTTTTACGTCATTTTTTTTATTGGAAACCCCTATCAATCTTCATTCATTTCTTGCGAGAGATTGTAATAAAAACGCAATTGAGTAGCACAAATTTATTATTTATTTTAAAATCTACTGATAATGTTCCTAGATGCGAAAGCTCTTACTTCACAAACAAGTTTTGTGAAAAAAGAATTGTTCCGAATCCTAATAAATAGAAATGGGTTCTGAAACACATTCATAAAATATGATAAATAGTTCTCAAAGTTAATAAACAAAGAAGAGTAAATAAATAATGAGTTTGTGCTATACCAAATTGCGTTTTTATTACAATCTCCCGAAAGAAATGAATGAAGATTGATAAGGTTTTTCGATTTAAAAAAACGCCGTGAAAAATCACGTAAAAAGTGACGTCAAAAACTATCCCAACTTGTGATGTAATTTTTTAAGCCGTTTTGACTTCGTTTTTGACGTCGTTTTTTACTTCATTTTTTACGTCATTTTTTATGTCATTTTTTATGTCATTTTTTACGCAGTTTCTCATCTCAATTTGGACGTCAAGTTTCTCTATAGGGAATTGCTGTAATTTGAAAAGAATAGAATATAAATCTTTGTAATTATATATTGTAATTCTGAAATAGACTGTTTAAAATTTTAAATGTAAGTGAGTGAAGAAATATTCAAGATCTAATGTGTACGACCTAATGAAAAGGGCCCAGCTTGACATTTCATTTTAGAAGGTTTGAGCGGTTTTGTGACTTTGGGTAGAAGTTGGAGATTTTGGGTTTTTACGTGAGGGTGATATGGTACAATGAGCTCTGCCTAAGTGCTGAGGTTGTCCTGGAGGTCGTCCCACCCGATTTTACAATACAGTGTACAAAATGCGGGGGTGATACTTCCACCTTTGTTCTATATCCTTAGATTCCAATACATACATTTTTCATCTTGTGATAACAAAAATGTGTTATTTCTAATTGTCCGTCGCTGCTGGGCCTACAATTCATATTGAATCCAATTTTAGGTGATATTTTTTTCACACAGACAAATTTGCAGCCCCCTTGGAACAAAAAATAAGGAATTCGTGTTTTACGACACGTCCAATTCATGAACTTAACATTTTTGACACACAAGAATGGTTTGTGTTTGTAAACGGGCTGCGACGGTTATTCTGAATTTGCTCAGAAGAAATTTGTTTAATGACAACAAACAACAATATAACAATAAGTCGAACCGTGCGTTCAATACAATATAATCGGCGAGAAAAATAATTTAAACAATTTTGAATTTAAAGACCGCAAATAGTTGTCTGTACGATCACGGTGGCGCCAGTTGTCATTACAGGTCTTGCAAGTTTGATGTTTTCTGGGCATAACCTCTAACAAAACCGCGAAATGCTCTAAAAGTACCACAAGTTAAACATTTCGCTCACTTCTAGGGATACTTTTCTCTCCGCGTAAATAACTGGACAATTGGCCAATTCGCAAAACGTTCGCGTTTTATGATGTCAGAGTATCCATGTCGATACAGCTTTGTCGTTTCGCGTTCCGCCGTTTTTCGTTTGGTTCGACGTTGAATTGACAACCAATAGAAATGGCTCCTCAAAGAGCGGGAATTATTTGAAGAGTGGAATGATAAAAAAGGGTGCCCATTTAGAAAACAAAATTAGAAGCTCCAAAAATTATTTCCAAATCATTACAACTCTTATCGACTTCGTTTCTTGCCTCAACATTTTTCTCATCGATTTATGATTTTCCGAATCAAACTTAAATTTAACTTGGCAAATAATAAAAATTAGGATCATATAGGGAGTCGATAATTGTCATAGTGGTTCAGAGATCAATTTTTGAATTCAGACATTTTTCTCCGTGAAAATAAGGCACTCTTTATAATATTATCGTGAATTTTTCGTAAAGTTTACGATAACCGAAAGTTATCAGGAAGTAATTCTTTAAAAAAACGCACGAGGCGTAAAATATTTGTAAGGTATTTGTGTCAAAAAGTATTTGTAGGTTTGTAACCTAAAAAAGTACGTTGAAAAGTTTAAGCTCACTATAGTATACATGTGAAACTCACCTCATTGCTTTGCAATTATTAAAATTAAAAGAAATATAGAGGCAGATAATCTTATTGTGATGAAAGTGTTTAGTACATATGAAAATAAGATTTTTATAACAACTATAATTTTCTTATTGCAAACGTTCTCGTATCTGTATATATCGTGGATTATTGTATGAAAGGACTTTCTGACATAATTTTGTATTCCTTTTTGATACCCTTAATGCATTTAATTTAAAAAAATACATCGTTTTTTAAATGATCTACCTCCTTGTATTTTCTTCTTCTCAGGACCTGCTTAATTTTCCAAAGGTCACCATTATTTCTTGAATTTACAAAACTAATTATATATCTGTACCTAAAATGCACCTTCTTAACATTTTTGTATGGAGGAATATCGGAAATTGTTGGTCGCTTCAAAAAAAAATCTTTTTTTTGGGCAGTTTTAAGTTGGACTCAAACTTGTAATTTTATTTTTCCGCTCTATACAATAGATAAACGCTATAGTCCTAACGCATTTTATCTTGCACTTTTTCCGTACTTATTTTGTTTTGAAATTTTTTTTCCAGCTAGCATTTGGAAATTCGTTAGATACGGCAGAAGTTTCAAATTATAAAAAAAAAGTTCGCGAAAATTTCAGAAGCTTGAAAAATGTATAAAAGATATAGAATTACAGAAGGCTCAAGTTCAAATTTATATTTCTTCCATTCATCTGATTCCTTAAATTTTTATCACTTGATAGATTCTTATTCCATTTAGTTTTTTACATAAGAAAGAAATAAATGATTTATAAAAAAAGGATTTTGTCTTCGATAAACAAGTTCTGTTATTATCTCTCGAACAGCAGCAAATATAAAAATGTGTCCAAACGAGATACACATTTCTGACCTCCTCAAACTCGAGAAAAATGAACTCAACAAATGTAACAGAATTATGAAAATAAGGATTCTTCTTAACATACTTTACTAATAAAAAAATTTTAAAACCGAAGCCATACATGAGTTACCTGCGAATAAAAGATACTTCTTTCATGTCCAAATTCCCTATTTAATTGCAGACGATTATCTTCGATTTTTAAAATTTTCTTTCTTCGTCCTACGCTTACGAGTATATCGAATGTTTTCCAATTTCGTGATATCTTATAAGGAAAATGAATTCAAATTATAGGAATAGATAAGGGGAATTTTAGAATAACATCAACTAATTTTAAAGTTAATTCTAAGAGAATGAAAAATGGAACAATTTTTTAGTATTTATCTTTTATTGGGTATGATGAAGTAACTTTTTGAAATACGTTTCCAGCTCTGATCGTGTGCAGGAAGCTCTTTTTCCTTATTGCGATTCATTTTTCTTAACTTAAAAAAGCAATCTTGACGATACTTCTCTGGAATTTTTTTCCAGGCATCCTGAAAAATAAGCATATAATCATTTTCGTAATTGTCTTCGGGTCTGATATTTTCCGTATTATATCCAATCCCTAGTAAGAAGAAACTAATTGGGGCGATTTGAGAAGAATACTCTAGGAGCTCCCGTGAATCTCGCTTTACGACAATCACGAATTGGAGCATGTTGTGAATTCGTGTGATTTCGTGAAAAGTAATATAATATTCAAGTATCCTATTCGCCTGACTTCAGCGAAAATTTCTTAGGGGAACCAATTCGTGTATATTCATCAGCACAAATTGATTTCAGTGCAGGCCAGTTCAGTTTAATTCGCCCAGTTAAAGAACAAACTCCAACTCGCCTAAATACGTCAGCGCGAATGCAGTTAGTGACTGGTCTATTCAATCGAATTCGTAAGATATAACTAACGCGCTCGCTATAAAGGATCCGTTGTAAAAATGTGCCAAAAAGTTCCGTAGCTCAGTGGTCACCCGCTGGGCTCATACACATGGGATCGCTGGTTCGAGTCTTCAGACATGCACTTTTTATTAATTCAAAAATGTTAATTCGCCGCACTTCGTCCCAATTAGTTTTTTTTTACTGGGATATCTATTTCAGAATGAGCATTACTAATTGTTTTTTACTAATTCCTGACGTATCATCGAAGCATTATTGGTTGTCATTGTCATTTTCACTAGAATCATTATCATAGTCAGATTCGTTGGTCTCCCAATCATCGTTATCTTCACCTAGTTTGAAATTGCTTGATGTTATGACAAACAGAAAATAAGAATTACGTTGCAATTTCTACTTTCTTCAGAAAGTGGCATGTTCAAGCGAATGAGAAATTTGGAAAAGACGGATAAGTTTTGGATTATAAGGATTCTTACAGTTACCACGGACCGTCTCCAAAATTGACCAGAAAACGATTTTTATTTTCGCTCTCCGAGTCTCAAACTTCGTTTCGGTTGCGGAATCCATAATTATTTTTACATTCGCAGCATAATGAGAAGGCATTGGTTTGATGTGAAAATCAACCCCCTGAATCCGAAAAAACAGGTTTTACGATGGTGTCTGTCTGTCGTTATCGTCGTTGTCGTCTGTATACTGGATATAACTTTTGAAAGACTAATCGAATTGGATTTTGCTTTGGCACATGTTTTTAGGGACCAAAAGAAAAGGTCGAGTTCGTTAAGCAGCCTTTTTTGACCAACCATTCTGGTTTTGACCACCGAACAAAATACTAAGAAATCAAAAATTCCGTTTTGCGGTCAAACTATGCAAGGTACGAAAAAAATAAAAAGACAAAAATTATTTACCAAGAAAAAATCTACAAATATATTTTAAACCATTTTTTCATAAAGCGCGTAGTTTTTGTTTTAATCGTGAAATATAACATTAAAAATCAAAAAATAAAATTTTTGAAAAAATTGGACAACATACAATAAAATGTTTCATCACAAAATTACTCATCTAGAAAGGTCTACAAGTTTCTTGTTGACCATTTTCTGATAAGAAACATACTTTCGATTTCACTCGTGAAAAATAACACCAAAAATAACAAATTTAAATTTATAGAAAATCGACACAAGATACAATAAAATGTTTCATGAAAAAAATTTTCTCCTAAAGCAGAAGTCCCGGATCGAGGTACAGAAATGAATATAACATACATGGGGCAAAATTTCTCAAGCGTACCGGCCTAAAAACTTGTTGCCTCCGATCTTCTTGAAAGTCCACTGCACTGTAGTCCTAGCGAACCTCTTTTAATTTCCCAGAGGGGGATACCTCTATTGCGACTGATTGCTATAGTACAGGGGCTCATATTTTCAATATTTTACGACGCACGCCGATACTTAATTAACCTTAACTTCTACGAACGTTATCCAATTCAACTTTTGCATGGCGGTTGTGGAAACCCTTTTTTCTGCAGCTTTACGACAAAAATAATTATTTTTTCATACAAAAATTATTTCACCTTCACTTTTCAATTTTAAACTTATTTCTGAGTTTTTCTCTAAGTGTGACCGCTATTTTGAAAAAAAAATCGCAATAGAAAGCCTCCCAGTGGGCACACAAGTCCTAAGGTTGTCTTATAGACGTCTTTTGATGGACGTCTCGAGGACGTCCTGAAGACCTTTTAAAGAATACATCCACAGAATGTCTCAAAGACGTCAAGTCACAAGACATAGAGGTACATTCTAAAGACGTCTTAGGATGTCTTGGTGCCCACTGGGTTATTTCTATCTTTTGGAAATGATCTATTAGCGAAAATATGGCGAAAGAATTTGGTGGAGATATATTACATTCCGTGCAAGCAGCTGCTACGTCGCAGCATATATACACATTCTAGGCGCGCCTAAGTATTCATTGGGTACTTTTCTCATATTTTTTATCATTTATTCAGAAAACTGTTATTTTATATTCAAATTCAATCAACCTTCACGCGTTAGCGCCAATTCGAGTCACACCGGCGCTCGCGCGGGCTGTCAGTTGACTGCCCACTTTTTTTCATGATTATCAGGCTGTTTTCTGTACTTTTCGTGAATGATTCACTGCCATGAAAGCAAAGAAACTCTGATTCAACTCGGCGAACACCTTTTTGATCAAAATTCTTTATTTAAACAACATATAGTTAGCCATCAACATAATATAGATTCCAGCTTGGAAATCTTTTTTTTCAACTTTTTTTCGACAAAAATATAATTTTTTTCTATGAAACTAGAATAAAACTAGAATGTACCCAAGTATAATCGACACATGAACAGGTAACTTTTGTAGAAGCTAAGGTTAATTGAGTATTTTGGGGTGCGGGGTAAAATAACAAAAATTCGAGCCCCTGTATTACGACAACCAATCGTACCAGAGGTATCCCCTTTGGGAAATTAAAAGAGGTCTATTAGGACTACAATTCAGTGGACTTTCAAGAGGATCGGAGACAACAAATTTTTAGGCGGGTACGACACTTGACTTGAGGAATTTTGCCCCACATTTAGTATAATCGAGTTCAACATAATATACATTTTTTTGCGTTGTGAATATACTTTAATCGCGTGCGAAGCGCGAGACACGTGATGAGAATGTATTCGATAAAGCCGAAGGAGCTTGAACAAAATAAAGAGGAATTCACAATTACCAAATTATAGTTGTCAGTGGTTTGACCTTTAATTTCAAAAAGTATGTGCTAAAGGTTGGGGAAGTACAAAGATCGAGCGCGAAGCGCGAGATCCAACAGATGCGCGCCCTAGACGCCCTGAAACTTGCGAGCGAAGCGAGCTGCGCGCCCAACGCGCGATATGCCCGCCCGGCGGGCAAACTTTTTTCCTCTCTATAAACTTTCAAATGAAAATTTCGTCTTAAATACGTAATTAAGCAACTTTCTTTTCGTCTTATGAAGATCGAAACGAAACTTTGGTAACAGTCCCTAATCCCAGATAGCACAACAGTGTGCGGCAAACTTTCCCAAAGTTTTCGGTGTAAGGTTCGGAAGTTTGCGCCTCAAACTGAAGGCAAGTTTACCGCAAGTAGGAAAATATGCGCATCCCTAGGTGCCATAGAAAACTAATGCGCATAAGATTAAGTTAAAGTTTGCCAGGAAACCTTTCTTCAAGTTTGGTTCGCAAGCTTGCCGTACGGCGGACATTTTCTTCTTTGCGGCAAACTTGCCTGAAGTTTGCAATGTAAGCTTCCGAACCTTGCACCGCAAACTTCCGGCAAGTTTGACGCAAACTGTTGTGCTATCTCAGGTAGTTCAATTTTGTAGATTTACAATTAAGAACTCATGAATTTAAAGACGTATAAATAAAAATTCTTAAATTTTTATGATTTTAAAGATCAAAAGTCGAGAGTTTTCAATTCTAAATCTTCCAACGTGAAGAAATATCAATTTTAAATTATCAAAATTATAGAATTTTTCATTGTTAAACTTAAAACTTGCATAATTTTTAACTTTATATCTTCAAAGTTAAAAACTCTTCAGGTTTAAATATTTACAATTTAAAGTTCTACAATTTTGAAGAGTTACAATTTAAAATTCTTTAATTTTGAAAATATAGAATTCAAAATTATTCAGTTTTCAAAATTCATATTTTAAAGGTATGTGATTTTGAACGCTTTTTTGGAATATGTAGTTTAATTTTGAAGATTTACAATGGCAAATTATTCAATTTTTAAGATTTACAATTGAAGATTCAATAATTTGGAATATTTACAGATCGAAATGATGTGATTTTGAATGCTTTTTTTGGAATATTTCTATTTTGAAGATTTAAATTTGAGAATTATGAAATTTTGAAGATATAAAATTGAATTTTATTCAATAGGCTGTCAAATTAACATGATGGAAAAAGTCGCGAGACAAAAAACACGCGAAAAGCGAGCGGAAACATAGGAGCTTCAATGTGGACAAAGTAAATGAATGAATTTGAAGATTATTATTATTAATTGCGATCTTCAGTCGATTGATATCAAGAAACTTTTCAATAAACGAGCTTATTAAATATAATTAATATTTATCTACCCCAAAAACATTTTTTCATATTTGAAAACTGACGGTTTACGCAATTAAATTTTTTAACCAAGTAACAAAGTAATTATTAATAATTACAACTTTCCAAAATTAGAAGATCTTCTTAATCTCCAAATTAAATTATATTTAAGGGAATTATTTAAATGAATTAATCGTTTTATCTTTTAGCACCAAACTCTCTATAATAAATATTAAGTGCACAAAAACAAAAATTAAAGAAATTTCTTTGAGCAATTAAATTCTCTTGACAAATCTACAAGTGAAATAAACAGAGTAAATCTGCATCTAAATGCAAAAAAAAAACTTGTCCTCACTATAATTAAAAAATACGCGTTATTGTTTAATTAGAAGAAAGAAAAAATATTCAATATTATTCGCTTAGCAATCTTCGATTGCCTTTTCCTATCAGTCTTTTCAAATTAGCAACCTCTCCTTTTCTTTTCTTAAAAAATGTAAATTTCTTACTCTCTTTGGAATGTTTTTCTTTCTGCTCCTGCATTTCTTATCATGCAATTAATCCCCCTTGCCAAATAGCTTCTCCTTTCGTTTTTAGCTAGATACGACATTATGGCAAAAAAGGGATCGCTTAGCTTGCTACATAGCACACTTAGTTCATTATAAATTGGCCAATAAACTTCATTAATACGTTTCCACTTGTTCCCCTTTCTCTCCAGGTAGCGCTGCTTCGAATTTTAAACCTGCTTGTTATTAAGCTCCTGTCTTCCAATTCTCTTCCTTTGCCATAACTTATCCCAGAAACCTCTACATCAACTCTTCCTTTATAATTGGTACATTACAGATAGCCGATTTTGATAAACTAAAACACCTTCCATGACTCAAAATCCTGTTTTTCAATCAAATTTTGGACATTTTTGTTTGTATTTTCGGAAATATGTTCCTTCTTATTAATTTCCCAAATTCTCAACTCGATATGCCAATTCGTGTGGACGTGAGTTGTTAAGTAATTAAAGAAACAACACGAAACGAAAAGTTCGTAAAGGATACTACAATAAATAGAAAGGAAGTAGAAGCTTAACTCGTTTGAATTTCACGCAAATTCGATTTATTAATTTGATCTTACTGAGTATGTCTAAATAATGAGCGACGGATGGCGCAACACAACGTGAAAGTAAATTAAATCGTTATAAAAAATAACGGCACGTCAGTACATCTTATTGCTTGTTACAAATTTGCACTGTGACAAATAACTCTTTAAGACATAATGTAACAATCCTCGTAACAGTCACTCAAGAGATCGAATAATCAGAGAATCCCAACACGAAGGAGAAACTATGATCATCTACAATTGCGATAAACCGTAATCTGCTAATTAACATTCTTAACTTAGAGATAAGTGGCACGAGATTCGGAGAACAAATTACAATAGTTGGGAGTTTCGGATGACGCTTTAAGCAAACGCAGGTTTTTCTTTTGTGGCACTTCTTTTTCAAACCGTCTTGAACTTGAGGCCGTCAACCTTCTGCTAAAGGTGGCGTAACCCAACCATATTTCTCGTGTGTTTTGACTAGACTTCTAAATGACTCCTCGGCCGAACGTCGATTGAATTCTTTACTTGTCTTTGGCTTTCTCGCTATTCGACCCTGAAATAAATTTAAAAAATCATTAATTTAGAATCTATCAATTTAAAAGCTTTCTTTTAAGGCTTTCCACTCCCGAGAATTGTTAGTCCAAAGGGTTTTAGACTTGATTTTAATTTTAGACTTTCAGATTGTTATAATTTTCAACTTGAAAGCATTCAAAATTAGACGTTCTCGATATGTATTTCAATTGAAAAAATGGTATCTTATTTTGCACGCTTTCAAGTTGACAAGCTTTGAATCCAAAGACGAACTTATAAATTCTTTGTCCTAAATATTGAAGAAATAACTGAAAAGGTAGACAAAAAAGTTTTAAAAAACAAAGGTTTTGATTTCATATACTGTACTGGTTTTTATATTCCTTTTCTTAAAATGATGGAAGCATTTTTTGAAGCGAGGGCTAAGCAACGTACATAGGACTGTCGCCAGGGAGGCTTTGTATATAATATCAGGACTTAGACTAAAAATATGACGAATCCAGCCTAGAGATACCGATGCGTGGTATACCATAGCCTCAGGTGATCTAGTATTGAGTCGAGAGCATTACTCTAACTGAATTGTTATTCGGACATTCTTTTTATGTGAATAAATAGCTTTATATCAGGACCAAGTTGGATTTTATATTTTATTTACTACAAAAAATTCGTTGAAAAAACAAAAAATTAAATAAGAAATACTGGAATGCATATATTAGAATTTTACTTTAGGATATGAGTTTTGCAGAGAAAATACTGTTCCGAGAATGAAAATATTTGTAATACAATTGTGTTCAGTTCACATTCAAATTGACATTATTTTTAGTTGAATTCAACAATTCAGATTAAAGCTGATTTTTTTTTAATGCAGTTGACTTTACAAGAATTATATTTATTTTACGTCCGGTTTAAATTTTAATTTAATAAGATTCAATTTGTCTTTACTATAATGCACTTCAGTATCTTTTATTGAAATGAAAATACGCAAATTCAATTATGTAACTGAATTCATTTGAGTTGACCCTGAATTCTGTGAAAATAATTTAGCAAGCATTGAATTGAATTCAGATAAATTTACTTCAAGTTGAGTTGAATTTATAGTTTGTGGCGCAATTTATCAGTGTTTATATTCAAATAAATGCTCCCTGAATCATACAATATCAAAATCAGTAAACTTTACTGCATATTCTCGGTTTTAATACTATTCTCAAGAGTATTCAACGGGGCTGATCACTTTTGAATCTGGTGTACAAGTCTTCGAGAAATCTTTGCGAAATCTTTGAAATTCTTGTGAAATCTTTTAAAATGTTTGTGTTAATCTTTAAAATCGTTGAGGTCTTCCTGAAATCTTTGTGAAATCTTTGACATCTTTCTGAAATCTTTGAAATCCTCAAAGGAACGTGAGTTTTTTTATGTCGATCTTACGATCAATAAAAACTCATGGTCAGAATCAAAAATTAAAGTTTGACTTTTGGTGATTATAACCATGAGTTTTAATTGATCGTAAGACCGAAATAAATAGCATAAGTTTCTTTAAGGATTTAGGTTTGAACGATCGAAAATGGTGCTTCTTGGTTATTCGATTCGAATTTTTCCAGAAGATGATTTATATCTTTGACATCTTTTGTAATCTTTGAAATTATTTGGAATCTTTGAAATCTTCCTAAAATCTATGAAATACATCTGAAATCTTTGTAAAATATTTTGCAATCTTTTGCTATTTTTCAGGATAGCCGTTTTAATCGAGGAAAAATATTCCGGGTTATTTCCCGGATCGCAAAAATTTTTCAAGGTCATGGAAATTAGAAAATTCGAACTCTTAAAGCTGAAAATATTTTTATTTCAAGTAATCCAAACTGAACTGCAAATTATAACACTTTAAGTGAAACTCCTTTAAATGTTGAAGTTTCAAAATTGAAATTGAGCGCAAATTTTGTACTTAGAAATTTTTAATTCAAATACTTGATAATTTAAACGTACGAAATGGAAGCTTTCAACACTTTTCAATTTAAAAATTCAAAATTTCAAATATGTCACAAAGATTCCAAAAGATTTCAAAAGATTTCAAAGATTTCTCAAAGATTTTAAATATTTCAACAATTTCGCAGTGACTTCAAAGATTTCAAAGATTCTAAAGATTTCAGAAAAACTTGAATGGATTGCAAAAGAGTGAACAAAGTTTTTGAATATTTAAAATCAAAATTTTTAGATTTCAAATCGAAAGATTAAAAGAAATTTCAATTGAACGATTCTAAATTAAATACCGTTAAACTGTAAAATTTAAAATTTTTATAAATTGAACAGTTCCAAGATTTCTCATTAAAAAATATATATCCATGCTACCATTTTCAATGCTCTTAAATGATTAATAAATCAATAAATTTGTAAATGTTCAAAATTATATCATCTTAAGCAATTCTAAGCTGAAAACATTAAAAATTGAACGATTTTTTTTTAAAAACTTAACACTATTTAAATGAGAATTTAAATTATTTTTATTTTAAGTTGTTTCAAATTAATAATTGTTCCATTGTTATTTATATATCAAAATTCAATACTTTCATTTACAATTTAAAAAATTTTGAAAGGGTACAATTAAACTTGTAACGTTCAAAGTTTAAATTTAGCACTCTAAAATTTTAACGATTCAAGGCTTTTTATTTCAAACAATTCACTTTCAAATTGTTTAGTTTTGAATATTTGATTTATAATTGCTCATTTTTAATTTATATTCAAATATTGCTAAATATTTTAAAAATTGTTATTTTTTTTAAATTAAAAATTTCAAATTAAATGGGTTGAAAGTGGAAGATATTTATATTTTCTCTACAATAGTCCTTTTTTATAGATTTGTTATTTGTATTAATTTTTATCATGACATTTTTACAATTAAAAAGTTTTTAAAATACCATAAAAGTGACATAAATAAATTTTTGTTGATAAGGATGTTATTACTCATAACTGAGTTCTTTTGTGTAATTTTGTGCATTTAAAGAATATACTATATAAAATACATCGACAGAAAAATAAAAAATAAAATTACGCTTCTTACGAATTTTATTTCTGAAAAATGACGTTAAATGGAATTTCATTTTATGAATGCTACATTGAGAGTGTTTAAAAGTTTACATTTTAGTATAAAAGTAAGACGGGCCTTTGGGCACGGGGTCGAAATTAATTTTAGTTCCCTCTTATTATGAAAAAAAATTTCTGTCGTCGCGCCTAAATCGAGAGTAGAAGATAGAATGGAATTAAGCCCCTTACGAGTTTTACTTCGTCATTCTGTGTTCTAAGGCTCATAATTTCGTCTTAACTTTAAGAGTTGAATTTGAAGAATTTGTCAACCGGTTTTCAAACACAAGCAGAGGAGGCAATCTGTGAGCATTTTCATAAACGCGTGTTGGGTACAAGGAAAGAGCGGTTCCAGTATAGATGCTCGATTTTGTATTTTATGATCCAGCCCGTTCTCTCCGAAAATTTCAAAGTTTCGTATTTCTTAAAACGTTAAACTCTTGGAGCTATGTAAAACTCGCCAGTTCACTCCGCGATTTCAGTTGGAACAGTTCGACTTCAGAAAAGCTAGTTCTTTCGGAAAAAAGGAATTTTCAAGTTTAAAAAAAATTCTTCTTTATATTGACTTTTTTCATTGAATATTAAAAATGTGTGGGTGCGGTTATAGGTATTTATCAAATTCGATAATAATTACTATAATGCAATTATTCAGTCACGTGCTGTTCCGTTACATTCATTAATCGACTATGTTCGATTACGTAACAAAGTTTAACTATACTAAGGCTTTTGAATTGAAAACGTTCAATTTTAGAATTACGCATTGTAAACTAAATGAGATCATAATTAAAATAAAAAATTGTGTAACATTTAAAAAAATTGAAATCGAACTTGCTTTAAATTGCATTATATCATGCGATATGAAATTTGGAATATTTCAAATGATTGGATAGATTTTTCTTCAAAAAATTTGTAAAATGCCCGGACAAAAAATAAATTCACTGTTTCCCGGTCCAGCGGCCACCCTGATTTTTGAAATCTTTGTGAAACCAGTGAAATTATTTGGAATATTTGTGAAATCTTTGAAATCTTTTTAAATCTTGAAATCTGGTGTACACTCAAAAGTCGAGTGGTCAACCCCACAAATTACTTAAAAATTCGATGGTTCCTTTATATTTACCTGGCCCTTAACAATACTAGCTGCAAATTGCATAATCACAGCCTCGACGGTATAAGCACTCGCCCATCCTCTGGGCGTGAGCAGTTCCATGCATATCGCACCACCTTCCATCACAAATCCCTTTTCTATCCGGGGTGATATAACTCTCATGAAAGGAGGTGCGAAAGGGAAGTTTTCTGGGAAGACAACGTGGAGAAGAATATGTGGTATATCGAGTTCTTTCATGTCGGCTGCCAACTTGCTTTCCGGGTCAATTTTATGCAATCTGATATGCCATTCAAATAAATTGTCATTGACGAGTTCTGCTGTAAAAGTGGAATCTTTGCGATGCTGCGTTCTCTGTATTTCACTGAGCTCCTTCATCAGGCGACGCATTCGAACTCCTCTTTCTGGTACTACAACACCCTAAAAAAGATCGGTTTTGAAAAATATTAGATAAAATTTTCTGTGAAGAAAAAGAACGCCCTTCAACTCCTCTGGGATAAAAATTGTATTAAAAATACTGTAAAATTTTTAACTGTAAACTATAAAGAGAATTTTTTTATTTTAAATGCTGAAATTAGATGGAAATCGATGGAAGTATACCTGAGAACAGTGTTCAGCTGATTTCTTGGATTTGAAGAAGCAGCTAGTATGGTTCATGTGACTCGATCCGGGATTTTCAGGAAAAGATCCTTCAGCTGGTGTGACCGCATCTGGACGATGATGACGACTCAGTAATCGCCGAGAAGGGGAATTTGTTGAGCTTCCACCAGCGCTTTCTTGTTCGTTGATTTTCTCCGAAGATCGAAAAAGCTTCCGAAAAGCCGCTACCACCTTTTCCTTTGATCTTGTGGACATGGCTGTACTTTTATTTTATTTGATTAATCTGTAAACGATTATAAGAGTATAAGAAAAAAAAAATTCAGACTCTTTCTTAGTTTTGAAAAATTTTCTAATTAGTCGATTATTCGTTTTTAAATTATCGTGCATAAAAATAAACAAAAATATTTTATTATCTCAAATATTAATTTAAATAAGATGAAATCTATTCTTTCGCATAAAAAAATAACAAATTTAATTTGAGTACAGTTTTTGAAGCTTTCTTCACAATAATAAAGAACTATTAACTAAGAAACAAAATTCAGGCCCAAAAAGACGACACGATAATCACAGATTTTTTTCTGTTTTTACAGAGTTGCTACAGAAGTCTGGCTTTAAACTTCCATGACTTTTGCAGACTAAAAAAATTCCAGTCATTTTTTCAAAATTCCTTGACTTTTCCAGATATTCCAGGTTTACTTATCGAAAAAAATACAGATCTACTTTTTAAAAAATCCAGTCAATTCCATTCAATTTCAACACAAATTTACCAAAAATTTCTTGTGCAATTATTAATCAACCAAAAGGAAAGGGATTTTCAATAAAATTATTAAATTCAAAGCAATTCTCATCAAGATTATTATAAATTTTTTAAAAATTCTAGCATATTTATATTATTTTTATTAGTAAAAAAATCAATTCGTATCAATTTGAAAGTTTCAAATTCGTGGTAAAGTACTAAAATAATTAATAAGACTTTGAAATAGATGCGATTAAAAAAATACCTGAAATTTTTTTCAAAACTCCGTGACTTTTCCAACCATTTCTTGCACAATTATTAATTAATGTAAGTGTAAAGGGAATTCAGTAGTATTATTAAATTCTAAGCAATTCTCATCAATATTATTGTAGAATTTTACAAAATTTTAGAATTATATTCATATTATCTTTACTAATAAGAAAATCAATTCATGACATTTCCAGCTTTCTAAAAGATTTACTTTTGAAGAAGTTCCAGGTCTACTTTTTAAAAAAATCCAATCAATTCTATTCAATTTCAACAACAATTTACCAACAATTTCTTGTGCAATTTAAATCAATGCAAACGAAAAGGCTTTTCTAAAATATTATTCAATTCTAAACAATTCTCATGAACATTATAACATTTTTTTTAAATTCTAGCATCCATTCATATTTTTTTATTAGTAAAAAAATCAATTCGTATCAATTTGCAGAATTTAAATTCGTGGTATAAAAGTACTAAAATAATTATTAAGACTTTGAAATAGTTGCGACTAAAAAAATTCCAGTCATTTTTTCAAAATCCAATGACTTTTCCCAGCCTTACAGATCATTTAACAAACCTGATTTTTATAACTTAAAAACGAAAATGATAATATATGATAATATCAATACTGGTACTAGGCAGAAAAAATACATTGTAAAGAGAATTTCAACTGATCTTATAAAAATGAAAGTTTGTTTACTTGTAATATTATACAATTAAAGTGACAAATTATTTAGAAAAAAAAAAAACAAAGTTTCAACTGACAAAAAAGAAAAGCTGCAACTAATTTGGAAGCTCCAATTGATAAAGAAAATCCATAAACGGTTCAGAGAAACACAAAGAAATGACAGGAAAAGACAATGAAGCAATGAATCCATTGTGCACTGGTGCATTGTAAAGGCATCATTCTAATGACACTTTGAGCTTGACTGCACAAATGCTTTGTTAGTATATTGTTCCAAGAACCTTGTATGTATTTTCTTATGAACCAATAATCATTAAATAAATAACCTTGCGCGAATGTAGTAAAATCCTTTGTGCACTTCAGTAAACACTAATCACGATTTACGATACTCTGCCAAGAATAACTCCCTCACATAATTATTTTCTTTATTCAAACTAAACTTTTGAGGTTAATTGATTCAAAAAGGACGAAAATCGAGCAAAGAACATCATGGTTCTTTGTTGGATTCGAACAACTCATCCAAACGAAACGCGGGTTGACGCGGGTCTAAAATAAAAGCACAAGTAGGAGCCTAGCAGACGAAATCCCCCCGCGTCTGTCGCTGAAAAAAAAGAGATAAAAAATACAACTTAGCCAGACAACTCTTCGTTGCTAGGACGCCATGAAACCACCCCTGACGCAATGCAACCCGACATGCAACGTACTACTTACTGCACTTTGAAAAAAATCAATATTCGAAAACCGATCCATGTTTAATTGTTTACCCTTCTGGAAGTAAAAAAATTGAAATCATATTATTTAAAGTCATTTCTAATAAACTTAATTATTTCTTGGTTTCCATTTTTAAATTAAATTTCTTTTTTTTTAAATCATTTAAAATTTATTTGAATTTAAATTTTAAATAAAAGAAAATAAGAACTGCTGTGAAAAAGGACAAAAATTTGAAATTTTTCAATGGCATGTTACCTTATTTAACTTTTCTTTAAATGTCTCAAATAGGTCAAAAGTTAAAAACGTTTAAAGACAAAAATAGTGTTTTTTTTTTAAACAACCCTAAAATTTCTAATACTCATAACTTCGCACAAATTATTTTTCTCTCAAAACTTTGTGTCAGAGTTATTTCCTTTGAGAAATAACATATTTAAGAGGCGAATGATTCCGTGACTTGAAGTTGCATTACCTGTATGATTTGAAATAGATTCGGTCAATATTGATTTTAAATCCAGATTCTAATGAACAATATTACATTCCCAAGAACTCATCATAAACATTTTAATTTTTATAAATGTATAGAAAGAACTTTGGGATGTATATTATTCTTGACTAGCATAATATGGGCGCGTGTAACATTGCTTCAAATGTGAATTCCTCCTACACTTTTTTCAAAATTTTTTTTATGCTCAAAATTCATCATTTTAGTTGAAAATTTAACTATCTTGATGAAAATTCATTTTTACGACTGAAAATTTAACTGTTCCATTTTTGGTTGAACTTTTATCTTTTTTAGTTAAAAATTCAACTATTCAGTTGAAAATTAATGTATTTCGTTGAAAATTCACCTTCTCTGGTAGAAAATTAATTCTCTTGGCTGAAAATTTAACTATTTGGTTGAAAGTTGAACTACTTTGTTACAAATTCTTTTTT
The DNA here is from genome assembly GCA_032362435.1 of Melikaiella ostensackeni. Lineage (NCBI taxonomy): Eukaryota > Metazoa > Arthropoda > Insecta > Hymenoptera > Cynipidae > Melikaiella > Melikaiella ostensackeni. Next base: position 13,676,489 of record JAUMHM010000088.1, read on the forward strand.
TTTTTTTTTTGTTGTTTGAAGATTAATCACTTTGGTGGAAATTTCAACTATTTTGTTGAAAACTGGTCTTCTTTTGGTTGGAAATTAATTCTTCTAACTAAAAATGTATCTTTTTTAGTTGAAAATTCAACTATTTGGTTAAAAATTCATGTGTTTTGTTGAAAATTTGTTTTTTTGATAGAAAATTAATTTTCTTGATTGATAATTCATCTTTTTGGCTTAAGACTTCAACAGTTTGGTTGAAATATTTTTTATTTCTTGACTAAGAAATCTTTCTAGAGAAAATTCCTCTTCTCATCTCATTCTTCATCTTTTCTTCTCTTCTCATTCTCACTCTTTTCTTTTTTGGTAGACATTTAATCTTTTTGGTAAAAATGCAACTGTTAGGTTTGAAAATTAATTTACGTATTTTAATTGAAGATTAGACTATTTTGTTTCAAAATTCATCATTCTACTTGAAATTTTTTTTCTTTGGTTGAAAATTTAACTATTTTGTTAAAAATTCATTTATTCGACTGAAAATTTATCTATTTCATTTTTGGTTGAAATTTCGTCTTTTTTAGTTAAAAATTCCACTACACGGCTAGAAATTAATGTATTTTGTTGAAAATTCGTCCTCTCTAGTAGAAAAATAATCACTCTGGTTAAAAATGCAACTGTTTGATTGAAAAGTAATCTGTTTTGGTTGAGGGTTCAACTATTAATTTGAGAATTTATCTATTTTGGTTGAAAATTCAACTACTTGGTTGAAAGTTGAACTAATTTGTTACAAATTCTTTTTTTTTTGAAGATTAATCTCTTTGGTGGAAAATTGGACTATTTCGTTCAAAATTCATGTATTTTGTGGAAAATTCGTCTTTTTGGCAGAAATTTAATTTTCTTGATTGAAAATTCATTTTTTTGGTGAAAAATTTAACTATTCGGTTATAAATTTAATTATTTTGTTAAAAGTTGAATACTTTTGATAAAAAGTCATCCTTTTTCGTTGAAAGTTCGTCTTTTTAGATTGAAAATTCAACTATTTGGTTGAAAAGTAACATTTTTGTTAATTTTTTTCAGCTACAATTTTTGTAAACTAAATTCTTAACCTCATGACTCAGTAATAAACAAATATTGAAGCAAAAGAGTTTAGAAACCAGTAGAAATCCAGCAACTTCATGTTGAACGGACGGAAGGACGTCATGAAGCTACGTACTTTATTATTATAGACTTAACGTCTGGAAGACAACAAATCGGTTATTTATAAGGAAAAACCTTATTTATTTCGACTTACTCTAGATAAAGGGCTAAATAAAGTTTTTCCTTATAAAATACCACTTTAATTAAAAAACTTTCATTTATTTTCTGATGAAAATCCAGAAATAAAACTTGAATAAGAAATAAAATATTATTCTAGAGTTGCAATTTTTGTAAATAGATCAAATTTCAAAAGAGAGAATTGCTCACTAATACAAAATGAGATTTGAGCTTTGGAAAGCAAAGGAGGTGGATTTTCTCGTTTCTCAATGTAAAGTTGAACAGACTCCTCGTGGAAGGGATTTCACGTATTGTAGGAAACTCTTTAAAGTTCAGAGTATGTGCAACTCACCCATTTCTCAAACTTCACTATTCCAGTGTCAGAAATAATTTAAAGTCCATCAGATAGGAGTAGTACGTTATAATATAAGAAAAGTAGAAATAGAAGGAAACAGCGCAGTCTCCGTACTCATTGAACCGAGTGAACGTACTGAACTAAATATACCGAACGTACTGAAAGCCAGAGGCCAGAGGGATACCGTCGCGATAGCAAAGGAAGGGCAAGGAAGGGTGGATAGCAACCGGGCTCTATTATCGATCCACCTGTGCATTCTTCATATTAAATGATGTTGACACCCTCAGCCAATGCGCGCAATCCTCAATCAAAATTGACAAAATCATTTTTATTTTTTCAAATTTTCTGTCCCAAATTGTTCAATTTTCTACAAAATAGTTGAATTTTCAAAAAAATATGAATTATCAACAAAAATGTTAGTTTTCAACCAAGTAGCTGAATTTTCAACCCAAAAAGACGAATTTTCAAACAAATAGTTGAATGCTAAACAAAAACAGGTTACTTTTCAACACCAAACAGTTGCATTTTTAACCAAAAATGATTAATTTTCTACTAACTTAGTTGAATTTTCAACCCAGAAAGACGAATTTTTAACAAAATAGGATGAATTTTTAACAAAATTCTTGAGATTTCAGCAAAATAATTAAATTTTCAACCAAAAAGATTAATTCTCAACGAAGAAAATTAATTTTCTACCAAATGAAACGAATTTTCAACAAAATACATGAATTTTGAACCAAATAGTTGAATTGTAAACTGAAAAAGATACATTTTTAATTAGAAGAATTCATTTTCAACCAAAAGAAAACTAGTTTTCAACCAAATAGTTAAATTTTTCACCAAAGTTATTAATCTTAAAAAAAAATTTGTAACAAGGTAGTTCAACTTTCAACCAAGTAGTTGAATTTTTAACCAAAAAATAAATAAATTCTCAACGTACCAGTTGAATCCTCAACCAAAACAGATCAATTTTAAAACAAACAGTTTCCTGCTTAACCAAAGTGATTAATTTTCTACCAAAAAGAACGAATTTTTAACAAAATACACAAATTTTTAAACAAATAGTTGAACTTTCAGCCAAGAGGATTAATTTTCTACCAAAAAAAGACGAATTTTCAAAAAAATTCATTAAATTTTAACCGAATAGCTGAATTTTTAACTAAAAAAGATAAAATTTCAATCAAAAATGAAATATTTAAATTTTCAGTAGAAAAAATGAATTTTTAACAAAATAGTTAAATTTTCTACCAAAGAAATAAATTTTCAAATGATTATTCAAATAAATTAAAATGATGAATTCTGAAAAAAATATAGTTTAATCTTCAACTAAAATAGATTAATTTTAAAACTAAACAGATGGACTTTTTTTCATTCGAAAATTTTTTAATTGTAAGTATACAGAGAGCTTTTTCGAAAAATGTTTTTGTTGTTATTTCTTTTAAATTGAAGATGAATAGGGTGACGCAGGACATAGGGAAAAGCAGGACATTTCCCCACTTCTCCCCACCCCTGACCAAATTTCACTTTAGGTGCGTTATTTGAAAATTGAAGGTGTTATTACGCTCATACATGAGTAAATTATACAAATAACTATTTCGAGGTCAACATTTTTATTTAAACAATTGAATAACACAATCTGCACATCATTTTACATACTTCTCAGAACTTCCTATTTTTTTTAACAAAACGATATTTTTCTTTCTTTTTAAATACTTGTGAAATTCGAGACATAGCAAAATTTTTTTTCATTCGATTCCGTTCATCACTCCACTGAGTAGTTATAAGAGAAAACATACGTTGGCAATTGGCTTTATAGTCAGCCCTAATAAAACGGAACGTTCCGGGAACGTTCCAGGAACTAGCCGCTGGGACTTTCGGAAAGTTCCAGGCACGTCGCTGGGCCGTGTGAAA